>CM046874.1:447145505-448345505 GCA_025667525.1 Glebionis coronaria
CGGTTGGACCCGTCTAATGTAAACTTTTATAAAACTCATATACTGATATATAAACATATATAACAAGTAAAAACCGATAAAAACCCGAACTATATAACATACGGACATTAACGAACTAAATTAACGTTATTGGACTAATAAAACAACAAAATGGACTAAAACACTTATAAACTTATTTATTAGACTTAACCCATTTAGGCCCAACTTGTAAAGTATAGATACTGATAATATAAGTATAACAAGGATTAATACAAGTTAAAGAACTTATAATAAGCTTATTGGACTTAAAACACGTAAATAGGTAAAACTAGTAAACTAGTATAAAAGTTATCGACACATAACACTAAAATGAGTAAACGAGAATATGTAAACCCACTTGATCATCATATGTATACATAATTGTTATTTTTATAAAGTCATTGGACATGAGTCTAAGACGAGTATTATTTGTCTAGGTTTCCGTGATTGAAGCACGTACCGTACATCCGAATTGACGATAACCCGCCTTCCCACATCAACGTGAGTTCATAGCCTCGCACTCTTTTAAATGTTTTTATGAAATGTTTTATAAACCCGCGAGGGAGATAACATGTTAGTTTTTATAAAATTATGACACCATTTGTCCCAATTGTTTGTTTATTGATTTGGACCCGAATGATTCTATGACCCGATTGTATGACCCAATAAATGATTAAAGGACCCGATAGATGAAATAAAATGGATTATTAAAGTTAGGTTATGTCACTAAAAGTCCCATTAGCATGAATTGTGAACTACCGGGTTTTGGTAGACGCTTGTGCATATAATAGTACTATTTGGGGATGATCACCCCAGTTCGCGCCTTGACGGTTGATCCCCGTCGTCCACATTGATTGGTAAGCGAATTTATGTATGAGAAGATTTCCATAGCGTGACCTTTGTGAAGACACGCTACTTTAGATGGGCAAAATTGGTATCGGGTTAGCTACCCGTTGTTGGTTTAGTAAGGTAACAATGTCATGCGGCTTATAATAATCCAACTAACGAAATACTACTAGACGCTCAGAATTACGACGTATTGCCTGACTAGCAATACAGGGTCATACTATTGAAATTATGTTTGTGTTTTGGTTTTCATAACCATATTCATATAACGGTTTTTATTTTCATACAACGTTATAAGACGTATTGTATGATTGTTTTTACGACATTGGCTAGCATAATGATTTTTAAGGCAAACGCCTATATTATGATTTTGATGAAGATTTGTATAAAATGACTTTGGCTATTTTATGGCCTATTAAAATGATTTGTACAAAATGATTTTCAGTAATAATTTTATACTGATATTATATTGATGGATTTTATTAAACTCTATGAATTCACTCAGCGTTATCGCTGACCCTTTTCTTTTAACATGTTTTATCTCAGGTACTTGAAGGTAATTCTCGGGGAGACGACAAGTCTTTTCGAATTGATTACCGGTTAAGAGTGCGACTCAATTGTCTTTTGGTGAACAAGAGAATGGTTTGGTTTAGTTATCTAATTTTAAAACTGAATGCGAGTAATTAAAGTTGTCGTAGAGTAAAATGGATATCTTAGAATTAAACGACAAAATAAAAGCTTGCAATGTTGGAAACTAAGATGTAAATGATTTAAAACTAGAAAAGATGTTTAAAATATACTAAGACAAAAAGAGGGAAAGAGTAAATTTAAAAACATAGGAAAATAGAACAAAGACTAAAAATAATGTGCACTGCGATCGCACTTAGATCGCAGTCATTCCATTGCACCTCCATCGCAACTCCATCGCAATATTACCATCGTGACTTACCATCGTACCCACCATCGCAACCTGATCGCAATAGGGATCGTAACAAACCAATCGCAATCAATGCGATCAAAGCAGGGAAGAGACCCAATCGTACTCACTTAGTACGATGGGAGGGAGATCGTACTACCAGATCGCAACCACGATCGCAATGAGTGATCGTGGTTTTGGATCGTGGTTCCGGATCGTACAAGGGAAGTAACAAACTGATCGCACCCTAAGCGATCGAAGCCAAGTGATCGTACCAAGCAAAACCCTTATCGGAAAGAAATGGCGTCCAAAGGGAAATAAGCTCAATCCAATAAGCAGTAACCAATAATGTGACAATCCGTCAATTTATGGTTGATATTTTATTCTCAATATTTAATTGAAAATATTATTTTAATGTTATTATATGAACTCACTTATTTTTGGGAAGAAATTTGGATTTACGTCTTGAAGTAGCATCGACTACGTCTAAACCGGAGGATTCAACGTTACGTGCTTACGTTTACATACACCGTTTTGGTGACAGTCCGACATTTCAGAAAATAAATTTGTCCGTGAATATTATTTTGGAGTTTTAAATTTGTGTTGGTTCATAAACTCAAAAATTTACGAGAAGAGACTAGGACTTACAATTTCATTTTAACGTCCTTTACGACTAAACCGGAAACCCTAGGATTACGTATTTACGTTTTCGAACTCCGTTTTTGATGAGACAATTTTTATTGGATTCGTTTTGTGTCGTTGATTCATAATTTATAAAAAGGTTTTTCGTAAAACGACCCGAGGGCACGCAAATCGAGGAAACTGGAATCGAGGAGTACCCGTAAATAAATGGGGATGAGACAAGTGGGACACTTGTCCCACCCCCACTCAAACCGGCCTAACTAGTTACACCAACACCTTAAGTGTCAAACTTTACTTAACAAGTTTTAACACTTGTCATTGTAAGCTTACAATGTAAGCTACTTTCCCCACTAACTAGTCAAAACCATGGTTAGCTAAACCACTTCCCACACACACCATGCAAATAACTTAATCTTTCTCTCATCTCTCCCATTTTATCCGTCCCTCATCACTCACAAACACCCATCATTGATCAAATTTAACCACAAAATCCTATGTTGTTCATACACATGTTGAAGCCCTCTTGAAGCTCCCTTGAATGGTGGTGATTATAACATCCATGGAAGAGTTTCCATGGAGTCTTGGGGCTTATTTTCCACAAGGTGTTTATGAAGAATGGTGGTCATGAAGATGGTCTTGGTTCATCACAAGTTTCTCCATCAAAATCCATATTTTGATCAACCTACATCATCATGGTGGTATAAAGATTGTCCTCCTCATCCTCTTGTTATTTTTTACTATGTAATCATGTATTTAATTTCCTATTGTATATGTATATGATGATTATATGATGATAAAAGTATTGTGTGGGGATTTAGTGTTGATAAACATGCTTAAAAAATGGATAAACTACATGTAAAATGGGTAAATCTTGTTTAAATGGTAGGCTGTATAAAACAGTAAAGAAACATGTCATGAACTGATAAAATGATGAATTAGAATTGATATACAGTAAGCTATGAGTCTTGTACACATGTGAGAGTTGGCCATGCAATGGAATCATTGTAATGAGTGATATATGATCAAAATAATTTTAAGGTACAAATCTGAGTTCACTGTTTCGGACGATTTTTAGAAAATACTTAGAAGATGATTCAACAGTAGATAAAGAGTTAAATGGAGCACATATCATTTAGTTTATGTGATAAATATTTGAGCTTCTATCTCCATATAGAACTCTAGATATGGCAGTTTTGGTGAAAGTGATAATAAAAAATCAGATTTTGGAAATTAAAGTATAATACTATTATATAAGCACTCAAAATTTAATAGTATAAAATATAAATTAAAACCCACTAACTTATATAATACATTTATATAAATATGTACAATGGTAAATAAGTGGACATTTTATAAAAATGGTAACTTGTTAAGTTTTATAAGTTATAAAACTATAAACATGATTTTTACGACTTTTTCGGCTATAACCGTAAAATTAACGTTTTTGTTAAATAAAACTTAGACGGTTGGACCCGTCTAATGTAAACTTTTATAAAACTCATATACTGATATATAAACATATATAACAAGTAAAAACCGATAAAAACCCGAACTATATAACATACGGACATTAACGGACTAAATTAACGTTATTGGACTAATAAAACAACAAAATGGACTAAAACACTTATAAACTTATTTATTGGACTTAACCCATTTAGGCCCAACTTGTAAAGTATAGATACTGATTATATAAGTATAACAAGGATTAATACAGTTAAAGAACTTATAATAAGCTTATTGGACTTAAAACACGTAAATAGGTAAAACTAGTAAACTAGTATAAAAGTTATCGACACATAACACTAAAATGAGTAAACGAGAATACGTAAACCCACTTGATCATCATATATAAATAATCATCATATGTATACATAACTGTTATTTTTATAAATTCATTGGACATGAGTCTAAGACGAGTATTATTTGTCTAGGTTTCCGTGATTGAAGCACGTACCGTACATCCGAATTGCCGATAACCCGCCTTCCCACATCAACGTGAGTTCATAGCCTCGCACTCTTTTAAATGTTTTTATGAAATGTTTTATAAACCCGCGAGGGAGATAACATGTTAGTTTTTATAAAATTATGACACCATTTGTCCCAATTGTTTGTTTATTGATTTGGACCCGAATGATTGTATGACCCGATTGTATGACCCGATAAATGATTAAAGGACCCGATAGATGAAATAAAATGGATTATTAAAGTTAGGTTATGTCACTAAAAGTCCCATTAGCATGAATTGTGAACTACCGGGTTTTGTTAGACGCTTGTGCATATAATAGTACTATTTGGGGACGATCACCCCAGTTCGCGCCTTGACGGTTGATCCCCGTCGTGCCACATTGATTGGTAAGCGAATTTATGTATGAGAAGATTTCCATAACGTGACCTTTGTGACGACACACTACTTTAGATGGGCAAAATTGGTATCGGGTTAGCTACCCGTTGTTGGTTTAGTAAGGTAACAATGTCATGCGGCTTATAATAATCCGACTAACGAAATACTACTAGACGCTCAGAATTACGACGTATTGCCTGACTAGCAATACAGGGTCATACTATTGAAATTATGTTTGTGTTTTGGTTTTCATAACCATATTCATATAACGGTTTTTATTTTCATACAACGTTATAAGACGTATTGTATGATTGTTTTTACGACATTGGCTCGTATAATGATTTTTAAGGCATACGCCTATATTATGATTTTGATGAAGATTTGTATTAAATGACTTTGGCTATTTTATGGCCTATTAAAATGATTTGTACAAAATGATTTTCAGTAATAATTTTATACTGATATTATATTGATGGATTTTATTAAACTCTATGAATTCACTCGGCGTTATCGCTGACCCTTTTCTTTTAACATGTTTTATCTCAGGTACTTGAAGGTAATTCTCGGGGAGACGACAAGTCTTTTCGAATTGATTACCGGTTAAGAGTGCGACTCAATTGTCTTTTGGTGAACAAGAGAATGGTTTGGTTTAGTTATCTAATTTTAAAACTGAATGCGAGTAATTAAAGTTGTCGTAGAGTAAAATGGATATCTTAGAATTAAACGACAAAATAAAAGCTTGTAATGTTGGAAACTAAGATGTAAATGATTTAAAACTTGAAAAGATGTTTAAAATATACTAAGACAAAAAGAGGGAAAGAGTAAATTTAAAAACTTAGGAAAATAGAACAAAGACTAAAAATAATGTGCACTACGATCGCACTTAGATCGCAGTCATTCCATCGCACCTCCATCACAACTCCATCGCAATATTACCATCGTGACTTACCATCGTACCCACCATCGCAACCTGATCGCAATGGGGATCGTAACAAACCAATCGCAATCAATGCGATCAAAGCAGGGAAGAGACTCAATCGTACTCACTTAGTACGATGGGAGGGAGATCGTACTACTAGATCGCAACCACGATCGCAATGAGTGATCGTGGTTTTGGATCGTGGTTCCGGATCGTACCAGGGAAGTAACAAACTGATCGCACCCTAAGCGATCGAAGCCAAGTGATCGTACCAAGCAAAACCCTTATCAGAAAGAAATGGCGTCCAAAGGGAAATAAGCTCAATCCAATAAGCAGTAACCAATAATGTGACAATCCGTCAATTTATGGTTGATATTTTATTCTCAATATTTAATTGAAAATATTATTTTAATGTTATTATATGAACTCACTTATTTTTGGGAAGAAATTTGGATTTACGTCTTGAAGTAGCATCGACTACGTCTAAACCGGAGGATTCAACGTTACGTGCTTACGTTTACATACACCGTTTTGGTGACAGTCCGACATTTCAGAAAATAAATTTGTCCGTGAATATTATTTTGGAGTTTTAAATTTGTGTTGGTTCATAAACTCACAAATTTACGAGAAGAGACTAGGACTTACGATTTCATTTTAACGTCCTTTACGACTAAACCGGAAACCCTAGGATTACGTATTTACGTTTTCGAACTCCGTTTTTGATGAGACAATTTTTATTGGATTCGTTTTGTGTCGTTGATTCATAATTTATAAAAACGTTTTTCGTAAAACGACCCGAGGGCACGCAAATCGAGGAAACTGGAATCGAGGAGTACCCGTAAATAAATGGGGATGAGACAAGTGGGACACTTGTCCCACCCCCACTCAAACTGTCCTAACTAGTTACACCAACACCTTAAGTGTCAAACTTTACTTAACAAGTTTTAACACTTGTCATTGTAAGCTTACAATGTAAGCTACTTTCCCCACTAACTAGTCAAAACCATGGTTAGCTAAACCACTTCTCACACACACCATGCAAACAACTTAATCTTTCTCTCATCTCTCCCATTTTGGCCGTCCCTCATCAATCACAAACACCCATCATTGATCAAATTTAACCACAAAATCCTATGTTGTTCATACACATGTTGAAGCCCTCTTGAAGCTCTCTTGAATGGTGGTGATTATAACATCCATGGAGGAGTTTCCATGGAGTCTTGGGGCTGATTTTCCACAAGGTGTTTATGAAGAATGGTGGTCATGAAGATGGTCTTGGTGCATCACAAGTTTCTCCATCAAAATCCATGTTTTGATCAACCTACATCATCATGGTGGTATAAAGATTGTCCTCCTCATCCTCTTGTTATTTTTTTTACTATGTAATCATGTATTTTATTTCCTATTGTATATGTATATGATGATTATATGATGATAAAAGTATTGTGTGGGGATTTGGTGTTGATAAACATGCATAAAAAATGGATAAACTACATGTAAAATGGGTAAATCTTGTTTAAATGGTAGGCTGTATAAAACAGTAAAGAAACATGTCATGAACTGATAAAATGATGAATTAGAATTGATATACAGTAAGCTATGAGTCTTGTACACATGTGAGAGTTGGCCATGCAATGGAATCATTGTAATGAGTGAGATATGATCAAAACAAGTTTAAGGTACAAATCTGAGTTCACTGTTTTGGACGATTTTTAGAAAATACTTAGAAATGATTCAACAGTATCTATATAAGATTTAAATGGAGCACATATCATGTAGTTTATGTGATAAAAATTTGAGCTTCTATCTCCATATAGAACTCTAGATATGGCCGTTTTGGTGAAAGTGATAATAAAAAATCAGATTTTGGAAATTAAAGTATAATACTATTATATAAGTACTCAAAATTTAATAGTATAAAATATAAATTAAAACCCACTAACTTATATAATACATTTATATAAATATGTACAATGGTAAATAAGTGGACATTTTATAAAAATGGTAACTTGTTAAGTTTTATAAGTTATAAAACTATAAACATGATTTTTACGACTTTTTTGGCTATTACCGTAAAATTAACGTTTTTGTTAAATAAAACTTAGACGGTTGGACCCGTCTAATGTAAACTTTTATAAAACTCATATACTGATATATAAACATATATAACAAGTAAAAACCGATAAAAACCCGAACTATATAACATACGGACATTAACGGACTAAATTAACGTTATTGGACTAATAAAACAACAAAATGGACTAAAACACTTATAAACTTATTTATTGGACTTAACCCATTTAGGCCCAACTTGTAAAGTATAGATACTGATAATATAAGTATAACAAGGATTAATACAAGTTAAAGAACTTATAATAAGCTTATTGGACTTAAAACACGTAAATAGGTAAAACTAGTAAACTAGTATAAAAGTTATCGACACATAACCCTAAAATGAGTAAACGAGAATACGTAAACCCACTTGATCATCATATATAAATAATCATCATATGTATACATAATTGTTATTTTTATAAAGTCATTGGACATGAGTCTAAGACGAGTATTATTTGTCTAGGTTTCCGTGATTGAAGCACGTACCGTACATCCGAATTGCCGATAACCCGCCTTCCCACATCAATGTGAGTTCATAGCCTCGCACTCTTTTAAATGTTTTTATGAAATGTTTTATAAACCCGCGAGGGAGATAACATGTTAGTTTTTATAAAATTAGGACAACATTTGTCCCAATTGTTTGTTTATTGATTTGGACCCGAATGATTGTATGACCCGATTGTATGACCCGATAAATGATTAAAGGACCCGATAGATGAAATAAAATGGATTATTAAAGTTAGGTTATGTCACTAAAAGTCCCATTAGCATGAATTGTGAACTACCGGGTTTTGGTAGACGCTTGTGCATATAATAGTACTATTTGGGGACGATCACCCCAGTTCGCGCCTTGACGGTTGATCCCCGTCGTGCCACATTGATTGGTAAGCGAATTTATGTATGAGAAGATTTCCATAGCGTGACCTTTGTGATGACACGCTACTTTAGATGGGAAAAATTGGTATCGGGTTAGCTACCCGTTGTTGGTTTAGTAAGGTAACAATGTCATGCGGCTTATAATAATCCGACTAACGAAATACTACTAGACACTCAGAATTACGACGTATTGCCTGACTAGCAATACATGGTCATACTGTTGAAATTATGTTTGTGTTTTGGTTTTCATAACCATATTCATATAACGGTTTTTATTTTCATACAACGTTATAAGACGTATTGTATGATTGTTTTTATGACATTGGTTCGTATAATGATTTTTAAGGCAAACGTCTATATTATGATTTTGATGAAGATTTGTATAAAATGACTTTGGCTATTTTATGGCCTATTAAAATGATTTGTACAAAATGATTTTCAGTAACAATTTTATACTGATATTATATTGATGGATTTTATTAAACTCTATGAATTCACTCGGCGTTATCGCTGACCCTTTTCTTTTAACATGTTTTATCTCAGGTACTTGAAGGTAATTCTCGGGGAGACGACAAGAATTCATGGCCCGCACTTAAACAATATTTTCCATTCAAATATTTTGTAAAACTTTGTATGAAATAACATGACTTGGGACCGATGTAACTTTGATATTTATGAATGGAAATGATTTATTATTAAACGACGCGATTTTTATGCGTTGCCTATGATGTGAGTAATGTGCTATCCCGTAACACCAACGAGTCTTCCGCTGTATTGAGTTGTATAAATTTGGGGGTGTTACAGTTTGGCATCATAGCTCTCGTTATAGATAACGAAAGATTTTTAAAACCAAGGTTTTGAATAAAACTTTTTAAAATCTTTTAACTATAAACATTTTTCTAAAAATGTCTAAAAAAAATCTTTTGACTATAACGGTGCCGAAGAATTCCCGAGTTACCGACAAGGCCAGACTGAGAAGTGTTATTTTAATATATATAACTTGGATTATATATATATGATGTAATTTTATTACATGATTGTTTGATGATTATTTTGATATTTATACGAGGTATTTATACGACGTAGATTGTCACAAGGAACCCTAAATCCCCTAGTAAATTAATCGAAGCCATTCTCGTAGGAAATTCTAGCTATCCTAGATCTAAACCAAGTTGTGGATATTTATGATCCCAACAAATGGTTTATATTCGTAGAAATGTAGATATTAGTTGATTGTGATATTAAGAAGAATTGGCGAGATTAAGTATGATATCGATGTCATGATGATCTTTCCTTATAGAGTGGAGTTTGACAAAACGTTATCACCTGGAAAGATGTCATCTGATTCGTTGTCATCCAATTCTTAAATTTGAAATCGAAATGGTGAATGTTGCACTTGAGGCTGTCATTGGAACCATTACCCAAAAGCCTCATGCCACTAATACCTTTCCGAGAAGTCTAATTGAATGTATGAGTCATTTCATACTAGTGACTCATTTGATAATTGTTGTTGTAAGATATATAGGATTGGAAATTAAGTGTTGATTCATATCGAGCTTTTATTGCCCTATTAAGGCCTAAGAATAAAGTTGAAGTATTGGAGAATGAAGTAGGATATCGAATTGAGTATAAAATTGGTTGAAACTTGAATAAAGTAAAATTTAACCCATATGAAATATGAGATTATTAATAGAAGTCGTTAAGTTTTGTGATTGAATTATAAGGTTTTAATTGATTGTTGATTCGTGTTAAGGGTTGTTCCTAGGCCATTGTCCACTGACGAGGATGCCCAGTGTCCAAGAAATAAACTGAAGAAATCTTCTTCTGAATTGAGACCGATGGATCTTTCGGGACATGTGGAACACCTAATGACTCTTGTAGGTTAGTATTCATTGTGGTATCTATAAAAATCCCTAACTTAACTGAGATATCAGTTGGTAGGATGAGTCCTGAGAATTGTATGACATAGTGACACGTAATGTGTTACGGTACAATTTGACTTGTTTGTGATTAATGAAAAGACTACATTTGATTGCTAAATCCTACTTGTATTGATGTTATCTATCTTTTCTTGCTTCTTCCTAATGCTCGCATTACTGATGCAACCATCGAACAGGTACTCATCTCGATTTGAGTTACGTTGTGGATTATTCTCTTTGTATTCTTGAGTGCCATTAAGGTCACGAACCTCATGATTATTTGGCTAAGCTCATTCCCTATCATATTGTAGTTAATTCTTGGTGAACAAGCTTTCACCACTCTTTTGCAGATCACTCATTGTTTTTATAAAAGATAAAACAGTATTCCTTGAGAAAAATTGAATTTTCATCACTAAAAGGATTACTCAAAGTAAGATTTATAAGTGATTGTTATCGAAATAAAGTTGTTTATAAAACATCTTGGAAAACCAAATTGTTTTCATAACAAAGAAAATGTTTGTAAATTTATTCTTGATTCTTATTTAAAAATTAAGCATGAAAATGTTATTATTATAAACATGATGATAAAGTTTTGACGAACTGAGTATTGCATCGTTAATCTTAAAATTGTATATAGTTGTGCGCCTACATACAATTTGGAATGGACCATGCAAGGCTGATTAGTAGTCACCATAAAACTAATAAATAAACACTACAGTTTCTTTGAAGATTGTGAAAGATTAATATTTATGAGATCTGCAAGAAGTGAAAAATAAGGACATAGTGTTAGGGACACCTACATATGTGCCTGTAACATCTATTATTCTGAGTCGAATTTACTCATCTGTGGAAATTGTCTTACTTGACAATTGACAATTTTTTCTTGTCCAATTCTCCCGTAGTGAGATTCTTAGGAAAAGTATCTGATTACCGAGTGTTGATACCCGACTGGATGTATCGACATTCCTATCATTTCTTTTGATTTGGTTTCATTTGAATGACCTAGGTAACGATCCGAGGAGCTTTCGAATGCGTACTCAAATTATGAAAACATGGGATATATTCATATTCGTTAAATGTTTTCGTCTGTATCTGATTTGAAATTTTCTCGCATAGATTATGCGTTGATCTTACTATTTTAAGGTTAGTTATGTCTCCTGAATTTGCGAAGGATTATGAGTTATTATTAGTCTTTTGAGAATTTCACATCTTATCGACGGCAATGAAACTGGAAAGTTGATAGTGCCAGTAGAATGGATTGATTGATTATGACATGACGACATTGTCTTAATTGATGGGAACTCGAGTAGAATTCCCCAAAATGTTAAGATGTTTATTATCAAAAGTGATCTAAATAATTCTTGATGGATGACCATATCCTGTATTAAGACTTGAAATATTACCATGAATGGTTGTGAACTAGTTATAGATATTGTAATCTAGAAAGAACCTAATATGATTTATTAAAAGATGTTTCTGTTATCTGAAACCTTAGGAAGTATTTGTTGATGAGTTACCTAGACTTTTGCCATTTAGGCAAGTTGAAATTGGTATTGATTATATTCTCGATGTTGCACCTGTGGCGTGTGAACTGTACGTCAACACCATCTAAATTAAAGGAATTACCGTACAACTGAGAGAGTTGTCGGAGAAAGATTTTATTCTACCGAGCTCGTCATCATGAAGAGCTATGGTGTTATCATTCCTTATATTTATAGATTACTGTGAACTGAGTAAATTGACAATCGAAAGCGATATCCATAACTCGAAATGGATGATTTGTTCGATCATTTACAAGGTTTTTGATCCATGGCATAGTTATCATCAACTTCGCATCTGGGAAAAAGGATTATGTATTCCAATCACTACATCCTGTACTTGTAATGAACATTATGAGTTTCACGTGGTGACGTTTGGATTGACTAATACACATGTAGCATTCATAAAATTTGGTGAATCACGTGTGTAGGCTGTAATTTGATAAATCCATGCTTGTGATCATTAAGGACCATTTATTTGTTTATAAGAATAAGAATGAGTTAATAATTATTTATAGATTGCCCTGAATTGGCCGAACAATTAAAAATTGTACCTTGAATATTTAACATAAGACTTAAGACTTAATCCTTTACATGATTCAACCGTGTGATTAATAGATAATGGAATACATTGACTCTTCAAAAATTAGAAGTCATTTAAGACTTTGAGTTATACTAAAAAGAAAGTGCAAATGTGTTTTGACAAATGTTTTAAACAAAGGATTTTAAGGGATTATTACCTTATACACAAACCATTTAACTAAACTTCTGTTTAGGGGTAAATGTTTGTTTATACCTTAAGACAACCTAAGAAGGATTGAGGAAACCGTTAAACCATGACTTAAAATCTGAAACGATAATCTTTACTTTTCAACTAAGAAGACTTTGACCAAAGTATAAACAAATATTTTTCGAACATTTACGAATCCTACTAATTATTTTTGATAAATCAACAAAAATCGTGTTAATTAAATTAAATTGTTTTTGAACATTTTATATAATTGGTCGAACTAAGAAATTTAAACTTTTAACGTTTACGTTTCATGAAAATTTAATAATTATTATTAATTTACTTGTGATAATTATCGACGCTTTTAAAACGTCGGATTGAGTAAAACTGATAAAAATAATAGTTGAGACGAAACTAAAACATATAAGATATGAAGAAAGAATTTTGAATAAATACGGTTATGATAATTATATCATCAAGAAAGGATAAAGAATCAATTACGATGTATTTCTTAATAATGAATGTGCAAAATAAATTGCCGAACAATATAAAAATAATCGATGCTTGTAAGAAGGATAATATAGATAATAAAAAGGGGTTCGCGGCTAATATGAACCATTAAAATTGAGAAGCTGATAGCGTTAAATGTTTTAAAGGCCACTTGTGGTTGTCTAAATATGGAGATTGTGAGATATAGTTATATTGGAATCTGTAAGTATACGTATTCTATTCCTGTCATATCTGAATTAAAGTATCATTATCAGAAGTGGTTGTACTAATGGCAAATTATGAAGGCGGACATCGCCTCATACATTAGTTAATGTCTAGCTATTGCAAAGGTCATCATCTGAATTTGATTCGATTTGGGTCATCGTCGACAGACTGACCAAATCTGCTAATATCATTCCCGTTAATGATAAATGCAAAAGAGTTATGTAAACATAGTGTGCCTGTATCGATCATCTATATCAAGATCCTCGCTTCGCATCGAATTTCTAGAGATTTGCTCAGAAATCATTAAGAACGAACCGTGATGAGAGTACTATGTACCACCCCAATCGAAGGGATGAGGTAACGTAACGATACAAAATACTATAAGCACTGTTCTATGTTTGAATGATTGACCTTTGGTAATAAACCGTATAATCGCTTCCCTTTGGAAGGATTACCATTGATAATCATCGTATTAGGATTGAGATCGAATCTTGTTAGGATCTAAATATTAGAGCATCTGTAAGCAGGAGTTGAGATAAAGATACCCGACATACGCTCATTGTGAGTTGGACATGTCTTTTAGGTTTAAGGTTTCCTATGATGGCGAACCTAACTTTACAAAATACACGACCCGCGGAATCTGAAATGATTGTTGAAATTAGGATCTGATTATTGACAACCGGTAGTGGGCAAGAGGTTATGTGAATGTGAAATGTAGATCTTGAAGTGCCAAATGGGTAGCGAAGTTATGCCACAATTTTTAAACTTGGAAAAATGAATTCATGATCTGACAAATCATGGGATATAAGTCCCCGTTGTATGGGACCATTGAGATGATGTAAAAGTTGGTATTGAAAGGCATATAAGCTGGATCTACCCTAGGACTTCAAGAACTGCGTGAATTATGTTTCGTAAATCGAACTTGATGGAATATCTATCAAGTGAAAATCTGATTATTTCTTAGTAGAGCTTAGATCGGCGAAAGTTGCATTCATCAGAAACCCGTGAACATAATGGATAGAGAAAGTAAGTCAACATTTAGCCCGATCTTATTCCCGTAGTTATGTTTGATGAAACTCGCGTATTGTAATGAATTGCACTTGTGAGAAAAGACCGAGTGTGGAGGAAATACCCACATGGCTTTAACTCAATAAGAAGCGAGTAGTAAGATGATCTTTGAGGACAAAGATCCTGTTTAGGGGTAAATGCTGTGACAATCCGTCAATTTATGGTTGATATTTTATTCTCAATATTTAATTGAAAATATTATTTTAATGTTATTATATGAACTCACTTATTTTTGGGAAGAAATGTGGATTTACGTCTTGAAGTAGCATCGACTACGTCTAAACCGGAGGATTCAACGTTACGTGCTTACGTTTACATACACCGTTTTGGTGACAGTCCGACATTTCAGAAAATAAATTTGTCCGTGAATATTATTTTGGAGTTTTAAATTTGTGTTGGTTCATAAACTCACAAATTTACGAGAAGAGACTAGGACTTACGATTTCATTTTAACGTCCTTTACGACTAAAACGGAAACCCTAGGATTACGTATTTACGTTTTCGAACTCCGTTTTTGATGAGACAATTTTTATTGGATTCGTTTTGTGTCGTTGATTCATAATTTATAAAAACGTTTTTCGTAAAACGACCCAAGGGCACGCAAATCGAGGAAACTGGAATCGAGGAGTACCCGTAAATAAATGGGGATGAGACAAGTGGGACACCTGTCCCACCCCCACTCAAACTGGCCTAACTAGTTACACCAACACCTTAAGTGTCAAACTTTACTTAACAAGTTTTAACACTTGTCATTGTAAGCTTACAATGTAAGCTACTTTCCCCACTAACTAGTCAAAACCATGGTTAGCTAAACCACTTCCCACACACACCATGCAAAAAACTTAATCTTTCTCTCATCTCTCCCATTTTGGTCGTCCCTCATCACTCACAAACACCCATCATTGATCAAATTTAACCACAAAATCCTATGTTGTTCATACACATGTTGAAGCCCTGTTGAAGCTCTCTTGAATGATGGTGATTATAACATCCATGGAAGAGTTTCCATGGAGTATTGGGTTTGATTTTCCACAAGGTGTGTATGAAGAATGGTGGTCATGAATATGGTCTTGGTGCATCACAAGTTTCTCCATCAAAATCTATGTTTTGATCAACCTACATCATCATGGTGGTATAAAGATTGTCCTCCTCATCCTCTTGTTATTTTTTTACTATGTAATAATGTATTTTATTTCCTATTGTATATGTATATGATGATTATATGATGATAAAAGTATTGTGTGGGGATTTGGTGTTGATAAACATGCTTAAAAAAATGGATAAACTACATGTAAAATGGGTAAATCTTGTTTAAATGGTAGGCTGTATAAAACAGTAAAGAAACATGTTATGAACTGATAAAATGATGAATTAGAATTGATATACAGTAAGCTATGAGTCTTGTACACATGTGAGAGTTGGCCATGCAATGGAATCATTGTAATGAGTGAGATATGATCAAAACAAGTTTAAGGTACAAATCTGAGTTCACTGTTTTGGACGATTTTTAGAAAATACTTAGAAGATGATTCAACAGTATCTATAGAAGAGTTAAATGGAGCACATATCATTTAGTTTATGTGATAAACATTTGAGCTTCTATCTCCATATAGAACTCTAGATATGGCAGTTTTGGTGAAAGTGAAGATAAAAATCAAATTTTGGAAATTAAAGTATAATACTATTATATAAGCACTCAAAATTTAATAGTATAAAATATAAATTAAAACCCACTAACTTATATAATACATTTATATAAATATGTACAATGGTAAATAAGTGGACATTTTATAAAAATGGTAACTTGTTAAGTTTTATAAGTTATAAAACTATAAACATGATTTTTACGACTTTTTCGGCTATTACCGTAAAATTAACGTTTTTGTTAAATAAAACTTAGACGGTTGGAACCGTCTAATGTAAACTTTTATAAAACTCATATACTGATATATAAACATGTATAACAAGTAAAAACCGATAAAAACCAGAACTATATAACATACGGACATTAACGGACTAAATTAACGTTATTGGACTAATAAAACAACAAAATGGACTAAAACACTTATAAACTTATTTATTGGACTTAACCCATTTAGGAACAACTTGTAAAGTATAGATACTGATAATATAAGTATAACAAGGATTAATACAAGTTAAAGAACTTATAATAAGCTTATTGGACTTAAAACACGTAAATAGGTAAAACTAGTAAACTAGTATAAAAGTTATCGACACATAACACTAAAATGAGTAAACGAGAATATGTAAACCCACTTGATCATCATATATAAATAATCATCATATGTATACATAATTGTTATTTTTATAAAGTCATTGGACATGAGTCTAAGACGAGTATTATTTGTCTAGGTTTCCGTGATTGAAGCACGTACCGTACATCCGAATTGCCGATAACCCGCCTTCCCACATCAACGTGAGTTCATAGCCTCGCACTCTTTTAAATGTTTTTATGAAATGTTTTATAAACCCGCGAGGGAGATAACATGTTAGTTTTTATAAAATTAGGACACCATTTGTCCCAATTGTTTGTTTATTGATTTGGACCCGAATGATTGTATGACCCGATTGTATGACCCGATAAATGATTAAAGGACCCGATAGATGAAATAAAATGGATTATTAAAGTTAGGTTATGTCACTAAAAGTCCCATTAGCATGAATTGTGAACTACCGGGTTTTGGTAGACGCTTGTGCATATAATAGTACTATTTGGGGACGATCACCCCAGTTCGCGCCTTGACGGTTGATCCCCGTCGTGCCACATTGATTGGTAAGCGAATTTATGTATGAGAAGATTTCCATAGCGTGACCTTTGTGACGACACGCTACTTTAGATGGGAAAAATTGGTATCGGGTTAGCTACCCGTTGTTGGTTTAGTAAGGTAACAATGTCTGCGGCTTAAAATAATCCGACTAACGAAATACTACTAGACGCTCAGAATTACGACGTATTGCCTGACTAGCAATACAGGGTCATACTATTGAAATTATGTTTGTGTTTTGGTTTTCATAACCATATTCATATAACGGTTTTTATTTTCATACAACGTTATAAGACTTATTTATGATTGTTTTTACGACATTGGCTCGTATAATGATTTTTAAGGCAAACGCCTATATTATGATTTTGATGAAGATTTGTATAAAATGACTTTGTCTATTTTATGGCCTATTAAAATGATTTGTACAAAATGATTTTCAGTAATAATTTTATACTGATATTATATTGATGGATTTTATTAAACTCTATGAATTCACTTGGCGTTATCGCTGACCCTTTTCTTTTAACATGTTTTATCTCAGGTACTTGAAGGTAATTCTCGGGGAGACGACAAGAATTCATGGCCCACACTTAAACAATATTTTCCATTCAAATATTTTGTAAAACTTTGTATGAAATAACATGACTTGGGACCGATGTAACTTTGATATTTATGAATGGAAATGATTTATTATTAAGCGACGCGATTTTTATGCGTTGTCTATGATGTGAGTAATGTGTTATCCCGTAACACCAACGAGTCTTCCGCTGTATTGAGTTGTATAAATTTGGGGGTGTTACAAATAAGCAATTTTCAAACTTATGAAAGAGTAAATAAGCGCAAATTCCAAAGCTTTTGAAACCTAAAATATTCAAATTTCCATATGTAACACCCCCACAATTGCTATGCGCAGCGGAACTACAACAATGGGTGCTACATAGTATTCATTGCACACAAGATATATCAAACGACGCTAAAAAGACGTCACTTAAAACTTGAATTTAAAATTGTTAGATGATACATGTCCACGGTTTTTCCAACCCCAATTTGGTACAACAGAGTTTAGCGTTTTCGGTCCCCATGAATCTTAACCCAAGAATTTCAGTTTTACAACAACATAACATTAAACTTAAAAATTGTTTAAGTAGAAAGAGGAGGAAAAACAAGCGGACTCCAAGCCATACACACAACATCCATCCCATGCATGCTCCATCCTACACCTCAGCGGTTACCTGAAACACATGCCAAAAATTTTGGTCAACGAAAACGTTGAGTGGAATTCATAGGTTTTACAATCAATTTGAACGTATATAAAATAAAAACCATTCGTGATCATTTATAGTCTTGTCGATCAAACAAACTATAATCAGGATACTGACAATTGTGTTTAAGCTCATGACACTAATCCGTTAACTCAATCACCCGCGTAATATATACCGGCGTGATTCAGATGAAACCAGTGCCCCTTCTAAAGGCATCAGTTGCAATTATACCTTATTTCTCATACAAAATAATCTACCGCAGAACTTACTAAAAGTACAGCTTCTCGGCTAGCATTGGGTCGTTAACCCCGTAGTACTACAAATTGCATAAGCGGCTATTTTCCCCTACTCGAGGGTAGGACAATAGTTAATAGTTCATGAATTTAGGGACTTTTGCAACTTTGGTACTCAACACAATTCTAAGGCAACTTTCGGGTCTAACAATCATTCATGATATACGTTCCTTTTAAAAACTAGCATGCATTTCCCTCGCGGGTAAAACAATTTGAAATAAATATAAGCGAGGCTATAAATTCACACCTTATATCTTAAGTAGTCGGTAGTTCGAGGGATGATCACTAACGACGAAACGGATGCCCGGTTAAATCAA
Source organism: Glebionis coronaria (assembly GCA_025667525.1). NCBI lineage: Eukaryota > Viridiplantae > Streptophyta > Magnoliopsida > Asterales > Asteraceae > Glebionis > Glebionis coronaria. The sequence continues at coordinate 447,164,809 of CM046874.1, forward strand.
CACCTATCACAAATAACGCGTAATGAGTAATCTCATTTTAAATACTTTACGGTACTGTATAAAATACATAAGTAATAGTCACTTAGGACAATTATAACTCACGCCAAAAACAAAATAACAAGCATCACTCATTCTATACCATTCGTTCTCATTACTTACGTTGTCCATTTTTACTCATTCTCGCCGGTACTCGACTAAAGTATGGGCTGTTTTACCATGTTTAACCACACTTATAAAATTTGACAAAATTCTCAAAAATCCTATAAGACCTGTAGATAACATGTTTTTAAGCCCAATAAAAGTTTTTACTTTTACGACTCGTTACTCGACGCTTTTCCAAGACTACATTTTACGGGCTGAAATTGCACTTCGACCAATTTTGACCTCTTTGACCTATATGAAATGTACCTTTGACTTCTTTGACTCCTAAGTCAACATATAGACCCATTTATACAGGTTTGGGACCAAATTTTGACCCTTGACCATTTACCAATTTATACTTGTGACCCTCGGGATTTGACTAAAACTTTACATAAATTCGGATTATGAAAGTCCTCGTCCCGGTACTCGATCTTTAAAACGTCATAACTTTTAGCTCGTTTTGAGTCACGGGCTCTACCTTATACCAAATTAAAGATAAAAAGACCCTCTACAACTACATTTTGCTTTCAAGGCCTGGAAGAAAAATCATTTTTATAAAATGAGCTCAAAGTTTCTGCCTAAATTTTGCTACTCCAAAATCACGCTTAGACTCGATTTCAAACCTTCTAACCACCACTAGGCATCATCCTAAGCCTTCCCAAACATATCCAAACACCAAATTCAGTCCTACCCCTATTGATCAACCAATCTCAAAATCAAAAATCAAAGAAATTAAACATGCAATCACCTAAACCTACTTAAATCATCCTTAAACACATAACCAAACACAAGACTAAGCTCAAAATCCAACAACCACCATGGCTCCCCAAACACCCCTTGTGCCGTGGGGTTTGGGTGCCCCAATCATCACAACCAAATTGATTTTGGTGGGTTTTTATTGGTGATTATGCATCCATAACACATGAATTTAACATGCATTACAACATTTAGCCTCAAAAACGAATTTGGATCATCTTGAAAAATTTTGGAAAATTTACTTGAATGCATGTGGGTTTTAAGTACATGGAAATGTAGGGAATGACAAGATTAGATGTGGTCTAACCTTAATTTTAAAGAAAATCAAGTGAAAGTAAGTTTTTGATGGTGTTCTTGGTGGGTTGGGGGTGTCCGTCGGCTTTAGAGAGCAAGAGAGGGAGAGAGTTGATTATTTTTGGTGAAATGTTCTATGTGTTTGTGTTTGTGTCAATTTTGGGCTTTTTGGTGGATTGGGAGGGACCATTTTGCAATATTTGGTTTCTTTTGGCCTTAAGTTGAAAACGTCCTCAAAACTTTGCGGGTTCGACCCATTTGTCAATTTTGAAAATTTTACGGGAGTCGGAAATCTTCCCGAACGCTCCAAAATATTTTTGGGATACTTTAAATGTACTCGGAAGGCTATAAAACTCACCCGACTCAACTTAACACGAACCGTAAATAAAATTCTCGAAAAATTACATTATCGATAAATCGTCAATAATTATATAAAATTGGGCATCCCTCGGGATCGTAATCGTCATCGTCCTTCTTAAATCGTCAAACGTAAAAATTATAACCTCGAACATCGGCTTTAACCAAAATACTTATAAATATAGAAATTAAAATTTATTAAAAATTTCAAAAATTAGCGTAATTTAGGGTAACGTTAATGACCTCGATTCTAGGGTGTCACATCCACCCCTCCTTAAAGAGAGCGACGTCCCGGCGCTCGCCTCTTCTTGTACTCACATTTCGTTCTACTGGAACAGATGAGGATACCTTTCCTTGAAAAAGTCCTCACGTTCCCAAGTGTATTCCGGTCCACGCTTAGAATTCCATCGGACCTTCACAATAGGAATCCTACTACGCTTCAACCGCTTGACCTCTCGGTCCATAATCTCCACAGGTTCTTCCACAAAGTGCATTTTGTCGTCTAGTCGAATCTCGTCCAAAGGAATCACCAATTCCTTATCCGCCAAACTCTTCTTCAGGTTCGATACGTGAAACGTGTCGTGAATAGCACTAAGTTCGGTCGGCAATTCTAACTTGTACGTTACTGGTCCAATTCGTTCAACGATTTTAAACGGTCCAATATACCTCGGACTCAACTTTCCTTTCTTTCCAAAACGAATTACACCCTTCCACGGTGATACCTTGAGCATAACCATATCTCCAACTTCAAACTCCAACGGTTTCCTTCGGTTATCGGCATAACTCTTCTGTCGGCTTCTCGCAGCAAGTAGTCGGTTCTTGATTTGCACAATCTTCTCTGTCGTTTCTAAAACCATTTCGGGTCCAGTCAATTGACTTTCCCCTACTTCACTCCAACACACAGGCGATCTACACTTCCTTCCATACAATGCTTCGAACGGTGCTGCCTTGATACTCGCATGATAACTATTATTGTACGAAAATTCCACCAGAGGCAAGTGGCGTTCCCAACTTCCTCCAAAATCAATCACGCATGCTCGGAGCATGTCCTCCATCGTCTGAATAGTTCGTTCACTCTGACCGTCAGTTTCCGGGTGATAAGCCGTGCTTAAACTCAATTCAGTTCCCATCGCACGTTGAAGCGATTTCCAAAATTCCGACGTAAATCTACTATCGCGATCCGAAATGATCGATAACGGCACTCCATGTCTACAGACGATCTCCTTCACGTACACGCTGGCGAGTTTTTCCATGCTGTCCGTCTTCTTCATAGGTAAGAAATGAGCAGATTTCATCAACCTATCCACAATTACCCATATCATATCACATCCACTAGGAGTCCTAGGTAAACCCGTCACGAAATCCATAGCGATTTTCTCCCATTTCCATTCTGGGATTTCTGGTTGTACCAACAATCCAGATGGTTTCTTATGTTCTGCTTGAACCTTCGCGCAAGTCAAACACTTACTAACGTAACGAGCAATATCCGCTTTCATATTCGGCCACCAATAAACTTTCTTCAGGTCGTGGTACATTTTATCCGATCCAGGATGTACCGAATACTTCGACTTATGCGACTCATTCATAACCAATTCTCGAACTCCATGCTTTCCTTCCTCAGATGAACACAATGGTAACCAAATCCGATTCTCAAAATATCTCAGTCCGTCTGACCTAATCACGAAAAGAGGTTTCAACATTCGTCCCAAGTTCTCGGCTTCAACATTCCCTTTCATTAGTCCTCTCTCCTGAGCCTTCAGTATAGTTTTGGTTAAGTCAACGCTCTCACTCATCACTAAAGCTCTAACCCTCAAAGGTTTCTCCCGTTCCTTCCTACTCAGTGCATCCGCTACAACATTCGCCTTGCCAGGGTGGTAGCGAATTTCGCAGTCATAATCACTCAGTAGTTCAACCCATCGTCTCTGTCGCATATTCAACTCCTTTTGATCTAAAATGTGCTGCAAACTCTTGTGGTCAGTGAATACAACACACTTTGTCCCATACAGATAGTGTCTCCATAATTTCAACGCAAAAACTACAGCTCCTAATTCCAAATCGTGCGTCGTGTAGTTCTCCTCATTCTTCCTTAGTTGCCTCGACGCGTAAGCTATCACCTTTTCACGTTGCATCAACACCGCTCCATAACCCTTACGAGACGCATCACAATACACTACGAAGTCTTCGGTTCCTTCAGGCAATGATAAAATCGGTGCGGAACATAACTTATCCTTGAGCGTTTTGAAAGCAAGTTCTTCCTCAATTCCCCATTCATACACCATATTCTTTTCGGTAAGCCTCGTCAATGGTTTTGCAATCAACGAAAATCCTTCAATAAACCTTCGATAATACCCCGCTAAACCAAGGAATTGTCGAACTTCAGTCGGCGTCGTCGGCGCTGACCATTCCCTGATCGCTTCGATCTTGGCGGGATCCACACGAACTCCCTTACTATCAATCACGTGACCTAGAAACTGCACTGATTCCAACCAAAACTCACACTTCGAGAATTTTGCATACAGCTTCTCCTTCTTTAACAACTCCAAAATCTTTCTTAGGTGCTTCTCGTGCTCCTCCTTACTTTTAGAGTAAATAAGTATATCATCGATGAAAAGAATAACAAACTTATCTAGATACGGCTTGCACACGCGATTCATAAGATCCATGAATACAGCAGGCGCGTTCGTCAACCCAAACGGCATCACTCGAAATTCAAAGTGTCCATACCGCGTACGAAAGGCAGTTACAGGGATATCCTCCTCTCTTACACGCAGTTGATGATACCCTGATCTTAAATCGATCTTTGAGTATACACTGGAACCTTGCAATTGATCGAACAAATCGTCAATCCTCGGCAATGGGTACCGATTCTTAACCGTCAGCTTATTGAGTTCCTTATAGTCAATACACATCCGAAACGAGCCATCTTTCTTCTTTACGAACAACACTGGCGCTCCCCAAGGTGATGAGCTCGGCCTAATAAATCCTTTGTCCATTAATTCCTTCAGTTGATCCGATAACTCCTTTAACTCAGATGGTGCTAAGCGATAAGGTGCACGTGCAACTGGCGCAGCTCCTGGCACTAAATCAATTCGAAACTCGACCTCACGGGTAGGCGGTAAACCTGGCAACTTGTCTGGAAAAACATCCGGATACTCGCAAATAACTGGTACCTCTTCAATCCTCGCCTCTAAATCACCATCACTCGAAACTTGTGCCAAAAACACATCGCATCCGCTCTCTACGTACTTCATCATTTTCAAACAGGAAATCACTTTCAAACGAGAAGTGCATTCGTCACCCTTTACCGTCAAAACCTTGTTCCTCAACGGAATCTGAACTAATCTCTCGCCACAGACGATCATAGCACTGTGCGCCATTAGCCAATCCATTCCCACAATCACGTCAAACGATCCTAGCTCTATAGGCATCAAGTCGATTTTAAAAGCGTAATTTCCTAACTTCAAGGTACACCCTTTCAGTATAGAATTCGTACTAACAATTTTTCCATCGGCTAACTCAACGTTATAACTAGTCGCTAACAACACCGGTTTTCTATCAATATGACGACTAAATCTAACGTCTACAAAACTCTTGTCGGAGCCAGAATCAAACAAAATACTAGCATAACAAGCGTCTAGCAAAAACGTACCGGTAACCACATTAGGACCCTGTGGTTTATCAGCCGTTCCCACTTGATACACAGCAGCCGCATTGTTGCCTCCCCGCTTGTTTCCTGCCTTCGGGCAATTCGCTTGCACATGACCCCTTTCTCCACAACCATAACATCCCCTCGTCCTGATAGCATTAGCCCCAGTGGCTACTCCTCCCGTTCGACAACCAGATGTCCTATGACCTGCTTTCCCACATTTGCCGCATGCAGGCGGGCAATTTCCAACATGATACAAATTGCACTTTCCACAATGGGGGTTCACTTTCACACCTCTAGGGTTCGTCACTGCCCTCATCCCTTCATTCCTTCTCTGATTAAACTGCTGATTGCGGTTCGGCCCATGGTTGTTTCGATTTCCACCTCGGTTCTGGCCTTGGGATTGGTTGCTTTGTGCCGCTTCCCATTTCCTCTTGTTGCCTTCAGCAATTGAGTTCTGCTTGTCCTGTAGCTTGACGTCCATCAAAGCGTGAGCCATTTGGACCGCTTCATCAAACGATCCAGGTTTCGACGAAGTTGTTTCACCTTTAATATTGCTGGATAAACCCTTAATATACTGTTTCATTTTCTTGGCATCATTGGCAAATATGTCCGGACACAAAAGACTTAACTCATTGAATCTCCTAGTGTAGGCAGCTATATCGTTGTTCTTCAAGGTCAAATGCCTCAACTCATCCTCCAATTGCCCCAATTCCTCTTCTGGGCAAAACTTCTTAGTCAACAAAGCTTTTGTCGCATTCCACGTCCTTGCATTCGCTACAGCCAATCCAACCGTAGCTACCTGGGTATTCCACCAACTTAACGCATCATCAAGAAACGTAGCTGCTGCAAACTTCACTTTATCCGCTTCTGCACAACCACTGATTTCGAACGTACTTTCAACCTTTTCCAACCATCGTCTAAGTTCTAAAGCTCCACCCGTTCCACGGAACTGCGTGGGACCGCATTTCATAAAGCTAGAATAGGTACACACTCTCGGGGCTTGCTGTCTCCCCGCGTTCCTTCCCTGGTCCTGATTTCTCCCAGCTCGGTCCGCTTCCAACGCATTTGCTATAGCTTCCTGAATCATGGTGTTAACACGATCGGCGGTCAACTTTGGAGGCATGGTGTTATCGAATATCTCTTTCTGCAAGACAGGGAAAATAGAAAAACAATGTAAGTATACACATCAAGTTTCCCAGACATAATATACATACAACGACACATCACTACGGAGTTACTAATATTCATCAATTCACATCACAAAAGATCAAATTTAAGACATATCACAGATCATGAAAGGTAACATAGATTGCATTGATAATTAACCAAAATCGTGACAAGTATTGCCACTAAAATCGTTCACCATAAAACTTCAAGTACTTGAGTTTTTCGTCATAATACCATCATACAAAGGTCTAAAACAGTTCTATTACAATGATCAAAGAAAATACAAAACAAGTAACTAGGCATGTGGTGATCCACACGGCCTCTTGGATGGCGGCTCGTCGTCGTCTTCCTCGGTTTCCTCATCACTATCGTCCTCATCCACATCATCCATTTTTCTCTTTCCTTTCTCATTCGGCTCACATTCCATTTCCTTTTTCGTCCCTGATGTGGATCCACACTCAATCGCTACCTGACTTCCCACCGTAATACAAGCACCTCTAGTAGGCGGCTGACTCATAAAGTCGTTCGCCTCCATCTCCAAATCGTCCACGAATCTCCAATCCGGGGGCAATGATGCTCTAACCCGATGCTCCCAACTCTGCATCCTCGACAACCTCACTTGATCTTCCCTCACACGGTCAAGACTAGCGCTTAAATTTGCAACCATTGATCTTAAACTGTTGATGTCACTTTTGTTCACATTCCCATCATACTCAACTCTTGCAGTCCTTTCCAACAGTCTTTGGTCTGCCTTTTCATTCTCGTCGAATCTACTGATCACCCTTGATTCCACTACATACCTCATGCACATCGATCCTTCCAAACCTCTCACAACCCGTCGTACGTCATGATAAATTCTCGGTCCGGGACAGCAAATTCTTGGGATGCCTTGATGAAGAGAATTTGCGCTCATTGCACCTTCGGCTCTTCTGGGGATACCTGGTACACCAACCAGATGGGAAGTACGCATAGGCGTGGGGCAAGTAGTTCTCCTTTGGTCGGGGTCCTGGGCTTGTATATCGTTCGTCTCAGCTTGTCCTTCAGCTGCTGTTCCAACACTTCCCCCTTCGCGACCTACGACGTAATCGTTTCCGTTATCATTAGGCGGTACCTCGGCCATTCCTGCAATAACAGCGAATTTCGGAGGGTACATAAGTAATTATACAATAGTTATAAATACATGCATGCAAATGCAATGCAAAGGTGGTACATATGCCCGAAATGTAATAATATGATGCTCATGCATGATTAATACAAAAATTACGATGTCGGATATTTCACGTAAAATTCAACGTCTACATATAGTAATTCCATACTTACGTAATAATTACCCACATATATACTTTACTCAAAAGTATACGTCAAATGCCATAAATACAACAATAAGTCTTACTGGAGCCATGCAGGATAGTTGTGTGTGCTTGGACCATTTCTTACGACACCAAAAGTTATAGTTTAGGATTTTCAAAAACGACCTAGTTCTCTATACCTCGTGGCTCTGATTACCAATCTGTAACACCCCCACAATTGCTATGCGCAGCGGAACTACAACAATGGGTGCTACACAGTATTCATTGCACACAAGATATATCAAACGACGCTAAAAAGACGTCACTTAAAACTTGAATTTAAAATTGTTAGATGATACATGTCCACGGTTTTTCCAACCCCAATTTGGTACAACAGAGTTTAGCGTTTTCGGTCCCCATGAATCTTAACCCAAGAATTTCAGTTTTACAACAACATAACATTAAACTTAAAAATTGTTTAAGTAGAAAGAGGAGGAAAAACAAGCGGACTCCAAGCCATACACACAACATCCATCCCATGCATGCTCCATCCTACACCTCAGCGGTTACCTGAAACACATGCCAAAAATTTTGGTCAACGAAAACGTTGAGTGGAATTCATAGGTTTTACAATCAATTTGAACGTATATAAAATAAAAACCATTCGTGATCATTTATAGTCTTGTCGATCAAACAAACTATAATCAGGATACTGACAATTGTGTTTAAGCTCATGACACTAATCCGTTAACTCAATCACCCGCGTAATATATACCGGCGTGATTCAGATGAAACCAGTGCCCCTTCTAAAGGCATCAGTTGCAATTATACATTATTTCTCATACAAAATAATCTACCGCAGAACTTACTAAAAGTACAGCTTCTCGGCTAGCATTGGGTCGTTAACCCCGTAGTACTACAAATTGCATAAGCGGCTATTTCCCCCTACTCGAGGGCAGGACAATAGTTAATAGTTCATGAATTTAGGGACTTTTGCAACTTTGGTACTCAACACAATTCTAAGGCAACTTTCGGGTCTAACAATCATTCATGATATACGTTCCTTTTAAAAACTAGCATGCATTTCCCTCGCGGGTAAAACAATTTGAAATAAATATAAGCGAGGCTATAAATTCACACCTTATATCTTAAGTAGTCGGTAGTTCGAGGGATGATCACTGACGACGAAACGGATGCCCGGTTAAATCAACACCTATCACAAATAACGCGTAATGAGTAATCTCATTTTAAATACTTTACGGTACTGTATAAAATACATAAGTAATAGTCACTTAGGACAATTATAACTCACGCCAAAAACAAAATAACAAGCATCACTCATTCTATACCATTCGTTCTCATTACTTACGTTGTCCATTTTTACTCATTCTCGCCGGTACTCGACTAAAGTACGGGCTGTTTTACCATGTTTAACCACACTTATAAAATTTGACAAAATTCTCAAAAATCCTATAAGACCTGTAGATAACATGTTTTTAAGCCCAATAAAAGTTTTTACTTTTTCGACTCGTTACTCGACGCTTTTCCAAGACTACATTTTACGGGCTGAAATTGCACTTCGACCAATTTTGACCTCTTTGACCTATATGAAATGTACCTTTGACTTCTTTGACTCCTAAGTCAACATATAGACCCATTTATACAGGTTTGGGACCAAATTTTGACCCTTGACCATTTACCAATTTATACTTGTGAACCTCGGGATTTGACTAAAACTTTACATAAATTCGGATTATGAAAGTCCTCGTCTCCCGGTACTCGATCTTTAAAACGTCATAACTTTTAGCTCGTTTTGAGTCACGGGCTCTACCTTATACCAAATTAAAGATAAAAAGACCCTCTACAACTACATTTTGCTTTCAAGGCCTGGAAGAAAAATCATTTTTATAAAATGAGCTCAAAGTTTCTGCCTAAATTTTGCTACTCCAAAATCACGCTTAGACTCGATTTCAAACCTTCTAACCACCACTAGGCATCATCCTAAGCCTTCCCAAACATATCCAAACACCAAATTCAGTCCTACCCCTATTGATCAACCAATCTCAAAATCAAAAATCAAAGAAATTAAACATACAATCACCTAAACCTACTTAAATCATCCTTAAACACATAACCAAACACAAGACTAAGCTCAAAATCCAACAACCACCATGGCTCCCCAAACACCCCTTGTGCCGTGGGGTTTGGGTGCCCCAATCATCACAACCAAATTGATTTTGGTGGGTTTTTATTGGTGATTATGCATCCATAACACATGAATTTAACATGCATTACAACATTTAGCCTCAAAAACGAATTTGGATCATCTTGAAAAATTTTGGAAAATTTACTTGAATGCATGTGGGTTTTAAGTACATGGAAATGTAGGGAATGACAAGATTAGATGTGGTCTAACCTTAATTTTAAAGAAAATCAAGTGAAAAAAAGTTTTTGATGGTGTTCTTGGTGGGTTGGGGGTGTCCGTCGGCTTTAGAGAGCAAGAGAGGGAGAGAGTTGATTATTTTTGGTGAAATGTTCTATGTGTTTGTGTTTGTGTCAATTTTGGGCTTTTTGGTGGATTGGGAGGGACCATTTTGCAATATTTGGTTTCTTTTGGCCTTAAGTTGAAAACGTCCTCAAAACTTTGCGGGTTCGACCCATTTGTCAATTTTGAAAATTTTACGGGAGTCGGAAATCTTCCCGAACGCTCCAAAATATTTTTGGGATACTTTAAATGTACTCGGAAGGCTATAAAACTCACCCGACTCAACTTAACACGAACCGTAAATAAAATTCTCGAAAAATTACATTATCGATAAATCGTCAATAATTATATAAAATTGGGCATCCCTCGGGATCGTAATCGTCATCGTCCTTCTTAAATCGTCAAACGTAAAAATTATAACCTCGAACATCGGCTTTAACCAAAATACTTATAAATATAGAAATTAAAATTTATTAAAAATTTCAAAAATTAGCGTAATTTAGGGTAACGTTCTCGATTCTAGGGTGTCACACCATAAGACGGATTCAAAACAATAAATCTATTTTGAAAACATAAATAGTAAATAAGCCAAACAATCGAATAAGCCAATAAGCATGAAGAGCTTATAGCTTATTCGTTCAACAGCTTATTTAGAACAAGAAAACTTAACCTTTTAATCTCGAAACACCACCACAATCAATACGAATCGAGAACCATTCGGATTAACCATGAACTTTCGGATTAAGAACAAGTAAAATAAAGAAAGGCAGAGGAAGATTAAAGAACAAAAAGCTTAACTTGAATTAGATAGATGAAATCCAAATACAAGAATGATGAAAGCTTAAAAGAAAGGAAGAATGAAAAACTTAGTGAGAGAAAGTTTAGAACTTTCTCTCTCTAAAACTAGAAAGAAAACTTAAAAATAAAAACTAGCTAACCCCCTCCTAATGTGATTAGGAGGGTATTTATAGGGAAGTGGGAAGTGCATGTGTGGTGCTTCCTTCTTTCTTTTCTTCTCGACTCGATTTAATTCATTTGTCTTTCTCGATGTCGTCTCGGGATTAATTAAACTCGTCTTAACATTTCTTCATTTATTTAGACTCGAGTTCTTCGACTTCATTAAACTTCCGTCTTTAGACTTGTTCTTCGATATATCTTCAGAATAGGTCTTGGACATCCGTTCTTTAAGCACTCTTGATCTTTTGACTTCATCTTTTCCCGTTTTCTTCGATAAAAGCCCATGAAAGCCCTTGTTTTCTTACTTTTTCATCTATTGGTCCTAAAACACAATAAAAACACAAACCACGCATAATTCCGACTTTTACGACATAAAATACACGCTTTGGTCTTGTTATTATTGGAATTAAGTAGTAAAAGGATAAGTGTTTTCACACTTATTAAATCCCCTACACTTGACCATTACACTGCCCTCATGCAATGCATTAATTTTAAAGCACGGTTTACATTCTCCATCATAAATAACCCACCTTGGCCTTTATTAAATGCTAATCATAAAAAGATAGAAACAAGTAAAGAAATCAAATACTTACATTGGGTTTTGGCTGTCATGAACGTTTATCATCCTCAAGTTTCACGTTCCTCATACCAAGATTAAAAACGAGATCATTGTTATTATAAATTAGCAAACTACCACGAACTCATGCGGGCCAATTATTCACTTAGACTCCCTTATTCCTAGGTGTATCTCTTATATTTTATTTTTGTCTTGAATGATCACGAGGATGCATTGTTTGACTTATTTCGATAGTTATTTAGTCCAAAAATAAGGTGAACGATTTAATCAATAGTTAGCTAAAGGACAAAATCTTTTAAAACTGCTTCTCGGGACCTCATAAAGTTCATATCTTGGCATAACTCGCTTCACCATTTGAGCCCTTTCTCGGACCGATATTTGGCAGCGACTTTATACTTCGAATCTTTGAGAGACGTTCATGAAATAATGGCCTTCTCTTCATAATAGGAATTTCTTCACTTGAAGTTTTGAGAGATTCTTCATCTTTGGACCACGACTTCTTCATTTTTCTCCAATCTTTATTTTGGACTTTGATATACAACGATCCGCCTCCTTTTAGGACTTGGATCTATTTATCCTCATACCTTGTTAGGGTCTTTTTTGATAGACTTCTCCATGATCTTTAGGGGAGTATTTTCTTTTTGTCGTGTGTCTCGATCCTTCATATTGATTTTCGTTAAATGATTCTTCACATCACTTTTGGATCTTTAGCAACAAAATGTAGCCCTCATGCCTAGTTAGGGCCTTTTCGGACTCACCAATCTTCGCATCCCGCTTCAATAAGTTATGCCTTGGCTATTAACTCTAATCCATACCGAGCAACTTTTAAACGATCTTGGGCTAGAAGCTAAGTAACCTTTTAAATCGTACAACCTTATTTATTGCAGATATATTTATTAACAAGCGAAGGGAGAATAGGCTTATAATTAACTCACATAAATTCACGAAAGAATACCGAACTTATAATTGACTCTATCATCTCTCGTTCTCTACAGTTTAAAATCTCAAGGAATGAGACTCGTGGATGCTTAGCCTATTAAATCAAAGTTTTGGGTTTTCGAGTCATCTATAGGATCTTGCAAATTCTTGGGACTTTTTCAAGTTTAGAAATTTCATTTTAAAGTTCCCTTGATAAACGACTCTCTAGGATCAATTATAGGAACTTGCAAAAAGTTCTTGTTCTTAACCCGTGAGAGTTAAGACTTACGCGTTTTATAGCTCCCTAAATAAAAGCCTAGAAAAACTTGATTTAAACACGTTAAGGATACTAGCTAGAGTAAACTTAGATAAGTAAACTCGGGTTGAGTCAAAATATTCACAACTAAGAAAAATTTAAAACCACTTTATTAAAATTTATTCTAGTAAGGAAAGAAAATAAACATAATAATGGAAAATACAACTATACAACTAGGCCAAAATAGATTAAAAATTTTGAAAAATGTCGAAAAATCAAGTTTTTCGGTTAAAATGAGGGCAAATTCATGGAAAAGACCACTTACTTCGATAGAAGTCCCCCCTATACTTGAGATAAACATTGTCCTCAATGTTTAAGCATGTGGAAGTAAACTCCCCTACACTTATGACATTCTGAACTTTGTTTAAATCTTGCTAAGGAAAGGACAACTAAAGTGAATTCAGTGTGAAAGTATAAAATATGAAATATTGAATCACAAGAGTTTAGGATAGAACCGGGAAGATGGGAACACGGTATCACGGTTCGTCAAAAGTCATCAAGATGGATCTTTGAAGATTGAATCCCTGCACAAGATAAGAAACAAGACAACAAACACATACGGGGCTCCCCCTACACTTATTATGAAAGCAGTAAAGGATAGATCACGGGTTTCCTCCCGAGAAGCGCTTGTTTTTGTTCACCGAGTCACGAGCCTGACTCGACCCAACTTTAGTTCATGGGGAACGTGGTGAGGGATGGAATCATCTCTTGAGAGATGTCCTCACCAAAGTACAGCTTCAAACGCTGGCCATTCACCTTGAAATTGGGCCCATTTGGTTGAGAAAGCTCAATGGTGCCATAGGGAAAGACTTTGGCGACGGTGAATGGACCAGACCAGCGGCTCTTCAACTTGCCAGAGAATATCTTCAACCGAGAGTTAAAAAGTAAGACTTGATCACCAAAGTGGAACTCTCGGTTCTTGATTTTTGCGTCATGAATGATCTTCGTCTTCTCCTTGTAGATCAGTGAGTTCTCGTAAGTTGGCCCACTTCAAGGCCCAGTGCGCCTTATGTTCCAGCTCGATGAGGAGGTGGCATGCTTTTCCGTACACAAGACGATAAGGTGTACAACCGATCGGGGTCTTGTAAGCAGTACGGAAAGCCCATAGAGCATCATCTAACTTATCGGCCCACGCGGCGCGATGCTCTCCCACAGTACGCTCCAAAATTCGCTTCAATCCACGGTTGGATATCTCGGCTTGCCCATTTGTTTGGGGATGATAGGCGGTGGAAAGACGGTGATTGACACCATACTTAGCCATGACTCTTGCAAATTGATCATTGCAAAAATGAGTCCTGTGATCACTGATAATAGCACGAGGAACGCCGAATCGAGCGAAAAGCTGCTTCAAAAAGTTCACAACCACCCTCGCATCGTTCGTAGGGAGAGCCTTAGCTTCAACCCATTTAGAAACGTAGTCAACGGCTACAAGGATGTACTTGTTCCCTTTGGATGATAGAAATGGCCCCATAAAGTCGATGCCCCATACGTCAAAGATTTCACATTCCTGTATGAAATTTTGAGGCATCTCATCCTTATGTGTGATCTTGCCTTGGCGTTGGCAAGCATCACAATGCTTTACCATTTCGTGAGCGTCACGATAAATGGTAGGCCAATAGAATCCAGAGTCAAACACTTTCTTAGCGGTGTAGTTGGGACCAAAGTGACCACCGGTGGGTCCTTTGTGGCAAGCTTGGAGAATGTAAAAAGATGCCGGTCCGTCAACACATCGACGAATGATCAGATCAGCACATTGTTTGAATAGATAAGGGTCATCCCAAAAGTAAGTCTTAACATCATTCAAGAACTTCTTCTTTTGTTGGGATGTTAACCTTTTGATGAGAATACCACCCGCTAAGTAGTTTGCAATGTCGGCAAACCACGGGGTGTCATCAAGATTGAGATTTATAGACATTAAGGTCTCAAGGGGGAAAGAGTCATTGATCTCTTTGTTCGGATGATCCCCTTGATATGGATCCTCAAGTCGACTCAGATGATCCGCTGCCAGGTTTTCAGCACCCTTCTTGTCACGAATTTCAATGTTGAATTCTAGAAGGAGTAAAACCCAGCGAAGAAGTCTTGGCTTAGATTCATGCTTAGTCATCAAGTACTTCAACGCGGAATGCTCCGTGTATACGATGGTGGGGGATAAAACAAGATAGGAACGAAATTTTTCGAAAGCATAGACAACATCTAAAAGCTCTTTTTCGGTTGTCGTATAATGCAATTGTGCTAGTCATGCTTAGTCATCAAGTACTTCAACGCGGAATGGTCCGTGTATACGATGGTGGGGGATAAAACAAGATAGGGGCGAAATTTTTCGAAAGCATAGACAACATCTAAAAGCTCTTTTTTGGTTGTCGTATAATGCCATTGTGCCCCCGTCATTGTTTTGCTAGCATAGTGGATTGGTTGGAAGTGTTTATTCACTCTTTGACCCAAAACCGCTCCAATGGCAAAGTCGCTAGCATCGCACATTAATTCAAAAGGCAGCTCCCAATTAGGGGTAACCAAGACCGGTGCCTTAGTTAGCTTATCCTTAAGAAGATTGAAGGCTTCCATACACTCTTTAGAAAAGATAAAAGGAGTATCTTTTTCCAAGAGGTGGGTCATCGGGCGAGCGATTTTAGAGAAATCCTGAATGAATCGACGATAGAAGCCCGCATGACCCAGAAAACTTCTCACACCCTTCACAGTTGAAGGTGGAGGTAATTTGGCTATGACATCTACTTTAGCACGGTCGACTTCAAGACCGGCTTTAGAGATTTTGTTTCCTAGCACAATGCCTTCTTTTACCATAAAATGGCATTTTTCCCAATTCAGAACAAGGCGAGTGTCTTCGCACCGCTTAAGCATACGTTCCAAATTGGCAAGGTAATAAGTGTAAAAACACTTATCCTTTTACCACTTATTTCCAATAATAACAAG
Organism: Glebionis coronaria; assembly: GCA_025667525.1. Lineage (NCBI taxonomy): Eukaryota > Viridiplantae > Streptophyta > Magnoliopsida > Asterales > Asteraceae > Glebionis > Glebionis coronaria. The sequence goes on from CM046874.1 coordinate 447,180,643, forward strand.
ACCAAAACGTGTGATTTATGTCATAAAAGTCGGAATTATGCGTGGTTTGTGTTTTTATTGTGTTTTAGGACCAAAATATGAAAAAGGAAGAAAACACGGGCTTTCACGGGCTTTTATCGAAGAAAACGGGAAAAGACGAAGTTAAAAGATCAAGAGTGCAAAAAGAACGGAAGTCCAAGGCCTATTCTGAAGATTTATCGAAGAAAAAGTCTAAAGACGGAAGTTTAACGAAGTCGAAGAACTTAAGTCTAATAGAGGAAGAAAATTAAAAGACAAGTTCAAATCCCGAGACGACAAAGACGAAGAATTAAAGTCGAGTCGAGAAAACGTGAAGAAAGCAAGAAAGAAGATGCAACACATGCACTCCTTCCACCTTCCCTATAAATACCCTCCTAATAGTCATTAGGAGGGTGGTTAGAGTTTTAGTTAATTTTCATTTTTTTAGTTTTCTCTAGTTTTAGAGAGAGAAAGTCTTAAACTTTCTCTCAATAAACTTCATCTTTTCTTTTAATTTTTCAAGATTAAACATCTTTGTATTGCTTATTTTATTAATCAAAGTTCCATTTTAACCTTTTATTCCTTAATCTCATTCTACTTTTCTTTGATTTTAGATTGATTTTGGTGCGAATATCATAAGATCCGTGTTGTTCTAATTGATTTCGTGCTTAAAAAGTTAATCTTTTGATCATTTTATAAGTTTTCATTTGATTAAGCTTTAAGACTTTTGTGCTTATTGGCTTATTTTTATGATTATCTTATTTGTTTATAAAAATCTTCCTTAAAAAGTTTATGTTTTTATTGTTTGATCTAAAAAGTTGCTTATTTTCGAGTCGAATAAGTTGAGTTAAGTGCTTATTTGATTCGGTTGAGTATTTGGATTGATAAGTTTCGGGTATTAGCTTATTAAAGTTAGCTTATTACCTAGCTTGCTCAAATCCCACTATTCTCGGAAAGGGTTATAAAACCCCTTTCCGATTGGCTTTTTCCGACCAAGTACACCACCCTAACCGATTTCCTTAATTTTAGGAAAGGGTTTAAAACCCCTTTCCAATTGGTCCATATTCCGAGCAGCTCCCATCTTCATATTCCGATCGGTAGATCGGATAAGGGTTTGAAATTTTCCGATTTACAGCTTAGTATTCCGATCGTGTTGATCGGAATAGGGTTACGATATTTCGATTGAACCAGTTTCTCTTCATTCCGATTGTAGGTATTTCTTCCAAGTATTCCGATTGAAGTTGTTTCCCATCTTTCCGATTGGACCTCCTTTTCAGACATTCCGATCGGGGTCTTTGTCCATTATTCCGATTGGATATTTTTCGTGGACATTCCGATTACACATCCTTTACATCATTCCGACCACCAGATCAGAATATATTCCGATCTGGACTTCCTTTTGGCTTATTCCGATTTAGTGATTCTACCTTGGTTTAGTTCTTGTTTCGCTCATGTTTTCCTAGTGTTGATTCTTATTAAGTGTGCTAGTACTTTACATTGTCACCTTTAAGTTTCCGTGCATTTACTCTTACTCATCGATTTAGTATTAATCTTTTAACTTCCATTTTACTCAACGACACTTTAATTACTTGCTAATAGTTTAAACATAGATAATCAAAACCAAACGATTCTCTTGATTCACCAAAAGACGATTGAGTCGCACTTAAGACCGGTTTTCAATTCGAAAAGACTTGGGACTAACGAATTTTGATACGAGGTGTCAAAAGCCATGTATTACAAGGCAAGAAGAGAAGGAATCACCAAAGACCGAGAAATCATCCATGAAGACTTCCATGGTTTGCTCAATCATGTCATGGAAGATAACTAACATGCACCTTTGGAAAGTCCCGGGGGCATTGCATAAGCCAAAAGGCATTCTTTTGTAAGCAAATGTGCCATAGGGACAAGTGAATGTTGTCTTCTCTTAATCTTGGGGATCGATGGGTATTTGGAAATAAACCGAGAAACCATCAAGAAAGCAGTAATATTCATTACCCGCTAAACGTTCAAGCATTTGGTCCATAAAAGGTAGAGGGAAATGATCCTTTCTCGTGGAATCATTGAGTTTGTGGTAGTCTATACAAACTCTCCATCCAGTAATGAGACGGGTAGGAATCAACTCGTTGTTTGCATTGGGCACAACGGTAATTCCGCCTTTCTTAGGCACACAATGGACTGGACTAACCCATGGTGAATCCGAAATAGGGTAAATCATACCCGCATCAAGAAGTTTGATAACCTCTTATTTGATGACTTCATGGATTTTAGGATTCACCCTTCGTTGGGTTTGAATTGTCGGCTTAAAGTCGTCCTCCATGAGAATTTTATGTGTGCAAATGTGAGGATAAATTCCGCGAATATCGGAAATTTTCCAAGCGATAGCTCTTTTATGCTTCTTCAACACGGCGATGAGTCGAGATTTTTCTTCTTCTTTCAGGTCCTTTGCGATGATGACCGGTAACTTCTCGTTGTCTTCAAGGAAAACGTACTCAAGATGAGGAGGTAGGTCCTTAAGCTCAAGAGTGGGAGGATCCTCAATAGATGGTGTAACTAACGATGGATCATCATTAGTCACCTCTTTAGGAGAAGGAGAAGACAAGTCTTCATTGAGAAGTCTCTCAATAGTACGAATGTCTTCATCCCAATCGGTGGACGAATTATCATACTTAATATCGAGAGGACCCAAGCTAGCTTCGAAATCATCCAAGTCACTTTCTCCAAAAGGAGTCAATGCCGGAGCAATTGAGGCAACAGTCTCAACATTGGGTAAAGAAGAGAGAGTACTTTTGCAAGCATCATGAAAATGTTCTTCACAAGCCTCATCGAGAACATCAATAGCATTAACACTCTCATATGAATAAGGTTGCTTAGAAATATTACCCATGTTGAAGACAATTTTATCGTCACCAACTCTCATGATTATTTCACCAGCGGCTACATCAATGAGAGTACGACCGGTCCTCAGGAATGAACGTCCAACGATTAATGGAACACGGGGGTCCATCTCGTAGTCAACGACAACAAAATCCGTTGGGAAGGTGAATTTGTCAACGCCAACAAAGACATCTTCGGTTATCCCCACTGGATAAGCAACCGTACGGTTGGCTAATTCCAAAGTCATTTTGGTGGGGACTAGCTCGGGGAGAGATAATTGCTTCCAAACACTTAAAGGCATTAAGTTTATACTGGCACCTAGATCGGCTAGGGCCATGCAATTCTCTACTCCCGGGAAGTTGCAAGGAATCAAGAAGCGACCCGGATCACCCAGTTTGGTGAACAATTTCCTTAAGAGCACTGCGGAGCAGTTCTCATTAAGTTGAGTCTGAGCAATGTCAAGAAGCTTCTCCTTGTCACTTAGAAGATCTTTAAACATCTTAGCGTATTTAGGAATGTGAGCGAGAGCCTCGGCAAAGGAGATGTTAAAATTCAATTGTTTAAACATTTTGAGAAAGTTTGAAACTTGAATATCATCCTTGCTCTTTTGCTTCTCTTTCCTCAACCTTGAAGGATAAGGTATACTGGATGAAGAAGAAGGCTTTAGGGGAGTAGGATCACTCACAACCACGGGTGGTGGGGAAATGGGGGTAGAAGGCAAAGGAGGTGGGGAAAGTTGCTCTTTTTCCTTATTCACAATCACGGGTGGAGGTGTAGGAAGCTCGGGTTCCGTATAACCTTTTCCACTACGAGTGGTGATTGCTTTCATCTCCCCTCTTGGATTCGCAACGGTGTTACTCGGAAGAGTACACGAAGAAGAGGGTTGATTACCTTGAATGAGCGAACCAATCATATCACGAATGTTAAGCGCTTGAGTGCTGAAAGAATCTCTAATGTCGGCACGAATTTCATTGCTTTGTTTTGCCATATCATTCCTTAGCTCGACTCAAATATCGCTCCCTTGTTTCGCCATTTCTCCCTTCAAGTTGATGACTTGACTCTGAAGATTCGTCACCAACTCCCGATTAGTCTTCATGAACGTCTCGACGTCTTGATTTAATGCCATCGGTTGATTGAGAGGTGGAGCTTGGTAAGCTTGAGAATTTCCTTGAGTTGGGTATGGGTTTCTTTGGGATTGATATTGATTGTTAGCACGAGGTTGGGATTGGTTGTTTCAGTTATAGCTTTGTTGTTGGTTTTGGTTTGAAGGAGGGAAACCGGGTGGAGCAAGATAGTTGTTCGAACGATAACTTAGCAAGCTACGGTCTCCTTGAGGACGAGCTTGATAGCCTCCCGTGGGATAAGTACCGTAAGCCGCGTTAACATTTTCAGAAAAATTGCCTTGGGTAGAAGGACAATCATTATAAGAATGAGGACCACCACATGTGTCACAAGAAATAGCAACGGCTTTAGCTTGTTGAAAGTGGTTTGTGGCCATGGACATGAAATCCTTGTGCATACTCGCGATTTGTCGGGTAAGTTCGGATATCTCGGGATTGGAAGTAGTAGAAGAAACATTGACTCTCTGATTAGATCTTGAGGATGCGGATGAATCCCAATTCTTGTGGTGAGTAGTCATGTTTTCAATCAACTCTCTACACTCCTCCGGTCTCCTTTTCATAAAAGTACCACCGGCGGCGGCATTGATCGTGTCACGTTCACGAAAAGTGAGACCATTGTAGAAGGTATCAATGAGAGTGACGGGGAGCATGTTGTGATTTGGACAGCGGTCGATCAAATCAATGTATCTTTCCCAAGCATCCAAGAGCGATTCATCATTGTCTTGCATGAATCCACTGATTTGGTTACGAAGGCTTGTGACCATGGATGGTGGGAAGTAGCGCGACAAAAAGCGTTGAGTCATGTCATTCCACGTATGAATAGTATTCTTTGGGAGACGGTCAAACCATTTTTTGTCATGGTGAGAAAGCAAGTGGGGAAAGAGTTGAAGGCGAAGGTCATCCATAGAAACACCGGGGCACTTCATGCTTTGGGTGATGGTAATGAATTTGTCGAGGTGTTTGTTGGCATCATCATCCAGAATTCCGCGAAATGGGTTAGTTTGCACTTGTTGGATCATATGATGCTTCAACTAAAACTCCTGAGCCGTGACGTGCATCGGCGCAATCGGGCCACCGCGTCCGTTCATGGTGGGTTGACACAATTCCTCCATTGTTCGTAAATCAGGTAAGGGGACTTTGTTGTTGTTGTTGTTGTTGTTATTCAAATTGGGTAGAGGTGGGTTATTATTGTTGTTATTAACACCAGCCATATCTAGATCTTCACGAGTCTCGGGCTCAGAATAGTTCGAAGATCTAGTACGCATACACGTGCAGAAGAAAAATATACACAGAGAGAATATGTATATAATATTTTTGGTGCAAAACCTTTTGGAAAAGAATTGCTTTTTATGATTTTTTAATGTTTTTGTATTTTTGAAGAGTTTTATATTTTTTATGGATTTTGAAAATTTTTGAAGCAAAGAAAATAACGTGCAAAGAACGGATCCCAAAATTCAGTGCGTCTCTCACTAGAAACCGTTAATCTTAACGAAAAGAGCCGGCAGCGGCGCCATTTAATACTTGGCTTTTACCCCTCGTATCAAAATTCGTAGTCCCAAGTCTTTTCGAATTGATTACCGGTTAAGAGTGCGATTCAATTGTCTTTTGGTGAACAAGAGAATGGTTTGGTTTAATTATCTAATTTTAAAACTGAATGCGAGTAATTAAAGTTGTCGTAGAGTAAAATGGATATCTTAGAATTAAACGACAAAATAAAAGCTTGCAATGTTGGAAACTAAGATGTAAATGATTTAAAACTAGAAAAGATGTTTAAAATATACTAAGACAAAAAGCGGGAAAGAGTAAATTTAAAAACTTAGGAAAATAGAACAAATACTAAAAATAATGTGCACTGCGATCGCACTTAGATCGCAGTCATTCCATCGCACCTCCATCGCAACTCCATCGCAATATTACCATCGTGACTTACCATCGTACCCACCATCGCAACCTGATCGCAATGGGGATCGTAACAAACCCATCGCAATCAATGCGATCAAAGCAGGGAAGAGACTCAATCGTACTCACTTAGTACGATGGGAGGGCGATCGTACTACCAGATCGCAACCACGATCACAATGAGTGATCGTGGTTTTGGATCGTGGTTCCGGATCGTATCAGGGAAGTAACAAACTGATCTCACCCTAAGCGATCGAAGCCAAGTGATCGTACAAAGCAAAACCCTTATCAGAAAGAAATGGCGTCCATAGGGAAATAAGCTCAATCCACTAAGATGTAACCAATAAGCAATTTTAAAACTTATGAAAGAGTAAATAAGCGCAAATTCCAAAACTTTTGAAACCTAAAACATTCAAACTTCCATAAGACGGATTCAAAACAATAAATCTATTTTGAAAAACTTAAAGAGTAAATAAGCCAAACAAACGAATAAGCCAATAAGCATGAAGAGCTTATAGCTTATTCGTTCAACAGCTTATTTAGAACAAGAAAACTTAACCTTTTAATCTCGAAACACCACCACAATCAATACGAATCGAGAACCATTCGGATTAACCATGAACTTTCGGATTAAGAACAAGTAAAACAAAGAAAGGTAGAGGAAGATTAAAGAACAAAAAGCTTAACTTGAATTAGATAGATGAAATCCAAATACAAGAAGGATGAAAGCTTAAAAGAAAGGAAGAATGAAAAACTTAGTGAGAGAAAGTTTAGAACTTTCTCTCTCTAAATCTAGAATGAAAACTTAAAAATAAAAACTATCTAACCTCCTCCTAATGTGATTAGGAGGGTATTTATAGGGAAGTGGGAAGTGCATGTGTGGTGCTTCCTTCTTTCTTTTCTTCTCGACTCGATTTAATTCATTTGTCTTTCTCGATGTCGTCTCGGGATTAATTAAACTCGTCTTAACATTTCATCATTTATTTAGACTCGAGTTCTTCGACTTCATTAAACTTCCGTCTTTAGACTTGTTCTTCGATAAATCTTCAGAATAGGTCTTGGACCCGTTCTTTAAGCACTCTTGATCTTTTGACTTCATCTTTTCCCGTTTTCTTCGATAAAAGCCCGTGAAAGCCCGTGTTTTCTTCCTTTTTCATCTTTTGGTCCTAAAACACAATAAAAACACAAACCACGCATAATTCCTACTTTTACGACATAAAATACACGCTTTGTTCTTGTTATTATTGGAAATAAGTAGTAAAAGGATAAGTGTTTTCACACTTATTAGGGTTGAAAGCTCAGTTACAAGATAGGGACAGAGCGATAGCAGAGTTGTAGAAACTCGTTGCTAAAATGGGTGGGAAAGTTGTGGAACCTAGCATTAAGAAACATGTTGTTAGACAACCCAATGCCTCTAAAGAGACTAGATCCTCTATCTTGGGAAAACCATTTGCTTTATCAAATTCCTCGTTCACAAAACCTGTGTTTACCCCCAAGATGGATGGAAAGGAAAGGTTACCACATAATCAACCCATAAGTAATGTAATAGCCCAGTTAAGCACAATAATGTGACTAAACCAGGGATGTATAGAATGACCACTAAGCCCACAAACAAAGTTACTCAATCGCCTCAGACTTCTAGAAACACTAATATTCGTGTTTCTTCTACTACATGAATAGTCTCCACTACTAGTGTTAGCCGACCTCAGCTTAAGAGCACTCAAGTGAATGATAAGGTATGGAAACACAAGAATCAAGGGAAGATGAAGGAAGTAGAAGAAGACCCTAGGAATTTAAATGTTTTTATGAATAAAAAGTCTGTAATCGCATGTAATGACGATTTGAATGATGTGAATGATTTGAATGCTATGAATGTGCAATTTGTTTGTGTCAAATGTGGAAAGTGTGCTAATGCTAATCATTCTATGTGTGTTATGAATACAATCAAAGGCGTAGATACTAACACTAAGAAGCAAGTTGCGATGCCTATTAGAGCTAGTAAACCCAAACGTAAAGTGAACCATTCTAGTGCTACGCCCACTAAGAAAAGTAATGCATCAGCCTCCATGACTAAGAACCCTAGAAGCAAAATTAAGGAATTATATGAGTCTGCTAGCAAGTCTTGGAAATGGTGGTTTGCTAATCAATGTCCTCCAGGATATAAATAGATGCCGAAAGCTAGGACAAAAAATGTGAAAACGAGTGTTAGTTTGCCTTTAAATGTTGATAAGGACACTAATGATTATACTATCAGAACTACTGTGGTATCATGTTTAGCAAATGCTCCATCGTGTTCTAACTCTTCTGCAGGTGATACAAATAATTCTATTCATACTGGACTCCGGATGCATGAAGCACAATACGGAGAAGTTCCTGGGTACGGTCCGATTCGGAAATGATCAATTTGCACCGATCCTAGGATATGGAGATTTGGTTCAGGGAAATATCACGATCAAAAGGGTATACTACGTCAAAGGGCTCAATCAAAATCTTTTCTCTGTTGGTTAATTCTGTGATGCGGATTTGGAGGTTGCTTTCAGAAAGAAGACATGTTTTGTTCGTGATTATGATGGGAATGACTTACTTACCGGTACATGGGGTACTGATCTTTACACTACTTCAATACAAGACACAACTTCATCAACTCCAATTTGCTTCATGGCTAAAGCTTCAACGACTCAGTCATGGTTATGGCATCAACGTCTTTCTCATCTCAACTTTGATACCATCAACTTGCTTTCCAAGAAAGATATTGTGAGAGGCCTTCAAAGCTTGAAATTCATCAAAGATCATCTTTCTTCTTCTTGTGAACTTTGTAAAGCTAAAAGAAGTATCTTCAAAACAAAGACTACACCAAGCTCCAATGGACGGTTAGATCTTCTTCATATGGATCTGTGTGGTCATATGCGTGTTCATAGTATCAATGGAAAGAAATATATTCCGGTAATTGTCGATGATTACTCAAGGTACACATGGACTCACTTCTTGAGGTCCAAGGATGAAACACCCGAAGTTCTCATCAGCTTTCTTAAACTGATACAACGTGGTCTTCAAGCTCAAGTTAAAGTGGTTCGCACTGACAGAGGTACAAAATTTTTGAATTCATATATGAGAAAGTATTTTGAAGCTGAAGGGATTGAACATGAAACATTAATTGCTCGAACACCAGAACAAAATGGCGGTGTTGAAAGACGAAACCGTACTTTAGTTGAAGCTGCTCGAACATTATTATCCGCTTCAAAACTTCCACTATACTTGTGGGCCAAAGCCGTGTCAACCGCATGCTACACACAAACCGTTCCTTAATTATCCCAAGACACGAAAAGACACCATATCACAGAATTCATGATCACAAACCTTCACTCAAACACCATCATGTTTTTGGATTTACTTGTTACATTATTCGCGATAGTGAAAATTTGGATAAGATGAAAGAGAAAGGTGATGCATGTATTCTTGTGGGATATGCAACTCAGTCTAAGGGATATAGAGTATACAACAACAGAACAAAATTGATTGTCGAAACTATTCACATCCGATTTGATGAATTACAAGAAATGTCACTTGAACAAAACTGTTTAAGTCCCGATCCTCAACGACAAACGACTTCCGTTCACAACCGCATGGAACTCGGAACTCAAGACCACAGCAATGAACCGTCAAGTTCAACGCTGGTTCCAGAAAATGTTCCTAGAGCTGATATGACAGTCGACACAACAATTGAAGAGTTGGAAATGTTATATGGACCAATGTATGATGAATATTTCACGGGGGAGAAACAAGTTGTATCGAAGTCTTCCGCTGTCACTCATGATAAGAATGATGATACCGATGATCGTCAAAAACCGGATACAACTTCATCTACTTCAACACGGGTTGCTGCAGATTTACCTCCTCAGAATATCACTTCAACAATCGATCCTACAACATCCACAACTACTGTCATTGCTCTAGAGAACACAAATCAAGCAGACGATGCATTATCTGGCGAAGACGAATTTATCAACCCATTCGGTACACCGGTACACGAAACTGGAGAGTCTTCTACTCGCCATGTTGATCCGTCAAATATGAACACGTTCTACCAGCGACCTCCTTCAACACATCATTAGAACTGAGATCATCCTTTGGTTCATGTCATTTGAAACCCTTCACAGCCCGTTCGTACAAGACGACAACTTCACACCGATGGCGATGTTTGTATGTTCGCACTCTCCGTGAGTTCAGCTGAACCGAAAAACATCAAAGAAGCCATGGCTGATCACGCTTGGATTGAATCGATGACGGATGAACTTCAACAATTTGAGAGACTTAAAGTCTGGGAACTTGTCGACAGACCATACGATGTAATACCATTAAATCTTCAATGGATCTGGAAAAACAAGATGGATGAAGAGAATACGATCATCAAGAATAAATCTAGGCTAGTGGCTAAAGGGTATGGACAGAAAGAGGGTATTGATTTTGAAGAATCATTTGCACCAGTAGCTCGTATGGAAGCGGTCAGGATTTTTCTAGCTTATGCTGCACATAAGGGATTCATTGTCTATCAAATGGATGTAAAGATGGTGTTTTTTAATGGTCCTTTGAAGGAAGAAGTCTATGTCACACACCCGGAAGGATTCATCAATCCTCATTATCCTGACAGGGTGTATCGTCTCCACAAAGCACTTTATGGACTCAAGCAAGCTCCAAGGGCGGGTATGACGAGCTCTCGATTTTTCTGGTCTCCAAAGGTTTCTCAAAAGGTTCCATTGATCTAACTTTGTTCACTTATAAATATGGGGATGACATTTTGCTTGTGCAGATTTATGTTGATGACATTATTTTCGGGTCTACAAACCCAAAACATTCAAAATGGTTTGAAAAAGTAATGCACAACAGATTTGAAATGTCTATGATGGGTGAACTAAAAGTCTTTCTCGGAATTCAAGTTCACCAATCCCCAAGTGGTATCTTCATTAACCAAGCTAAGTATTGTCAAGAGATAATCAAAAAGCATGGTATGACCTCATGTGACCCCGTTGGGAAACCATTATCAACCACATCCCTAGATGCTGATTTGGAGGGATTACCCATAGATCAAACGAGATATCGTTCCATGATCGGGTCCCTCATGTACTTGACAGCAAGAAGACCTGATATTCATCATGATACGTATTATTGTGCACGATATCAAGCACGACCCACTGAAAAGCACCTCAAGGAGGTTAAACGGATCTTTCGGTACCTTAAGAATACCATTCACATGGGACTCTGGTAACCGAGGGAAACCGGTTTCTTTCTAACGGCCTATTCAGATTCTGATCATGTAGGGTGTCTTGATACACGTAAAAGTACTTCTGGTGGTGCACAATTTCTAGGTCAAGATAAGCTTGTGGGATGGTCTTCCAAGAAACAGGATTGAACGTCACTTTCATCATCCGAAGCGGAGTATGTGTCGCTTGAGCGCTGACAAGAGTAAAAGAAGCATTGACAGGAGTAAAACAAACGCTGACAGCTCAAGCGTTGACAAGATAAAGTCAAGCGTTGATACATTGAAGACAAGTACTGATGGGAAGATATACTCTACGTATACGCGTTTATTGTATTCTAGATTACTTCTAGTAAAGATAGGAACAACAATGTATTTTCTATATTTATCTTTACCTAGAATAGTTGATACGTAGATTATTGTACAAGGCTTCTTATGTCTATAAAAGAAGACCTTTAGGTTAATGTTCAATATATGTTTTCATTCATAAACTACTTTCATTGTAAGCAAGTTTGATATCATTAATCAAAGTGAAAGTTTGTTTATATCTTGTGTGTTCTGGTTTAAGTGTTAATTCCGCATAACACTTAGATTATCATATACATATACAAAGGTTTCTCTAAGTGTATTACTTGATCTAATCTCGTATACATAAAGCTAAATCGATCTAAGTTTGGGATCAACAAGTGGTATCAGAGCTTGTTGAGGAACTTTTGATCTTAAAGAACACAAGAACCCTAAGAATCACCAAAACCCTAATTTTCTCAAAACCCTAACAACATCATGTCAAATTCAGAAATAACCTCCTCCTCCTCACCTTTACCAAACATCAAGTTTCCCATGCTTGATGCAACCAACTTTGAGTTGTGGAAATTCAACATTGAGCAATATCTAGGGATCTATGACTACACACTCTGGGAGATTATTGAATATGGAAACACATTCAATAAAGCCCAAAAGATTGCTAATGCTATTGCTGGAAGAGCAGCTGTTGCTGGATGTTTTGAAGAAGATAAGAAAGAAAAGCCTGAAGATGGTAGAGCTGTGTCTGTTGAAGACATAGCAAAGAAAAGGGTTGACATGAAAACCCTAAATATTCTAAAAGTCTCTTTGGGACAAGAGAACCAGCATAAATACAGAGGTTATGATTCTGCTAAAGACCTTTGGGCAGCTCTTGAAGTTGCATATGGTGGAAATGAAGATATTAGGGAATAAAAGAAGAAACAACTCATGCATGATTATGCTGTTTCCAAAGCTCAACCCAATGAGAAGCTGAGTAGTGTGAGAAGCAGATTGCTTGATATTACAAGCAAATTGTCCTTAATGGGGACACAACTTGGTGATGTTGACATTAATGCTACCTTTCTTAAAAGTCTTGGTGAGGCGTGTAAGATTGAGGCAATATCTATTCTTGCCAATAATAGTTACAAAAGTTCCACGTTTGATGACATCTATCACAAACTGAGGCTGTGGGAAGATGAAACTCTTTTAGAGCATGGAAGCAAGTCTACCAACACTAACATGGCCTTCTTCTCTCATAGTGAAGGTCATTTCAATTAGAAGGACTCCTACATGCATCCAGTTACTGGATCATCATGTGTCAGCGCTGGAACATGTCCTGTCAACGTCTCCTTTTCTGACGCTGACACATTCAAAAGTGACTCACCAAGAGTTAAACCTGCTGGTTTGGATTTGGATATTGTATGTGCTTATATTGCTTCTTTGCCCAATGGTTCAGTGATTACATATGAGGACCTTGAGCAGATAAGTGATGAGCACTTGGAAGAGATGAACATTAAGTGGAACATGGCTCTTGCTAGTATAAGAGCAAACAGGTGGAACAGAAGGTTTAAGAAGAAGATGACCTTCAATGCAAAAGACACAGCTAGATTTGATAAATCCAAAGTTGAGTGCTACAACTGTCATCGTATGGGGTACTTCATGAGGGAATGCAGATCTCCTAGAAGATCTGATGCTGGTAAACCCTCAAGTCAAATTGTTAAGGCTCAGGATCCTAAAGCCATGGTTGCTGTTCAAGGAATTGATGGTATGGGATGGGATTGGAGCTATCTGGCTAAAGATATGGAAGAGGATAATGCTTTGGTTGCTGAAATTGAAGAAGAAGAGCATGTTGAATATGCTCTCATGGCACACTCCTCCTCTTCATCTGATAATGAGGTATACGATGATGCTTTTTGAAGTAAAGGTTGTAGGTTAAACACTGAGAAACTTAACAAAGAGGTGTTAAGATTATTAAGTGATGTGAGTACTGAAAGATGCAAACTGTCTAATTACCAACTAGCTCTCACTCAAACTGAGAAGACAGTTTCTGAATACAAGAAAATGGAATTTGAGTTAAAAGATAAAATAAATATCTTAAAACATGAGTTAAATGCTAGTATGGATATTAGAAACATCATGGAAAGGGTTAATGGTGAGTTACATGCTAAATTAGATGAAGCTATTAAAAACAAACATAATGTTGGCCTTAAAATCCAGAGATTTGATAAGGCAACACAAACCCTAGGAGAATGTGTGAGTAAACAAAGGGATCCTAGGGACATGACTGGGATTGGGATGCAAGACTACTCTGTGGTTCCACCACCAGTTGGTGACTTCTATGGTGTCCAACAAAAGGACCTATCTTGGACTGGTTTTCCAGAACTCCAAGAGGAGGAATTCATTTCTCCACCAAGAGTTGTCACCCCAGTTGAAGAATATCAACAAAAGTTGACTGACCTGAATGAATGGAAGAAAGTTAACCCTACATTATTTGTTAAGGGTGGCTTGCTATGTGAAAGTCCTAATGAGTCAACTCCCATTAAGGTTACAAACCCAATCACTGGTAAAGCAATTGACCTAGGCTCAAATACTGTTAGAAACCCTAGCATTAGGTATGCAGAGATGTATAGGAATACTACGTCACCTAAGAGCCAAGTTAGCGATAATGGAACAGGCTTCTTCTCTTCTAGACCTAGGGTTGTGTCTAGAAAAGCCTGTTACACTTGTGGTAGCTTTTCACATTTAGCATATAAGTGTGTCAACGCTCCTAAAGTCAGCGCTGACAGGAACGAATTCAGCGCTGACAGGAACAAAGTCAACGTTGTTAGAAAGTCAAACGTTGTCAGACCCAAACCTTGTGTGCAGCAAATTTCACAAGTTGTTAGACCTGCCCCATTCTTCACTAGAGGGTCTAACACTCATGGACAAAGACCATTTCAAAAGACAAACACTTGGTCGAATAGGCAATGGGTTTCTGTAGCAAACCCTAGGTTCAACGTTGACAAAAGTAATTTCAGCTTTGACAAGACCAATTCCAACGCTGACAGAAACGTGACCAGACCTAAATATTTGCAACCACAGGGTAAGGGGTCTAAAGCTTCTTCAAGCTTGACATGGAGACCAAAGAAATATCAAAACCCTAATGATAATAGGATTTCAATGACCTGCAACAGATTTAATTACATTTCAAAGGTCATTACAAAACCTATTGGGGTTAACTGGGTATTTCATCCTAAGAAGGATGAAAATGGGGTTGTTGTGAGAACTAAGTCTGTTCTTATTGAACAACCAGATGAATTCATGTCTTCCAAGGCTTGGGTTCCCTAAGAAATCTAACTTGTTTTCTTTATGTGCAGGGCATTCAAAGACAGGTCAATGACTATGGATATTGGGATAGTGGATGCTCAAGGCACATGACAGGGAAGGAAGACTATTTGACCAACTTCACTCCCATTAAGGATGGTGATAAGGTTTACTTTGGAGGTGGATATGGTACTATCACAGGCAAAGGAACCCTTCTCACCAAGAACTTGCGTTTTGAGAACGTATTTCTGGTAAAAGAACTTGATTACAATCTTTTTAGTGTATCACAAGTGTGTGATAACAAAAATGAAGTTCTGTTTACTGATATTGAATGTTTGGTGTTAAGCAAGGATTATAAGATCCCTGATGAGAAATATATTGAATATAGAACACCTAGGCATAAAGACATATACAATGTGAATCTGAATGGGATTAGAATGAATAACAATATGTCTTGTTTTTATGCTAAAGCTTTAGTTGATGAGAGTAATTTGTGGCACACGAGACTAGGGCACATAAATTTTAAGAATATTAATAGGCTTGTGAGACTTGGCTTGTTTGATGGTTTGCCTGAGAAGGCCTTCCACAATGAACACTCCTGTGTTGCATGTCTTAAAGGCAAGCAACACAAGGTCTCATTCAAGTCCAAACAGGTGCATTCTAGTTCTAGACCTCTTCATTTGCTTCATATGGACCTCTTTGGTCCAACCAATATAGAAAGTTTGAATGGAAAGTCCTACTGCTTTGTCATCACAGATGACTTTTCTAGGTTTACTTGGACCTTCTTTCTAGCTATGAAGAGTGATTCAGCTGACACTTTAATTGATTTTATCACTCAGATCGAGAAGAAATCAGGCAATGAAGTTAAAATGCTTAGGAGTGATAATGGTGGTGAATTTAGAAATAAAAAGTTAGATGATTTTTGTGCCAGGAAAGGAATTACTAGGCAATTCAGTGTTGCCAGAACCCCACAGCAAAATGGAGTTGCTGAGAGGAAAAATAGAACCCTAATTGAAGCAGCTAGAACCATGTTGGCTGATGCTCATTTTCCTATAGCCATTTGGGCTGAGGCTGTTAATACAGCTTGCTATGTTCAAAATAGAGCATTGGTCAACAAAATTCAGAACAAAACACCTTATGAGTTACTTTGGGGTAGAAAACCTAATATTGGTTTTCTCAGACCTTTTGGGTGTCATGTAATAGTTTTAGATACTATTGATGCCTTAGTTAAATTTAGTGCAAAAGGTGATGAAGGCTACTTCATGGGGTATTCAGTGCAGAGCAAGGGATATATGGTTTATCTTAAGGAAGAAAAACGTATTCTTGAAAGAGTACATGTTAGGTTATTAGAGAATAAACCTAGTGATCCTGAAAGTGGTCCTAATTGGTTGTTTGACTTGGAACCTTTATCTAGAGCATTAAATTATTTGCATGTCACTAATACAGACATTGTGAAGGTAACTTCAAGTGTTGTGGGAGAACAAGTTGTTGATGTTTTAGGTACACAGGTTCATGAAAAGGTTGGATCACAAGCAGAAAAGTCATCTCCTATACAAGAATATGTTACAATCCCCATATGGACAGATGCTTTTGCTGCTGCTGCTGCTGCTGGTAAAGATAATGGTGGTCCCCAAGTACCACCAGATAACAACATGCATGGTCCTTCAGGCGCTGACAAAGGCAAATCTAGCGCTGACAAGACAAATTCAGACGTTGATGGCTCAGACGTTGACAACAATAGTTAAAGCGTTGTTAGCTCTCACGCTGACAAACAGGGTTCAGACGTTGACAACACTTCTGCACATCTTTTCTCTTCTATTTTTAAACAAGGTGAACCTTCCAATTTATATGAAGAGGTTCATCCTCATGTTGATGAAAGAGAGTCTGAAGAAGAAGATATTGGCAACATGGAGAATGAGGTTGAGGACACCAGCCTTTTTGAAGGAGGAGTTCTCACTTCTACTATGAAGAATCACCCCACTTCTCAAATCATTGGTGATATTGTGGTCAGAAACAAGGCAAGGTTAGTGGCTCAGGGTTATACACAAGAGGAGGGGATAGACTATGAGGAGGTCTTTGCACTAGTTGCAAGGATTGAAGCTATTAGGATCTTTTTAGCCTATGCATCCTGCATGGGCTTCACTGTCTATCAAATGGATGTCAAGAGTGCCTTCCTCTATGGTAAAATTGTTGAGGAGGTATATGTGATGCAACCTCCTAGTTTTGAGGATCCAGAGAATCCAGACAAGGTGTATAGAGTCAAAAAGGCTATGTATGGACTTCATCAAGTCCCAAGAGCATGGTATGGTACTTTGTCTACTTATTTGGTGGACAATGGATTCAAGAGGGGCACCATAGATTAGACACTATTTACAAAGAAGAAAGGCAAGGATGTGTTGCTTGTCCAGGTCTATGTTGATGATATCATTTTTGGGTCTACTGATCCAAAGATGAGTGAGGATTTCTCCAAGCTGATGACAGTCAAATTCAAGATGAGTGCTATGGGGGAGATGAACTTCTTTCTTGGTTTACAAGTTCAGCAGAGAGAAGATGGTATCTTCATCTCCCAGGATAAGTATGTGGCAGAGATCTTGAAGATGTTTGGCTTTTCTCCACATGAGAAGAGGGCTACTACTCCTATGGATAGAGAACACCCTTAGGGAAAGATTGGAGATGGGAAAGATGTTGATGTCAAGCACTATAGATCCATGATTGGATCATTGATGTACCTTAAAGCCTCCAGACCTGACATCATGTTTGCTATGTGTGCTTGTGCACGCCATCAAGTGACTCCCAAAGAATGTCACCTTTATGCTGTGAAGAGGATCTTTAGGTACCTAAGATGCTATCCTAGTCTTGGTTTGTGGTACCCAAAGGATTCACCATTAGAGCTTAATGCATATTCAGATAGTGACTATGGAGGTGATAAATTTGATAGGAAATCCACAACTGGTGGATGTCAGTTTCTTGGGAGCAGGTTGATATCTTGGCAATGTAAGAAACAAACAGTGGTGGCTAATTCTACAACTGAAGCTGAGTATGTTACTGCAGCTGCTTGTTGTGGACAAGTCTTGTGGATTCAGAACCAGCTGTTGGACTATGGGTATAATTTCAAGCATACCAAGATATTTGTTGACAGTAACAGCACTTTATGCATTATTAAGAATCCTGTACATCATTCTAAAACTAAACACATAGAAATTAGACACCATTTTATAAGAGATTGTTTTGAAAAGGGTTTAATACAACCAGATAGGGTTGACACAGAAGAAAATGTGTCAGATTTACTGACTAAACCTTTTGATGCTGGGAGGTTTCAATACTTGGTAACAAGTATTGGAATGATCAATCTCACATAATATGTGTTTTGGAGTCTTTTTGTAAAAGTATGTACAGGATAATGCATTGTTATTGGTCTTTTTGAAGATTTAGATTTTCCACTATATTTTTCTAACACTGACAAAGGTTGCTTGAACGCTGATAAGTGTTTTTGTAACGTTGTTAGCAATATATTTGTCTAACGCTAACAAAGCATTCCTCAACGTTGTCATGTGTTATCGGGGCGTTGTCAGCAACAATGTTAGTTTTGTGGTTTTCAATCTAAATGGGCAGGTGGTGTTAGCAGTATACCATTGGATACAGAGTTGCTTATGGATCATTGGAGAAGCATTTGGACAAGTTTTTTATTTATGGATGATGGTTGGAATTTTTAATTCCTATCTTGACATAAATTTTTTATGTTCATGCATATTTTTAGCAACTTGTGTATCATAGTTTAAGGGGAGGTTTTAGGAACCTTTAGGATGTTTGGGTATCCATATGATACTCTTATCACAAAACTAGGTTATAAGATTTAATTAAATATAACATGATTTAATTAAATAAAAGGTAATAATACTTAGGTTAAAACATATATTAATATTTATTATTAATATAACCTAAGACATGAAAATTAATTAATTATAAGTCATATTTTAATAATTAATTAATTTCTTAGTCTAAATTAACTAATAAAAAACTTAGGTTAAAATCATGTATTATTAATAATAATAATATAACCTAAGTCATGTCCAAATTATCCACAGGTGAGTATGAGTTAGTTTTACTAAATCATGAGGAACTGTAGCATGCAAAGTTGATATACTATGCATGCTGCCAAGACATTTTTGGCCTAGAATTGGTTGTGGTCTGTTGGGCGACTTGGGAATAATTTTGTTATGGGATTTACCTGGGAGTAACAAGGAATTTTATAAGGTAACTTGGTTGTTAAGAGTTTTGGTTAGCAAGGGACACTAGAGGACTGTTATGTCTATCTTGCATAAGCAAGTGTGCATAACTGGACAGTGCTTGCCGCCCTATAATAATTATCAGCTTTTTGGTTATCTTCTCTAGGATAAATTACTTTGTTAAGATCATTTTTAATTTTTAAACATTTTTATTTTTTGACGCTGACAAGTATTTTTTCAAGCGTTGTTGTGACCAATTTAGACGCTGACATGGCTATGGCAAACGTTGACAAGAATATAGCCGTTGGGCGTTGATAGGTTATTTTTGACCGTTGACACTCAATGGGACCTACCCAGTTGTTACTTTTTGACATATTTTTAGGCTGTAATTTTGGGAGTTGATACCTTTCATTTAATGCATGAGATAAACTTATTATTTTTCCATATTTTCATAATTACATTTTGAAAATATTTGCCTATTTTTGGGCCAATCACATGCATTTTCTTCTCCTATATATTTGGCTCCTATTTTTAAACAGGGTACCTATTATTCTTGTCTAACACAATTTTCTCTTATCAACTTCATCTTCATCAATCATTTTTACAGCTTTCAACAATGGCACCAAAGTTTAAACCATCAGAATTGGAATTTGGGTTCAGAAGTCAACACAACATGATCGCGTATCTTGAAGCTGATGATACTCTGTTTCCCCAATACACACAAATGGTGGCGTATTTGAACGCATCCCCTCTTAGGTATGCTCTTTCTCATGCACCACTCATTCCTGTCACACATATTAAACAGTTTTGGAACACTGCCAGTTCCTCAACAGTTAATAGAGTGACTACATTATCTTCTATTGTTCATGGGAGAACTTGGGTGGTTACTGAGGCTTTGGTACGCCAAGCCTTGCATCTTGATGATGTTGATGGTATAACCACCCTTCCCATTAGTGAAATATAACAAGGACTAAGGGCTTTGGGTTATCCTTTTCCTGATGAAGGAACTTTAAATAAATATCATAAACAAGATTTTCCCCTAGCCTGGAAGTACCTCATACATGTCCTCCTACAATGTTTGAGTCCCAAGTGCACTGCACACAATGAGATCAATAGATCTATTGCCAGTGCTATTGTGTGTATTGCTACTAGGCAAAAATTTAATTATTCTAAAATGATTTTTGAGGGTATGTGTAAAAATAAAGGGAACAAAATGACTTTAGCTTATCCCAGATTTTTACAAATGGTTTTTGATGTTCAAGGATACTGCACAAGGGATCATAATGATTTTTATGAGATCACTGTGCAAAAGAAAGTAATTTTTATGAAGATGAACTCACCCCCACATCGTGACCTACCCTTAACCCAAGCTATGCTTGCTGTTATTGAAGCAGCTGAACCCCAACCAGACCCCAACCCCAAATTGGCCTAATACCTGAACCATTACCTTCACCTCAACATATGCAAATTGACCAAGAACCCTTCGACGCTGACACGTTAAATGTTGGCGTTGATGTGCCTATTTCAAACGTTGACACACAACCTTCACAGACCCAAACACCCCTTAACCAACCCACATCCACCCAATCCACATCATCATCTCCACCACCACAATATAGGTTACAAAAACGCCAAAGGACTACTGGAGTGTTCTCCTCTAGTGGTCCTAGCCAAGTAGTAGAGAGAACCACCACCACAAGTGTGGTTGGTGCTATGGATGAGGCTGGGACTATTGGTTCTGGCTTAGAAGCTGGCCAAGCCAGTCCCACCATCATTAAGACCGTATCCATGCCCAATGAATCTGACTTGGGAGGTCAAATACCCATTTTAGAAGAGGGCAGATTGGAACCAATGACCCTAATGGAATTGACGGCAGTCTGCATGAGCTTGCAAAAGTAAAATGCAGACTTGGTACAAGTTGTCAGCACACAAGGCCTTGAACTCAAGCAATTGAGGGAGAGGATTGTTATTTTGGAGACTGCTAGTGCAAGGAGAGGGATGGAGGAATCTTCCAAAGGGGATGATGATCAAATAAATGTGAGTGATAAGGGCAGCCATGATGGTCAATCTCTGGATGTTGCTGAGGCCCTAACAAGTTTGAAGAAACAGACAGGTTTTGATACGTCTCTAGTCTCTCCTACAAACTTAAATTTATCATTTCAGCCATGTTGGAGGAAATTGCAAAAGGCGCTGAGGCAGGAAATTTGAGCGTTGACAAGGAGAATTTAGACGCTGACAGAGCAAAAGTGAGCGTTGACAGACCTGCAAATGAGGGTAATGTATCCCAGTCATCATCCATCATCAAGTAGGTTTCTTCACAGGTATCACCATCTACCTTACCAACAATTGATCCATTAGATAAGGGTAAGGGTGTTATGGTAGAAGAGATTGTTCCAAAGAATGCAACTCAAATTGAGTTTGATAGAAAGTTGGTTGCACAAATTGTGGAACAAGAAAGAAAGGAGGTGATAGAGTCACCATTTGTTGTCACTTCAGAAGAGCAAGAAGGAAGTGATGCTGCTAGCTCAGACTCAAGTGTTATGATCATAGAACAGCCAGAAAGACTTGAGTATGGAGATGAGTTGGCCAAGGAGAAATTAAGAGAGTTGAAATTGCAGGTTGATTTTGATATGCCAGAGGTGGTTCAAATGTATCATGCTTGGGAAGAAAGATGTATGGAGAATCCACACTTGACCATTTCAGATCAGATATGGGGTTTGGAGATTCTTCTCAGAGTACAAAAGGATTGCCAGGTCATTTTGAAACACAAGGCAAGCAATATTCTCTCAGAGTTGAAAATGGATAGAAGGGAGTTGTACTGCATGTTGCTCAGGTGTCATGGAGTAGGGTGGACTTATCAGAAATTGAAGGCATTGACATTTGATGAGTTGGAATGTAGAGCTTATCCCATTTGGGTTAGAGTGCAGGAAGCAAACACTCTAAGACTTCTTTCTGATGAAAGAAAAGAAGAACTTGCAGAGGAAATGGAGCTCAAGAAAGCAATGTTTGTTCCCAGACTAGTGAAAAAGGGAGTTTCTCTTGAGTTTCCAAAAGATATGGATCCATTACATCCAAGTGAAGCTGTCATAAGAAACAGCCTCAATCTCTCACCATTAGAAGCTTCAGATATGGTACAAGTGTTACCACTAGATTCCAGAAATCCAATTGTGAGCTATAAAGAAGATGAATGTGGATTTTGGAAAATTGGCAGGTATGGAAAAGAGGTGCACACTTTTACCACCCTTATATCTTTGTTTGCAAGTTGTGATAGAGAAGACTTGGTAGACCTATGGAGGTTGTTAGAGGCCATGTATGAGGCTGAAGCACCAACTTCAGCCTATGGAATAAAACTGTGGTCCACATTCAAGAGAATGTGTGGACCAAAAGATAAGGATCCTGCTATTTGGAAGGATCTTGAAGATGATCTCAGTGGTCTTCAATGGAGATTGTATTCAGCTGCTGGTGTTTATTATTTGAGTGCTACAAAGTTTGCTGAGTATCTACTTGTGGATGGTCAGTATTTCATGTCCAAGGAAATCTTGGAGAAGATGAAGAACACTCAGCTAGAGATTGATTATTCGAGTGACGTGGCAAAAGACTTGATCAGATTTATTTATTACCAATATGAGAAGGTTTGTAAGATTCCTCCTAGTACTTAATGTTTATTTAGAAACATGATCATTGGAGTAGATATCAAGTTTAGGGGAGGATTGTTGGGAATAAATTATGTCCAGTTCACTTGAGCGCTGACAAGAGTAAAACAAGCGTTGACAGGAGTAAAACAAACGCTGACAGCTCAAGCGTTGACAAGATAAAGTCAAGCGTTGATACATCGAAGACAAGCACTGATGGGAAGATATACTCTACGCGTTTATTGTATTCTAGATTACTTCTAGTAAAGATAGGAACAACAATGTATTTTCTATATTTATCTTTACCTAGAATAGTTGATACGTAGATTATTGTACAAGGCTTCTTATGTCCATAAAAGAAGACCTTTAGGTTAATGCTCAATATAAGTTTTCATTCATAAACTACTTTCATTGTAAGCAAGTTTGATATCATTAATCAAAGTGAAAGTTCGTTTATATCTTGTGTGTTCTGGTTTAAGTGTTAATTCCGCATAACACTTAGATTATCATATACATATACAAAGGTTTCTCTAAGTGTATTACTTGATCTAATCTCGTATACATAAAGCTAAATCGATCTAAGTTTGGGATCAACAAGAATTGCATGTGACAATGCTTGGATTGCTCTTGACAATGCTTGCTTCCATCAACGCCTAATTTTTTCTTGACAACGCCTGGAATACTCTTGTCAACGCTTAGACAAATACCTTCATGTTTTCTTCGTTTTTGAGTTTCTGCCACATCAACTTTTTGACCCAACAATCTTCCCCTAGTTGATGTCGGCAAAACTCTGTGTATCTCTAGTAAGTTGTACATGATCTTCAAATTGCTTCCCCTCAAGTGTAGCATGTATTTCTTCCCCTTTTTGTCACATCAACAGGGAAGTAAACAATGTATGCAATCTTTAAAGATTCTCCAAATGTAGCTCTATGTAATGATCTTGAAGAACAATTAATATAATATTTTTGATGTAGAAGTAGAGTAACCCAAACCTATGTTCCATATCTTGTACGATGATGTGATGAAGTATGTTGTTGATACAAAAATCCTCATCCTTTGTGAGACACTGAGCACGATAATGTAACTCCTTCAAGTGATAGAAAATATGTGCATAGAGAACCATAAGAAAAATCACATATTCCTAGACCTTGTATCACTTCATCAGTAACCATGTAAGCATAAACAAGTTACCTTTAAAGTCACTGGCTGGAAGTGCATGACTTTAAGATATGATAGAACACAAACTCGCGAAAATCTTCTTCAAACATCAAACTTACCATAAGAATTCTTCCCCTTAAGCCAACACTTCTTCATGACGAGTCTTAATGAACCAATATCTTCATATGTAAAAGTTAGAAGTCGGATAACTCTTTCACAAGGCTACCCCGATTACATAATCTAATATCAATCAAAGTCTTCATGAATTGTTGCTAGCTTACTTTAAAACCATTAATCCCTTTCAAAAATATCCGAGCCATAAATATCAACATTGTAGAAACTAGAAGAGGGGGTTGAATAGTTTCTCTTCGATTGGTGACCAAATTAAAATTACATTTAATTTGGTTTGTATCAAAACTATCTTTTACTTAAAGCTAAGTTGCATAATGATTAGGTTCAATTGAAATGCACTAGCAATACTAATAAGCAAGTATAATGATAATGAAATAAGTAAAGAGCAAGGAAGGAGACAACCTAGTAGGAAGACCCCAAGATTTATAGTGGTTCGACAACGAGGCTCTATCCTCGTTTCTACTCCACTCCTCGAGTACACCTACTCGATATTTCCACTATATCCACAAGCTCCCTTCTCGGCGGAGAAAACCTTACAACGTTGCTTACATTATTTTCCGACACTAAGCTAAATGTCGAGACCTAATCTTTAGCTAGGACCAATCTACACGACGTTGCCTACTTCACAATTTAACGACACAAGGCTAGATGTCGCGTTCTAATCGAAAGGTAGAACCAATCTTCACGACATTGCCTACTTCACCATCTTACGACACAAGGCTAGATGTCGAGTTCTAATCGAAAGCTAGAACCAATCTTCACGACTCTTCACTTTGAAGCTAAGTGAGAACTTCACACAACACAACTACTAGTCACTTTAAAGTTTAGTGAGAACTCACAAGACACAACCACATCACTTTATAGTTTAGTGACAACTCCTAATCAAATCTATTACAACTCAACTAGACTTATCCAAGTACACACATGTAGCTTGGATTCACACAACACAAATCCAAGCAAACACATATATAATGGATGTACACAACAAATCCAAGTATTCACAAATAACTTGGATGAACACAACTAGTCCAAGTATTCATAAATACATTGGATTGACCAAAAACACAAAGGTATAATGATGAATATGACTAGCTCATAAATTCATCTTTATCACTAAACTAGTGAGTGAGTGATCTTCTCATTGGACATGGTAAAGGAGGGGATCAAGAGGATAATCATATGTAAATATCCTTAACAAATTAAGTGATCATTTACTAATGATTATGCTATAGAAAATAGAAAGAGGGCTGAGAAAATCGTCCAAGAGGCTTGCTGGAAAATGAGATTTGACCCACTATTTAAGGGAGACAAAGTATAACGGATCTATAACGGTCTTCTGTGCGCGGTACCTTACCTCACCCCGTGGTACCTTATCGATAAGGTACCGCCTAGGTACTTAAGGTACCGCCACTAGACTCCGCTCCGTTTTTTGTCTTTTAGTGGGGTAGGAATATCTGAGGTATTTAAACCTTTCAAAGGATATTCTAACAGCATTTGGAATATGCCATTTTCAAATTTTCATTTTCCATTTTAATAAAACATTTTCTAAAAAAGAAAGTTTATTAAAAATACTTTTATCTTATAAGTAAAAGTGAGTTTTAAGGATAATCATTTTGATTATCACTAAGTATGATTAAGAAAGGTTAGTGATATGATTATTACCTTGATGATAGTGTTAGTTAAATAATTCATTTTGTGTTTCTACACTAAATGTGTTGTATGGTTTGTTTTGATCAAAACTAAGAAAGATTAGTTAACACTAATAATGTTTTTAGGCATTACTTGCATTAACAATCTCCCCCTTTTTGATTACGACAAACGATAAACTCATTTACGTATAAACACAAACTATGGAATTATTAACTAGTTTATCACTATCATTTCTCCCCCTTTGTCGTAGCAAAAAGGTTAGCATAAGTCTTTGAAGTGCATCGAACTTTGCTAGTAGCTCCCCCTTGGTGGTTGCTCCCCCTAGCTTAGGGCACCAAGTTTGTGAGCTAAGGTGACATGCTACACAAAGGTTAGTAGAAAAGAAAGAAACACCAATGTATATATGGTCACTACCTACTAAGTAACTTGAGAGGGAGAAAGAGAAGAAATCTTAAATTAGAAGCAAGTATTTTGCTAAGTATGTCCAAAGAGGTAACTGACAAAATCAAACTTCAATAAAATGAAGATGATAAGCTTGTCAATGGGTTAAAGCTTTAGAATTGATGGAATCACCCATAAGCAATTGTAAAAATTTAACCAAGATCAACTCAAAAAATAGAACTAATTAGATAGCACACAAATAACAAAAAAGTTAAAAAATAAAAATACAACAAAGAGGATAGTCATACACAAAGTATGAGTATCTAAAAGCAATAAATATGGAAAATAAACCACTAAGCATAAGCTAGTCTAATAGTGATATTTTCCAAGATTGCAAAAAAAATAAAACTAAAAAGACGACGATGCATCATTCGAAGTTTTGTCCACCGGAACGTAAATTTGAATAGGATGTCGAGTGAGGAGGAATTCAAGAAAATTTAACTTCTCATACACACGAGCAAGTTCAATTTGTTGAAAACGACAACAATCACGCGAGGATCCATGATGCAACACAAACTCGTTTGATGTGGGTATGGCATCAAACTTAGGGTTTGGAAGTGGTGGGGTAAAGGGTTTGGAAGTGTTTTCACAATGCCTTGTGAGGTTTGGGAAGGTGGAAAGGTCATTGAGTTGGGGGGTATTGAAGGATTGTGGTGGTGGTGGAACATGTTCTTTTGCTCCGGTGATGGGGTTTATGGTGTAAGTCTCATTCCAATACTTGATTGGAGAGAAGGTAGGGTTTTTGGGTGGTTTGGACGAAGATGGTTCATTCTTCTTAACCCAAACGGGTCGAACTGACATTTTCGGTTTCTTTGAAAGCTTGGATGAGCAAGCTTTGGGTGAGTTGGGTTGTGACAAAGAAATGTCAAGGTTGGGAATGTAGGAGTTAGGCATTGTGAGAGTGTGAGAATGATATCTCAAGGTAATGTGAGAATGAATTCTCAAGGTTGGGAAGATGTGAGAATGAAATCTCAAGGTTGGGGTATAAGTAAAATGTAATCAAGGTAGGAATTTGAATAGAAAATGTGTATTGTCAAGGAATGTTTAGTCAATTTGAGTAAACAAGGAATCTTAACTGGGAATAGGGTTTAAAGGTTTTGACCAAAAATTCGTCTAAAGTCACTTTCTGGCCGCGGTACCTTATGTGGGCCGGCGGTTCCATATTGCTAAGGAACCGCGGGTCCTTAAGGAACCGCGTCCAGAGGACTTTAAACCAAGTTTTTCCTGGGTTTTGGTAAAAACTATGACTTTTTCAAAAAAGTTGCAAATCTTGGATTTTTTCCTCTATTAGAACCAAAATATGCTAGGGTTGCATAAAGCAACACATTCACAAAGAATGTCTTGACAAAGGGTGACAAAATAATTTAGATATCATTTTGAACCAATTTTAGTCAAGTTTAGGGGTTGTGATAGATTTAGGTTCAATTTTAATTTCAAATTGAAGTTGATTAGTGTGCACAAAGGGATAGAATCACACAAAGCTAAATCCATAACACAACAACATGAGACATTCATTAAGGAGGAAACAAGTACAAAGATAAATAAAACTAACTAATACATAGCTAGCTTATCATTAAATCTAGATAGGTGGTTTTCTTTGGCTTGTTTTTTGTTGAAAACTCTTATTAAGACACCTCCATCATTCATCTCCTAGGAGGAGGCATGGAGAACAAAGTAAGCAAGAAATCTTACAAACCCCTATGAAGTCCATACATATACATCCTTAAGTTTTGGATGAGGAAGTGGTTGTAAAGACAACATGGACATCTAGTACCATGAGTTTGTTGGAACCCAAAGTAAGGATCATCCAAGAGGAGGGAAAGAGGGACACCCAAAATTGGGATGTTTGAGTTGGGTGGAGGTGGAGGAGGCAAGTTCTCCAATGGTGAAGTGGGTGAAAGTGGAGGCATGTTCCCCAAAGGGGAAATGGGTGAGTGTAGAGGTAAATCCTCTAAGGTGGGTGAAATGGGTGAGTTGTGACGGGTAAATGGTGAAGTCACCAAAGTGTCATCAAAGTCATTCCCAAATGGAATTTTTTGGATTGGTTGAGGTTGTGTGGTCACTTCCAAGGGTGCACTTGGAGTGAAGGGTGAGGAAAGCTCATTCATTCTAGAATTGAATGAAGAGGAGGTAGAACCAATGGAGTGGTTAGTACCATGGGTGGAGGAGGTCTTGCATGGTGCAAAAGGTGGAGAAGGTGATGAAGAAATGAGGATAGGAACATTCTCATTCTTAGGTGTGAGTAAAGTTAAAGAGTTAGGCTTAGCTACCTTAACCCTTATTTTGAGTGTTTTTATTGGGGTGGAGGTCTTGGAAGTGTTTGAGGTTTTGGTACACACCATAGTTGATTAGGGTGGTTTAAGGTTTAGGGAAGTATGTTTGATGTGTGAAGAACATGCAAACAAGGTGGGTTTAAATGGTTGAGGGGATGATCCAAACTAGTAATGGGTTAAAATCATTTTTGGTGAATAATGAATTTAGATACCCTAGTTTAGGAAATGTGCAGTTTATTACTGAAAATCATGCAAGGTTTACACAAAATTAAGAAAACAAATGTAAAGCAAAGATGCTGTCATGCATAGTGGCCGGCGGTTCCTTATCTAGGACCGGCGGTACCTTATCGATAAGGGACCGCGGGTCGATATGGAACCGCGTCTAGAAGGTTTTAAAAAATTTCCCATTTTAGTTTTTGATAAACCCAGATTTTTTCCCAAAGGTTTTACAAGCCAAAGTTAACTACAGATCATAATCCAATAAGCTAACTATCATATGACAAGCACAAAGCTATGTAAAACACAAACATCATTGCAAGAGCAACACTTAGGATCAAAATAAGTAATAATCCAAACATGCAACATAAGTAAATAAACAACTAAACCAAAGTGTTAATAAGCAAATGTTTAAGCTGGAAATGATAACCAAACTTTGACACAACTCAAAGCCTTCACCTCCTTTCCTTGCCTAAATCCTTGATCATTTTTCCCAGATACTTGATTCCCTTTCTTGACTCAATCCGGTGTTCATGCAAATCACCTCGGGTTCGAAGATTTTGACGGTAAAGTTCCACCAAATTGAGATTATTAGGAACTTCACTAGAGGAATGGTGGGGAGGGGAAGCAATGTCATCTAAACCATCCACGAATGAGTTTGTGGAGTGGTGAGAAGAACTCGAAGAGTCAATGGGAGAACTTGTGCCAATGCCACCACCATCACTTGTTGGCATGTCCATGTCCTCATCACTGAACTCTTGTTGATCGGATTTACGGTCAGATCTTGTCTTTCTCTTATATACCTCTCGAATAGGTAGCATGACCCGTTTGACCTGTTGAAATTGAGAAAGATCAAGATTTAGAAAATCACGGCCAACCCTTTTAAAAAGGCGAGTGAGAAGCATTGCGTAAGGGAGGTTTGTTTTTGGCTTGTGAATAGCATAATTGATCCGTTGAGCGATAAAATATGCCAAATTGTAATTGGTGTTGGTAAAGATGCAATATAACATATGCACTAAACTCGCCGAAACATGATCCCGGTTTCCACCAAGACAAAACACATTTTCCCTAAGGATATTGGTCCATTGGACCATATTATCATTAAGGTCGCTCAAGAGAACCTCATAACGTTTCACCGAACGTACCTTAGTATGAAGGATTCTCTTAACGGGTCGATTACGCTTTTTGGAGACAACGTCGACAATGAAGTCAAGATCAATTTCCTCATGATCATTTGGAGGACAATTGTCGGTTTCAAGGAGAGCATTAAGCTTCCATTTATCCGTGAAGCGACAAGTGCCCACAAATGGTACATCAAGAATTTGACCAAACACTTCGAGAGAGTATTGAATGTGTTGATCTTTCAAGATGAACCTAACAAATATTCCATCATTGTTTTCAATGACAGAGTATGTGCTAAAGAACTCCAAAAGGAATCGAGGATAGATGTCTTCCTTAAAGTTCAACAAACAATCAAATCCAATGTGTTCAAACATGGACTTGATGTAGACATAATTCTTGATATCCTCTTGAACAACTCTACCCTCATGAAAGCAATGGGAGTGGAGAGAGGAAAAAGTATGGGCAATGTGAGTTGAGTGACAAAAGTCGGATAGGTTTGGCATATACTTTTTGGTGAGTTGATGATCCTTTTGGTATTGTGAAGGCATGATTAAGTACCTAAATACAAACACAAGACAATATTTCTCCAATCACTCATATGAAAATCAAAAAGGAAAACAAAAAATGAAAATGTGTTATATCAATTTCTTGACAAACATAGGATTGAATCCATATCATTTTCATGTTCACAATGTGTCTATTCCATCATTAACCAAGAACACATGATCTATGTTAGATCAACAATGGATTAGAACATTGGTTTTTCAAAAACAAGATTTTCAAAAAAACAAGGTTTTTAGGTAAGCATTAACAATGTCATTACCTACTTGTTCATGGGTTCATCTCAAATCTATAATTCAACCAAAATCATTTAGCCTAAATTCGGATTTGTTCTATAAGTGGGTTTTAGTGAAATCTTAATGAATAACAACCTAAGGAATCATAGTAAGATTACCATGTCAACCCACATTCCCATTATGGTTTTAATTCAATTTCAATTTTAAAAATCCCCATTTATGAATGGATGAACCCTAGAACAAAATAGATGAAATTGAAAGAAAATACTTACAATTAATTGATGCTAGATGATGGATGAGTGAAACCCACAACTTGAAATCAATTAATTTGAGTGATTGAAGGTTTTGGAAGCTTCAACAATGGTGGAAAAGGTAAAACCCGTCGGCTGTGTGTTTTTGGGAGAGAGAGAGTTTGGTTTGAAAAAGAATAAAAAACACAAACTGGGGCTCTGACAAAATTTTCTGCCCGCGGTACCTTATCGATGAGGTCCCGCTGGTTTTGAGCCGCGGAGATAAGGAACCGTCGGCAGAGGCTGGTTTCTATCTATGAAAAACGCGAAATTTTGAAAATCCAGTTTTTCTAAAATACTTAAAAATAAGTCATGAGCCTTTTAGAATATCATTGGATCATCATAACACTAAGCAATATGCCTTAAGGATTACGAGTTGAATCAAGGTCGAAAAGAACCGAAACAGACAAACGACTACTCATAGCAAAACGACTAAGTGGAGAGAAGTCAAGAGAAGTGAATCAAGACTAGGATCAATGCTCAAGGGATTAATGACAATCTTCAAGTAGTAGAAACGAAGAGCTTGTGTCATATATAGTGGTTTAAGACGTGCCTTTCCGGCGAAACGATAAACGGCTTTGGTAATGAATAAGCACAAAGCAATTATTCAAGTCTAAACTAAGATCACTTTCAATAATAGTCTTAGTCTAAACTAAAATATGAGCAAAGTGTTAATTCACTTTCTCTCCCACAAAGGGCCTACTAACCATATGGGTGCAAACCATGGAAATCATGCTTGATACTTTAAGCTTCTACTAACTCACTCTACATCACCAT
Source organism: Glebionis coronaria (assembly GCA_025667525.1). Taxonomy (NCBI): domain Eukaryota; kingdom Viridiplantae; phylum Streptophyta; class Magnoliopsida; order Asterales; family Asteraceae; genus Glebionis; species Glebionis coronaria. Next base: position 447,212,087 of record CM046874.1, read on the forward strand.
AGTGAGTCAAGTATCCAAGCAATGAAGGTATGAGAGGATAAAAGAAAAGAAACACAAACCATAAATAAATGTCAAGGCAAGGATGCCAAGAACAAGCACATAGTCAAGTAATGATCAAAAGAATGATCAAAGGGCGTGTGGAAGAACGAGAGCGTACCTTGGCCACAAAGAGCAATCCATGAAGGAATAAGTGCTATGCCCAATCAATGACTATGATGAGTACTAAGTCTTCAAGGACTAGTATCATTCCCAATCATCTTGGTATCATTATTCAAAGATGTTGAAGATCAATGAAAATGATTCTTCTACAAGTGCAAGTAACTCAATCCATAACCAATTAATTGATTGATCTTCATGAGTACCTACACAAAGCAAGATGCAAACTAGTAGATACATTTCAAGAGTATATCTAAAATGCATAAAGGCTACTAATCTTAAGTGGGATGCAAATTTATCAATTAAAAGACCTATTTCTCAAAGAAAACATAGTTTTGACCAAAGAGAAACCTTAGTACAACTAGACCTTCTAATTTGAGGAGACAATGGATCGATCCAAGTTTTAAAGTACAATATACTTCAAAGATCTTGAGTGACCATCGCTCTGATACCAATTGTAGAAACTAGAAGGGGGGGTTGAATAGTTTCTCTTCGATTGGTGACCAAATTAAAATTACTTTTAATTTGGTTTGTATCAAAACTATCTTTTACTTAAAGCTAAGTTGCGTAATGATTAGGTTCAATTGAAATGCACTAGCAATACTAATAAGCAAGTATAATGATAATGAAATAAGTAAAGAGCAAGGATGGAGACAACCTAGTAGGAAGACACCAAGATTTATAGTGGTTCGACAACGAGGCTCTATCCTCGTTTCTACTCCACTCCTCGAGTACACCTACTCTAGATTTCCACTATATCCACAAGCTCCCTTCTCGGCGGAGAAAACCTTACAACGTTGCTTACATTATTTTCCGACACTAAGCTAAATGTCGAGACCTAATCTTTAGCTAGGACCAATCTACACGACGTTGCCTACTTCACAATTTAAAGACACAAGGCTAGATGTCGGGTTCTAATCGAAAGGTAGAACCAATCTTCACGACGTTGCCTACTTCACCATTTTACGACACAAGGCTAGATGTCGAGTTCTAATCGAAAGCTAGAACCAATCTTCACGACTCTTCACTTTGAATCTAAATGAGAACTTCACACAACACAACTACTAGTCACTTTAAAGTTTAGTGAGAACTCAAAAGATACAACCACATCACTTTATAGTTTAGTGAGAACTCCTAATCAAATCTATTACAACTCAACTAGACTTACCCAAGTACACACATGTAGCTTGGATTCACACAACACAAATCCAAGCAAACACATATGCAATGGATGTACACAACAAATCCAAGTATTCACAAATAACTTGGATGAACACAACTAGTCCAAGTATTCATAAATACATTGGATTGACCAAAAACACAAAGGTATAATGATGAATATGACTAGCTCATAAATTCATCTTTATCACTACACTAGTGAGTGAGTGATCTTCTCATTAGACATGGTAAAGGAGGGGATCAAGAGGATAATCATATGTAAACATCCTTAACAAATTAAGTGATCATTTACTAATGATTATGCTATAGAAAATAGAAAGAGGGCTGAGAAAATCGTCCAAGAGGCTTGCTGGAAAATGAGATTTGACCCACTATTTAAGAGAGACAAAGTATAACGGATCTATAACGGTCTTTTGTGCGCGGTACCTTATCTCACCCCGCGGTACCTTATCGATAAGGTACCGCCTAGGTACTTAAGGTACCGCCACTAGACTCCGCTCCGTTTTTTGTCTTTTAGTGGGGTAGGAATATCTGAGGTATTTAAACCTTTCAAAGGATATTCTAACAGCATTTGGAATATGCCATTTTCAAATTTTCATTTTCCATTTTAATAAAACATTTTCTAAAAAAGAAAGTTTATTAAAATACTTTTGTCTTATTAGCAAAAGTGAGTTTTAAGGATAATCATTTTGATGATCACTAAGTATGATTAAGAAAGGTTAGTGATATGATTATTACCTTGATGATAGTGTTAGTTAAATAATTCATTTTGTGTTTCTACACTAAATGTGTTGTATGGTTTGTTGTGATCAAAACTAAGAAAGATTAGTTAACACTAATAATGTTTTTAGGCATTACTTGCATTAACAAACATGATATTCTAAATAAAAATGGAGATTCCATGTACCTTCATGTGTAAATTTCACCTTTTTGTGTGCTAAAAACGTACCAATTTTCTCAACAGCAGCAATCCTTGTGTTGTACAACATCCTCTTTTATCCAAGATCCTCATCAGATGTATTGTCCAATATCGGACAATACCTATCAGCGTTTGAATGATCATATATCGGACAACACTGTCAACCTGTCAGCGTTGACTTATTCTGTCAGAGTCAAATTCCAACATGTCAGCGTCAACTCCACTCTTGTCAGCGCCTCTTTCTGCTGACGTCATCTAGGGCAACAAATCACGTCCTATCATTCTTTTTGGATATTATAACTGCTTTATATTACCACATTTGTATCCCACAAAAACAACAATAAATCCCGTTTAAATAGGTAATGAAAATAAAGTAATATCTCCAAAAGATCAGTAATCCACACGTTTGAATATGTGATCCCCTAAACATCAGGAAAGTCAATTTGTACGTGTATAATCTGACCTTAAAACACGCTTTTACAACATTGCTCCAAAAAATCTCGTTTGTCCCCACACGTGAATACTTTGAGCAATTTGACCATATCCAATTTCAACCAATCGGACTTAAGAAGCTATGTATATTCTACTGTAAATAAGAACCATACAGACCTTCAAAATTTTTGTACTTCACGTGTGAATCAGCATTAATGTTGGACGGGGACCACAAACAACTTCATGGCTGCGTTCCAAAATAGCATCACAACGTATCACAGCCTGAATCTTCATAGCAGCATCACAATGAACTACCACCACCAACGAATTACATCAGATCTAGGGTTTATAAAAACCCCTTCTCTCGCTGCTAATGATTAAACATCCTGCTCCTTGAACATCATAGATCTAGGGTTTGGAAAGTTTAAGCACCAAAACCCTAATTAGGGTTTGTAAATAAACCTTAGATCTTGAATCATAACATCCACAATCCTCCAGTTTTTCAACCTTAAGTTGATTGAGGGTTTGTAAAAACCCTAATCATGATTTTATGTAAAAGCTGAAAAACTGAAAATCACCTCTGCTGCCTATTGCGACGCCTAATAACTTTTTCCTGGGGATAAAACTCGACAATCCCTCCGGTGGATGTTTAGATATATGTATGTAGAACACACATATAAAATTTCGTGACGATCCAACGGTTCAATCAAAAGTTATGACCTTCTTAATACTATTGCCCACACAAAAACGTCTAGAAAAACCCTAGACGGATTTTTCTACTTTTCACCATACACGAACACCTTGTTGGTCCTAGCATCACGAGCCACGAGGCTCTGATACCAATTGTGGAAACCTTGGTTTCCGAATCTTTAAAGCTACTAGGAATGCACCATGTTCATATGATTATACAATCAAAGCGGAATTAGAACACGACACATTAACAAGGTGTTTAGGCACAATAACATGAATTAAAACACAATTGGATTGTTCATTATATTAATAACAAACAATCACAAGACGTGTATACATTGAATCTCACGTCTAGTCGACACACGCTTTAGGTTTACATTGTGAATATGAATGATGAATAAAACCTAAGACCCTTGGTTCCTTTTATAGTGTAAGGATTAGGGTTTACAAGAGATAATAACAAATAAACAAGTAAATCTTCTATTTAAATAAACTTATGCAGAATATATCTTTCATGTTTATCTAAATATAATCTTCTAAAAGCTTCTTGTCTACGTTTCTGTCAATGCTTGAATTGCATGTGGCAATGCTTGGATTGCTCTTGACAATGCTTGCTTCCATCAACGCCTAATTTGTTCTTGACAACACCTGGAATACTCTTGTCAACGCATAGACAAATACCTTCATGTTTTCTTCGTTTTTGAGTTTCTGCCACATCAACTTTTTGACCCAGCAGGAAATTGTCTCTTTTGGACAATATTTCCAACAACAGGTAGAGCAATCTATCTTGGGTTTTAGCTTGTCACAAAACATTCAACGTTTTGAGCTCAACACAATGGCTTGTAATCACTTTCAGAGTACAACCCGGATCTATTTTCACGGGGGAGTGTACGTTTTTGTGCCATTACCCTTAGCAAAATAAGTTAAATCTTCTTACACGTGAGTGGATTCGTCAAGACATTCAACGTCTATGAAATCAAGTTTATGCTTTAGAAAAACCTCTTCGCCAAAAAGAAATAGGATTTTTCAAAAAGCGTTGAACACAATTTTTTCAATAATTTCTCAATGATTATTCAAAATCTTTCAAAAAATGTGTGTTCAACAAACTAACATCCTCAAAAAGCGAAATGTGGATCATATCCTCGCAATGACAATTCAATTGGATCAATTTTTGAGGGGGATCACTTTAAATTCATGCAAAAGATTAACACATCTTTCTCCTAGAGATTTTCAAGACTATTTTTCAAAATATATATTTTAATCAAATTTGGTATCTCTTATATCAAAAGATTTTCTATATTAGAGATAGGGGAGAAAATGTGATTAAAATTTGATATAAAGACTCAAGCACTCATGGTTACGATCAAATACCCACAACATCTTTAATTTACGACGTTATTGGTGTCAAAAGGGTGGTTAGGTTTAAGTCCTATGATCCAACCAGAACCGGAGGGATCTTCCCAGGGACAATCCAATAGATTATTAGAAGTCCTTAGGAAAGATGAGTAGAATATGAACGAAGCTGAATGCCGACTAAGTATTGATGCTAGCACTAGAACAATCACAACAAGGTGCTAGTAATGATGTCTTGGTGAGCATTGAAGGGGTTGAAGAATGAAAAAGAAATGTAAGGATAAAGGGTCTAAAGAAAGAAGCCCTCCATACAACTTAGGCAGAAACAGGGTCAACTCATCATGAAGACAAACTCATCATGGACCCAGTGATGTGAAGCACAACCCTTTCCTAGCTACTCAGGCTTCTCTCAAAAGAAGTTTGTTTTATTGTCACGGAGATCAACATGACTTCTATTGACATTCTCACTCCGAAAATAGTTGATATTGAATAGGTGACATCTGCTCTAGCCTTCTACCACTAAAAGTGCACAAATCGAGTCTAGAGCCAAGAGATCAATCAAATCTCGTTAGGACACACGGATGAAGATAAAGAGAGTCCTACGCTATATCCTTGCGATATTGCCAGAACACTCTGAGTGATATTACTTAGTATTCACAATGATGAGTGTAAATCCTTCCAGTGTTAACATCAAACAGCATTGCGGTAGGTCATATGCAAGATTCTTTATGAATTGAACATGTGTAAAACTGAAAAGCAACAGTGGTTTGATTCTGAATTGATTCAAACTTGTTTCAGGTTTCTACGCAATATCTTTATAATCTTGCCAGAACATTCAGAGTGATATTCATTAATATTCACAATGACGAATGGAAAACCTTCTAGCGTCAACATCAAACAGCGCTACGGTAGGTAACTTGTGAGATTCTTATGAATCAAACTTGTGTCAACTGGAAAGCAACAATGGTAAGATTCTTAATGAATCAAACTTGTTCCAGGAATTTGAATTGACGACTTTAATCAAGCGGATATTTTTCCAATTGATTCACTCTTTATGTTCGCAGTCTTGATTTGAGACGGTCGAGTAAAGAGAACGGCTAGTACAGCCGCAAAACCCTGTCAAAGAGATTCTTAATTGAATCTACCTAATCACAGGTATGGTATTTAATATCGCATAGCAGTCTTCGCCAACCGAAGGTAAAACGCTACCGATTTAGGACGAATGTCAAAGCCATTCAGTCCGTATCTATGTTTTGTCTCAAGAAGGTGGCGTCACGGTGTACTCAGCAAAGTCAAAGATTCAAAACCACATATTCATGCCCAAAGACTTATTCAACAATGAATAGTGTTTGAATGTGGATAAAGACACAAGATCACAAGATGGCAAAGACAAGTCAAGGATAATTTGAAGATCTCAAGATAAAAGACTAAGTCGAAAGACAATGACAAAGTCTCAAAGATCACAACATGAAGGAAAAAAACTATTGTTACACGTTCAAGACTCATTTATGACGAAATTCATAAATCTCCATTGGACTCCAAATATCAAAGAGGAATGACCTCACATTGGGGGAGATTGTTAGCCTCAAAATATTGAGTCAAACAAGAATGTTCGGTCATAGGTTTATATTGTAATATTCATTAGAACATTGTAATAGATAGTTAAATAGCTGTGGTTCACGGGCTTGGATTTAAACTAATTAAAGTCCAAAAGACAAGCCCGACCCAATATATAGCCCATTAAATCCCGCATGTGGGTGGACTATATATACTACCCTCCTAGTATGTTAGGAGGGTGGATGATCATTTGTAACTCTAATTATTCTAATCTAATATTCACCAAGTTAATCATCTTCTTTCTCTACTTTCTCTCACTACTTTCTCTCTCTAGGAATCCATATCTTTTCATATATTTTCTATCATTAATCATCATAATAATATGGGACAACATTCTCCGTTAGTTCTAGACTCCAAATATACTGTAGAATTGTCGACGGAAAAGTTACGATGGTTAACACCATCATTCGAGGTTGTTCCTCAAAACTTTCCAATCGCCCGTTTTACATCAATCAGATCCTAGAAAGTCTTGATAGCTTTGATGTCGTCATTAGCATGAATTGACTAGCAAGTATCACGCAATTATCCTATATGACCAAAATTTGGTTCGTGTACTTTGGGGAAATGAAACCTTGATTGTACTAAGGAGCCATAACCCTGATATAGTTACCACTAGATTTAGTGTCATTTCTAGCACCAACAAGCCATAGGGTACTTGGTCTGGGGATACCTCATTCCCCTAATCTGTTTCTCCCCTGCCTAAACCTGAAAGACACATCCAAATCACAATGGGTGTATTTTGTAGGGTTACATCCGCCACTTAGGCAACCCTAAACCTGAAAGGAACATCCGAGTCACAAAGGGTGTACGTTATAGGGCTATGTCCGACATCCATCGTAAAGAGATATTGAATGACTCATGTTTTTGGACATTCCTCTTTCCTCTTCGGGCCCAATTAGTTCGACAATACCATCACCCACTAGACTCTGGGAGATTCCTCTTTAGAAGTCAGAATTTGTACAAATTTTGAACCGGTAATAGTGAATGCATGACCCTTGTTATGACACCCTGCAAGGTGCGCACTTCTTTATTCTTGGTATCTTCTTTTATTTCCATAATTCGAGGTACTTCTTTTCTGCGTCCCTCTCGCTCAACCCCGCGGCGAATGAAGCAGATTATTTGCAACTTCTTACGCAATCGCCATCAACGACAATCTTAACCTCTCTGTTGGGTAGAAACTCTAGTACTATTAACTAATGTGTGTATCCCACCAGCTTGAGGTATAATCGTTAGTCTTTTCTTAAAGTTGTTGATATAGGAGTGGTTAAAGTTAAAATGTTTTGTTTTACCTTCAACCCCCAATTTTTCATCCTCGGGTGTGAAGATATAACCTGTATCTCATCCATGAAAAGGATGCAGATATAGTACATCCCCAGCTTCCCCAACGTATAAAACATGTTGGCGTCTCCTCCTCATAACAAAAACCATTTTCAATGGATTTATCCTCCTAACTAAATCCACAACGCCAATGGTCTTCTCCCAGATCTGGGAAAGGTATGACTACAACACATGTTGGGAAGCCTGCGCCTATCCATCCACAGCAGCAGTCTCCTTTACTGCTCAATCAGATGTATAGTGCGATCCAGATAAAGATCTCTTTACATTCCTTTCCTATCCATCCACAGTAGCAGTCTCCTTTACTGCTCAATCAGATGTATAGTGCGATCCAGATAAAGATCTCTTTGCATTCCTTTCCTATTCATTCACAACAGCAGTCTCCTTTACTTCTCGATCGGATGTATAGTGCAATTCGGATAAAGATCTCTTTGTATTCCTTTCCTATTCATCCACAACAGCAGTCTCCTTTACTGCTCAATCGGATGTATAGTGCAATCCGGATAAAGATCTCTTTGCATTCCTTTCCTATCCATCCACAGCAGCAATCTCCTTTACTGCTCAATCGGATATATAATGCGATTCAGATAAAGATCTCTTTGCATTCCCTTCCTATCCATCCACAGCAGCAGTCTCCTCTACTGCTCAATCGGATGTATAGTGTGATCCGGATAAATATCTCTTTGCATTGCCTCCTGTCCATCCATAGCAGCGGTCTCTTTTACTGCTCAATCGGACGAGTAGTGCAACCCGGATAAAAATCTCTTCACATTCTCTTTTGTTCACATGTAATGACAGAAGCTTCCATTAATGTCAAATCAGACGTATACGAGTAACCTAGGTATAGACCACTTTGCGTTCATGCCGCCATCCGTACCTGAGAGAGAACCTGAAACGAATCATACTTAGAACATCCTTCACTTAAAAGATAACTATGTTTTTAGTAGCTTTGAGGACAAAGCTAAAATAACGGGCTGGTGCTGTAAAATCTATGATTTTACCATGACTAAATATAATGAAATTTCACCCATTAAATCTTAGAACACAAACTCATGTATTATATTTCTATAAGTCATGTGTGAACTTGTTCAATATGCACATATACTTTTACATACATACTTGTTGTAATAAGTTTGACTATGTAAACTATGTACATAAAACAAGTAGTAAAAATGTGTTGGGAATAAATTAAGGCCAGATCACTTGAGCGCTGACAAAAACAAAACAAGCGTTGACAAGAACAAAACAAGCGCTGACAGCTCAAGCGTTGACAGGTTAAAGTCAAGCGTTAACACATTGAAGACAAACACTGATGGAAGATATATTCTACGCGTGTATTATATTCTAGAATACTTCTAGTAAAGATAGGAACAACAATGTATTTTCTATATTTATCTTTACCTAGAATAGTTGATACGTAGATTATTGTACAAGGCTTCTTATGTCTATAAAAGAAGGCCTTTAGGTTAATGTTTAATATAAGTTTCATATAAGTTTTCGTTCGTAAACATCTTTCATTGTAAGCAAGTTTGATATTGATAATCAAAGTGAAAGTTTGTTTACATCATTGTGTGTTCTTGTTTAAGTGTTAAATTCCGCATAACACTTAGATTCATAAAGCATATACAAAGGTTTCTCTACGTGTATTACTTGATCTAATCTCGTATACACAAAGCTAATCAATCTAAGTTTGGGATCAACAAGTGGTATCAGAGCTTGTTGAGGAACTTTTGATCTTAAAGAACACCAGAACCCTAAAATCACCAAAACCCTAATTTTCTCAGAAACCCTAAACAACATCATGTCTGAAGCAATAACCTCCTCCTCCTCAGCCTTACCAAACATCAAGATTCCCATGCTTGATGCAACCAACTTTGACTTATGGAAGTTCAACTTTGAACAATATCTGGGGATCTATGACTACACACTCTGTGAGATTATTGAATATGGAAACACTTTCAATAAGGCACAAAAGATTCTTAATGCCATTGCTCAAAGAACAGCTGTTGCTGGATGTCCTGATGAGGATAAGAAAGAAAAACCTGGAGATGGTAGAGTTGTGGCTGCTGATGACATTGCAAAGAAAAGGGTTGACATGAAAGCCCTAACTATTCTGAAAGTCTCTTTGGGACAAGAAAATCAGCATAAATATAGAGGCTATGAATCTGCTAAGGATCTTTGGGAAGCTCTTGAAGTTGCATATGGTTGCAATGCAGACACTAAGGAGGAAAAGAAAAAGCAACTTCTGCATGATTATGCTATCTTCAAAGCTCAACCCAGTGAGAAACTGAGTAGTGTGAGAAGCAGATTGCTTGACATTACAAGCAAGTTGTCCTTCATGGGGGCACAAGTTGGTGATGTTGACATCAATGCTACCTTTCTTAAAAGTCTTGGTGGGGCATGGCAGATTGAGGCAAGATCTATTCTTGCCAACAATACTTACAAGAGCTCCTCATTTGATGACATCTACAACAAACTAAGACTGTTGGAAGATGAAACTCTTTTAGAACATGGAAGCAAATCTACCACCAACAACATGGCCTTCTTCTCTCATAGTGAAGGTCAATTCAATCAGAAGGACTCTTATATGCATCCAGTTACTGGATCATCATATGTCAGCGTTGGAACAAGTCCTGTCAACGCCTCCTATTCAGACGCTGACACATTTAAGAGTGACTCTCCAAGAGTTAAACCTGCTGGTTTGGATTTGGATACTGTTTGTGCTTATATTGCTTCTTTGCCCAACGGTTCAGTGATTACCTATGAGGACCTTGAGTAGATAAGTGATGAGCACTTGGAAGAGATGGACATCAAGTGGAATATGGCTATTGCTAGTATAAGAGCAAATAGGTGGAACAGAAGGTTTAAAAAGAAGATGACCTTCAATGCTAAAGACACAGCTGGATTTGATAAATCCAAAGTTGAATGCTACAACTGTCATCGTATGGGGCACTTCATGAGGGAATGCAGATCTCCTAGAAGACCTGATGCTGGTAAACCCTCAAGTCAGATTGTTAAAGCTCAGGATTCCAAAGCCATGGTTGCAGTTCAAGGAATTGATGGTACAGGATGGGATTGGAGCTATCTGGCCAAGAATGTTGAAGAGGATAAAGCTTTGGTTGCTGATATTGAAGAAGAAGAGCATGTTGAATATGCTCTAATGGCACACTCCTCCTCTTCATCTGATAATGAGGTATATGATGACGCTTTTTGTAGCAAAGGTTGTAGGTTAAACACTGAAAGACTTAACAAAGAGGTGTTAAAGCTAAAAGATGATATGAGTACTGAAAGATGTAAATTGTCTAATTACCAAAAAGCTCTAACTAAAACTGAAAAAACCGTTTCTGAATAAAAGAAAATGGAATTTGACTTAAAAGATAAGATTAATATCTTAAAACATGAGTTAGAGGGTAGTATGGATGTTAGAAACATCATGGACAGGGTTAATGGTGAACTACATGCTAAGTTAGATGAGGCCATTAAGAATAAAGATAATGTTGGCCTCAAAATTCAAAGATTTGATAGAGCCACCCAAACCCTAGGAGACTGTGTAGCTAAACAAAGGGATCCTAAGGACATGACTGGGATTGGGATGAATGATTACTCTTTGGTTCCACCACCAGCTGGTGACTTCTATGGTATCCAACAAAGGGACTTATCTTGGACTGGTTTGCCAGAGCTCCAAGAGGGGGAATTCATTCCTCCACCAAGAGTTGTCACTTCAGTTGAAGAGTATCAACAGAAACTGACTGACCTAAATGAGTGGAAGAAGGCTAACCCTACTCTATTTGTCAAGGGTGGCTTGCTTTGTGAAAGTCCTAATGAGTCTACACCCATTAAGGTTACTAACCCAATCACTGGTAAAGTTGTTGACCTAGGCTCAAACACTGTTAGAAGACCTAGCATTAAATATGCAGAGATGTATAGGAATACTAGGTCACCCAAGAGTCAAGTTATCAATCATGGAACAGGCTTCTACTCTTCTAGACCTAAGGTTGTGTCTAGAAAAGCTTGTTACACTTGTGGTAGCTTTTCACACTTGGCATACAACTGTATCAACGCTCCCAAAGCCAGCGCTGACAGGAATAATTTCAGCGCTGAAGGAACAAAGTCAATGTTGTTAGGAAGTCAAACGTTGTCAGACCCAAACCTTGTGTGCAACAAAGTCCACAAGTGATTAGACCTGCCCCATTCTTTTCTAGAAGGTCTAACACTCATGGACAAAGACCATTTCAAAAGACAAACACCTGGTCAAATAGGCAATGGGTTTCTGTAGCAAACCCTAGGTTCAACGCTGACAAGGGTAATTTCAGCGTTGACAGGACAAATTCTAACGCTGATAGAAACGTGACCAGACCTAAATATTTGCAGCCACAAGGTAAAGGGTCTAAAGCTTCTTCAAGCTTAACATGGAGACCCAAGAAAGATCAAAACCCTAATGATAATGGGACTTCAATGACTTGAAATAGATTTAATTACATTTCAAAGGTCATTACAAAACCTATTAGGGTTAACTGGGTATTTCATCCTAAAAAGGATGAGAATGGGGTTGTTGTGAGAACTAAGTCTGTTCTTATTGAACAACCAGATGAATCCAAGTCTTTTAAGACTTGGGTTCCCAAAGAAAACTAATTTGTTTTCTTTATGTGCAGGGCATTCAAAGACAGATCAATGATTATGGATATTGGGATAGTGGATGCTCAAGGCACATGACAGGGAAGGAAGACTATCTGACGAATTTCACCCCTATTAAAGATGGTGATAAGGTATATTTGGAGGTGGATATGCAACTATCACAGGCAAAGAAACCCTTCTCACCAATAATTTGTGTTTTGAGAACGTCTTCCTGGTAAAAGAACTTGATTACAACCTGTTTAGTGTATCACAAGTTTGTGATAACAAAAATAAAGTTCTTTTCACTGATACTGAGTGTTTGGTGTTAAATAAGGATTTTAAGATCCCTGATGAGAAATATATTGAGTATAGAACACCTAGGCATAAGGACATATATAATGTGAATTTAAATGGGATTAAAATGAATACCAATATGTCTTGTTTTTATGCTAAGGCCTCAGTAGATGAGAGTAATTTGTGGCACAGGAGACTAGGCCACATAAATTTTAAAAATATAAATAGGCTTGTGAGAATTGGTTTAGTTGATGGTTTTCCTAAGAAGGCCTTCCACAATGACCACTCTTGTGTTGCATGTCTTAATGGCAAGCAACACAAGGTCTCATTTAAGTCCAAACAGGTGCATACTAGTTCCAGACCTCTTCATATGCTTCACATGGACCTTTTTGGTCCAACAAATATAGAAAGTTTGAATGGTAAGTCATACTGCTTTGTTATCACAGATGACTTTTCTAGGTTTACTTGGACATTCTTTCTAGCCATGAAGAGTGACAGACCCTCAACCACAACTTGAACCAATTCCTGAACCTTTACCTTCACCTGAACAAATGCAAATTGACTCAGAATCCTTCAATGCTGACACACTCAATGTTGGCGTTGATGTGCCTATTTCCAACGCTGACACACAACCTTCACAATCCCAAACACCCCTTAACCAACTCACATCTACCCATTCTTCCACACCATCTTCCACACCCCCTGAATATAGGTTGATGAAACGCCAAAGGACTACTGGAGTGTTCTCCTCTGGTGGTCCTAGCCATGTAGCAGAGAGAACCACCACCACAAGTGTGGCTGGTGACCTGGATGAGGCTGGGACTATTGGTTCTGGCTTAGATGCTGGCCAAGGCAGTCCCACCATAATTAAGTCCTCATCCATGCCCAATGAATCTGACTTGGGAGGTCAAATCCCCATTTTAGAAGAGGGCAGACTAGAACCAATGACTCTTATGGAATTGACGGCAGTCTGCATTAGCTTGAAAAAGCAAAATGCAGACTTAGTACAAATTGTCAGCTCACAAGGCCTTGAACTCAAGCAATTGAGGGAGAGGATTGTTGTTTTGGAAAGTGATCATGCTAGAAGGGGTATGGAGGAATCTTCCAAAGGGGAGGAAGATCAAATAAATCTTAGTGATAAGGGCAGCCAGGATGGTCAATCAATGGATGTTGCTGAAGCCCTTACAACTTTGAAGAAACAAACAGGTTTTGATACGTCCTTAGTCTCTCCCACCAACTTAAATTTATCATTTACAGCTATGTTGAGAGAGGTTACACAAGGCGCTGAGGGAAGATATTTGAGCGTTGACAAGGAAAATTTGGACGCTGATAGAAGTATTTTGGGCGCTGATAAAACAAATTTGGGCGTTGACAAACCTGCACATGAAGGTGGTGTATCCCAGTCATCATCTATCATCAAGGAGGTTTCTACTCAGGTATTACCATCTACCTTACCAACCATTGCACCATCAGATAAGGGTAAGGGTAAAATGGTAGAAGAGATTGTTCCAAAGGATGCAACTCAAGTTGAGTTTGATAGAAGATTAGCTGCACAAATCATGGAACAAGATGAAAAGGAGAAGTCACCATTTGTTGTGACTTCAGAAGAAGGAAGTGATGGAGCTAGCTCAGACTCAAGTGTGATGATTATAGAATCAGAGAGGCTTGAGTATGGTGATGAGTTTGTTAGGGAAAAGTTGAGAGAATTGAAATTGCAGGTTGACTTTGACATGCCAGAGGTGGTTCAAATGTATCATGCTTGGGAAGACAGATGCATGGAGAATCCAGACATGACCATTTCAGATCAAATATGGGGTTTGGAGCTTCTTCTTAGAGTTCAGAAGGATTGCCAGGTAATTTTGAAACACAAGGCAAGCAATATTCTCTCAGAGTTGAAAAGGGATAGAAGGGAGCTCTACTTTATGTTGCTCAGATGTCATGGAGTTGGATGGACATATAAGAAGTTGAAGGCTTTGACATTTGATGAGTTGGAAAACTGGGCTTATCCCATTTGGGTGAGAGTGCAGGAAGCAAACACTCTCAGACTTCTTTCAGATGAAAGAAAGGAGGAACTTGCAGAAGAAATGGAACTCAAGAAAGCTATGATTGTTCCCAGACCAGTGAAGAAGGGAATTTCATTTGATTTTCCAAAAGATATGGATCCACTATATCCAAGTGAAGCAGTTATAAGAAAGAGCATCAAGCTCTCCCCATTAGAAGCTTTAGATATGGTGCAAGTGTTACCATTAGATTCCAGGAATCCAATTGTGAGCTATGATGAAGATGAATGTGGGTTCTGGAGGATTGGCAGATTTGGCAAGGAGGTACACACTTTTACCACTCTCATATCTTTGTTTGCAAGTTGTGATAGAGAAGACTTGGTGGACCTTTGGAGGTTGTTGGAGACCAAGTATGAGGCTGAAGCACCAACTTCAGCCAATGGAATAAAACTTTGGACCACATTCAAAAGAATGTGTGGACCAAAAGATGAGGATCCTGCAATATGGAAGGATCTTGAAGATGACCTCAGTGGTCTTCAATGGAGGTTATATTCAGCTGCTGGTGTATACCATTTGAGTTCTACAAAGTTTGCTGAGTATCTACTTGTGAATGCTCAGTATATCATATCCAAGGCTATTTTGGAGAAGATGAAGGACACTCAGCTGGAAATAGATTATTCAAGTAACGTGGCAAAAGATTTGATCAGATTTATTCACTATCAATATGAGAGGGTTTGTAAGATTCCTCCTAGTCCTTAATGCTTATTCAGAAACTTGATCATAAGAGTGGATATCAAGTTTAGGGGAGGATTGTTGGGAATAAATTAAGGCCAGATCACTTGAGCGCTGACAAGAACAAAACAAGCGTTGACAAGAACAAAACAAGCGCTGACAGCTCAAGCGTTGACAGGTTAAAGTCAAGCGTTGACACATTGAAGACAAGCACTGATGGAAGATATATTCTACGCGTGTATTATATTCTAGAATACTTATAGTAAAGATAGGAACAACAATGTATTTTCTATATTTATCTTTACCTAGAATAGTTGATACGTAGATTATTATACAAGGCTTCTTATGTCTATAAAAGAAGGCCTTTAGGTTAATGTTTAATATAAGTTTCATATAAGTTTTTGTTCGTAAACATCTTTCATTGTAAGCAAGTTTGATATTGATAATCAAAGTGAAAGTTTGTTTACATCATTGTGTGTTCTTGTTTAAGTGTTAAATTCCGCATAACACTTAGATTCATAAAGCATATACAAAGGTTTCTCTACGTGTATTACTTGATCTAATCTCGTATACACAAAGCTAATCGATCTAAGTTTGGGATCAACACAAATATTCTTGGTGATTGATGATCTTGAAGATAAATTTGGTGTACATCAAGGTGTTGTCTTCAAAAGACAAGTTATAGTCTTGGTTGGTAAACAAGATCATCCTTTCCATTTTATTTTTTATTTTTGTAAAGATGAAATGTAATTTTCTTTCCTATTGTATATTTATATAATGATATATGATGATAAAAATATTGTGTGGGGATCAAGTGTTTATAAACATGGTTAAAAATATGGAAAACCATATGTAAAAAGGTTAAAATCTTGCTTAATAAGTTGGCTGTGTAAAAACAGTAACTAACCATATATTAAACTGATAAAATGGCAAAGTTGAATCAATATACAGTAAGTATTAGGTCTTGTACACATGTGAGAGTTAGCCATGCAATGGAATCATTATAACGAGTGAGATATGATCAAAACAAAATTAGTGTATCAATCTGAATAGTCTGTTTTGTGAGGACTGTTAGGGATACTTAGACTTGGATTGAGAAGTAGCTAAAACTAATTTATTTGTAACACATAATATTAAGTTTATTTCATCCAAAAATGAGCTTCTATCTTCTTGTAGAACTCAAGATATGGTAAAAATGGTGAAAATGAAACTAAAAATCAGATTTTGTGAAATTAAAGTTTAATAGTATTATAATAGCACTCAAATAAATATAGTATAAAATGTAAATTAAAACCCACTAACTTATATATTACATTTATATAAATATGTACAATAATAGATAAAAAGGAAATTTTATAAAAATGGTAGTTTGATAAGTTTTATAAGTTATAAAACTATAAACATGATTTTTATGTCTTTTCGACTAAAACCGTAAAATTAATGTTTTCTTTAATTAAAACTTAGATGGTCGGACCCGTCTAATGTAAACTTTTTATAACTCATATACTGATATATAAGTACCTATTACAAGTAAAAACCAATAAAACCCGAGCTTTATAGCATTTGGACATTAACGGGCCAAGTTAGCCTTATTGGACTATTAATCCAACTAATTTGGCTAAACACTTATAAACTTACTCATTGGGCTTAACCCACTTGGGCCCAACATATAAAGTATAATACTGATATTAAAAGTGTAAAATGGATTAATATAAGGTAATGGGCTTATAATAGGCTTATTGGGCCTAAAACATGTAAATAAGTAAAGCTAGTAACTAGTATAAAAGTTACCAACACATAACACTAAAATGAGTAAATAAGAAAATACAATCTAATAACTTGGTTTAATAACTGGATTTTTACTTAGTTATAAAAAAAGAGTTATCGTCCGATCTTTTCGAATTGATTACTAGTTAAGAGTGCGACTCGGTCTTTCTTGGTGGAAAATAAAAAGGTTGTCGTTGTCTATAACTAATTAAAAAGTAATTGCGAAACGTAATTAAAGTAGGCTAAAAGCAAATCTAGAAAAAATGTCACTTTTTCTCTAAAATTAGAAAAACACTTGTTAAAGGTAGAGATTTCGGGAAGCGTGCAATTTTTAGAAATTAAAACATAATGAATTTAAAACATGAAAACTTTGTAAAAACAAGAAATTAAACTCGTCGGAATACCCCATCGAAATCCCAATCGGAATGTACTCGTCGGAATATGATCGGAATGCATAAAAGGAATGCTATCGGAATAAAGGACAAAAAAGAAAGCTGTCGGAATGTAATACTAAGTCCTGTCGGAATAATGATAATCTAAGCTATCGGAATACAAGAAAAGAAGCAACAATCGGAATTTCCAAAAATGCATCCATCGGAATCATAGAAACCCTTTTCCAATCCTAGATCGGAATACAAGGAGACTAATCAGAATGACAAATCGGAAAGGGGTTTACCCCATTCCGATGGCTTTGATCGGAATACATAAGGTAAAACAATGAAGACTTTTTAGACGAAATCAAAAAGGAAATAAACAAAAACGAATAAGCTACTTTTTAATAAGCACTATCTAAAACTTAAACCACTTTTTAAAGAAGATAACTAGGTAAGAACGAATAAGAACTTTTGAAAACTGTAAATAAGCAAACCTTTGAAATCAAATTTTAGTAAAACTAGACTTTTTAAGAAAAATGAAAAGTAAATAAGCTAAATACAAAATAAGCCAATAAGCATGTCAAGCTCAAAGCTCATTCTTATAAAAACTTATAGATGAATAAAAAGATAACCTTTTTAATCACATAAACATCAAGATGAAACTAAATCAAAGATCAAGATGATAACGAATCAAAAATCAACTTGAAAATAAAGAAAGGTAGAAGAAGATGATTGTAAAAAGCTTGAAATAAGATGAAGATTAAAGATTTAAAAGTACAAGATTAATGAAAAAGCTTGAAAAACATTAAGAAAAACTAGAGAGAGAAAGTGAAACCTAGAGAGAGAAAGTAAAACTACACTACTCCTAAAACTAAACTAACTAACTACCTCCTAATGACACATTAGGAGGGTATTTATAGGAGGAGTAAAATGTTGGTGCTTTCTTCCTTCTTATTCTTGCCTCGACTCGATTTAAATTCTTTGTCTTTCTCGACGTCATCTCGGGATTTGTCGATATAATTTGAACTCGTCTTGTAATTTTCTTCTTTAATTAGACTTGGTTCTTCGAATTCATTAAACTTCCCTCTTTAGACTTTTTCTTCGATAAATCTTCAGAATAGGCCTTGGACTTCCGTTCTTTTAGCACTCTTGATCTTTTGAATTCGTCTTTTCTCGTTTTCTTCTATAAAAGCCCGTGAAACCCCGTGTTTTCTTCCTTTTTCATCTTTTTGTCCTAAAACACAATAAAAACACAAACCACACATAATTCCGACATTTACGACATAAAATACACGTTTTGGATTGGTTATTATTATAATTAAGTGGTAAAAGGATGGGTGTTTTCACACCTATCAAATCCCCTACACTTGACCATTGCAATTCCCTCATGCAATGCATTAATTACAAAGAAAGTTTTACATTTTCCATCATAATTAACCCACTTTAGCCTTTATTAAACACAAGACATTAAAGAGATAGAAAATTACAAAATATTCAAAGGAAGAAAACAAGTAAAAAGATCAAAAACTTACCTTAGGGTTTTGGAATGTCATGAATGATTATCACCCTCAAGTTTCACGTTCCCCATACCAAGCTTAAAAACGAGATCATTATATTTATAAGTTAGCAAACTAACACAAATTCATGTGGCCCAATTATTCACTTAGACTCCCTTATTCCTAGGTGTATCTCTTATATTTTATGATTGTCTGGAATGATCACGAGATGCATTGTTGACTTATTTCGATTGTTATTAGGCTGAAAATAAAGTAGGACGATTTAATCAATAGTTAGCTAAAGGACAAAATCTTTTAAAACTGCTTCTCAGGACCTCATAAAGTTCATATCTTGGCATAACTTGTTTCACGATTTGAGACCTTTCTCGGACCGATATTTGGCATTGACTTCATACTTCAAATCTTGAGAGACGTTCATGAAATAATGGTCTTCTCTTCATAATAGGAATTTCTTCACTTGAACTTTTTGAGAGATTCTTCATATTTGGACAACGACTTCTTCATTTTTCGCCAATCGTTATTTGGGATTTTGATATACAATGATCCGCCTCCTTTTAGGACATGGATCTATTTATCCTCATACCTTGTTAGGGCCTTTTTGGATAGACTTCTCCATGATCTTTAGGGGAGTATTTTCTTTTCGTCGTGTGTCTTGATCCTTCATATTGATTTTTTATAAATGATTATTCACATCACTTTGGATCTTTAGCAACAAAATGTAGCCCTCATGCCTTGTTAGGGCCTTTTCGGACTCGCCAATCTTCGCATCCCGCTTCAATAAGTTATGCCTTGGCTATGAACTCTAATTAATACCGAGCAACTTTTAAACGATCTTGGGGTAGAAGCTAAGTAACTTTTCAAATCGTACAACCTTACTTATTGCAATTAAATTTATTAACAAGTAATGGGAGAAAAAGCTTATAATCAACTCACATAAATTCATGAAAGAATACCAAACTTATAATTGACTCTATCATCTCTTGTTCTCCACAATTTAAAATCTCAAGGAATGAGACTCGTGGACGCTTAGCCAATTAAATCAAAGTTTTGTGTTTCCAAGTCGTCTATAGGATCTTGCATCTTCTTAGACTTTTTCAAGTTTAGAATTTGCATTTTAAAGTTCCCTTGATAAACGAATTTCTAGGATCAATGGGAGAAAGAGTTAAGACTTTCGCGTTTTAAAGTTCCCTATATAAAAGCCTAGCAAAACTTTACTTAAACACGTTAAGGATACTAGCTAGAGTAAACTTGGATAAGTAAACTCGGGTTGAGTCAAAAGATTCATGACGGTTAAAAATTAAAACCACTTTATTAAACTTTATTCTAGCAAAGAAAGAAAAAAAATATAACAAAGGTAAATACAACTAGGCCAAAATAGATCAAAAATTTTGAAAAAGTCGAAAAATCTATTTCCCGGTTAAAATGAGCATAAATAAAAGGAAAAGCCCACTTAACTTCGATAGAAGTCCCCTCTACACTTAATATAAACATTGTCCTCAATGTTTAAGCATGTGGAAGTAACCTCCCTTACACTTAGGACATTGTGCAATTTGTTTAAATCTTGCTAAGGAAGAGACAACTAAAGTGATTCCTATTTTAATATTGAAGAATATAAAATAGTGAATCAAAAGAGTTTAGGATAGAACCGGGAAGACGGGAACATGATAAGAAAGAAAACAACAAACACATAGTAGGGTCTTTGATAGCTCGAATCCCTGCACATGATAAGAAAGAAAACAACAAACACATAGTAGGGTCTCCCCCTACACTTATTATGAAAACAGATAAAGATAGAGAGATAATCGGGTTGCCTCCCGAGAAGCGCTTGTTTTTGTTCACCGAGTCACGAGCCTGACTCGTCCCTAAATTAAATGGTCCATGGGGAAGCCTCGAATGTAATACCGGGATCAAAGACCTTGTCCTCGTTCCCGGAGGAAAATAAAACAGGAGAGGCCGGAGGATAAGTCTTGAACGGCATAAAAGTCGTTTCAACATACGAAAAGTATGTGAAATCATGATCCACGGGAGGTGGGGTGGGTAAAGGAAGCACATTGTCATCCCCCAAAGACAATAGATGTTGACCAAGCGGCAAAGCCGTAGAGGTGTCAATCAAGGAATGGTCAATGTCACCCCCCGGGTCAAAGCACTCATCCTCGGTAATGGTTTCTAAAGCTTGGGATAAAAGTTGCTCGGGAGGGGGACTTGGGACAATATCTTCATGAAGCAAATTATCAAAAAGAATATCACCCTCCGTGTCATCATCATCAATACCTGGAGGTATTGAGAGAATGTCGATTTCCTCCATAGCTGTATCATTGTTCTCAATTGAAGTAATAGACGGAGGTAAAGACTCAGAAATAGGAGCAGAATTCAACGCTTCAATTTTAGTAATAAGAAGATGAACTTTTAGTAATTTGTCGCGAAGAATAGCGTCTTCCACCTCATCTACAAGATCAAGTTCAGTGGTGAACTTCTCGTAAGTCGGAGAGAATAAATAAACATCGCCTTCATCGCCCGAAGGAGAAGGAGAAATTTAAAAAGTGAAATTCTCATAGCATGGAGTAAAATCATCATCATTAAGAACGACCTCGTCCATAAGCTCAGCAAAAGTAGGGACATCACAAACCTCATCAAAGAATTTATCAAGACCAAAATCACTAATCTCACTCGATGTATCACTATCCTTAGACGCATTAGGGATATCAAGAGTAGGAGTAGTAATTTCAGAAGATGGGTTGAGATCATAGATATCATCCTCGTCATCATCATCATAATAGTATTATGGACGCACAAGAGGAGGAGTATAAGCACTAAGATTAGATACTTGCTCTTGTCGTTGATCCTCTTGACATTTTTCGATGTATTTATTTAAAGCTTCTTGAACTTTTTGCCCTTGCTTATTAAGAGTGGCCCATTGTTCGTGGGTGCTCAAATGATCGAAGGAAGGTTGATGATTGACGGTGTGACGTGGGGGCTCAAAATTTTGAAAACCGGAATTATAGCACGGATGTGGCTCATAGTAATTCGTCGGTTGAGAAGAATTAGAACACGAATTTGGTTCATAATAATCCATCGGTGAAGAAAACTGAGGACACGGATTTGGCTCATAATAATTCATTGGCTGACAATTAGAAGCATCGTGATGGCCCCCAAAATTGTTGCAACACGGGTATTGAGAGAAACCCGGTGCATTTTGTTGATATGGATCGTCATATATGGGAGAGGGTGAAATAGTGTCATTAGAAGAGAAGAATGAATTGAAGTATGAATTGATCGAATTGCACGATAGACAACGGCCAAATTCGTAATTAGGGATATCCATTTCACACAGTTCGCATGAACACCATTGACAGGATTGACTACCAGAAGATGGTCTTCCACACCCTACACAATCAACAAACGAATCCATTAAACACAATAGATAAGCAAGAAGAATATTTTTGGTGCAAAACTTTCGAAAAAAGAAATGATTTTTATGATTTTTCAAATGTTTTTTGGATTTTTGAAATTTTTTTTTTAATTTTTGAAAATTTTTTAGGAAGAAAAATAACGTTCAAAAGTGAACGGATCCCAAAATCCAACGCGTCTCACAAAAAACCGTTAATCTTCACGAAAAGAGCCGGCAGCGGCGCCATTTAATAACTAGGTAAGCACGAATAAGAACTTTTGAAAACTATAAATAAGCAAAACTTTGAAATAAAACTTTAGTAAAACTAGACTTTTTAAGAAAAATGAAAAGTAAATAAGCTAAATACAAATTAAGCCAATAAGCATGTTAAGCTCAAAGCTCATTCGTATTAAAACTTATAGATGAATAAAAAGATAAACTTTTTAATCACATAAACAACAATATGAAGCTAAATCAAATATCAAGATGATAACGAATCAAAAAACAACTTAAAAATAAAGAAAGGTAGAAGAAGATGATTGTAAAAAACTTGAAATAAGATGAAGATTAAAGATTTAAAAGTACAAGATTAATGAAAAAACATGAAAAACATTAAGAAAAACTAGAGAGAGAAAGTTAAAACTAGAGAGAGAAAGTAAAACTACACTACTCCTAAAACTAAACTAACTAACTACCTCCTAATGACACATTAGTAGGGTATTTATAGGAGGAGTAAAATGATGGTACTTTCTTCCTTCTTTCTCCTTGCCTCGACTCGATTTAAATTCTTTGTCTTTCTCGACGTCCTCTCGGGATTTGTCGATATATTTTGAACTCGTCTTATAATTTTCTTCTTTAATTAGACTTGGTTCTTCGACTTCATTAAACTTCCGTCTTTAGACTTTTTCTTCGATAAATCTTCAGAATAGGCCTTGGACTTCCGTTCTTTTAGCACTCTTGATCTTTGACTTCGTCTTTTCTCATTTTCTTCTATAAAAGACCGTGAAACCCCGTGTTTTCTTCCTTTTTCATATTTTTGTCCTAAAACACAATAGAAACACAAACCACGCATAATTCCGACATTTACGACATAAAATACACGTTTTGGATTGGTTATTATTATAATTAAGTGGTAAAAGGATGGGTGTTTCCACACCTGTCAAATCCCCTACACTTGACCATTGCAATTCCCTCATTCAATGCATTAATTACAAAGAAAGTTTTACATTTCCATCATAATTAACCCACTTTAGCCTTTATTAAAAACAAGACATTAAAGAGATAGAAAATTACAAAATATTCAAAGGAAGAAAACAAGTAAAAAGATCAAAAACTTACCTTAGGGTTTTGGAATGTCATGAATGATTATCACCCTCAAGTTTCACGTTCCCCATACCAAGCTTAAAAACGAGATCATTTTATTTATAAGTTAGCAAACTAACACAAATTCATGTTGCCCAATTATTCACTTAGACTCCCTTATTCATAGGTGTATCTCTTATATTTTATGATTGACTGGAATGATCACGAGATGCATTGTTGACTTATTTCGATTGTTATTAGGCTGAAAATAAAGTAGGACGATTTAATCAATAGTTAGCTAAAGGACAAAATCTTTTAAAACTGCTTCTCAGGACCTCATAAAGTTCATATCTTTGCATAACTTGTTTCAAGATTTGAGACCTTTCTCGGACCGATATTTGGCATTGACTTCATACTTCAAATCTTGAGAGACGTTCATGAAATAATGGTCTTCTCTTCATAATAGGAATTTCTTCACTTGAACTTTTTGAGATATTCTTCATATTTGGACAACGACTTCTTCATTTTTCGCCAATCGTTATTTGGGATTTTGATATACAACGATCCGCCTCCTTTTAGGACTTGGATCTATTTATCCTCATACCTTGTTAGGGCCTTTTTGGATAGACTTCTCCATGATCTTTAGGGGAGTATTTTCTTTTCGTCGTGTGTCTTGATCCTTCATATTGATTTTTTATAAATGATTATTCACGTCACTTTGGATCTTTAGCAACAAAATGTAGCCGTCATGCCTTGTTAGGGCCTTTTCGGACTCGCCAATCTTCGCATCCCGCTTCAATAAGTTATGCCTTGGCTATGAACTCTAATTAATACCGAGCAACTTTTAAACGATCTTGGGGTAGAAGCTAAGTAACTTTTCAAATCGTACAACCTTACTTATTGCAATTAAATTTATTAACAAGCAATGGGAGAAAAAGCTTATAATCAACTCACATAAATTCATGAAAGAATACCAAACTTATGATTGACTCTATCATCTCTCGTTCTCCACAATTTAAAATCTCAAGGAATGAGACTCGTGGACGCTTAGCCAATTAAATCAAAGTTTTGTGTTTCCAAGTCGTCTATAGGATCTTGCATCTTCTTAGACTTTTTCAAGTTTAGAATTTGCATTTTAAAGTTCCCTTGATAAACGACTTTCTAGGATCAATGGGAGAAAGAGTTAAGACTTTCGCGTTTTAAAGTTCCCTATATAAAAGCCTAGCAAAACTTGACTTGAACACGTTAAGGATACTAGCTAGAGTAAACTTGGATAAGTAAACTCGGGTTGAGTCAAAAGATTCATGACGTTTAAAAATTAAAACCACTTTATTAAACTTTATTTTAGGAAAGAAAGAAAAAAAATATAACAAAGGTAAATACAACTAGGCCAAAATAGATCAAAAATTTTGAAAAAGTCGAAAAATCTATTTCCCGGTTAAAATGAGCATAAATAAAAGGAAAAGCCCACTTAACTTCGATAGAAGTCCCCCGTACACTTAATATAAACATTGTCCTCAATGTTTAAGCATGTGGAAGTAACCTCCCTTACACTTAGGACATTGTGCAATTTGTTTAAATCTTGCTAAGGAAGAGACAACTAAAGTGATTCCTATTTTAATATTGAAGAATATAAAATAGTGAATCAAAAGAGTTTAGGATAGAACCGGGAAGACGGGAACATGATAAGAAAGAAAACAACAAACACATAGTAGGGTCTTTGATAGCTCGAATCCCTGCACATGATAAGAAAGAAAACAACAAACACATAGTAGGGTCTCCCCCTACACTTATTATGAAAACATATAAAGATAGAGAGATAATCGGGTTGCCTCCCGAGAAGCGCTTGTTTTTGTTCACCGAGTCACGAGCCTGACTCGTCCCCAAATTAAATGGTCCATGGGGAAGCCTCGAATGTAATACCGGGATCAAAGACCTTGTCCTCGTTCCCGGAGGAAAATAAAACAGGAGAGGCCGGAGGATAAGTCTTGAACGGCATAAAAGTCCTTTCAACATACGAAAAGTATGTGAAATCATGATCCACGGGAGGTGGGGTGGGTAAAGGAAGCACATTGTCATCCCCCAAAGACAATGGATGTTGACCAAGCGGCAAAGCCGTAAAGGTATCAATCAAGGAATGGTCAATGTTACCCCCCGGGTCAAAGCACTAATCCTCGGTAATGGTTTCTAAAGGTTGGGATAAAAGTTGCTCGGGAGGGGGACTTGGGACAATATCTTCATGAAGCAAATTATCAAAAAGAATATCACCCTCCGTGTCATCATCATCAATACCTGGAGGTATTGAGAGAATGTCGATTTCCTCCATAGCTGTATCATTGTTCTTAATTGAAGTAATAGACGGAGGTAAAGACTCCGAAATAGGAGCAGAATTCAACGCTTCAATTTTAGTAATAAGAAGATGAACTTTTAGTAATTTGTCGCGAAGAATAGCGTCTTCCACCTCATCTATAAGATCAAGTTCAGTGGTGAACTTCTCGTAAGTCGGAGAGAATAAATCAACATCGCCTTCATCGCCCGGAGGAGAAGGAGAAATATAAAAAGTGAAATTCTCATAGCATGGAGTAAAATCATCATCATTAAGAACGACCTCGTCCATAAGCTCAGCAACAGTAGGGACATCACAAACCTCATCAAAGAATTTATCAAGACAAAAATCACTAATCTCACTCGATGTATCACTATCCTTAGACGCATTAGGGATATCAAAAGTAGGAGTAGTAATTTCAGAAGATGGGTTGAGATCATAGATATCATCCTCGTCATCATCATCATAATAGTATTATGGACGCACAAGAGGAGGAGTATAAGCACTAAGATTAGATACTTGCCCTTGTTGTTGATCCTCTTGACATTTTTCGATGTATTTATTTAAAGCTTCTTGAACTTTTTGCCCTTGCTTATTAAGAGTGGCCCATTGTTCGTGGGTGCTCAAATGTTCGAAGGAAGGTTGATGATTGACGGTGTGACGTGGGGGCTCAAAATTTTGAAAACCGGAATTATAGCACGGATGTGGCTCATAGTAATTCGTCGGTTGAGAAGAATTAGAACACGAATTTGGTTCATAATAATCCATCGGTGAAGAAAACTGAGGACACAGATTTGGCTCATAATAATTCATTGGCTGACAATTAGAAGCATCGTGATGGCCCCCACAATTGTTGCAACACGGGTATTGAAAGAAACCCGGTGCATTTTGTTGATATGGATCGTCATATATGGGAGAGGGTGAAATAGTGTCATTAGAAGAGAAGAATGAATTGAAGTATGAATTGATCGAATTGCACGATAGACAACGGCCAAATTCATAATTAGGGATATCCATTTCACACAGTTCGCATGAACACCATTGACAGGATTGACTACCAGAAGATGGTCTTCCACACCCTACACAATCAACAAACGAATCCATTAAACACAATAGATAAGCAAGAAGAATATTTTTGGTGCAAAACTTTCGAAAAAAGAAATGATTTTTATGATTTTTCAAATGTTTTTTGGATTTTTGAAATTTTTTTTTTTTTTAATTTTTGAAAATTTTTTAGCAAGAAAAATAACGTTCAAAATTGAACGGATCCCAAAATCCAACGCGTCTCACAAAAAACCGTTAATCTTTACGAAAAGAGCCGGCAGCGGCGCCATTTAATAACTACGTAAGCACGAATAAGAACTTTTGAAAACTATAAATAAGCAAAACTTTGAAATCAAACTTTAGTAAAACTAGACTTTTTAAGAAAAATGAAAAGTAAATAAGCTAAATACAAAATAAGCCAATAAGCATGTTAAGCTCAAAGCTCATTCGTATTAAAACTTATAGATGAATAAAAAGATAAACTTTTTAATCACATAAACATCAAGATGAAACTAAATCAAAGATCAAGATGATAACGAATCAAAAATCAACTTAAAAATAAAGAAAGGTAGAAGAAGATGATTGTAAAAAACTTGAAATAAGATGAAGATTAAAGATTCAAAAGTACAAGATTAATGAAAAAACTTGAAAAAATTAAGAAAAACTAGAGAGAGAAAGTGAAAAGTAGAGAGAGAAAGTAAAACTACACTACTCCTAAAACTAAACTAACTAACTACCTCCTAATGACACATTAGTAGGGTATTTATAGGAGGAGTAAAATGATGGTACTTTCTTCCTTCTTTCTCCTTGCCTCGACTCGATTTAAATTCTTTGTCTTTCTCGACGTCCTCTCGGGATTTGTCGATATATTTTGAACTCGTCTTATAATTTTCTTCTTTAATTAGACTTGGTTCTTCGACTTCATTAAACTTCCGTCTTTAGACTTTTTCTTCGATAAATCTTCAGAATAGGCCTTGGACTTCCGTTCTTTTAGCACTCTTGATCTTTGACTTCGTCTTTTCTCGTTTTCTTCTATAAAAGCCCGTGAAACCCCGTGTTTTCTTCCTTTTTCATATTTTTGTCCTAAAGCACAATAAAAACACAAACCACGCATAATTTCGACATTTACGACATAAAATACACGTTTTGGATTGGTTATTATTATAATTAAGTGGTAAAAGGATGGGTGTTTTCACACCTGTCAAATCCCCTACACTTGACCATTGCAATTCCCTCATGCAATGCATTAATTACAAAGAAAGTTTTACATTTTCCATCATAATTAACCCACTTTAGCCTTTATTAAACACAAGACATTAAAGAGATAGAAAATTACAAAATATTCAAAGGAAGAAAACAAGTAAAAAGATCAAAAACTTACCTTAGGGTTTTGGAATGTCATGAATGATTATCACCCTCAAGTTTCACGTTCCCCATACCAAGCTTAAAAATGAGATCATTGTATTTCATGTGGCCCAATTATTCACTTAGACTCCCTTATTCCTAGGTGTATCTCTTATATTTTATGATTGTCTGGAATGATCACGAGATGCATTGTTGACTTATTTCGATTGTTATTAGGCTGAAAATAAAGTAGGACGATTTAATCAATAGTTAGCTAAAGGACAAAATCTTTTAAAACTGCTTCTCAGGACCTCATAAAGTTCATATCTTGGCATAACTTGTTTCACGATTTGAGACCTTTCTCGGACCGATATTTGGCATTGACTTCATACTTCAAATCTTGAGAGACGTTCATGAAATAATGGTCTTCTCTTCATAATAGGAATTTCTTCACTTGAACTTTTTGAGAAATTCTTCATATTTGGACAACGACTTCTTCATTTTTCGCCAATCGTTATTTGGGATTTTGATATACAACGATCCGCCTCCTTTTAGGACTTGGATCTATTTATCCTCATACCTTGTTAGGGCCTTTTTGGATAGACTTCTCCATGATCTTTAGGGGAGTATTTTCTTTTCGTCGTGTGTCTTGATCCTTCATATTGATTTTTTATAAATGATTATTCACATCTCTTTGGATCTTTAGCAAC
The DNA here is from genome assembly GCA_025667525.1 of Glebionis coronaria. Classification (NCBI taxonomy): domain Eukaryota; kingdom Viridiplantae; phylum Streptophyta; class Magnoliopsida; order Asterales; family Asteraceae; genus Glebionis; species Glebionis coronaria. The sequence continues at coordinate 447,241,180 of CM046874.1, forward strand.
AAAATGTAGCCCTCATGCCTTGTTAGGGCCTTTTCGGACTCGCCAATCTTCGCATCCCGCTTCAATAAGTTATGCCTTGGCTATGAACTCTAATTAATACCGAGCAACTTTTAAACGATCTTGGGGTAGAAGCTAAGTAACTTTTCAAATCGTACAACCTTACATATTGCAATTAAATTTATTAACAAGCAATGGGAGAAAAAGCTTATAATCGACTCACATAAATTCATGAAAGAATACCAAACTTATAATTGACTCTATCATCTCTCGTTCTCCACAATTTAGAATCTCAAGGAATGAGACTCGTGGACGCTTAGCCAATTAAATCAAAGTTTTGTGTTTCCAAGTCGTCTATAGGATCTTGCATCTTCTTAGACTTTTTCAAGTTTAGAACTTGCATTTTAAAGTTCCCTTGATAAACGACTTTCTAGGATCAATGGGAGAAAGAGTTAAGACTTTCGCGTTTTAAAGTTCCCTATATAAAAGCCTAGCAAAACTTGACTTAAACACGTTAAGGATACTAGCTAGAGTAAACTTGGATAAGTAAACTCGGGTTGAGTCAAAAGATTCATGACGTTTAAAAATTAAAACCACTTTATTAAACTTTTTTCTAGCAAAGAAAGAAAAAAATATAACAAAGGTAAATACAACTAGGCCAAAATAGATCAAAAATTTTGAAAAAGTCGAAAAATCTATTTCCCGGTTAAAATGAGCATAAATAAAAGGAAAAGCCTACTTAACTTCGATAGAAGTCCCCCCTACACTTAATATAAACATTGTCCTCAATGTTTAAGCATGTGGAAGTAACCTCCCTTACACTTAGGACATTGTGCAATTTGTTTAAATCTTGTTAAGGAAGAGACAACTAAAGTGATTCCTATTTTAATATTGAAGAATATAAAATAGTGAATCAAAAGAGTTTAGGATAGAACCGGGAAGACGGGAACATGATAAGAAAGAAAACAAAAAACACATAGTAGGGTCTTTGATAGCTCGAATCCCTGCACATGATAAGAAAGAAAACAACAAACACATAGTAGGGTCTCCCCTACACTTATTATGAAAACAGATAAAGATAGAGAGATAATCGGGTTGCCTCCCGAGAAGCGCTTGTTTTTGTTCACCGAGTCACGAGCCTGACTCGTCCCCAAATTAAATGGTCCATGGGGAAGCCTCGAATGTAATACCGGGATCAAAGACCTTGTCCTCGTTCCCGGAGGAAAATAAAACAGGAGAGGCCGGAGGATAAGTCTTGAACGGCATAAAAGTCCTTTCAACATACGAAAAGTATGTGAAATCATGATCCACGGGAGGTGGGGTGGGTAAAGGAAGCACATTGTCATCCCCCAAAGACAATGGATGTTGACCAAGCGGCAAAGTCGTAAAGGTGTCAATCAAGGAATGGTCAATGTCACCCCCCGGGTCAAAGCACTCATCCTCGGTAATGGTTTCTAAAGGTTGGGATAAAAGTTGCTCGGGAGGGGGACTTGGGACAATATCTTCATGAAGCAAATTATCAAAACGAATATCACCCTCCGTGTCATCATCATCAATACCTGGAGGTATTGAGAGAATGTCGATTTCCTCCATAGCTGTATCATTGTTCTCAACTGAAGTAATAGACGGAGGTAAAGACTCAGAAATAGGAGCAGAATTCAACGCTTCAATTTTAGTAATAAGAAGATGAACTTTTAGTAATTTGTCGCGAAGAATAGCGTCTTCCACCTCATCTACAAGATCAAGTTCAGTGGTGAACTTCTCGTAAGTCGGAGAGAATAAATCAACATCGCCTTCATCGCCCGGAGGAGAAGGAGAAATTTAAAAAGTGAAATTCTCATAGCATGGAGTAAAATCATCATCATTAAGAATGACCTCGTCCATAAGCTCAGCAAAAGTAGGGACATCACAAACCTCATCAAAGAATTTATCAAGACCAAAATCACTAATCTCACTCGATGTATCACTATCCTTAGACGCATTAGGGATATCAAGAGTAGGAGTAGTAATTTCAGAAGATGGGTTGAGATCATAGATATCATCCTCGTCATCATCATCATAATAGTATTATGGACGCACAAGAGGAGGAGTATAAGCACTAAGATTTAATACTTGCTCTTGTCGTTGATCCTCTTGACATTTTTCGATGTAATTATTTAAAGCTTCTTGAACTTTTTGCCCTTGCTTATTAATAGTGGCCCATTGTTCGTGGGTGCTCAAATGTTCGAAGGAAGGTTGATGATTGACGGTGTGACGTGGGGGCTCAAAATTTTGAAAACCGGAATTATAGCACGGATGTGGCTCATAGTAATTCGTCGGTTGAGAAGAATTAGAACACGAATTTGGTTCATAATAATCCATCGGTGAAGAAAACTGAGGAAACAGATTTGGCTCATAATAATTCATTGGCTGACAATTAGAAGCATCGTGATGGCCCCCACAATTGTTGCAACACGGGTATTGAGAGAAACCCGGTGCATTTTGTTGATATGGATCGTCATATATGGGAGAGGGTGAAATAGTGTCATTAGAACAGAAGAATGAATTGAAGTATGAATTGATCGAATTGCACGATAGACAACGGCCAAATTCGTAATTAGGGATATCCATTTCACACAGTTCGCATGAACACCATTGATAGGATTGACTACCAGAAGATGGTCTTCCACACCCTACACAATCAACAAACGAATCCATTAAACACAATAGATAAGCAAGAAGAATATTTTTGGTGCAAAACTTTCGAAAAAAGAAATGATTTTTATGATTTTTCAAATGTTTTTTGGATTTTTCAAATGTTTTAATTTTTTTTTTAATTTTTGAAAATTTTTTAGCAAGAAAAATAACGTTCAAAAGTGAACGGATCCCAAAATCCAACGCGTCTCACAAAAAACCGTTAATCTTCACGAAAAGAGCCGGCAGCGGCGCCATTTAATAACTAGGTAAGCACGAATAAGAACTTTTGAAAACTATAAATAAGCAAAACTTTGAAATAAAACTTTAGTAAAATTAGACTTTTTAAGAAAAATGAAAAGTAAATAAGCTAAATACAAATTAAGCCAATAAGCATGTTAAGCTCAAAGCTCATTCGTATTAAAACTTATAGATGAATAAAAAGATAAACTTTTTAATCACATAAACATCAAGATGAAACTAAATCAAAGATCAAGATGATAACGAATCAAAAATCAACTTAAAAATAAAGAAAGGTATAAGAAGATGATTGTAAAAAACTTGAAATAAGATGAAGTTTAAAGATTTAAAAGTACAAGATTAATGAAAAAACTTGAAAAACATTAAGAAAAAATAGAGAGAGAAAGTGAAAACTAGAGAGAGAAAGTAAAACTACACTACTCCTAAAACTAAACTAACTAACTACCTCCTAATGACACATTAGTAGGGTATTTATAGGAGGAGTAAAATGATGGTACTTTCTTCCTTCTTTCTCCTTGCCTCGACTCGATTTAAATTCTTTGTCTTTCTCGACGTCCTCTCGGGATTTGTCGATATATTTTGAACTCGTCTTATAATTTTCTTATTTAATTAGACTTGGTTCTTCGACTTCATTAAACTTCCATCTTTAGACCTTTTCTTCGATAAATCTTCAGAATATGCCTTGGACTTCCGTTCTTTTAGCACTCTTGATCTTTGACTTCGTCTTTTCTCGTTTTCTTCTATAAAAGCCCGTGAAACCCCGTGTTTTCTTCCTTTTTCATATTTTTGTCCTAAAACACAATAAAAACACAAACCAAGCATAATTCCGACATTTACGAAATAAAATACACGTTTTGGATTGGTTATTATTATAATTAAGTGGTAAAAGGATGGGTGTTTTCACACCTATCACAATCCAACTTGATCATCATCATATTTATAAAGTCATCATATGTATACATAATTTTTATTTTGATAAAGTCATTGGACAAAAGTCTAAGACGAGTATTATTCGTCTAGGTTTCCGTGATTGAAGCACGTATCGTACACCCAAATCGCCGATAACCGCCTTTCCCAATCAACGTGAGTTCATAGCCTCGAACTCTTTTAAATGTTTTATGAAATGTTTTATAAACCCGTGAGGGAGATAACATGTTATTTTTAATAAAATAGGACACCAGTTGTCCCGATTGTTTGTTTATTGATATGGAATCGAATGATTATATGACCCGATGAATGATTATATGACTCGATGTATCAAATGAAATGGATTATTATAGTTAGGTTATGTCACTAAAAGTCCCATTAGCATGAATTGTGAACTACCGGGATTTGGTAGACGCTTATGCATATAATAGTACTATTTGGGGAAGATCACCCCAGTTCGCGTCTTGACGGTTGATCCCCGACATGCCACATTGATTGGTAAGTGAATTTATGTATGAGAAGATTTCCATAGCGTGATTTTTGTGATGACACGCTAACTTAGATGGTCAAATTGAGTTTCGGGTTAGATACCCGTTGTTTGTTGTAGTAAGGTAACAATGTCACGCGGCTTATAATAATCCAAATAACGAAATACTGCTATACGCACTGAATTACGGTATATTGTCTGACTAGCGATACGGGGTCTTATTATTGCTATTATGTTCGTGTTTTGGTTTTACATAACCATATTCATATAACGGTTTTTATTTAACTCTATACAACGTTATAAAACGTATTGTATGATGTTTTTACGACAATGGTTCTTATTATTATTTTTAAGGCAAAAGCCTATATTATGAATTTAGATAAGGATTTGTATAAAATGACTTTGGCTATTTTATTGCCTATTACAAAGATTTCTACAAAATGATTTTCGGTAATAATTATATACCGATGATGTATTAATGGTTTTATTAAACTCTATGAATTCACTCGGCGTTTTCGCTGACCTTTTCTTTTAACATGTTTTATCTCATGTACTTGAAGGTAATTCTCGGGAAGACAACAAGAATTTATGGCCCGCACTTAAATAACAATTTCCATTCAAATGCTTTGTAAAACTTTTATGAAATACTATGAGTTGGGACCTATGTAAATTTGATATTCATGAATGGAAAATGCTTTATTATTAAACGACGCGATTTTAAGCGTTCTCTATGATTTGAGTAATGTGCTATCCCGTAACACCAACGACTCTTCCGTTGAACTAAAGTATGAATATTTGGGGTTGTTACAGTTTGGTATCAGAGCTCTCGTTATAGAGAATGGAATAATTTTAAAACCAAGGTTTTGAATAAAACATTTCAAAATCTTTTAACTATAAACATTTTTCTCAACATGTCTAAAAATCTTTTGACTATAACGGTGCCGAAGATTTCCCGAGTTACCGACAAGGCCAGACTAAGAAGTGTTATTTTAATATATATATATATATAACTTAGATTTTATATATATATATATATATATATATATATATATATATATATATATATATATATATATATATATATATATATATATATATATATATATATATATATATATATATATATATATATATATATATATATATATGATGTAATTTGATTACATGATTGTTTGATGATTATTTTAATATTTATGCGAGGTATTTATACGACGTAGATTGTCACAAAGAACCCTAACTTCCCTAGCAAATCAATTGAAGCTATTCCCGTAGGAATTCTAGCTATTCCAGATCTAAACCAAGTTGTGGATATTTATGATCCGAATAAAATGGTTGATATTCGTAGAAATGTTGATATTAATTGATTGTGATGTTGAAGAAGAATTGGCGAGAATAAATCTGATATCGATGTCTTGACGATCTTTCCTTATAGAGTGAAGTTTGATAAAACCTTACCACCTAAAAATATGTCATCTGATTCGGTGTCACCTAATTCTTAAATATGAAATCGAAAGGGTGAATGTTGCACTTGAAGCTGTCATTGGAGCCTTTAACCAAAAGCCTCATGCCACTAGTACCTTTCCGAGAAGTTTAATTGAATATGTGAGTCATTTTATACTAGTGACTCATTTGATAATTGTTGTTGTTAGAGCTATAGGATTGGAACTTAAGTGTTGATCATATCGAGCTTTTATTGCCCTATTAAGGTCTAAGAATAAGGTTGAAAGTATTGGAGAATGAGGTAGGATATCACATTGAGTATGATTTGGTTGAAACTTGAATAAAGTAAAAATTTAACTCGTATGGAATATGAGATTGTTAAGAGGAAGTCGTTAAGTTCTGTGATTGGATTATAAGGTTTTAAATGATTGTTAGTTTGTGTTAAGGGTTGTTCCTAGACCATTGTCCAATGATGAGGATGCCCAGTGTTCAAGAAATAAATTGAAGAAATCTTCTTCTGAATTGGGCCCGATGGATCTTTAGGGACAAGTGGAACACCTAATGACTCTTGTAGATTAGTATTCATTGTGGTATCTTTTAAAAATCTGTAACTTAACTGAGATATCAGTTGGTAGGATGAGTTCTTGGAATTGTATGACATAGTGACACGTAATGTGTTACGGTACAACTTTGACTTGTTTATGATTGATGAAAAGACTACCTTTGGTTGCTAAATCCTACATATATCGATGTTATCTATCCTTTATTGCTTCATCCTAATGATCGAATTAGTGATGCGACCATTGAACAAGTACTCATCTCGATTTGAGTTACGTTGTGGATTATTCTCTTTGTATTCCTGAGTGCCATCGAGGTCATCAACCTCATGATTATTTGGCTAAAGCTCATTTCCTAGAAAATTGTAGTTAGTTCTTGGTGAACAACTTTTCATCACTCTTTTGCATATCACTCATTGTTTTTATAAGATAAAAGAATATCCCTTGAGAAAAATTGAATTTTCATCACTATAAGGATTATTCAAAGTGAGATTTATAAGTAATCGTTATCGAAATGAAGTTGTTTATGAAACACCTTGGAAAACTTAACTGTTTCCATAACAAAGAACATCTTTGTAAATTTATTTTTGATTCTTATTTAAGTATTAAGCATGATAATGTTTTTATTATAAACATGATGATAAAAATTTGACGAACTGAGTATTGCATCGTTAATCTTGAAATTGTATATAGTTGCGCGCCTACATACAATTTGGAAGGGACCATGCAAGGCTGATTATTAGTCACCATAAAATTGATTAATAAACACTACATTTTCTTTGAAGTTGTGAAAGATTAAATTTTATGAAATCTACAAGAAGTGCAAAATAGGGACATATTGTTAGAGACAGCTACATATGTGCCCGTACCATTTATTTTTCTGAGTCGAATTTACTCATCTGTGGAAATTATCTTATTTGAAAATTGACAACTCTTTCTTGTCCAATTCTCCCGTGGTGAGATTCTTTGGAAGAGTATTTGATTACCGAGTGTTGATAACCGACTGGATGTATCGACGTTCCTATCATTTGTTTTGATTAGATTTCATTTGAATGACCTGGGTAACGATCCGAGGAGCTTTCGAATGCGTACTCGAATTTATGAAAACATGGGATATACTCATATTCGTTAATGTTTTCGCCTGTATCTGATTTGAAATTCTCTCGCGTATATCATGCGTTGACCTTACTCTTTTAGTGTTAGCTATATCTCCATATATCCTTGAATTTGTGGAGGATTATGAGTTATTATTAGTCTTTCTAGAAGTTCACATCTTATCTACGGTGACAAAACTGCAAAGTTGATAATGCCAGTAGAATGGATTGATTGATTATGACATGACGACATTGTCTTAATTGATGGGAACTCGAGTATAATTCCCCAAAAAGATAAGATGTTGATTATCAAAAGTGATCTAAATAATTCTTGATAGGTGACCATATCCTGCATTTAGACTTGAATTAAACTATGTGAACAAGTTATAGATCTTGTAATCTAGAAAGAACCTAATATGATTTTATTAAAAGATGTTTCTGTTATCTAAAACTTTAGGAGGTATTTGCTTGTAAATTACCTAGACTTTTGCCATTAAGGCAAGTTGAATTTGGTATTGATTATATTCCAAGTGCTGCACCTATGGCTTGTGCATTGTACGTCAGCACCATCTGAATTAAAAGAATTACCGTACAACTGAGAGAGTTGTCGGAGAAAGCTTTTATTCTACCGATCTCGTCATTATGAAGATCTATGGTGTTATTATTTCTTATATTTGTTGACTACCATGAACTATGTAAATTGACGATAAAAATTCATATCCATTACCCAAGATGGAAGATTTGTTCAATCATTTACAAGGTTCTAGCGTATATTCAAAATTTGATCCACGGCATGGTTATCATCAACTTCGCATCCGCGAAAAAGACTATCTATTCTAATCACTACATTCAGAACTTGTAATGAACATTGTGAGTTTCATGTTATGTCGTTTGGATTGACCAATGCACATGTGGCATCCATAAATTTGGTGAATCACGTGTGTAGGCTGTAATTTGATAAATTTATGCTTGTGATCATTAAGAACCATCTGTTTGTTTCTAAGAATAAGAAGGAATTAGTAATCATTTGTAGAATGCCCTGAATTGGCCGAGTAGTGAAAACCTGTACCTTGAGTATTTAACATGTGATGAAAGATTTAATCCTTTACATGATTTGACCGTGTGATTAATAGATAATGGAATCTATATTGACTCTTCAAAGATTAGAGTCATTAAGGCTTTGGGTTTTACCATAAAGAAAGCGCAAATATGTTTTGACAAATATTTTATCAAAGGATTTTTAAGGAAATATTCCCTTATACCCAAATCATTTAACTAAACTCCTTTAGGGGTAAATGTTTGTGTATACCTCAAGAAAACCTAAGAGGAATTGAGGAAAACATTTAAACCATGACTTGAAATTTGAAACGACAATTTTTTGCTTTTCAACTAAGAAAATTTTAGCCAAAGTATAAGCAAAAGATTTTTCGAACATTTACGGATCTTATTAATTATTTTCGATAAATCAACAAAAAACGTGTTAATTTAATTCAAATTTATTTTGAACATTTTTATATAATTGGTGGAACGAAGAAAATTTAAAACTTTTACGTTTATGTTTCATAAAATTAAATATTTATTATTTAATTACTTGTAATAATTATCGACGCTTTAGACGTCTGATTGAGTAAAACTGATAAAAATAATAGTTGAGACGAAACTAAAACTTAGAAAATATGAAGAAAGAATTTCTGAGTGATTTGTGGCCATGATAATTATTTCATCAGGAAAGGTGAATGTAGATACTGACACATTATATAGAAAGGATAAAGAATCAATTAGGATGTGTTCCTTAGTAATGACTGTGCAAAATAAATTGCCGAGCAATTTCAAATTAGCCGATGCTTGTAAAAAGGATAATATAGATAATAAAAGGGGTTCGCGGCTAATGTGAACCACTAAAATTGAGAAGCCGATGGCGTTAAATTTATAAAAGGCCGCTTGTGGTTGCCTAAATATGGAGGATTTTGAGATTTAGTCATATTAGAATCTCATAAGTATACGTATTCTAATCCTGTCATTTCTGATTAAACGTATCTTTATCTGAGGAAGTTGTACTGATGGAAAATTATGAAGGCAGACATCGCCTCATACATTAGTAAACGTCTAACTATTACAAAGGTCATCATCTGACTTTGATTCGATTTGGGTCATCGTCGACAGACTGACCAAATCTGCTAATATCATTCCCATTAATGATAGATTCTCTATGAAGAAGTTGAGTCTTTGTATTTAAAGGAGTTTTGTAAACATAGTGTGCTTGTATCGATCATCTCTTTCAAGATCCTCGCTTCACATCGAATTTCTAGAGATTTGATCGGAAGTCATTAGGAACGAACCTAGATGAGAGTACTGTTTACCACCCCAATCGAAGGGACGAGGTAAAGTAGCGATGCAAAACACTAGAAGTCTTGTTTTATGTTTGAATGATTGACCTTTGGTAATGCACCATAGAATTGTTTTTTTTCCTTTGGAGAGATTATCATTGATAATTATCGTATTAGGATCGAGATCGAATCTTGTGAGGATCTATATGAAGGGTATCTATAGGTAGGAGTTGGGATGAAGACAACTGACATACACCCATTGTGAGTTGGACATGTCTTTTAGGTTTAAGGTTTCCTATGATGACAAACCTAACCTTACAAAATACCCAACCCGCGAGACCTGAAATGATTGTTGAAATTAGGATCTGATTATTGACTTCCAGTAGTGGGCAGGAGATTATGTGAATATGAAATGTAGATCTTGAAGTGCGGGATGGGTAGCGAAGTTATGCCAAAAATTTTCACCATGGAAAACTGGATTGATGATCTGAAAGATCAAGGGAAATAAGTCCCTGTTATATGGGACCATTGAGATGATGTAAAAAGTTGGTTTGAAAGGCATATAAGTTGGATCTACCCTAGGACTTCAAGGGCTGCATGAATTATGTTTCGTATGTCGAACTTGATAAAATGTCTATCAAGTGAAAATCTGATTGTTTCTTAGTAAAGTTTGGATCGGTGAAAGTTACATTCATAAAAAACCCGTGAATATCATGGATAGAGAAAGTAAGTCAACATTAAGCCTGATCGTATTCCCGTAGTTATGTTTGGTGAGACTCGCGTATTGTAATGAATTACACTTGTGAGAAAAGACCGAATGTGGATGAAATACCCACATGGCTTTAACTCTATAAGAAGCGTGTAGTAAGATAAATCGATCTTTGAGGACAAAGATCCTGTTTAGGGGTAAATGCTGTGACAATCTGTCAATTTATGGTTGATATTTTATTCTCAAGTATGATTTAAAAACATTATTTTAATGTTATATTATGAACTCACTTATTTTTGGGAATAAATTTTGGTTTACGTCTTGAAGTAGCATCGACTACGTCTAAACCGGAGGACACTACGTTACATTCTTAAGTTTACATACACCGTTTTGGTGACAGTCCGACACTTCAGGAAATAAATTTATCCGTGAATATTATTTTGAGATTTTAAATTTGTGTTGGTTCATATACTCACAAATTTACGAGAAGAGATTAGGACTTACGTGAATAATTTAACGTCCTTTACGACTAAACCGGAAACCTTAGGATTACGTATTTACGTTTTTGAACTCCGTTTTTGATGAGACAATTTTTATTAGATTCGTTTTGTGCCGTTGATTCATAATTTATAAAAACGTTTTTCGTAAAACGACCCGAAGGAACGCAAATCGAGGAAACTAGAATCGAGGAATACCCGTAAATTAGTGGGATGAGACAAGTATACACTTGTCCTACCCCACTATATGGGACGGCAAAACAAGGAAACCACATCCATGATGTGGCAAACTTGTAACTAACAAGTTACACTTGTTCACTTAAGCTTAACAAGTAAGCTACTAACCACAAAACCACTAGCAACTAAACCACTTCTCACAATACACACATGCAAACTACTCTCAAACTCTCTCATCCTCTCCACCATTTCCGTCCCTTTCCACCATCACACAACCCCATTTGATCAATTTTAGCCCTAAACTTTGTGTTATCTACACATATAATGAAGAACCCTTGAAGCCTTGTTTATTGGTGATCATTATAACATCAAAGGAGGTGATTTGCTTTTGTCCTAGGGCTGATTTCTCAACAAATATTCTTGGTGATTGATGATCTTGAAGATAAATTTGGTGTACATCAAGGTGTTGTCATCAAAAGACAAGTTATAGTCTTGGTTGGTAAACGAGATCATCCTATTCATTTTATTTGTTATTTTTGTAAGGATCAAATGTATTTTTCTTTCTAGTTGTATATGTATATGATATATATGTTGATAAAAATGTTGTGTGGGGATCAAGTGTTCATAAACATGGTTAAAAAGATGGAAACCATATGTAAAAAGGTTAAAATCATGCTTAAAAAGTTTGTTGTATAAAAACAGTAACTAACCTTATGTTAAACTGATAAAATGGCAAAGTGGAATCAATATACAGTAAGTATCAGGTCTTGTACACATGTGAGAGTTGGTCATGGAATGGAATCATTATACTAAGTGAGATATGATCAAAACAAAATTAGTGTATCAATCTGAATAGTCTGTTTTGTGAGGACTGTTAGGGATACTTAGACTTGGATTGAGCAGTAGCTAAAACTAAGTTATTTGTAACATATAATATGAAGTTTATGTTATCCAAAAATGAGCTTCTATCCGCTTGTAGAAATCAAGATATGGTAAAAATGGTGAAAATGAAACTAAAAATCAGATTTTGTGAAATTAAAGTTTAATAGTATTATAATAGCACTCAAATATATAGTATAAAATGTAAATTAACACCCACTAACTTATATATTACGTTTATATAAATATGTACAATAATAAATAAAAGGGACATTTTATAAAAATGGTAGTTTGGTAAGTTTTATAAGTTATAAAACTATAAACATGATTTTTACGTCTTATCGGCTAAAACCATAAAAGTAATGTTTTCGTCAATTAAAACTTAGATGGTCGGACCCGTCTAATGTAAACATTTTATAACTCATATACTGATATATAAGTACCTATTACAAGTAAAAACCTCTAAAACCCGAGCTTTATAGCATTTGGACATTAACGGGCCAAGTTAGCCTTATTGGACTATTAATCCAACTAATTTGGCTAAACACTTATAAACTTACTCATTGGGCTTAACCCACATGGGCCCAACATGTAAAGTATAATACTGATAATAAAAGTGTAAAATGGATTAATATAAGGTAATGGGCTTATAATAGGCTTATTGGGACTAAAACATGTAAATAAGTAAAACTAGTAACTAGTATAAAAGTTACCAACACATAACACTAAAATAAGTAAATAAGAATATACAATCCCACTTGATCATCATTAAATTTATAATGTCATCATATGTATACATAATTGTTATTTTGATAAATTCATTGGACAAAAGTCTAAGACGAGTATTATTTTCCTAGGTTTCAGTGACTGAAGCACGTACCGTACATCCAAATCGCCGATAACCGCCTTTCCCAATCAACGTGAGTTCATAGCCTCACACTCTTTTAAAGGTTTTATGAAATGTTTTATAAACCCGCGAGGGAGATAACATGTTAGTTTTAATAAAATAACACCAGTTGTCCTGACTGTTTGTTTATTGATATGGACCCGAATGATTATATGACCCGATGAATGATTATATGACCCGATGTATGAAATGAAATGGATTATTATAGTTAGGTTATGTCACTAAAAGTCCCATTAGAATGAATTGTGAACTACCGGGATTTGGTAGACGCTTATGCATATAATAGTACTATTTGGGGAGGATCACCCCATCCCCGTCGTGCCACATTGATTGGTAAGCGAATTTATGTATGAGAAGATTTCCATAGCATGATTTTTGTGACGACACGCTAACTTAGATGGGCAAATTGAGTTTCGGGTTAGCTACCCGTTGTTTGTTGTAGTAAGGTAACAATGTCATGCGGCTTATAATAATCCAAATAACGAAATACTGCTATACGCACTGAATTACGATATATGCCTGACTAGCAATACGGGGTCTTATTATTGATATTATGTTCGTGTTTTGGTTTTACATAACCATATTCCTATAACGGTTTTTATTTAACTCTATACAACGTTATAAAACGTATTGTATGATGTTTTTACGACAATGGTTCGTATAATGATTTTGAAGGCAAAAGCCTATATTATGATTTTTGATAAGGATTTGTATAAAATGACTTTGGCTATTTTATGGCCTATTACAAAGATTTGTACAAAATGATTTTCGGTAATAATTATATACCGATGATGTAATGGTTTTATTAAACTCTTGAATTCACTCGGCGTTTTCGCTGACCTTTTCTTTTAACATGTTTTATCTTAGGTACTTGAAGGTAATTCTCGGGAAGACAACAAGAAGTTATGGCCCGCACTTAAATAACAATTTCCATTCAAATACTTTGTAAAACTTGTATGAAATACTATGACTTGGGACCTATGTAAATTTGATATTCATGAATGGAAAATGCTTTATTATTAAACGACGCGATTTTAAGCGTTGTCTATGATTTGAGTAATGTGCTATCCTGTAACACCAACGACTCTTCCGCTGAATTAACGTATGAATATTTGGAGGTGTTATAAGAGCACCGTGTAAGACCATCCCTACCGCAAGACTGGAGATTCATGGACGACTCTGAGCTGGAGGCAAATGATTTCATGGTTCAACCGCCCGCCAGGGGTGAGTTTGTTTCTTTTGGGGATCAGGTAGCACCGGAGTTTGGGTCTACTTCTAGAAGGAAGAGGGTAGCAGAATGTGAGTCGAACGATAAAGGTAAGAGAAAGATGGATGAGGAAGAAGATAGTGAGGAAGAACCAGAGGAGGACGAGGAAGAACCACCGTCCAAGAAGTCGTGTGGATCACCACGTGGCTAGTTACTCGTATTTCATTTTTATCTTTTGATCGTTGTAATTGAACTTATTTAGACTCCCGTATGACGGCATTGTGATGAAAACTTGTTAACTTTAAGTTTGTTGGTGTATGGTTGTAGTGGAATTACTTGTCACAGATTTTGTTGATCTATCAAATGTAATCCATGTTTACCTTTTATAATCTATGATAAGTCTTAAATTTGATCTTTTGTGATGTGATTGATGAATATTAGTAAACTTGTCATGTGTCGTTGTATTTATATTATGTCCTGAAAAAGAAATCATTCTTGATCTTGATATGTATACTTACCTTGTTTTCTATTTCCCTGTCATTGCAGAGAGGTGTAACTAAGTTTTCACCATGCCTCCAAAGTTGACAAACGCTCGAGTAAACACCATGATTCAAGAGGCAATCACCAATGCTCTTGAGGCAGATCGTGTGAACTGAGACCAGGGTCAAGGTGGAAATGTGGAGAGGCATCCAGCCCCGAGGGAATGTTCATACACCGGTTTCGCGAAATGTGGTCCCACACAGTTCCGTGGTACCGGTAGAGTTTCGGAACTCCATAGATTGGTGGAAAAGATTAAGAGCACTTTCGAAATCAATCGGTGCTCTGAGGCAAACAAAGTTAAATTTACAGCTGCTACTTTCCTGGATGATGCTTTAAGCTGGTGCAACAACCAGGTGGCTACTGTCGGATTGGTAGTAGCAAATGGAAGAACTTGGGCTGCAACCAAGGCACTTTTGACCAAGAAGTTTTTCCCCGAGGAAGAGCTGGGTCAGTTAGAGGATGTGTAAAATCCGCATGCTTTTACCATGAATAGTACCCTTACGATAGTAGGTACATGATTAGGACTTTCCTTTTATAGCATGTTTACGTTTCACGAACAAGAATTTCTAGTATTACCTACGTGTTATAACACGATAAGTATTTATTACGTATGAACACACGATAATTATTCCAATAATAACTATAATCACGACCATGCGAACATGAAATCATGAACATAAATTAATCACGAGCTAATATTACGTATGAATATATATTTAGTACGAACATGAATAAATATATTAAGTCACGATCGATAACTAATTAAAACATGTAAAACACGAACACGAGAACCCATTATTATTTTAGACACGAGAAAGGTTCGGGTTACCCTTATGTGGGCCCCATGCCGCGGATTCAACAAGGAAAAGGGCCTAGCCCATTAAAAATTTACTAAACAAAGGGAATTTAGGAAAACATGTTTCATTTATCACAAAATTAGAAAATAAGAAAAACCCTAGTTTTTCTTTTCCTTGTTCCTTTTGGCCACCGGGTTTACATCACCAAAAGGGTGATTCGGGTTGATTTTGATCTTTGATTTCTTGCAATGATCGTTAGTGTGTTCATCTTCATGATTCCACGTAATGGGTATAACCTTTAACCTTTTTTTATGTTTTGATTTATTTAATCACATAAAATCATGATGTTTTTAATAAACTAATTAAAAACAAGTAATATAAACATGTTCTAATCATGGGGTTTAAATCAAATCATGGGTTTAGGGGTGTTGTTGTTTGGCCAACGCCTAACCGAGCCCCAGGAGGGGTCTCGGCTTGGCTTATATTCACACCACCGAGACCTTAAGGTCTCGGTTTGGTGGTGGTTGTGTCACGACAGCAGAAAGGCAAAGGAAACCCTGACATAGGTCGGGGTATGGTGATGTTTACGGGCCCGGTTCATGGGTTTTAAACATGGGTCCGGTTCACATGTTAGATTGAGAACACGGTCTGGTTCATGAGTTCTTTTTCAAGTTATATTATTTTTTTACAAGACTTAAAATTAAATTAATTAAAGCATGAACATGATTAATTTAATTTACATGACTTAGGTTATTAATTTAATTATTAATTCATGAATTTTAACATAAGTATTTATCTTTTAATTAGACTATATAATTAATTAATTATTAAAACCATGACTTATAATTAATTAATTTACATGACTTAGGTTATATTATTAATAGATAATAATACATGTTTTAACCTAAGTATTTTAACTTTATTTAATTAAAATCATGTTATATTTAATTAAATACTTTAACCGATAGTTTATTTAATTCACATGAAATAATTAATAAACTATACTATATAATCACATAACTTTGAATATTAATCAGTAAAACACTTAAGCTTATATAATTAGCTTAATTATCCAGATTATATCTATTTATGGAAACTTTCTATTTTTAGAAACTTATTTATATAAAGCAGCTAATCTATTTATGGAATCTTTCTATTTTTAGAAACTTATCTATTTTAAGCAGTAATTATATTTTTTGAAACATTCTATTTTTGGAAACTTTCTATTTTTGGAAACTTTCTATTTTTGGAAACTTTCTATTTTTGGAAATTTTCTATTTTTGGTAACTTTCTATTTTTGGAAACATTCTATTTTAGGAAACCTGCTATTTTTAGAAAGTTACTTATTATTACACAAGTATAATAATACATGAAATACAAGTAATACTTAATCAGAATAGACAGAATATATGATAAATACGGTATAAAGCTTAAATTAGTAAAACATGACATGAACATATAAAACAAGCTAAGACATGATATAAAAACAGTTACGTACTCAGTAATCAGATACTTATACACGTATGTATTTATGTAGCATTAGTGATACCGAAGTAGGACTCTCTTCCGTTCGTCTTCTTCGTTCACTGGACATAAGGTACAGATTCTTCGTCCTTTCAGTATGGACATTCTTTCCTCATTAGGATTTCCCTGTATGCAGCCAACTGTTTTCCCTAGTATATGTTTTATATGTTTTGATTGCTTATGTTTAATTAGAATACCTAAAGCCAAATACATGCATGACCAATTTCACGTAGTTATGGAGGTACCATAACTATAACACTAGAGGCAGTGGTGTTATGACTTCACCACGGCGGAGTGATAGCTCGTGGCGTCCCTTTCAGCTTTTGGCCATTTATTATATTATCAGGTGGGGCGTATGGGTGCATCCTAGTTTACATGTTTTCAGTAGATTACTCAGTGTGAATGTGGTGTGTGCCTTAAGTCTTTCACAAGGAGCTGATCCCTCCTACCTAAAACCAGTATATTAAATTAGAGGCAGCCCCTCTAATATGCATGACGAGGTCACCCCTCCAAGTATTCATGCACGTTGATATTTCATGACCTATATTGGCTAATGGTAAAATATGTTAAACAGTTTTTACAAGATAAACATAAGGCTTTTCAAACTATAAAACCAGTTTTACTAAGATATAACCGGGTTATTCAGGACTTAGTTTCTTCCGCTGTTTCATGCTTATATGCCTATATTATTCATGCTCTATTTGTATATCCGTGCACTGAGCGTATTGCTCAGCCGTTTTCCTTTTCATGTTCCCAAAACGGCAGATACTCAGGGACGCTCGTAGACTTTAAGCGTACGTGCATATGGACTGGAAGCTTTCTAGCCTTCTTTAGTTTATGCATTTATCTATACTTTGATACTCATTTCCATGGACATTGTTTAGTCCTTTTATTTATAGTACTTATGTTTGTGTGTGATGAGTTCTACTTTTGGACTATCGATGTTTGATTCCAGTATTTCCTTTATGGTCATGTAATGTTTAGACATTTATCCTTGTATGCTTTGATGACACGCCATAATCACGCGTGACATTCCATTTATCAAAATAGGGTGATACAATTATGGTATCAGAGCCAAGGCTTCGACCTGTAGGCTCTCAAAACATGACCTGTGATTAGTGGGTAGTCACTATGGTCTTCCTAGAACTGACATTCGGTTTTCATGCATTCATCATTTTCATGCATACATATATATGTCATTGTCGCATGTTTATGACTAAGTAATTGTTGGTACAGGACTGGCCCTATTTAGTCGCATGTGTTTTATCGAAACTTTTAAATTTGGGACCGACCCATAGGCATCCCCTCGCCATGTCTTTTATTTTGGGTGAACTGACCATAGGCGTTCACTCTCGAGCATACAAAAGTTATCATAAAACTGCATCATGCATTCATGTACAACATTTTCTTGCATAAAATTTTTCTCATGATTTATTGGTATAAATTTTTTTTCATGAATATAGTTTATGTTTTGATCAATTTAATCATGTATTTTATGTTATACTGTAAGATGGTTCTCACACGCGAGCAAGAACAACTCAATGCAGCAATCTAAGCTGCAATGCAAGCTTTGCTTCCTCAGCTGAGGAGCGAAATCAGGGCTGAGGTTCAGGCTGCCAACAATCAGCAACATCACCCAGCACCTCCTCCTCCTCCTCCAGTGACATTGGCTACATGGCTGGAGAGATTCAACAAGCTCCGTCCTCGAGCTTTCGAGAGAACAGATGGCCCCAGTGAAGCTGAAAGCTGGTTGGCTCACATGGAGAAGATCTTCGATGCTATGGGCCGTGACCCCGCTTTCAAGTCGAGGTTGGCATGCTACCGTTTCGAAGGTGATGTGTTAAATTGGTGGTTAGCACTGAAGCAGTCTGAGGGAGGTGATAAATTGGGTGGCTGGTTTGACATGGGCTCAGTTCAGAGATAGGGTGATGGAGTAGTTCTTTCCCAAGGCGGAGCAAGACAAGCTGAAGAGGGAGTACCATGGGATCTGACTGAGAGCTGGCGAGAATAGCAACGAGCTCATGCAGCGCTTTCTTCGCTTAGCTGGTTTCCTGGGTGCAGCAACATGTACTCCTGAAGAGCAAGCGCACCACTTCAGGTGGGCTCTTCGCACATCGGTCACAAACAACTTGGTGTGTGCTACGTTCAACACGGTAGCACAAGTGGCCGATGCAGCACGTAAGCTGGAGAAGCTGCAGGAAAGAGATGAGTTTGGGGAAGCAGAGAGACCCGACAAGAGGTAAACATTCGTATTCTAGCGGTGACCAATCTGTATTCTTTCAGTATATGCCAATATTTCATCTCTTTAAATTTGTATCTTCCAGGCAGAAGACTAGGGACCGGTCTCAACCGGCTACTCAGCAGCAGCCTAATCAGCCCAAGGGAAACGGTCAGACTAACGACCGTTCTGCTACGAATAAGCATGGAAATAATGATACTTACCGTAACAACGTTGGATACTCCAACAGCAGCAGGTCCTTATACTTACGCATTTTCTTTTGATTACATGTTATCATTCTTAATTCTGACACATTAGCAAATCTTCTACCAGGAATCATGGTAACGGTAGGGACCAGAACCAGAGAGGTTCACAGCCTAACCGTCCAGCTATCACTGGTATTCAATCTTACGATTATCCGCATTGTATTTTGTACCCTATTATCATGTCTCATGTATAATGTCTTATCAGGTTCTCTGCCAGTCAGGACACCTGCTGGAGGATATACTCATCCTCTTTGTTCTACTTGCCACCGTAGGCACCCAGGGCCATGTCGTCGCGACAGTGACACATGCTTCAAGTGTGGTCTTCCTGGCCATCGCATGAAGGACTGCCGCAAGGGCGAGATGGAGGGCACATCGAGACATGCTGATACCAAGCCGCCTCCTACTGCTGGGCGTGTTTAAACGACATCTCGTGTTCAGGCCAACAAGTCTACAGGTACCATCACTGGAATCTTGTATATGTATGGTCAAGCTGCATGTGTTCTGTTTGATACGGGTGCTACTCACTCGGTTATTTCTACTACTTATGCCAAGAATGTTAGGATACTCCCCATGCCAATTGAGAATAGACTTAGTATTTCCACGCCTTTGAGAGACTCTGTACTTATAACCCATGTGTACAAGAGCCTTCCCCTAGAGTTTGACGACAAGGTTCGTCCTGTTGACACACTTCCGCTATACATGAATGACTTTGACATGATTTTGGGCATGGATTGGCTATCCAAGCATCATGCTACCATAGACTGCCATTCATATCGAGTCATCTTCGGTGATGTTAACGCACCAGAGTACATTCATAACAGGTTCATACCCGGCAGATCTGTACAAATCATATCAACCCTGCAAGCACGTGCACTACTATCACATGGGTGCGAGGGTTATCTAGCTACTGTTCATGACATGGATGCTGAATCCCCATCAATTCAGGATCAGCCGATAGTGTTAGAATTTCCAGATGTATTTCCAGAAGAACTTTCGGGCATACCACCTGCACGTGAAGTGGAATTTAATATCGAGCTCATCCCAGGAGCTGAGCCGATTTCCAAGGCTCCTTATCGCATGGCTCCCATAGAGTTAAAGGAGCTGAAGGATCAACTGCAAGAACTTCTGGAACGAGGTTTCATTCGACCGAGCGCATCTCCATGGGGCGCACCGATCTTATTTGTTAAGAAGAAGGAAGGCATTATGCGTCTTTGCGTAGATTATCGCGAGCTCAACAAGACTACCATCAGGAATAGGTATCCACTACCACGTATAGATGATCTGTTTGACCAACTCCAAGGGGCCAAACACTTCTCCAAGATTGATCTCAGGTCAGGCTATCATCAGCTACAGGTTAAGGTGCAGGACATCGCCAAGACTGATTTTCGTACCCGCTATGGCCACTACGAATTCGTAGTCATGCCATTTGTTCTTACAAATGCTCCAGCAGTGTTCATGGATCTGATGAACAGAATCTTCCATGAATTTCTGTACAAGTTCCTCATTGTCTTCATCGATGACATTCTGATTTTCTCAAAGTCCAAGGAGGAACACGAAGACCATCTTCGTACAGTACTACAGACTCTTCGCCAGAAGCAGTTGTACGCTAATTTCTCTAAGTATGAGTTCTGGTTAGACAAGGTGGCATTCTTAGGCCACATTGTATCAGCAGAAGGAATCACTATGGATCCAGCGAAGGTTGAGGCTATTTCTAAGTGGTCGAGGCCGACATCAGCGAATGAAGTCCGCAGTTTCCAAGGCTTAGCTGGCTATCATCGTAGGTTCGTGGAGAACTTTTCCCGCCTAGCACTACCATTGACCAAACTGATGCGGAAAGGGAGAAATTCATCTGGACTGAAGAACGAGAGAAGAGCTTTGAAGACCTGAAGCAGAAGTTAGTATCTGCACCTATTCTTACTCTCCCATCTGGTACGGGTGGATTTCAAATCTACAGTGATGCAACGGGGAAGGGACTTGGTTGTGTTCTCATGAAACATGGGAAAGTGATCGCGTATACTTCACGGCAGCTTAAGCCTTATGAGGAAAATTACCCTACGCATGACTTGGAACTTGTTACAGTCGTGTTTGCATTGAAGATATGGAGGCACTACTTATATGGAGAATCATGTGATATTTTCACGGATCACAAGAGGTTGAAGTATATCTTCACTCAGCGTGAATTGAACATGAGATAGAGGAGATGGTTAGAGCTGTTGAAGGATTATGACATTAATCTGTTGTATCATCTCGGCAAGGCGAATGTAGTAGTAGATGCACTTAGTAGAAAGTCGGGAATGATCAACGACATTGAGATTGAGGAGGAAATCATAAGAGAATTGGAGCGACTAGACATAGAGATCATGGTACGTGGACATCACGGTTACTTGGCTAATCATAGAGTAGAACCCGAGTTACTCTCTAAGATCAAGGAAGCTCAGAAGGATGATGGAGAAATCTAGGCTATAATTCAAAATTTGGAGAAGCAGACAGAGTTCAGAGTAGATGCAGATGGTATCTTATGGCAGGGCACGAGACTTTGTGTTCCTGATGATCAAGAACTCCGGGAAGCATTGTTAGCTGAGGCTCATAGCACCCCATTATCTATACATCCTGGTTCGACCAAGATGTACCATGACATCAAGCAGTACTTTTGGTGGAGTGGTATGAAACAAGATGTTGCCACTTACGTCTCCAAATGTCTTACCTGCCAGCAGGTCAAGATCGAGCATCAGCGATCTGGCGTTCTTCTTCAACCGTTAGATATTCCAAAGTGGAGGTGGGACAAAATCACCATGGATTTTGTTACTAGTCTTCCGCCAACCAAGAGAAAGCACGGTGCAATTTGGGTTATCGTAGATCGACTTACCAAATCAACTCATTTCTTACCGATCCGCAAGGAAGATTCGGTCAGTGAACTCGCCGATACTTATAGAAAGGAGATCATGAGGCTTCACGGTGCTCCATCCTGCATCGTCTCAGACAGAGATCCTCGATTCACTTCGCGATCCTGGAGAAGTCTGCAGGAAGCTTGGGGTACACAACTTAAGCTTAGCACGACTTTTCATCCTCAAACAGACGGGCAGTCAGAGCGAACGATTCAGACATTAGAAGACATGTTGAGTTCATGTCCGTTGGAATGGACGGGTGATTGGGACGATTACATCTGTTTGGTAGAGTTTTCATACAACAATAGTTGACACGAAAGTATCAAGTGTGCTCCTTTCGAGATGTTGTATGGCAGAAAGTGTCGCGCCCCAATCTGCTGGGATCAGGTTGGTGAGCGAACACTTGAAGGACCAGAGATCATAGAGTTGACTAATGAGAGGATCGCAGTAGCTAAGCAGAAACTTCAAGAAGAACGGTCACGTTAAAAGAGCTACGCAGACAAGCATCGTAGGGACATACATTTTAACGTAGGAGATCACATTTTCCTTAAGGTTTCACTGGCACGTGGTGTTAGACGTTTTGGAAAAAAAGGGAAGCTCAGTCCTCGTTTCATCGGACCGTTTGATATCATTGAACGAGTCGGTGAAGTATCTTACCGTTTAGCGTTACCTCCGCAGCTTTCGCATGTACACAATGTGTTTCATGTGTCCTTACTCAGAGGGTACCAGTATCATCCCCTTCACATGATTTAGTATCCACTAGAACAGATTCGTGAAGATCTCACTTTCATAGAAGAACCCGAACGAGTTCTTGACAGACAAGAACGAGTCATGAGAAGGAAGACGATTCCATTCGTCAAAATCCTTTGGAGGGATCATACCAAGCGGGAAGCCACTTGGGAAACAGAGGAGTCTATCCGGGCTTCTTACCCTCATTTCATATTTTGAATTCGGGTATGTCCTTCTTTTCCAGTTTACTTTATCTATAATTCGGGGACAAATTATTCTTTTTAGGGGGGAAGAGTTGTAAAAGCCGCATGATTTTACCATGAATAGTACCCTTACGATAGTACGTACATGATTAGGACTTTCCTTTTATAGCATCTTTACATTTCACGAACAAGAATTTCTAGTATTACGTACGTGTTATAACACGATAAGTATTTATTACGTATGAACACACGATAATTATTCCAATAATAATTATAATCGCGAACATGCGAACATGAAATCATGAACGTAAATTAATCACGAGCTAATATTACGTATGAATATATATTTATTAAGAACACGAATAAATATATTAAGTTACGATCGATAACAAACTAAAATACGTAAAACACGAACACGAGAACACACTATTATTTTAGACACGAGAAAGGTTCGGGTTACCCTTATGTGGGCCCCATGCCGCGGCTACAACAAGGAAAAGGTCCTAGCCCATTAAAAATTTACTAAACAAAGGGAATTTAGGAAAACATGTTTCATTTATCACAAAATTAGAAAATAAGAAAAACCCTAGTTTTTCTTTTCCTTGTTCCTTTTGGCCGCCGGGTTTACATCACCAAAAGGGTGATTCGGGTTGATTTTGATATTTGATTTCTTGCAAGGATCGTTAGTGTGTTCATCTTCATGATTCTACGTAATCGGTATAACCTTTAACCTTTTTCTTTTTATGTTTTGATTTATTCAATCACATAAAATCATGATGTTTTTAATAAACTAATTAAAAACAAGTAATATAAACATGTTCTAATCATGTGGTTTAAATCAAATCATGGGTTTAGGGGTGTTGTTGTTTGGCCGACGCCTAACCGAGCCCCAAGAGGGGTTCGGCTTGGCTTATATTCACACCACCGAGACCTTAAGGTCTCGGTTTGGTGGTGGTTGTGTCATTGCAGCAGTAAGGAAAGGGAAACCCCGAATTAGGTCGGGGTATGGTGATGTTTACGGGTCCGGTTCATTGGTTTTATACACGGGTCCGGTTCACATGTTAGATTTAGAACACGATCCGGTTCATGAGTTCTTTTTCAAGTTATATTATTTTTTTACAAGACTTAAATTTAAATTAACTAAAGTATGAACATGATTAATTTAATTTACATGACTTAGGTTATTAATTTAATTATTAATTCATGAATTTTAACCTAAGTATTTATCTTTTGATTAGAATATATAATTAATTAATTATTAACACCATGACTTATAATTAATTAATTTACATGACTTAGGTTATATTATTAATAGATAATAATACATGTTTTAACCTAAGTATTTTACCTTTATTTAATTAAAAATATCTTATATTTAATTAAATACTTTAACCTATAGTTTATTTAATTCACATGAAATAATTAATAAACTATACTATATAATCACATGACTTAGAATATTAATCAATAAAACACTTAAGCTTATATAATTAGCTTAATTATCCAGCTCATATCTATTTATGGAAACTTTCTATTTTAGAAACGTATTTAATTAAGGCAGCTAATCTATTTATTGAAACTTTCTATTTTTAGAAACTTAGAAACTTTCTATTTTTAGAAACTTATCTATTTTAAGCAGTAATTCTGTTTTTGTAAACTTTCTATTTTTGGAAACTTTCTATTTTTGGAAACTTTCCATTTTTGGAAACATTCTATTTTTGGTAACTTTTTATTTTTGGAAACTTTCTATATTAGGAAACCTGCGATTTTTAGAAAGTTACTTATTATTACACAACAAGTATAATAATACATGAAATACAAGTAATACTTAATCAGAATAGACAGAATATATGATAAACACGGTATAAAGCTTAAATCAGTAAAACATGACATGAACATATAAAACAAGCTAAGACATGATATAAAAACAGTTACGTACTCAGTAATCAGATACTTATACACGTATGTATTTATGTAGCATTAGTGATACCGAAGTAGGACTCTCTTCCATTCGTCTTCTTCGTTCACTGGACATAAGGTACGAATTCTCCGTCCTTTCTGTATGGACATTCTTTCCACATTAGGATTTCCCCGTATGCAGCCAACTATTTTCCCCAGTATATGTTTTATATGTTTTGATTTCTTATGTTTAATTAGAATACCTAAAGCCATATACATGCATGACCAGTTTCACCTAGTTATGGAGGTACCATAACCATAACACTAGAGGCACTAGTGTTATGCCTTCACCATGGCGGAGTGATAGCTCGTGGCGTCCCTTTCAGCTTTTGGCCATTTATTATATTATCAGGTGGGGCGTATGGGTGCATCCTTGTTTACATGTTTTCAGCAGATTACTCAGTGTGAATGTGGTGTATGCCTTGCATCCTTCACAAGGAGCTGATCCCTCCTACCTAAAACCAGTATATTAAATTAGAGGCAGCCCCTCTAATTTGCATGACGAGGTCACCCCTCCAAGTATTCATGCACGTTGATATTTCATGATCTATATTGGCTAATGGTAAAATATGTCAAACAGTTTTTACAAGATAAACATAAGGCTTTTCAAACTATAAAACTAGTTTTACTAAGATATAACCGGGTTATTTAGGACTTAGTTTCTTCCACTGTTTCATGCTTATATGCCTATATTATTCATGCTCTATTTGTTTATTCGTGCACTGGGCGTATTGCTCAGCCGTTTTCCTTTTCATGTTCCTAAAACGGCAAGTACTCAGGGACGCTCGTAGACTTTAAGCGTACGTGCATATGGACTAGAAGCTTTCTAACCTTATTTACTTTATGCATTTATCTATACTTTGATACTCATTTCCATGGACATTGTTTAGTCCTTTCATTTTCAGTACTTATGTTTGTGTGTGATGAGTTCTACTTTTGGACTACCGATGTTTGAATCCAGTATTTCCTTTATGGTCATGTAATGTTTAGACATTTATCCTTGTATGCTTTGATGACACGCCATAATCACGCGTGACATTCCATTTATCAAAATGGGGTGTTACAGGATGAGTTGAGACACTTGTCGTTGAAGAATAATGACATAACTGCTTATATAAGAAGGTTCAACGAGTTAAGCCTGCTGTGTCCTGATGCTTTCGCAGACGATCGCAAGAAGATGAAACAATATATCAAGGGTTTGTCGAGCAACATTAAGGATGAGACTACTTTGTCAAAGCCTGGATCATTTGATGAATCCGTACAGATGGCTAATGCACTCATGCACTTAGTCAAAGCGCGGATCATTTGATGAATCCGTACAGATGGCTCATGCACAAAAGGAAATGGGAGGCTGCTCAGGTGAGTCAACCACAAGGACAGAATTGTGGGGGTCATCGCAACATCAACCAAGGACCAAATCGTAACCAACAGTTCAACCAAAGGAGGAACAACAGGATGAGAGCCGCTACTGCCCCTAGAGGAATCAAGGTCAATCCTTAGTGTGGCCGTTGTAACTTGTACCACATTGGGAATTGCCCTCCTGTATGTGGCAAGTGTGGGAAGGCTGGCCATAGAGCTGCAGAGTGTCGATCTAAAGGTGTGGCTGCAGGGGCGAATGCCACTAGGGTAATGGTCTGTTTTGGTTATGGAGAAAAGGGTCACAAACAAGGAAACTGTCCGAAAGATGGGAATAGACATGGAGGAAATGTTGTTGCTCCCGTATACAGAGTGGGTACAACTGACAAACCTCAAGGCCCGAATGTGGTGACCGATATGTTTTTACTTGACGCTCGTTATGCTAGTGTATTATTTGATTCTGGATCTGACAAAAGCTTTGTAGATGTAAAATTCAGTCGTCTTATCAATAGAGAACCGGTGATGCTAACGACTAACTATAAAGTGGAATTAGCGGATGGAAAGGTTAGTACTAATTCTATACTAAGAGGGTGTTCATTGAAGTTAGGGAATTATAACTTGATATTGAATTAATGCCTAAACAGCTAAGATCTTTTGATGTGATTATTGGGATGGATTGGTTAATGGCGCATAGTGCGGTGATTGTTTGTGGAGAAAGGTTGGTCCAGATCCTGTTGATAAATAGGGTATTGACTGTGAAGGGTGATGAATGTACTTCTCGTCTGAGATTAATATCTTTCTTGAAGATGACGAGGTATGTGGAAGAAGGATGCGATGTATTTCTGGCGCAGATTTCTAGCGATGGTGATGTAGAAACAAAATTGGAAGAGGTGCCTATGATTCGAGAGTATTCGGATGTTTTTCCTGATGAGTTGTCGGGTTAACCGCCCTCTCGTGAAGTGGAATTTCGGATTGATTTGATGCCAGGAGCTGCACCGGTTGCTCGTGCACCTTATCGATTGGCACCGTCAGAACTGAATGATTTATTTGATCAATTGAAAGAATTGATGGATAAGGGGTTTATTAGACCGAGTTCATTGCCTTGGGGAGCGCCTGTGTTGTTTGTAAAGAAGAAGGACGGGTCGTTTAGAATGTGTATCGACTATCGAGAGCTTAACAAATTGACGGTTAAGAATCGGTATCCATTACCGAGGATTGACGATTTATTTTATCAGTTGCAAGGATCCTGTGTGTACTCGAAGATTGACTTGAGATCAGAGTATCATCAACTACGAGTTAGAGAGGAGGATATTCCTATAACTGCTTTTCGTACGCGATATGGACATTTTGAATTCCATGTGATGCCTTTTGGATTAACGAATGCGCCTGCAGTGTTCATGGATCTTATGAATCGGGTGTGCAAGCCGTATTTGGATAAGTTTGTCATTGTATTCATTGATGATATTCTTATTTACTCCAAGAGCAAAGAAGAACATGATAAGCACTTGTAAAACCCGCATGCTTTTAACATGAATAGTACCCTTATGATCGTACATACATGATTAGAACTTTCCTTTTATAGTTGTTGGGATCAAAATGTAGCCAATACACTTGGACGCTGACAAGAGCAATTTGGACGTTGATAAGAAGAAATCAAGGGTTGACAGAACAAGCATTGACAGGAAGAAGTCAAGCGTTGATAAGAAGAAGTCAAGCACTAATAGAAGACTTAGTCTACACGTTTTATGTTTCTAGTAAAGATATATTCGACAATGTATTTTCTATGTTAATCTTTACCAAGAATAGTTGATACGTAGACTCTTGTACACGGTTCCTTAATCTATAAAAGGAGGCCTTTAGGTTTTAGTTTCATATACGTTTGACACTTTCATTGTACGCAAGTTCGATTTATCAATCAAAGTGAAAGTTTGGTTTATTTTGTTTGTTTGTTCTTGTTTAAGTATTAATTCTGCATAATACTTGAATTGTTTCATATACAACAATGTTTCTCTACGTGTTTAACTAAATTTAATCTCGTTTACACAAGCTAAATCGATCTAAGTTTGGGATCAACAAGTGGTATCAGAGCTTGTTGAGAAACTTTGATCTAAAGAACACAAAAACCCTAAATAGTCAAAAACCCTAATTTTCAAGAAACCCTAAAACTAAAACTCCATGTCTACTCCAGAGTTAACCTCATCCTCATCCTCAACCCCTAACAATAAGATTCCCATGCTAGACCCAGACAACTTTGAGCTGTGGAAGTTTAACTTTGAACAGTATCTTCAAATCCATGACCACACCCTATGGGAAATTATTGAATATGGAAACACATTCAAGAAGACTGCCAAGATTGCAGCTGCTATCTTGGTAAGATCAACTCCAGGCTCTACAGAAGAGGATCGAAATGAAAAACCTGAAGATGGAAGAGCTGTCTTAGCTGAGGACGTTGGAAAGAGAAGGAACGACATGAAAACCCTAAGCATCCTCAAACTCTCTTTGGGACAAGCCAATCAGAACAAATATAGAGGCTATGAGTCTGCACAATATCTTTGGGCAGCCCTTGAAGTTGCTTATGGTGGTAATGATGATACTGTATAAGAGAAAAAGAAGCAACTCTTGCATGAGTATGTTGTGTTCAAAGCTCAACCTAATGAAAAGCTAAGTGGAGTGAGAAGCAGACTTCTTGACATTACAAGCAAGCTGTCATTCATGGGAACAGTGCATGATGATGTTGATATCATCACCAGTTTTCTTAAAAGACTTGATGATGCATGGAAGATTGAAGCAAGGTCTATTATTGCTAATAATACTCATAAAAGTTCCACTTTTGATGATGTTTACAATAAACTGAGGCTTGTAGAGAATGAAATCCTTTAGGAACAAGGAAACAAGTCTACCAATGGAAATATGGCCTTCTTCTAACATAGTGAAGGTCAATTTGATCAAAGGGAGTCATACATGCACCCCGTTACTAGATCACCTTGTGTCAACGTTGGATCAAGCTTTGTCATCGGCTCAGATTCAAACGCTGACACATAAAATGTTGACTCACGAAGAGTTAAGCCTTCTGGTATTGATCTTGATACTGTGTGTGCATACATTGCTTCATTGCCCAATGGTTCAGTGATTACATATGAGGACCTTGAGCAAATTAGTGATGAGCATTTGGAGGAGATGGACATAAAGTGGATTATGGCTCTTGCAAGCATAAGGGCAAATAGATGGAATCGAAGATTTAAGAAGAAGATGACTTTTAATGCTAAGGACACTACTGGATTTGATAAATCCAGAGTTGAGTGTTATAATTGTCATCGAATGGGACACTTTATGAGAGAATGCAGATCTCCAAGAAGATCTGATGCTGGAAAACCCTCAAGCCAAATCATCAAGGTTCAGGATCCCAAAGCTATGGTTGCTACGCAAGATATTGATGGTGTTGGCTGGGATTGGAGCTATTTGGCCAAGGATGAGGAAGAGAACAAAGCTTTGGTTGCAGAAAAGGAAGAAGAGGAGCATGTTCACTATGCTCTCATGGCACACTCTTCATCTTCATCAGACAATGAGGTATATGATGATGCATTTTGTAGTAAGGGTTGTCGTCTACATATTGAAAAGCATAACAAAGAAGTCTTAAAATTAACAACTGATGCCGTTAATGAAATATGCAAGTTATCTAATTATCAACTTGCTCTCACTCAAACTGAAAAGATTGTGGCTGAATATAAAAAAATGTAATTTGACCTAAAAGATCAAATCAATATTTTAACTCATGATTTGAATGCTAGTGTTGAGGTTAGAAACATTTTGGAAAGAGCCAATGGTGCTTTACAAGTTAAGTTAGATGAGGCTATCAAAAACAAGGATAATGTAGATCTTAAAATCCAGAAATTTGATGAAGCTTCACAAACCCTAGAAAAATGTGTTAGTGAACAAAGAGATTCTAGGGATATGAATGGGATTGGGATGAAAGAGTATGCCGGTGTTCCACCACCTGGTGGGAACTTCTATGGTGTCCTTCGAAAGGACTTGTCTTCGACTGGTATACCAGAACTCTAAGAAGAGGAATTTATTCCTCTACCAAGAGTTCTTACCCCAGTAGAGGAATACAAGAAGAAGTTGACTGATTTGGACCAATGGAAGAAAGCCAACCCTACTTTTTTTGTTAAGGGTGGCATGCTTAGTGACAGCCCAAATGAGTCTACACCCATAAAAGTGACCAATCCTACTACTGGCAAGACTGTTGACCTAGGCTTAAACGTTGATAGAAAACTTAGTATTAAATATGCAGAAATGTATAGAAAACCTAGGTCACCAAAAAGCCAAATTAGTGATAATGGGACAGGTTTCTTTTCTTTTAGACCTAGAGCTATGTCTAGAAAAGCCTGTTATACTTGTGGAAGTTTTTCACATTTAGTTTATAAGTGTGTGAATGCTTCAAAGATCAATGCTGATAAAAAGTCAAACACTGTCAAACCCAAACCTTTTATCCAGCAAAGTCCACAAGTTGTTAGACCAGCCCCATTCTTTACTAAAGGGTCTAATACTTATGTACAAAGACCTTTTTAGAATACCAATACGTAGTCTAACAGACAATGGGTTCCTGTAGCAAAGCCTAGGTTCAACACTGATAAGGGTAATTTCAGCGTTGACAAGAACAAATTAAACACTGACAGGAACGTTGCCAGACCAAGTAATGGAAAATATTTGCAACCAAAGGGAAAGGGGTCTAAAGCTTCTTCTAGCTTGACATGGAGACCTAAAAAAGACCAAAACCCTAATTCAGATGGGATTTCTATGACTTGTAACAGATTTCATTATATTTCAAAGGTCATAACAAAACCAACTGGGGTTAACTGAGTGTTTAATCAAAAAAGAGATGAACAAGGGGTTGTCATAAGGACTAAGTTTGTTCTTGTTGAACAACCAAATGAATCCAAGTCTGCTCAGGCTTGGGTTCCCAAAGAAAACTAATTTATTTTCTTTATGTACAGGGCATTCAAAAGCAGGTTAATGATTATGGCTATTGGGATAGTGGATTCTCTAGGCACATGACGAGGAAGGAAGATTATCTGACAAACTTTATCCCCATTAAAGATGGTGACAAAGTGTACTATGGACGAGGATATGGGACTATCACTTGCAAAGGCACTCTTCTAACAAACAATTTGCGTTTTAAGAACGTGTTTCTGGTAGAAGAACTTGACTATAATCTGTTTAGTGTATCATATGTGTGTGATAACAAAAATAAGGTTCTTTTTACTGATACTGAATGCTTGGTGTTGAGCAATGATTTTAAAATACCAGATGAGATATTCATTGATTATAGAACACCTAGGCATAAGGACATTTATAATGTGAATCTTAATGGAATTAGGGTGAATAATAATTTGTCATGTCTATATGCTAAGGGTTCAGTTGATGAGAGTAATCTTTGGCACAGAAGATTAGGGCACATTAATTTTAAGAATATAAATAGACGTGTGAGACATGGTTTAGTTGATGGTTTGCCTGATAAGGCCTTCCACAATGACCATTCTTGTGTTGCATGCCTTATAGAAAAACAACACAAAGTCTCCTTTAAGTCTAAACCTGTGCACTCTAGTTTAAACCACTTCACTTGCTGCATATGGACTTGTTTGGTCCAACTAATAAAGAAAGCTTAAATGGTAAATCCTACTATTTTGTCATAACTGATGATTTTTCTAGATTTACTTTGACTTTCTTTTTAGCTTTGAAAAGTGACACTGCTGATACTTTGATTAACTTTATTACCCAAAAAGAAAAGAAGCTGGTAATGAGGTTAAGATGCTTAGAAGTGATAATGGTGCTGAGTTTAGAAATAAGTTGTTAGATGACTTTTGTGCCAAGAAAGGGATTACTAGACAGTTTAGTGTAGCTAGAACCCCACAACAAAATGGGGTAGCTGAGAGAAAGAATAGAACACTCATAGAAGCAGCTAGGACTATGTTGGCTGATGCTCACTTTCCTATTACTTTTTAGGCAGAGGTTGTGAATAGAACTTGTTATGTTCAGAATAGGGCATTAATCAACAAGATCCATAACAAAACACCTTATGAGCTATTTTGGGGAAGGAAACCTAATATTGGTTTTCTTAAACCTTTTCGATGTCAATTAGTTATTCTGGACACTAGTGATGCCTTAGGTAAGTTTAGTGCTAAAGGTGATGAAGGCTACTTTATGGGTTATTCTGTGTAGAGTACAGGATATAGGGTTTACATTAAGAAAGAAAAACATATACTTGAAAAAGTACATGTTAGGTTTTTAGAGAGTAAACCTAGTGATCCTGAAAGTGGTCCAAATTGGTTATTTGACTTGGAACCTCTATCTAGAACTTTGAATTATATGCCTCTTAATAATCCAAACATTGTGAATGTAACTTCAAATGTTATGGAAGAACCTGTTGTTGAAATTTCAGGTAAACAGGTTAATAAAGAGGTTGGATCACAAGCAAACAAATTAGCACCCATACTTGAGTATGTTACTATTTCTATATGGACAGATGCATTTGCTGCTGCTGCTGGTGGTAAGGAAAAAGGTGGTCCACAAGTATCACCAGTTGAAAACATGCATGATTCTTCAAACGCTGACAGAGGAAAATCTGGCGCTGACAAGACAAATTCAGGCGTTGATGGCTCAAACGTTGACAACTCTAATTCAGGCGTTGACAACACTTTTGACCATTTATTATCTTCCAATAGTTTTGAACAAGGTGAACCTTCAAACAGAAATGGAGAGGTTCATTCAGATGATGATGGAAGAGCATTTGAAGAAGATATTGGCAATATGAAGAGTGAAATTGATGATAACACAATCATTGAAGGAGGAGTACTTACATCCACCATGAAGAATCATCCTTCTTCTTTGATCATAGGTGATGTGATGACTCCTGTGCAAACTAGAAGGTCTCATCAGAATCATGGAGATTTTTTGCCAATATTCACAAGAAGTTTGATACCCCTCTTATTCAAGCATGTTTGTTTGCCTGCTTTCTGTGACAACATGAACCCAATAAGATTTTTGATGCTCTCAAAGAACCAAGTTGGGTGGAAGCAATGCAGAATGAGCTTCACCAATTTGCTATTCATGATGTTTGGGAGTTAGTTGATTGTCCCAGACATGTCAGACCTATTGGGACAAGATAGGTTCTTAGAAAAAAAAAGGACGAGAGAGGCATTGTGGTCAGAAACAAGGCACGTTTAGTTGCTCAAGGATATACACAAGAGGAAGGGATAGACTTTGAGGAGGTCTTTGCACCTGTTGCAAGGATTGAGGCTATAAGGATTTTTCTAGCCTATGCTTCCTCCATGTGATTTACAGTCTATCAAATGGATGTGAAGAGTGTTTTTCTTTATGGCACAATTGTAGAGGAGGTTTATGTAATGCAGCCTCTTGGTTTTGAAGATTCAGAACATCCAGACAAGGTGTATAGAGTGAAGAAAGCTATTGTGGACTTCATCAAGCCCCAAGAGCATGCTATGGCACATTGTCCACCTATCTGGTGGGAAATGGATTCAAAAGGGGTACCATAGACCAGACCTTGTTTACAAAAAAGATTGGTAAGGATTTCTTACTTGTACATGTCTATGTGGATGATATCATCTTTGGCTCTTCTAGTCCAAAGATGAGCGAAGACATTTACAACCTCATGACAAACAAGTTCTAGATGAGTGCAATGGGGGAGATGAACTTCTTTCTAGGGTTACAAGTACAGCAGAAAGAAGATGGTATCTTCATCTCTCAAGACAAATATGTGGCAAAAATCTTAAAGAAATTTGGCTTTTCTCCACATGAGAAACGGGCTAGCACACCCATTGATAGGGAACACCCTTGGGGAAAAGTTGGAGATGCAAAAGAGGTGGATGTCAGGCATTATAGGTCAATGATTGATTCATTGATGTATCTCACAACTTCAAGACCTGACATTATGTTTGCTATGTGTGCATGTGCACGTCATCAAGTGACTCCCAAAGAGTGTTATCTTCATGCTGTCAAGAGGATTTTTAGGTACCTTAGGTGTTATCCAGACTTGGGATTATGGTATCCAAAAGATTCTCCATTGGAGCTTATTGCATATTTAGACAGTGATTATGATGGTGACAAGTTTGATAGAAAATCCACAACTGGTGGATGCCAATTTCTTGGGAGTAGGTTGATATCTTGGCAATGCAAGAAACAAACAGTGGTGGCCAATTCTACAACTGAAGCAGAGTATGTTGTTGCAGCTGCTTGTTGTGGACAAGTCTTATGGATTTAGAACCAGCTGTTGGATTATGGGTATAATTTAATGCATACCAAGATTTTTGTAGACAATAACAGTACTTTATACATTATTAAAAATCTTGTACATCACTCTAAAACTAAACACATAGAAATTAGACATCATTTTATAAGAGACTGTTTTGAAAAAAGTTTAATACAACCAGATAGGGTTGACACAGAGGAAAATGTGGCTGATTTATTAACTAATCCTTTTGATACTGGAAGATTTCAATACTTGGTGACAAGTATTGGAACGATCAATCTTACTTAATATGTGTTTTGGGAATTTTTTGTAAAAGTATGTACAGGATATGCCTTTGTTATTGGTCTTTATACAAAATTAGATTTTCCATTTTATTTGTCTAACGCTGACAAAGGTTATTTTAACGCTGACAAGTGTTAAATTGACGTTGTTAGCAACATGTTAGTTTTGTGGTTTTTGATCTAATTATGCAAGCGTTTTTAGCATTGTACAATTGGATACAGAGTTGCTTATGGATTCTTGGAGCATTATTGGAGCATGTTTTAGTTTATGGATGATGGTTGGAATATTTATATTCCTATCTTGACATCAATTGTTATTACATGCATATTATTTGGCAACTTATGTATCATAGTTTAAGGGGAGGTTTAGGAACCCTTTAGGACTTTTTGGGTATTCATATAATAATCTTATCATAATTCTAGATTGTGTCCACTGGTGAGTATGAATTAGTTTACTAACTCATGAGGCACTGTAGCATGCAAAGTTGATATACTATGCACGCTGCCAAGACTTTTTGGCCTAGAATTGGATGTGGTCTGTTGGGAGACTTCGGTATGATTTTTATTGGGCTTACCTGGGAATTTACAAAGGATTTTATGAGATAACTTCACTGTTAAGAACTTTGGTTAGCAAGGGATACTAGAGGACTGTTATGTATATCTTTCTTAAGCAAGTGTGCATGATTGGACAGTGCTTGCCACCTATAGTAATTTTCAGTTTATAGGTTATCTTCACAAGGATAAATCACTCTGTTAAGGTCCTTTTTCATTTTTATTATTTTTATTTTTGGACGTTGACAAATTTATTTCCAAACTTTGTTAGGACCAATTTAAACGTTGACATGGATTTTTCCAACGTTGACAAGAATATAGCCGTTGGGCGTTGATAGGTTATTTTCTACCGTTGACACTTATTGGGTCCTACCCAGTTGTTATTTTTGAAGAAAATTGGGGCCGTAATTTTGGGAATTGGTAACTTTTAATTAATGCACAAGATAAGTTATTTTCTTTTTCAAGATTTTCATCATTATATTTTGAAAATAACTGCCTTATTTTTGACCAATCAAATGTGCCTACCTCTCCTATATATTTGGCTCCTTCTTTTTAAACAGGGTAATTTCATATTCTTGTCTAACAAACTTTTCTCCTATATTCATCTTTCATAACCTTTCACACAACTTTCTACATCAATGGAGCCTAAGTTTAAACTGAGTGACTTGGTATTGGGATTCAGAAGTCAGCATAACATGGTTGCCTATTTGGAGGCTGATGATGCTCTGTTTCCTCA
This sequence comes from Glebionis coronaria, assembly GCA_025667525.1. Classification (NCBI taxonomy): domain Eukaryota; kingdom Viridiplantae; phylum Streptophyta; class Magnoliopsida; order Asterales; family Asteraceae; genus Glebionis; species Glebionis coronaria. The sequence goes on from CM046874.1 coordinate 447,277,631, forward strand.
ACATACTCAGATGGTGGCGTATTTGAATGCATCCCCACTACGATATGCACTTTCTCATGCTCCTCTTATCCCTGTCACTCATATTAAACAGTTTTGGAACACTGTTAGTTCCTCAACGCTTAATAATGTGACTACATTAACTGCTATTGTCCATGGGCGTCCATGGGTGGTTACTGAAGCCTTGGTTCGCCAGGATTTGCATCTTAATGATGCAGATGGTATAACGACTCTACCCATTGGTGAGATAGAACAGGGACTTCAAGCTTTGGGTTATCCTTTCCCTGAAGAGGGTACTTTAAACAAATATAATAAACAGGAATTTCCCCCAGCTTAGAAGTACTTAATACATGTCATCCTTCAATGTTTAAGTCCCAAATGTACTGCACATAATGAAATTAACAGATCAATTGGGTAGTGCCATTGTGTGTATTGCTACAGGGCAAAAATATAATTTTTCTAAAATGATTTAGATGGCATGTGTAAAAACAAGGGTAGCAAGATGACTCTGGCTTACACAAGATTTTTAGAAATGATTTTGGATGAACAAAGGTATTGCACCAGGGATCATGATGATTTTTATGCGATCCCTGTGCAAAATAAAGTAATTTTTAGTAAGATGAATTCACCCCCTCACAGAGACTTACCCCTTACCCAAGCCATGCTTGCTGTTATTGCAACAGCACAACCTCAACCTGACCCACAACCACAACTTGACCCATTACCTGAACCATCACCTTCACCTCAACATATGGAACTTGACCAAGCTTCCTTCAACGCTAACACGTTAAATGTTGGCGTTGACACTTCAAATCCAAACGTTGACACCCTGTTACAACATACCCAAACACCCCTTAACCTCCAAACTGAAACCCAATCCACATCATCTTCCTCACCCCCAGACTTTAGGATGGAAAAACGCCAAAGGATCATTGGAGTGTTCTCCTCTGGTGGTCCTAGACATGTTGCAGAGAGAACCACCACCACAAGTGTGGTTGGTGACATGGGTGGGGCTAGGACTATTGGTTCTAGCTTATATGCAGTCCAAGCCAGTCCTAACATCATAAAGACCCCATCCATGCCCCATGACTCTATTTTGGGAGGTGAAATACCCATTCTAGAGGAGGGAAGACTGGAACCCTATACAATGTTGGAATTGACGGCTGTTTACATTAGCTTGCAAAAGCAAAATGCAGACCTTGTACATACTGTCTCTACCCATGGCCTTGAACTCAAGCAATTGAGGGAGAGGATTGTTGTTTTGGAAGCTGCTGAGGCTAGGAGAAGGCAGACAAGGGTCCTTTCTTTAGGGGAGGATTCTTACAAAGGGGAGGAAGCTGCTACTGAGCCAGTTAATTTAAGTGATAAAGGCTCAAATGAAGGAGAATCTTTGGGTGTGGCTAAAGCTCTTACAGATTTGAAGAGGCAACCTGGTTTTGATGTTTCATTGGTTACTCCTAAAAATTTGAATTTATCTTTTACTGAGATGATGGAGCAGTTCACAAGAAGCGCTGACAAGAGTAAGGTGAACGTTGATAGGAAGATTTTTGACGCTGATAAGCCAAGCACTGATAGGAGTAAGTTAGGCGTTGACACACAAGTTTTGGACGTTGATAGACCTACAGGTATGGTTGATGTATTCCAGTCATCAGTCATCATCAAAGAAGTGTCTTCCCAAGTACCATCATCATCTTTACCCATCATTGATACATTAGATAGGGGTAAAGGGATTATGGTAGAAACAATATTTCCCAAGGATGGAGCTCAAGTAAAATTTGATTCAATGTTGGCTGCACAACTTATGGAACAAGAAAAGAAGAAGGCTGTTTAGTAACCATTTGTGGTTACTTCTTGAGATCAAGAAGGAAGTAATGATGAGAGCACAGATTCAAGTGTCATGATTATTGAAGAACCAGAAAGACTTGAATAAGGTGATGTGTTGGCAAGGGAAATACTTGCAGAGTTGAAGATGAAGGTGGATTATGATATGCCAGAAGTTTCCCAGATGTACTTTGAATGGGAGAATAAGATCATGGAGAATCCAGATATGTCTTTATCAGATCAGATTTGGGGATTGGAGATTCTACTTAGGATTCAAAGAGATTGTCAGGTAATCCTAAAGTATAAAGCCAGCAAAGTTTTCTCACAATCTAAGAGGGATAGAAGAGAGCTTTATTATATGTTTCTTAGATGTCATCAAGGGGGTTGGACTTTTCAGAAGTTGCAGGGATTGTCCTTTGATGAATTAGAGTATAAAGCTTATCCTATTTGGGCAAGAGTACAAGAGATGAACACTATCAGACTTCTTTCAGATGAAAGAAAGGAAGAGCTTGTAGAAGAGATGCAGATTCAACAGGCTTTATTTGTACCAAGACCTAAGAAGAAGGGAGTTCCACTTGAGTTCCCAGAAATGGATAGATTGAATCCTAGTGAAGCTATTATTAGAAGGAGCATTAAGCTATCATCCTTGGAAGTTTCACATATGGTGGAAGTATTACCTCATGATTCCAGAAACTCTGTAGTTAGCTATGAAGAAGATGCAAGTGGGTTCTGGATGATTGGCAGATATGGGAAAGAGGTACATAATTTTACTTCTCTTATGTCTTTGTTTGCAAGCTTGGATAGGGAAGACTGGCAGACCTTTAGCGGTTACTGCAGGCCAAGTATGAGACTGAATCACCTACTTCAGTTAATGGAATAAAGATTTGGTCAACATTCAGAAGGATGTGTGCACCAGATGAAAAAGATTCTTTTTGGAAGGATCATGATGAGGATATTAGTGGACTTCAATGACGTCTATATTCAGCAGCTGGTGTATATCATTTGAGTTCTACAAAGTTTTCTGAGTATATTCTTGTGGATGCTAAGTATCCTATGTCCAAAGAAGTTTTGAAGAAAATGATGACAACACAGTTGGAGATAGACTACTCAAGTGACGTGGCCAAAGATTTGATTAGATATATTTATTTCCAATTTGATAAGATTTGTAAGAATCCTCCTAGTTCTTAGTTTTTATTCAGAAACATGATTACTAGAGTAGATATCAAGTTTAGGGGAGGATTGTTGGGAATAAAATGTAGCCAATACACTTGGACACTGACAAGAGCAATCTGGACGTTGATAAGAAGAAATCGAGCGTTGAGAGAACAAGCGTGGACAGGAAGAAGTCAAGCGTTGATAAGAAGAAGTGAAGCACTGATAGAAGACTTAGTCTACATGTTTTATGTTTCTAGTAAAGATATGTTCGACAATGTATTTTCTATGTTTATCTTTATCAAGAATAGCTGATATGTAGACTCTTGTACAAGCTTCCTTAATCTATAAAAGGAGGCCTTTAGGTTTTAGTTTCATATACGTTTTAAACTTTCATTGTACGCAAGTTCGATTTATCAATCAAAGTGAAATTTTGGTTTATCTTGTTTGTGTGTTCTTGTTTGAGTATTAATTCCGCATAATACTTGAATTGTTTCATATATAACAAAGTTTCTCTACGTGTTTAACTTGATTTAATCTCGTTTACACAAGCTAAATCGATCTAACTTTGGGATCAACAATAGCATGTTTACGTTTCACGAACAAGATTTTCAAGTATTACATACGTGTGATAACACGATAAGTATTTAATACGTATAAAGACACGATAATTATTTCAATAATAATTATAATCATGAACATACGAACATGAAATCATGAATGTAAATAATCACGAGCTTAGTATTACGTATTATGTATATTTATTACGATCATGAATAAATATAATAAGACACGAACGATAACTAAATAAATCACGTAAAACACGAACACGAGAACAAGTATAATATTTGACACGAAATAACATTTGGGTTACCCCATGTGGGCCCCCTTACCCGTGGCTAGACAGAAGAAAAGGGCCAAGCCCATGCAATTTTTACTAAATAAGAAATAAAGGGAAAACTTATTTTCATAATTACAGAAATTAGAAAATAAACAAAACCCTAATCTCTTTTTGCTCTCTCTCTTGGCCGCCAGGTAAAGAACACTAAAAAGGGGGTGTTGGTTGATTTTTGGTGATTGATTTCTTGCAAGTGTGTTAGTGTTATCGTTGTCCTTTGTTTCACGTAATCGGTAAACCCTAAACCCTTTTTTTTATGTTCTTGATTAATCGAACACATGAAATCATGAATGGTATAAAAACAAGTAAATACATGTTAATAAAATCATGGGGGTAAAATTAATTAGGGTTTAAGGAGTGTTTGTTTTGGCCGACGCATGGAACCGAGACCAAGGGGGTCTCGGCTTGTTTTGTTTCACACCAACCGAGACCTCAAGGTCTCGGTGTGGGTTGTGTCTCGGCCGCATGAACCAAGGGAACCCCGACCTTGGTCGGGGTATGTTTGGTGTTTGGTGGGTCTCGGCTAAGAAAAAGAACCACCACCGGCTTATGCAGGTGGCTAAATAAGGAAAGCAGGGGAACCCCAAGCCGCGTCAGCAAGGGGAACCACCGGCTAGCCGGTGGGAACTTTTGCTAGCCGGCGGCTAGCCAAGACTAAGGGTGCTTTTGGTTGCCGGTTCACAGGTTAAAACTGGTCTAGTTCACAACATGTTTAGATTAAAACACGTGTTCGGTTCATGGGTTAGTTTTGCAAGTTAATTATTTTACAAGGTTAATTATATTTACAAGTTTATTTTTACAAGATTAAATTAAATAAATTTAAAACATGCACATGATTAATTTAATTTATACATGACTTAGGTTATTAATATTATTATTAGTACATGAATTTTAACCTAAGTAATTACAATTTTATTTAGACGATATAATTAATTAATTATTAAAATCATGACTTATAATTAATTAATTTACATGACTTATGTTATATTATTAATAGATAATAGTACATGTTTTAACCTAAGTATTTTTTACCTTTATTTAATTAAATCATGTTATATTTAATTAAATACTTTAACCTATAGTTTATTTAATTTACATGAAATAATTAATAAACTATACTATTTAATTACATGACTTAGAATATTAATCAGTAAACACTTAAGATTCTATAATTAGCTTAATAATCCAGCTTATTTCTATTTATGGAAACTTTCTATTTTTAGAAACTTATTTAATTAAGGCAGCTAACCTATTTATGTAAACTTTCTATTTTTAGAAACTTATCTATTTTAAGCATTAAATCTATTTTTGGAAACTTTCTATTTTTGGAAAGTATCTATTTTAGGAAACCTGCTATTTTTAGAAAGTTACTTATATTACACAACAAGTATAATAATACAAGAAATACAAGAAATACTTAATCAGAATAGACATAATACATGATAAACACAGTATAAAGCTTTACTCAGTAAAACATGACATGAACATATAAACAAGCTAAGATATGATATAAAACAAGTTACGTACTCAGTAATCAGATACTTTACACGTATGTATTTATGTAGCATTAGTGATATTGAAGTAGGACTCTATTTCGTTCGTCTTCTTCGTTCACTGGACACAAGGTACGGATTCTCCGTTCTTTTAGTATGGACATTCTTCCTTATTAGGATTCCCCGTATGCAGCCAACTGTTTTCGCCAGTATGTGTTTTATATGTTTTTGAATTTCTTATGTTTAATTAGATACCTAAAGCCATATACATGCATGACCAGTTTCACCTAGTTATGGAGGTATCATAACCATAACACTGGAGGCACCAGTGTTATGACTCCACCACGATGGAGTGATAGCTCGTGGCTTCCCTTCAGCTTTTGGACATATTATTATTATCAGGTGGGGCGTATGGGTGCATCCTATTTTACATGTTTTAGTAGTTTATTCAGGTGAATGTGGTGTGTGCCTTGCATCCTTCACAAGGAGCTGATCCCTCTTACCCAAACCAGTATATTAAATTAGAGGCAACCCCTCTAATTTGCATGATGAGGTCACCACTCCAAGTATTCATGCACGTTGATAATTCATGACGTATATTGGCTACTGGTAAACATGTTAAACAGTTTTTATAATATAAACATAAGGCTTTTCAAACTATAAAATGAGTTTTAATAAGACATGCCAGGTTATTCAGGACTTAGTCTTTTCCGCTGCTTTATGCTTATATGCTTATATTATTCATGCTTTACTTGTATAACCGTGCACTGAGTGTTATGCTCAGCCGTTTTCCTTTCATGTTCACAAAACGGCAGGTACCCAAGGACGCTCGTAGACTTTAAGCGTACGTGCATATGGATTGGAAGCTTCCTAGCCTTCTTTACTTTATGCATTTTTTATACCTTGATACTCATTTCCAGACATTGTTTAGTCCTTTTCATTAACAGTACTTATGTTTGTGTGTGATGAGTTCTACTTTTGGGGTACCGATGTTTGATTCCGGTATTTCCTTTATGGTCATGTGATGTTTAATACATTATCCTTGTATGCTTGGATGACACGCCATAATCACGCGTGACATTCCATTTATCAAAATGGGGTGTTACAGCATTTGAGGACGATATTGGAGCTGTTGAAGAAAGAGAAGTTGTACGCAAAATTCTCCAAGTGTGAATTTTGGTTAGAATCTGTACAATTTCTTGGGCATGTGATTGACAACAAAGGAGTTCGTGTAGATCCTGCCAAGGTGGAGGCAATTAAGGAATGGTCGACACCGACAACGCCGACTGAAGTTCGACAATTTCTTGGTTTAGCTGGTTATTATAGGAGATTCATCGAAGGGTTTTCATTAATTACAAAGCCGTTGACCAAGCTTACTGAGAAGAATCGGTTGTTTGAATGGGTAAACGATGAAGAAATCGCTTTTAAAACACATAAGGACAAACTGTGTTCTACTTCGATTTTGTCATTGTCGGAAGGAATCAGAGACTAAATGGTTTATTGTGACCCGTCTCATAAGGGTTATGGAGCTGTTTTGATGCAACGTGAGAACGTGATCGCTTACTGAGGAGACTGCTTTTATACATAGTCTCATCGTCCAAAACAGGCTTTAAATGCTTAAAATATCAATAAAATCGCCAAATATATGCTTGTGTTTGTTACTTTTGTATTTTAGGTACGGATATTGAGAAAATGACAAAAGATCATAAGAAACATGCAAAAACGAACACGAGAAACGAAGCCGCACAATGAACCAAGCCCTAATGAAGATTTTCCAAGAAAAACCCTTGAAGATTTGAAGATTATGCAATAAGGGTCCTCTAATATTGAAGAATTCACGCATTAAACCCTTGTATATTCATAAATACAAGTTTGGTCCTTAAAAGTTGTCAAATTTACAAAAAGGGCCATCCACTTTGAAGAATTTGCAAGAATGGTCCCTCAACAATCATGACTTGTCAATATTAGTCCTGCAAGAAGTCAACTATACAAGTCAAGACCATCATCTATGAAGAAAATGCCAAAACAACCCTTCAAGAATCAACAAATGGCATGAAATACCGCTGAAAATACATTGGAAAAGTATTTGGGGCAAAAGTGTGAAAAAAGAAACTTCCAATACAAAGGGAATCCGGATTTGGCTTAATAAATTGCAAGTGAAAGGAGTGTGAAAGATTAAGGGCTAAACTTGGCAGACAAGAATAGAAACCTAGACCAACCATTTTGTGACACATGTCCCACTAACCTCCATCAGCCAATCACAGCCCATTTCCTTGCCAACTCAGCAATCCACTCAGCTTATTTAACTAATCATAACAGATTAGTTAATTTGGCGCTTAACACAACATTTAAACCCAAAAACAAATCAAAACCTGCACTATTTATCGTATGAACACAATTGCGTTTTCCCTAATTACTTGTAATTAGACCACCAAATGCTCCAAATTTATGATTAAGCATATCATAATCACAACTCAACTCTTAAAAACCTTGCCACATCACTCAAGAACCCCACACAAGATTCCCCTGCTACACCTTTGAACAGACTGCCAAAACCTTGACAACCATCCAACGCCCAAGAGAAGCTTACAAACTAAGCTTAATAGAGGCCCTTGATCACAATTCCTTCATGTGCCAGCTCCACAACCTGCCAAGACTACATCACATGTTCAAGCAAAGTTCAAACCCTCAAGGGCATTTCAGGAACTTCAAACACTAGGGTTTATACGTTTTTATGCATTATAGTAGAACATTGTTGCCTATATAAAGGCACTTAGACTTTCATTTTCAGTTTGCTCTTGAATTTTTCCTAGTTCACATTTCTGTCAATCCTTGTTCATTGTTTAATGAAATGTGTTTGAATTTTGTGAAGAAAAGTCAAGTACCAATCTCTTATTCTGTTTGTTTATGTTACATGTTTTCTAAAACAGAATCTCAAAACGTTTTCTTAAGCTTTGTGAAAGAAATTGCTCAAAGTCCTAAAATCTTGATATTTTGCTAAGTCCTTGGTACACCTTGGAATTATTTGGCTATAAGTGGATCATAGCATCCTGATATTGTGATATCAAGGTGTTGTGAGGCTTATAACTTGTGGATAATCAAGTGTGGGGTACAAGGATTGCATTAATCAAGGATTTGTAACCTTTCTATTTATTATTTTTGCTTCTAACTCTGTTCCATCTTAGCAGCTTGATATTGGAAGCTTGTGATTGTTCTTGCTAGCACATAAGCTCAAACATACGTGGGTGTGGATGTACATCCATGAGGTTTGAACCCTTAATCTCAAAATCTGTTAAAAATTTGGATATTTGTGATATTTGAGTTCTGCTTGTGTATGTGTTGTTCTTGGGCTCCAAATCTTGTTGTTTCTGTTTAAGTTTGATGTTTTGATGCTTATGTATGCATGTGTTAACCTAAATCCAACTTTTAATTTAAAAATATAAAGGGGTGTTTGGTTCAACTGCATATTGAAGTTATTTTGTTATTGGTTAAGTGTTTGCTATTGTATGCTATTGGTTCTTGTTTAAGAACAAGTGTAATATAGTGAATATCTACAAGTTGTATGCTTTTGAACACCTAAATCAAACATATGCTTATAAAATCTTGATTAAGTGACATTTTGGACTGTGATTTGGTGCACACCTAGTTCTAGGCTTAGACTTAGGATAAAAAGTGATAAATCATATCCAACATAACCTGTTAAGAAGATTTAAGTGTTTGAATTTGGCTGTGTGGTCAAGTATATCAGCAAGTGTTAATAACTACATGTTCTTAGTTCATTAGTAACTTTTGTATGCTTGAATCTTGATCTAGACTTTGAATCAATGCATGAAACCTGTTAGAATTTGTTCATTTGAATTTATTATAGCTTGTGTATGCATTTGGTGAAGTTTGGCTGGCTGATTTTTGCTAAAACTGCTTATTGAGTGAAATCTGATTATTGTTCATATCTGGTGCTTATCTGGTAATAAATTGAATTAATTGCACTGATTGGCTGATTGGAAGTGTGATATTTTTGTTGTTCTTGACTCCTTGTGATCCACTTATTACAAGGGTGCCTTGTTTGTAACTTGATTCTAACAAAAATTCATATAAGACAAAAAGTCAAAAAGGTCAAGCAGGGGGAAAAGTTCCCACTACTCAACCTCCAAAACTAGCCCCTGCTAGTGTTAATTATCATTCAGCTTATTCATAAGCTAATTTGGCTTATCCAGACAAGCCGCAACTTATTTTTTGTGATAGATCTTCCTCATTTTACCCATTTATTTGATCTGGAGCTTATTAGACTTTGACTTTGACTTTTTACTAGAAAAATTATAAAGTTGACTTTTAAACAAGTGCTTATCTTCTTATTCTGGCTTATTGCTTGTGCTTATTTGAAAACTTTTTGATTATTTTGCTTAGTTAAGTCAATTAAAAGCTTTTGAAAGTTGAATCAACACTTGAGGTGGTCTAGAACTCAAAAACAACTATTTTGTCGTTCTGTGAAGAGAGTCTTGGCTTATGTCAGGCTTATTTCTTGTGCTTTTTCCAATTTTCTTTTTATAGATCTCTTAAGTAAAATTTTAGCTTATGGCATTAGCTTATAGCTTAATGGGCCAAAAAGCCCATTAAGAATAAGCTGCTTTGAGATAAGCTAGCTTAAACACATTTTCAGCTTTTGGGCCTTCAGAGTTTTGTTCTTAAAATCAAATTTTAAGTTAGATAGGAGCTTTTGGGCTTAGTTGGACAACATTTTTCTTATTGGGCCTATTTGAGCCCATTAAGGGGTCTGTTTGAACTTTTAGCCCATTTCTAGGCCCAATAGGGGTATTTTTTAATTTCAACTTCATTTCTGTATTATTTAGGTTAAAATAAACGAGTTTGCAACTTTTTAGAATTTTTTATAAATATTTGATTTTTATTAATATTTTATTATTAAAAATTAAATTTAGATTTTTTTTCATTTTTCTTGGTTCAAATACATTAAGTTAGGAATTTTAAAATTTTTAGAATTATTTTAAAGTTTTAATAGTTATTAATTGTTTTTAAATAGTTTTTATTAATTTTAAAGTTTTCAAAAATAGTTATAAATTTAGTTAAGGTATTTCAGAGGTTTACAAGTGAAAAAATCTCATTTTGGGCTTTTTGTTAATTAAATTGATTTTTTGGGCTTTAATTAGCATTAAAAAATTAATATTTAATTTAAATAAAAGGTTTGAGTGATTTTTTGTAAACTCTAATTACATTTTTTTGGATTTATTGCAATTTTCTAGGAATTTTTAGGAAAATTTTTTAATTTTGTCACTTTTTACGGTTTTACATGCACGACTATTCGTCTTAGTTTAATTCGTAATCGTAACCGTCATTCTCTTCTAATCTCCTTTCTACTTTCTTTCTTCATAAATTATAATTACAAAAGTTAATCATCTCTCTACACACACACTTGCCTCCTTGGGAAACAAACTTGAACTTCATTGGTTATTAGTGCTTCGTTTTCCTAATCTGACACTTAATACTTTCCCTACTTTTGCTCTCTTTTCCTAAAGAGTGGTAAAAACACTATATCATTTTGGCGCCGCTGCCGGGGAGGCGTGTTGTGTTTTGATTTGAACAATTGTTGTTTTTATGTAGCCATAATATCTATTTGTATTAGTTGCTCTCTACTAATACGTATTATCGGTTTTTCGTTTTTTGTGTGAATACTATTACTATATTGTATACGTAGAACAATAAATTCACAAGTACTCCAAAAGTGTGAAAACACAACCTTGATTGGGAGGTCATTACTTAATCATTGTATTCGAATCTCAAACAAGAAATCAAAGGCAAAATAGATAAATACTTTCGTGAAACTTAATTTTGAAAAACACAAAATATAAGGTGGGTATAAGGCGGGTATTATAATATATACCCTAAGGAAAAAGGCTCTTAAGTGCTTCGCGCCGCCTCGTTTCCCCGCTTGCTTGTGCGTGTTTAGATAAAAAGGGCTAATTGAGGGTTTGCCAACAAAAGTATTATCTAAGCCTCTTGAACGTTTTGGTGTTCCACCAACGTTCTAAAGTCATCGAAGGCGTTCACTTCACGTGATTGTTTTCATTCCTTGAGGCTTCTTTAATCAAGATATTTGATTAAGGAGGAGATTTGTAGATTTTTTTCTACTTAATACAATCACAAGAATCCAAAAAAAAGTAAAACAATAAAAAATCACAAAAAAATTGGAAAAATTAAAAACACCAAAAAGAATCTTCTTTGCTCATCCCCACGTTGTACATGACGTTTATGCAAACTCGCAATCAAGCAAGACGTGCACGTAAACGATGAAACCGAAAGGAAACCACACCTAATCTTTCTAGTGAGGAGTCTCCTATTGACGAACCTATCGTTGAAGAAGAACCAACCATGGCGAATCGTACTATGATGGAGTTACTTCAAGCACCCACCGAGGGTTATGGTGAGGCTATTGTGATTCCCGCTATCCTTGCGGAGAATTTTGAAGTGAAAACAGGCTGTTGTCGATGATTCAAAACAACAAATTCCGTGGTGATGAAAAGGACAACCCGCACAACCATATCCGCCAATTCAATCGTCTTACCGCCACTTGCAAATTTAAGGATGTTGTTAATGACTCGATTAAGATGATGCTTTTTCCGTATTCCTTAGCGGGGCCCGCTAAAATTTTGTTAGAGAAAGAGCCACCCAATTATATATTAACGTGGAAGGATCTCGTTTCTAAGTTTGTGAACCAATTTTTCCCGCCATCTAAGACTACGCATTTGAAAAACGAGATTTCAAAATTTTCACAAGAATTTAATGAGAGTTTTTCAACCGCTTGGAATAGGTTTAAGGAAATGTTACATGAGTGTCCTCATCACGGTTTTTCCGACTTGCATCAAATTGACACGTTTTACAATGGTTTGAATGATCATGAAACAGATTATCTAAATGCCGTCGCGGGTGGTAATGTTTTGTGTAAAACGGTTGAGGAAGCGTTGTTGATAATTGAGAATAGATCTAAGATGTATAGTCCTCGTAACACATCGTGTGTTCGTAAGGCTTCGTCTTCGGCTTCACCTTCTTTGTCTAATATCATCGATGCTTGCCAAATTGAGGCGAACTTTGAAAACAAAATATTTGATAAGCTTAAAAGACTTTTAATTGAATTCAAAGTTGGAGAACAAAGTGCTCCCGCTACGGCTAAAGTGGTTGAGGTTTCATGTATGTATTCTGGTGGAGGTCATGATTTCTCCGAGTGCATTACCAACGGTGGTAACACTTCGTGTGCCTACGCGACCACGGGAACTTACAACCAAAATGGTCAAGTTACCCGCTCCAATCAATTGATTCCACCGGGTTTTGCTCCCATTCAAAATTCTAACAACAACTATCAAAACAATCAAGTTGGTTTCAAAAACAATTACAAAGGAAATTATGGGAATCAAGGGGATAATAATCAAGTTTCAAACAAAAATCAAAACAATGATTTTCAAAACAACAACAAGGGTTTGCGAACTTTGAAAGATCTTCCAAATGAATTTGTTGAATACGCTAATGTAAATGATTCTAGGTTTGACAACATTCAAAGAGAAATCATTAGCCTAAGATCCGAGTTTAAGAACGACTTGAAGAAGGAGTTTAAGAACGACTTGAAGAAGGAGTTGAAAACCGAGTTAGCAAATGAGCTTAAAATCCATACAAACAAAATGGAAGGAAATGTAACTAGGTTACAACAAAACCAACAAAATATGGAACAAGGGCAAAATGTAATAAAACAAGAGATGATTAACGCCGAGAAGAGACAGTCCATGTTTGAGGATAAGATTTCATCTATGTTTGAGGCTATTATGTGCAAACCGTTTTTGAATAGTCTTCCTAGCAACACCATATAGAACCCTAAGGGAGAGATGAAAGTGATTACCACACGTAGTGGTAAGACACTTAAGGAACCGACTCCTCAACCAATTACTCCTACGGAGGATGCAATTGAGGAAGAACCCGAGGTGGTGGTCGAAAAGGAGCATGTCCAAATCCCACGAAGTACCTCTCATGCCACACCTACGGTTGACCCATTACCACATTTGGAACCCAAGATTCCAAAAGCTATGCCTATGCCTCAACCCACACCACCTTTGCCCTATCCATCGAGACTTAGAAAGGAGAAACGTCAAGAGCACGATAATTATCAATTTGATCCTTTTATGAAAATGTTTTGTTACTTTCATTTTAATATGAGTTTTGCCGCTGCTTTGGTCATGATGCCTCGATTTGCCGCTAACTTTAAGAGTATGTTGAGCAAAAAGGAGAAATTGCAACATTTGTCTAGTTGTTCATCGGTTTATCTTAACCGCATACCTCAAAAAGTCAGTGATCCCGGTAAATTCTTGATTGCTTGTGCAATCCAAGATATGGAAGAATGCGATACCTTGGCCGATCTTGGTGCTAGTATTAACTTGATGCCACTTGCAATCTTCAAGTCGCTCAATCTTCCTAATCTTACTCCTTCACTAATGTCTATCGAGATTGTAACACCCCCAAATTTATACAATTCAATACAGCGGAAGACTCGTTGGTGTTACGGGATAGCACATTACTCACATCATAGATAACGCTTAAGAATCACGTCGTTTAAATATAAAGCGTTTCCATTCATTAATATCAAGTTACATAGGTCCCAAGTCATTGTATTTCATACAAGTTTTACAAAGAATTTGAATGGAAATTATTATTTAGGTGCGGGCCATGATTTCTTGTTGTCTTCCTGAGAATTACCTTCAGGTACCTGAGACAAAATATGTTAAAAGAAAAGGGTCAGCGATAACACCGAGTCAATTCATAAAGTTTAATAAAATCCATCAATATAACATCGGTATAAAATTATTACCGAAAATCATTTTGTACAAATCTTTGTAATAGGCCATAAAATAGCCAAAGTCATTTTATACAAATCCTTATCAAAAATCACAATATAGGCTTTTGCCTTCAAAATTATTATACGAATCAATGTCGTAAAAACATCATACAATACGTTTTATAACATTGTATAAAGTTAAATAAAAACCGTTATATGAATATGGTCATGTAAAACCAAAACATGAACATAATATCAATAATAAGACCCCGTATTACTAGTCAGGCAATATATCGTAATTCAGTGCATATAGCAATATTTCATTATTTGGATTATTATAACCCGCATTACATTGTTACCTTACTACAACAAACAACGGGTAGCTAGCCCGAAACTCATTTTCCCATCTAAATTAGCATGTCGTCACAATAATCACGCTGGTGTAAATCTTCTCATACATAAATTCGCTTACCAATCAATGTGGCACGACGGGGATCAACCGTCAAGGCGCGAACTGGGGTGATCGTCCCCAAATAGTACTATTATATGCATAAGCGTCTACCAAATCCCGGTAGTTCACAATTCATTCTAATGGGACTTTTAGTGACATAACCTAACTTTAATAATCCATTTTATTTCATCTATCGGGTCATTTAATCATTCATCGGGTCATACAATCATTCGGGTCTAAACCAATAAACAGATAATCGGGACATATGGTGTCCAATTTTAGTAAAACTAACATGTTATCTCCCTCGCGGGTTTATAAAATATTTCATAAAAACATTTAAAAGAGTGCGAGGCTATGAACTCACGTTAATGTGGGAAGGCGATTATCGGCGATTTGGATGTACGGTACATGCTTTAATCAGGGAAACCTAGACAAATAATAATCGTCTTAGACTCATGTCCAATGACTTTATAAAAATAACAATTATGTATACATATGATTATTTTATATATATGATGATCAAGTGGGTTTATATATTCTCATTTACTCATTTTTGTGTTATGTATTGGTAACCTTTTACTAGTTTACTAGTTTTACCTATTTACGTGTTTTAGGTCCAATAGCCTATTATAAGTTCATTAACTTGTATTAATCCATTTCATACTTGTATTATCAGTATTTATACTTTACATGTTGGGCACAAATGGGTTAAGCCCAATAAATAAGTTTATAAGTGTTTTAGCCCATTTCGTTGTATTATTAGTCCAATAACATTAACTTAGCCCGTTAATGTCCGTATGTTATATAGTTCGGGTTTTATCGGTTTTTACTTGTTATATATGTTTATATATCAGTATATGAGTTTATAAAAGTTTACATTAGACGGGTCCAACCGTCTAAGTTTTATTTAACAAAAACGTTAATTTTACGGTAATAGCCGAAAAAGTCGTAAAAATCATGTTTATAGTTTTTATAACTTATAAACCTTATTCAACTACCATTTTTATAAAGAGTCCATTTATTTAACCTTATACATATCTATATAAATGAAATTTATAAGTTAGTGGGTTTTCATGTGTATATATTTTATAAATATATAAGTGAGTGCTTATATTATACTATTATACTTTAATTTTCCCAAAATCTGATTTTTACTTTCATGTTCACCAAAACAGCCATATCTAGAGTTCTATATGGAGATAGAAGCTCAAATATTTATGGCATAAAATAAATGATATGTGCTCAATTTAACTCTTCTATGGATACTGTTGAATCAGCCTCTATGTATTTTATAAAAATCGTCCAAAACAGTCTATGCAGATTTGCACTCTAATATTGTTTTGATCATATCTCACTCATCCTAATGATTCCATTGCATGGCCAACTCTCACATGTGTACAAGACATATTACTTACTGTATATTAATTTATTCATGCCATTTTATCAGTTCATCATATGATTCTTTAATATTTTATACAGCCTACTAAATTAAGAAAGATTAACCATTTCTACATATAGTTTTTCATCTTTTTACCCATGATTATCAACACCAAATCCCCACACAATATTTTTATTATCATATATTCATCATATACATATACAATAGGAAAGAAAATACATGATTACATAATCAAAATAACAAGAGGATGAGGAGAACAATCTTTATACCACCATGATGATGTAGGTTGTGATCAAGACATAGATTTTGATCACACAACTTGTGATAAACCAATATCATCTTCAAGTCCACCAATCTTCAAGAATTCATTGTGAAAAATCAGCCCTAAGACTCTATATAAACTCCTCCTTGGATGTTATAATCACCACCAATCAATAGGGCATCAAAAGGGCTTCAACTTATGTATGAATAACATGAGATTTTGTGGATAATTTTGTATGAATGGGGTGTTTGATGGTGGTTATTAGACGACACAAAGAGAGGGGAAGAGAGAAAATGTGTGGTTTTACATGAGAGAAATGAAGTTGTTAGTTTAATCAAGTGGTTTTAGAGGTTGGTAGCTTACCTTGTAAACTTGTGTGACAAGTGTGTTTAACTTGTTAAAAATTTGACACATAATGGAGGTCGTGTTGCTAGTTATGCCGTCCCATATTGGGGGTGGGGCAAAAGTGGTTTTGTCTCATCCCCAATTATTTACGGGTACTTCTCGATTCTTGTTTCCTCGATTTGCGTGCCCTCGGGTTACGAAAAACGTTTTTATAAATTATGAATCAATGGCACCAAACGAATCTAATAAAAATTGTCTCATCAAAAACGGAGTTCGAAAACTAAATACGTAATCCTAAGGTTTCCGGTTTAGTCGTAAAGGACGTTAAATTAAAATCGTAAGTCCTAATCTCTTCTGGTAAATTTATGAGTTTATGAACTAACTCAAATTTAAAATCCCAAAATAATATTCACGGATAAATTTATTTTCTGAAATGTCGAACAGTCACCAAAAACGGTATATGTAAACGTAAGCACGTAACGTAGAATCCTCCGGTTTAGACGTAGTCGATGCTACTTCAAGACGTAAATCCAAATTTCTTCCCAGAAATAAGTGAGTTCATAATATAACATTAAAATAATGTTTTTAAATAATACTTGAAAATAAAATATCAACCATAAATTGACGGATTGTCACAACATTTACCCCTAAACAGGATCTTTGTCCTCAAAGATCATCTTACCTTACTACTCGCTTCTTATAGAGTTAAAGCCATGTGGGTATTTCCTCCACATTCGGTCTTTTCTCACAAGTGTAATTCATTACAATACGCAAGTTTCATTAAACATAACTACGGGAATAAGATCAGGCTAAATGTTGACTTACTTTCTCTATCCACGATGTTCACAGGTTTCTGATGAATGCAACTTTTCGCCGATCTAAACTTTACTAAGAAACAATCAGATTTTCACTTGATAGACATTTTATCAAGTTTGATATATAATTCACGCAGCTCTTGAAGTCCTAGGGTAGATCCTGCTTATATGCCTTTCAAACAAATCTTTTACATCATCTCAATGGTCCCATACAACGGGGACTTATATCCCATGATCTTTCAGATCATCAATTCATTTTTCCATGGTTAAAATTTTTGGCATAACTTCGCTACCCATCTGGCACTTCAAGATCTACATTTCATATTCACATAACCTCCTGCCCACTACCGGTAGTCAATAATCAGATCCTAATTTCAACAATCATTTCAGGTCTCGCGGGTCGGGTATTTTGTAAGGTTAGGTTCGCCTTCATAGGAAACCTTAAACCTAAAAGACATGTCCAACTCACAATGGGTGTATGTCGGGTGTCTTCATCTCAACTCCTGCTTACAGATTCTCTAATATATATCCTCACAAGATTCGATCTCGATCCTAATACGGTAGTTATCAATGATAATCTCTCCAAAGGAAAACGATTTTACAGTTTATTACCAAAGGTCAATCATTCAAACATAAAACAGCACTTATAGTATTTTGTATCGTTACTTTACCTCGTCCCTTCGATTTGGGTGGTAAGCAGTACTCTCATAAAGATTCGTTCTCAATGACTTCTAAGCAAATCTCTAGAAATTATATGCGAAGCGAGTATCTTGATAGAGATGATCGATACAGGCACACCATGTTTATACAACTCCTTTAAATACAAAAGAGTCAATTTCTTCATCAAGAATCTATCATTAACAGGAATGATATTAGCAGATTTGGTCAGTTTGTCGACGATTACCCAAATCGAATCAAATTCGGATGATGACCTTTGCAATAGTTAAACGTTTACTAATGTATGAGGCGATGTCTGCCTTCATAATTGCATCAGTACAACTTCCTCTGATAAAGATACAATTAATCAAAAATGACATGAATAGAATACTTATACTTACGAGATGACTATATCTCAAAATCTACATATTTAGGCAACCACAAGTGGCCATTTATACATCTAACGCCATCGGCTTCTCAATTCTAAGGGTTTATATTTGCCGCGAACCCCTTTTTATTATCTATATTATCCTTTTTACAAACACTGTTTATTTTTATATCGTTCGGCAATTTATTTTGCACCTTCATTATTAAGGAACATGTCCTAATTGGTTCTTTATCTTTTCGACATATTGCGTCAGTATCTACATTCACATTCTCCTGATGAAATATATATAACATGACCGTATTAATTCAAAAATTTCTTTCTTCATATCTTCTATGTTTTAGTTTCGTCTCAACTATTATTTTTATCCGTTTTACTCAATCCGACGTTTAAAGCGTCGATAGTTATTACAAGTAATTAAATAATAAATATTTAATTTTTATGAAACGTAAAGGCAAAAAGTTTTAAAATTTTCTTAGTTTGTCCAATTATATAAAAATGTTCAAAATAAATTTGAATTTAATTAACAAAATTTTTGTTGATTTATCGGAAATAATTAGTAAGATCAGTAAATGTTCGAAAATCCTTTCGTTTATTCTTTGGTAAAATTTTCTTATTTGAAAAGCAAAAATTGTCGTTTCAAATTTTAAGTCGTGGTTTACCGGTTTCCTCAATCCCTATTAGGTTGTCTTGAGGTATACACAAACATTTACCCCTAAACAGGAGTTTAGTTAAATGATTTGTGTATAAGGGAATAATCCCTTAAAAATTCTTTTGTCAAAACATTTGTCAAAACATATTTGCACTTTCTTTTTAGTATAACTCAAAGTCTTAAATGGCTCTAATTTTTGAAGAGTCAATATATTCCATTTTCTATTAATCACACGATCAACTAATATAAAGGATTAAGCCTTAAATTATATGTTAATTATTCAAGGTACAAGTTTTCATTACTCGGCCAATTCCGGGAAATCTATAAATAATTATTAACTCCTTCTTATTCTTATAAACAAACAAATGGTCCTTAATGATCACAAGCATGAATTTATCAAATTACAGCCTACACACGTGATTCACCCAATTTATGAATGCTACATGCGTATTAGTCAATCCAAACGTCATCACGTGAAACTTATAATGTTTATTACAAGTTCTGGATGTAGTGATTGGAATATATAATCTTTTTCGCGGACGCGAAATTGATGATAACCATGCCGTGGATCAAATATTTAGAACATACACTAGAACCTTGTAAATGATCAAACAAATCTATCATCTTTGGTAGTGGATATAGATTTTTAATAGTCAATTTACTTAGTTCACGGTAACTCAACAAATATAAGGAATGATAATACCATAGCTCTTCATAATGACGAGCTAGGTAGAATAAAAGCTTTCTCCGACAACTCTCTCAGTTGTACGGTAATTCCTTTAATTCAGATGGTGCTGACGTACAGTGCACAAGCCACATGTGCAGCACCAGAAATATAATCAATACCAATTTCAACTTGCCTTAATGGCAAAAGTCTAGGTAATTTACCAACAAATACCTTCTAAAATTTCAGATAACAGAAACATCTTTTAATAAATTCATATTAGGTTCTTTCTAGATTATAATATCTATGACTAATTCACAACCATTCATGGTATAATTTCAAGTCTAAAATGCAGGATATGGTCATCATCACTTTTGATAATCAACATCTTATTATATAGGGGAATTCTATTCGAGTTCCCATCAATTAAGACAATGTCGTCATGTCATAATCAATCAATCCATTCTACTGGCACTATCAACTTTCAAGTTTCATTTTTGTCGATAAGATGTGAAATTCTCAAAAGTCTAATAATAACTCATAATCCTTCACCAATTCAGGGTTATACGGAGACACAACTACTATTAAAAGAGTAACGTCAACGCATAATCTATGCGTGAGAATTTTAAATCAGATACAGACGAAAACATTTAACGAATATGAATATATCCCATGTTTTCATAATTTGAGTACGCATTCGAAAGCTCCTCGGATCGTTACCCAGGTCATTCAAATGAAATCTAATCAAAAGAAATGATAGGAACGTCGATACATCCAGTCGGGTATCAACACTCGGTAATCATATACTTTTTCAAAGAATCTCGCCACGGAAGAATTAGTCAAGAAGGGAATATCAATTGTCAAATAAGAAAACTTCCATAGATGAGTAAATTCAACTCATAAGAATAGATGCTACAGGCACATATGTAGGTGTCCCTAACACTATGTCCTTATTTTTCACTTCTTGCAGATCTCATAAAATTTATTCTTTCACAATCTTCAAAGAAAATTTAGTGCTTATTCATCAGTTTTATGGTGACTACTAATCAGCCTTGCATGGTTCATTCCAAATTGTATGTAGGTGCGCAACTATATACAATTTCAAGATTAACGATGCAATACTCAGTTCGTCAAAATTTTATCATCATGTTTATAATAAAAACATTTTCATGCTTAATTCTTAAATAAGAATCAAAAATAAATTTACAAAGATTTTCTTTGTTATGAAAACAGTTAAGTTTTCCAAGGTACTTTATAAACAACCTCATTTCGATAACAATAACTTATAAATCTTACTTTGAATAATCCTTATAGTGATGAAAAATCATTTTTTCTCAAGGGATACTGTTTTATCTTATAAAAACAATGAGTGATCTGCAAAAGAGTGATGAAAGCTTGTTCACCAAGAACTAACTACAATATGATAGGAAATGAGCTTTAGCCAAATAATCATGAGGTTCATGATCTCGATGGCACTCAAAAGAATAGTCCACAACGTAACTCAATTCAAGATGAGTACTTGTTCAGTGGTTGCATCACTAATGCGAACATTAGGAAGAAGCAATAAAAGATAGATAATATCGATACATGTAGAATTTAGCAACCAAAGGTAGTCTTTTCGTTAATCACAAACAAGTCAAAATTGTACCATAACACATTATGTGTCACTATGTCATACAATTCCAAGAACTCATCCTACCAACTGTTGTCTCAGTTAAGTTAGGGATTATTTTTAAAAGAAACCATAATGAATACTAATCTACAAGAGTCATTAGGTGTTCCACATGTTCCGGAAGATCCATCGGTCCCAATTCAGAAGAAGATTTCTTCAATTTATTTCTTGGACACTAGGCATCCTCATCATTGGAAAATGGCCTAGGAACAACCCTTAACACGAATCAACAATCAATTAAAACCTTATAATTCAATCACAGAGCTTAACGACTTCCTCTTAGCAATTTCTTATTCCGTACAAGTTAAATTTTACTTTATTCAAGTTTCGACCAAATTATACTCAATGTGATATTCTACCTCATTCTCCAATACTTACAACCTTGTTCTTTGTCCTTGTAAAGGCAATAAAATCTCAATATGAACAACACTTAATTTCCAATCCTATAGCTCCTTCATCAATAGTTATCAAAAGAGTCACTAGTATGAAATGACTCGATCATTCAATTAGACTTCTCAGAAAGGTACTAGTGGCATGAGGCTTTTGGGTAATGGTTCCAATGACAGCCTCAAGTGCAACGTTCACCCTTTCGATTTCAATTTTTAAGAATTGGGTGACACCGAGTCAGATGACATCTTTCTAGGTGGTAACGTTTTGTCAAACTCCACTCTATAAGGAAAGATCGTCATGACATCGATATCAGATTTAATCTCGCCAATTCTTCTTTAATATCACAATCAACTAATATCAACATTTCTACGAATATCAACCATTTGTTGGGATCATAAATATCCACAACTTGGTTTAGATCTAGGATAGCAAGAATTCCTACGAGAATAGCTTCGATTAACTTACTAGGGGATTTAGGGTTCCTTGTGACAATCTACGTCGTATAAATACCTCGTATAAATATCAAAATAATCATCAAACAATCATGTAATAAAAATACATCATATATATATATAATCCATGTTATATATATTAAAATAACACTTCTCAGTCTGGCCTTGTCGGTACCTCGGGAATTCTTCGGCACCGTTATAGTCAAAAGATTTTTAGACATTTTTAGAAAAATGTTTATAGTTAAAAGATTTTGAAATGTTTTATTCAAAACCTTGTATTTAAAAATTTTTCGTTCTCTATAACGAGAGCTCTGATACCAAACTGTAACACCTCCAAATTTATACAATTCAATACAGCGGAAGACACGTTGGTGTTACGGGATAGCACATTACTTACATCATAGACAACGCTTAAGAATCGCGCCGTTTAAATATAAAGCGTTTCGATTCATTAATATCAAAGTTACATAGGTCCCAAGTCATTGTATTTCATACAAGTTTTACAAAGAATTTGAATGGAAATTATTATTTAGGTGCGGGCCATGAATTCTTGTTGTCTTCCCTAGAATTACCTTCAAGTACCTGAGACAAAACATGTTAAAAGAAAAGGGTCAGCGATAACGCCGAGTGAATTCATAGAGTTTAATAAAATCCATCAATATAACATCGGTATAAAATTATTGCCGAAAATCATTTTGTACAAATCTTTGTAATAGGCCATAAAATAGCCAAAGTCATTTTATACAAATCCTTATCAAAAATCACAATATAGGCTTTTCCCTTCAAAATCCTTATATGAATCAATGTCGTTAAAACATCATACAATATGTTTTATAACGCTGTATAGAGTTAAATAAAAACCGTTATATGAATATGGTCATGTAAAACCAAAACACGAACATAATATCAATAATAAGACCCCGTAATGCTAGTCAGGAAATATATCGTAATTCAGTGCATATGGCAATATTTCATTATTTGGATTATTATAAGCCGCATGACATTGTTACCTTACTACAACAAACAACGGGTAGCTAGCCCGAAACTCATGTGCCCATCTAGATTAGCGTGTCTTCACAATAATCACGCTGGTGTAAATCTTCTCATACATAAATTCGCTTACCAATCAATGTGGCACGACGGGGATCAACCGTCAAGGCGCGAACTGGGGTGATCGTCCCCAAATAGTACTATTATATGCATAAGCGTCTACAAAATCCCGATAGTTCACAATTCATGCTAATGGGACTTTTAGTGACATAACCTAACTTTAATAATCCATTTTATTTCATCTATCGGGTCATTTAATCATTCATCAGGTCATACAATCATTCGGGTCCAAATCAATAAACAGATAATCGGGACAAATGGTGTCCTATTTTAGTAAAACTAACATGTTATCTCCCTCGCGGGTTTATAAAATATTTCATAAAAAAATTTAAATGAGTGCGAGGCTATGAACTCACGTTGATGTGGGTAGGCGATTATCAGCGATTTGGATGTACGGTACGTGCTTCAATCACAGAAACCTAGACAAATAATACTCGTCTTAGACTCATGTCCAATGACTTTATAAAAATAACAATTATGTATACATATGATGATTTTATATATATGATGATCAAGTGGGTTTATATATTCTCATTTACTCATTTTTGTGTTATGTATTGGTAACCTTTTATTAGTTTACTAGTTTTACCTATTTACGTGTTTTAGGTCCAATAGCCTATTATAAGTTCATTAACTTGTATTAATCTATTTCATACTTGTATTATCAGTATTTATACTTTACATGTTGGGCCCAAATAGGTTAAGCCCAATAAATAAGTTTATAAGTGTTTTAGCCCATTTCGTTGTATTATTAGTCCAATAACGTTAACTTATCCCGTTAATGTCCGTATGTTATATAGTTCGGGTTTTATCGGTTTTTACTTGTTATATATGTTTATATATCAGTATAGGAGTTTATAAAAGTTTACATTAGACGGGTCCAATCGTCTAAGTTTTATTTAACAAAAACGTTAATTTTACGGTAATAGCCGAAAAAGTCGTAAAAATCATGTTTATAGTTTTTATAACTTATAAACCTTATTCAATTACCATTTTTATAAAGAGTCCATTTATTTAACCTTATACATATCTATAAATGAAATTTATAAGTTAGTGGGTTTTCATGTGTATATAGTTTATAAATATATAAGTGAGTGCTTATATTATACTATTATACTTTAATTTTCCCAAAATCTGATTTTTACTTTCATGTTCACCAAAACAGCCATATCTAGAGTTCTATATGGAGATAGAAGCTCAAAATTTTATGGCATAAACTACATTATATGTGATCCATTTAACTCTGCTATGGATACTGTTGAATCAGCCTCTATGTATTTTATAAAAATCGTCCAAAACAGTTTATGCAGATTTGCACTCTAATATTATTTTGATCATATCTCACTCATCCTAATGATTCCATTGCATGACCAACTCTCACATGTGTACAAGACATATTACTTACTGTATATTAATTTAATCATGCCATTTTATCAGTTCATCATATGATTCTTTACTGTTTTATACAGCCTACTAAATTAAGCAAGATTAACCATTTCTACATATAGTTTTTCATCTTTTTACCCATGATTATCAATACCAAATCCCCACACAATATTTTTGTCATCATATATTCATCATATACATATACAATAGGAAAGAAAATACATGATTACATAATCAAAATAACAAGAGGATGGGGAGAACAATCTTTATACCACCATGATGCTGTAGGTTGTGATCAAGACATGGATTTTGATCACACAACTTGTGATAAACCAATATCATCTTTAAGTCCACCAATCTTCAAGAACTCCTTGTGGAAAATCAGCCCTAAGACTACATAGAAACTCCTCCTTGGATGGTATAATCACCACCAATCAATAGGGCTTCAAAAGGGCTTCAACTTATGTATGAATAACATGAGATTTTGTGGTTAATTTTGTATGAATGGGGTGTTTGATGGTGGTTATTAGACGGCACAAAGAGAGGGGAAGAGAGAAAATGTGTGGTTTTGCATGAGAGAAATGAAGTTGTTTGTTTAATCAAGTGGTTTTAGAGGTTGGTAGCTTACCTTGTAAGCTTGTGTGACAAGTGTGTTTAACTTGTTAAAAATTTGACACATAATGGAGGTAGTGTTGCTAGTTATGCCGTCCCATATTGGGGGTGGGGCAAAAGTGGTTTTGTCTCATCCCCAATTATTTATGGGTACTTCTCGATTCTAGTTTCCTCAATTTGCGTGCCCTCGGGTCATTTTACGAAAAACGTTTTTATAACTTATGAATCAACGACACAAAACGAATCTAATAAAAATTGTCTCATCAAAAACGGAGTTCGAAAACGTAAATACGTAATCCTAAGGTTTTCGGTTTAGTCGTAAAGGACGTTAAATTAAAATCGTAAGTCCTAATCTCTTCTCGTAAATTTATGAGTTTATGAACTAACTCAAATTTAAAATCCCAAAATAATATTCACGGATAAATTTATTTTCTGAAATGTCGAACTGTCACCAAAAACGGTATATGTAAACGTAAGCACGTAACGTAGAATCCTCCGGTATAGACGTAGTCGATGCTACTTCAAGACGTAAATCCAAATTTCTTCCCAGAAATAAGTGAGTTCATAATATAACATTAAAATAATGTTTTTAAATAATACTTGAGAATAAAATATCAACCATAAATTGACGGATTGTCACAGAGTTGGCCGACCATTCCACGATTCCTGCATGTGGATTGGCGGAAGACGTTTTTGTGAAAGTGGGAAAGTTCTATTATCCCGTAGACTTTATCGTTGTCGATATTCCCACGGATCCTCAAGTTTCTCTCATTTTAGGTCGTTCGTTTGTAGATACGTCAATGGCTTTAATTGATGTTAATGCTAGAAAGATCACCTTACGTTTCAACGACGAGGAACTTGTTATAAACGCAACTCAAAATTCTCAAATTTCTCATGTTTATTCCGTTGCAACCGTAAACCTCGTTGATATGATTGACGTTGTTTGCGAGGAATTTTCACAAGAAGTTCTAGGTTTTGGTGATGATGAAAATAGTGGCAATCCCATTATGTTAGATCCCATTCTTGATAACTCGACACCAACATTCACTCCATTTGTAGGTGGTGGTTTTACGTTGGAAGAATTCGATGTTCCATGTACTTGTGACGAAGACCTCGACAATGATGAGGACTTCTCGATTATCAAGAATTTTCTTAACGATTTCCCATTTCCTCCACCCGAGAAGGTTATGAGTATCGAGCCCAAATCTTCAATTGAGGAACCACCTATCCTCGAGCTGAAAGATTTACCTCCTCAACTTGGATATGTATTTTTGGAGGAGGACGACAAGTTGCCATTTATTATTGCGAAAGATCTTTCGGGTGACGAAAAAACCGCACTTGTCGATGTTCTAAAGGATCATAAAAGGGGCAATTGCGTGGTAGTTATCCGCCATCAAGGGGATCGATCCCATATTTTGTACCCACAAAATCTTAATGGAGGAGGATTACAAACCCACAATCCAATGTCAACGGAGGGTGAACCCCAAAATTCACGACGTCATCAAAAAGGAGGTCCTAAAGCTCCTGGACGCAGAAATGATTTACCCTATTTCCGATAGCCCTTGGGTGAGTCCTATCCATTGTGTCTGATGTAGAGTTTTTATACGTCTTTTAGGAAAAAGAGCGTAATTAGGGGAGGTATTAACAAGTGATTTAGGAAAACCACAAGTTATGACCCAAAGTGGGGATCGTTCTCAAGGAAGCAAGTGTGTTGTGTAGAGAGATGATTAATGATGTGATTATAATTATGAGAAATGAAAATAGAAGAGAGATTAGAAGAGAATGACGGTTACGATGACGAATTAAACTAAGACGAAATTTCGTACACGTAAAACCGTAAAAAGTAGCAAAATTAAAAATTTACCCTAAAAATTCCTAGTAAATTGCAATAAATCCCAAATAATGTAATTAGAGTTTACAAAAAATCAAAAATCACTCAAACCTTTTATTTAATTAAATAATAATTTTTTTAATGCTAATTAAAGCCCAAAAAACCAATTTAATTAACAAAAAGCCCAAAATGAGATTTTTTCAATTGTAAACCTCTAAAATGACTTAACTAAATTTAAAACTTTTTTTGAAAATTTTAAAACTAATAAAAACTATTTAAAAACAATTAAAAACTATTTAAACTTAAAATAATTATAAAAAATTAATCTAAGGACAATAAAAATTATCTAAAAATTGTAAAATTCCTATTTTAATGTATTTAACCTAAGAAAAATATAAAAACTTGAAAAACCTAAATTTTAATTTTTAATAATAAAATAATATTAAAAAATCCAAAATTTATAAAAAATTCTAAAAAGTTGCAAACTAGTTTATTTTGACCTAATTAAACAGAAAATGAACTTGAAATACCAAAAATACCTCTATTGGGCCTTAAAATGGGCCAAATACCCAAACAAATCCTTAATGGGCTTAATATTGGGCCCAATAAGAAAAAGTCCTCAGAAATGGCCCAAAAGCTCCAGTCAAGCTTAAAATTTGATTTTAAACCCAAAGGCCCAAAAGCTGAAAATGAGCTTAAGCTAGCTTATTTCAAAACAGCTTATTCTTAATGGGCTTTTTGGCCCATTAAGCTATAAGCTGATGCCATAAGCTAAGATTTTACCCACATCCTTCTCTTGACCTAAATAAGCTATTTGCAAAAAGAAACTTGAAATAAGCTCAAGGAATAAGCCTGAAATAAGCCAAAGCCCTCTTCATAAAACGACAAAATAGTCGTTTTTGAGTTCTAGACTATTTCAAAAGTTGATTCAAGTTGCAATAAGTCACAAATGACTTAACTAAGCTTAATCAACAAAAAATTTTCCAATAAGCACACTCAATAAGATGAAATAAGCAATAAGCTGAATTTGAAAAAGACAAAATAGTCATTTTCTAGTAAAAACTTAAAACCAAAAGCTATAAACTTCTAGATTCACTTATAAGCTCAAAATATTAAGACCTATTACAAAAAATAAGTTGTTGTACATTTGAATAAGCTAAAATGACTTATTAATAAGCTGAACACAAAATATAACTAGCAGTGGCTAGAAACAGGGGAAAGGAGTTCCCACTGCCTTGACTTTTTGACTTGGATTTTTAGAGAGTTTCACTTGGTATTTTTGAAAAATCAAGGCACCCTTGTGATGAGTGAATCACAAGGAGTCAATAACAAGCAATTAATCACAAAATCACCCATCCAATAAGTGTAGTTAATTCAATCTTTGTCCAGATGTGTTCCAGACAAGTAATAAGCAGATCTGGCAGTTATAAGCTACTTTTAATCTAGTAAAAGCTAACCACAAGCTTAACACATTTCATGAAACAAATCCAACAAATGAACAAGATCTAAGCAAAAGCAGTTACTAATGAACAATGAAGAACACAAGAACAAGGTTTGCTGATCTACTTGACACAAAATCCAAATTCAAGGCCTCAGATCTATCATATATATTGCACTAACAATGGTTAAACACTTGTTAGCCCTAGGTTAACATATAAACTAGGTGTGCACAAGATTTCAGAGCAAAACAACAAATTTTCAAGATATTATAGCCAAATATTTGATTTAGTAATTCAAGGCACAAAACTTGCATATATCAGAACACAATAGCCTCAATATCAGTTACACACTCAAACAATACCACAATACTAACTTAAAATCACACAAACTTAAACAGCAGTCAATCCCAAACACCCTTTTAACTTTTTAAACTCAATTTTAACAAAGTTAAAGTCTTCTTAAGATTGATTTAAGCCCAGTTTAGCATCATAACATACCACAAGTGAATCAAGAACCAATTTGCAGGCATAAAAACACACTTATACCAACAAAATCACAAAATCACATAAATATCAAATATTAATCAGAAAGATGAAATTTGAGAATAAAAACCTCCAAGATGTACATCCACACCTTGGAATCAAAGAGCTGAGGTGCTAGCAAGAACAAGCACCAGCTTCCCTTTGCTAAGAACAACAAACAGGGCTAGCCAAAGGCTTGACCCTAGATTAGCACAAATAGAGTAAATAAGGTGACACAAGACCAAGTCTTTGCAACACTTAGGCTCTCACAAGCCTTGTACCTTTCCTTAAGGCCTCACCACCCCTTAATCAACCAAGATTAGGAGGCTATGATCACCCTTAAGTTCAATCTACAAGATGTTGAACCAAAAGCACTTAGCAAACCACTTGACTAATTTTTGTTATAAAAACGTATAACCAAACTCCAATATTGCTCAAGCTCGTTGATTTGTGACTTATGTCACTTAAAGAAACACCTCAATGAACAATCCTCACCCAAGCACATGCCAAATTCTTGCACTCAGCAAGAACAAAGAGACTCAAAGGATTATAGGCTATCTTGGACTTGTTCAATGTTTTGTTTAAGTACAAAAACGTGACAATACAACTACTTAACACAATAATAATCAATGGAACTCAGTTTTTAATCACAACAAAATACCACAATCTATTAAATTTTAGAAAATGGCTTTACAAGGCTTGACAAAGTAAAACTGAGAACAAGGCTAAAAGTTGTAAACTAATGCCTTTAAATAGGCTACATGAAGTCCTAAGGTACTGAAAATAAAGTAAAACCCTAATGATTTGAAGTTCTAGAATTGCCCTTGAATTTTGAATACTTGTTGACTAAATTTGGATGTTTGTGAAGAAACATGTGATGCCAGCAGATGTGAGATGATCTTGTGCGTCCATTTGATGCTTAGGAATAAAGCTAGGCTTTGGCACGTTGATTTGTTGCATGCTTTTTGTTTGGGAGTACATAGTGGGGCAGGGGAGGTATAAGGTGGCATGTGGGATGATGGTGATGGATGTTTAAGAGTGGTTTTAGGTTTAGCTTGGTGCTAATTATGAATCTGGAGAAAATTAGCAAGAACCCCTTTGATTACATAGGTTAATTGGATTAGGGTTTATGTTTTCTTGGCTGGGAAATTAGGTTAGTTTGATCCGGATTTAGGGGTGGGTTAAGTGTTAAGGCGCCAATATTTGAATACTAATTAATATTTAGTATTAAACGGTGGTGGGGTGTGAGGTGACAAAAAGGGGTGGTGTGATTGGTGGGTTTTGTGAGTGGGGTGACGTGTCAAGAGGGGATTGGATAAGGTATGT
Source organism: Glebionis coronaria (assembly GCA_025667525.1). Lineage (NCBI taxonomy): Eukaryota > Viridiplantae > Streptophyta > Magnoliopsida > Asterales > Asteraceae > Glebionis > Glebionis coronaria. The sequence continues at coordinate 447,308,189 of CM046874.1, forward strand.
ATGTTTGTCTGCCCACTTTAGTCCCTCTTCTTTCTTCTTCCATTCATTTCAGTTTAAACATGCAACACGCCCATTTCCTTTGTTAATGAAGTTTCAAAACTTTTATTTTGGCCACAAAACTTTTCACAAGGACTAGTTTTGTATTTCTTTGATATTTGAGGGACTGATCTTGCACATTTTGAACTTTGAAGGTCTTCATGGTATGTTTGAATATAAGGAGGACCAATATTGACAAATTTAGTTTTGATGAGGGACTAAACTTGCCAATTCTTCAAAGTGGAGGGTCCTTTTTGCAACTTTGACAAACTTCAAGGACCAAACTTGTAATTATGAATATACAAGGGTTTAAAGTGTCACTTCTTCAATATTGGAGGACCCTTCTTGTATAATCATCAAATCTTCAAGGTTATTTCTTGGAAAATCATCACTTGGGTCCGGTTCATTGTGCTGCTTCTTTTCCCGTGTTCATTTTTTTGCATGTTCTTTGTGATCTTTTGTCATTTCCTCAATATCCGTACCTAAAATACACAAGTAACAAACACAAGCATATATTTGGCCATTTTCATGATATTTTATGCATTTAAAGCCCATTTTGGGATGATGAGACTATGTATAAAAGCAGTCTCATCACTCCCCCATACTAAACCATTGTCGTGCCCTCACGCAATGCTATAATAAAGTATCGTAGCACCTCCAAAATTCATTTTTATTCACTTTTATTGAATGATAAACGAGCTACGCTACTAATATTGCTACTACTTGCATTTTAGACATAATGTATGATTTTCATCGCAAAATGGGACGTTTAGGTTTATAGAACAAGAACACGTGAATGCTTCGTTAGAAATAATTTCATCGTCCTCGATTTTCACCCCAATTCAATGCCAAGCGTGCAACGAGATCATTGTCATTATAAGTTAGTAATGCTAACACTACTCATATTCCCTAATCACGTACTTAGCCTCCCATTATCCTAGGTTGTATCTCTTATATTTTATTTTGTCTCGAATGTTTCATGAGGATATATTGTTTGACTTATGCGATGATAGAGATTTGGTCTAAAAATAGAGTCCTAACGGTGTAATCAAGACCATCAAGTTAATAAACCCTACTAATAGACAACAATGTCAAAAAATTAAGTCAACAAGAAGGATCGATAAACACGGTTTTATAACGGTTTTGAACATGAGACTTATTACCAAGACTTTTATACGCCCCCTAACGGAAGGGCCTTATTATCATAGGTTTACCTCCATCTTTTATTCAACTTCGTAATGAAGCTTTTATTATGACTTCGGTCTTGCCTTTCCTTTTATTATCCACCTCATCATTAGCCAAAGACGTATATCCTCACGCTAAGGCGAATTTTGGATCTTTAAAGCTTCAAAGATTAAGGCTTGATTCACTTTCAATTTTGCATAGATTTTTCGGCCTTGTGAGCTTCACATTGTTTGCTTGATTTAGGTGAGCACTTGAAATCTTATTATTAGGTGAAGCTTTCGATTATTCGGGTTGCCAATACTTCAAAACCATGACGTTGGCGATACATTAATGTCTTCCCAATTTAATTACATGGAAGCTACTAGAAAAGGCTAGAAACCAACAATCAATACTAAACCGCAAGTCAATATTTATTAAGAAAAAAATATTTACAAGCGAAGGGAGAATAAGCAAACAACTAGAACACATGAGTTTTTGAAAGAATACGAGTACTCTACGTTCAGCATAGTAACTTATAATTAACTCTATCATTTCTCGTCCTCATTTAAGAGACTTATCCTAATAAAAGTTAAGGATTCAAACCTAAGTGCTCAACATGCATGGTCGAGTAAAAAATTACTCTTATTCTTGCCATCGGAAAATCCACATTCGTGTCTTCAAACACTTATAAAAGATGAGAAAAATTTTAAAATTTGGCCATTTTTAGCCTTATTTTGCAACAAAACGATAAACAAAAAGATAAATTTTTGGAAAGCGTGAAGGTTTGGCAAGGCAAGTATCTATTCACCCCCTATACTAAAGTTAAACATTATCCTCAATGTTTCGAGTCTAGGGGAGCAAACACCCCCATACTAGAGACGTAGTCGAATGCTTAATCTAGCATGGAAAGGGTGTAACCGTTAAATTTAAAGCCGTTTATGAAGTGTGCTATAAACCTAAGGTTAGAACATAAAAGGATATATCATGGATATTGAGAAATTCATCAAAGCAAACGATCGAGTGCTCCCATAAAACGAACACGAGGGGCTCCAATCTTCAAAATCATGATCATCTAAAAACTACATATCGCAAACAACCACAGAACAAAGGTTGGAAGGGCACAAATCCCCTAACATTAAAATAATTAGAAAGCAATAATATGCACATGGATAAGCATGGGTCTCCCCCACGAGGCACCTTGTTTTTTTATAACTGAGTCAAAAGATCGACTCGAATCTCCATAAATGTGATCATTTAGGGATTATCTTGGTATGGTCAATTTTTGGTGGGACATACATGATAAACAAGGCCCAAAAAAAACCGGTATTAAGGACTAAGTCCTTTGATGATGCAAAATATCGGGGTCGAAGATGGCGTTCTCGTTTTCATTGGATAAACAAATCAACGCCACTTCATCATGTGTCAACACAAACCCAAAGGGTTTAAAGAAAATAGATGAGAAGAAATAGAAGGATGGGACAATGGGTAAGTCACAAAAACTATGAGCTACTCGAGGTAGACTCGCACCAATCAAATAGACAGATTTTCCATTTATTGCAACGGTGGAAGACCGAGATTTCCCTTTATAAGCAAGTCGGGGATCAAATATCTCGTCCTCGGTGGAGAAAGGGAAGGGAACATAAGTGGCTTCCCCCACACTAGGTCCACATAAAGCATCGTCAAAAGGAGGAGACGAGCTTGTAGCACTCAAAACACGAGGTGATGACGGAGTTAGCATTGTAGGAAAATCTTTTAAACCCAATTCAAAATTTTTTCCTTTTTCATCTTTTAAACTCTCCTTATGAAAACTCGACTTGATTATGTCAAAAATATTTGGTGTTTCTAAAACAATGTTAGTCACACTAAAAATTCTCACATTTGAAAACCGTTTTGGCTTTGGTGGTGGTAAGTTCTCAAAACGTTTTCAACAAAGAAAACTCCCCATCGGGGTCAACATATTCATCATCTGAAGAATCATTCGTGATTGGAAACGTAGGCTTAACACTCTTAACCTCCATCGGCGGAGGGGACAGAAAATCGTTTTAAACATTGTTCAAAGACGTAATAGAATACACATGAGAAAGCGTAGAGTTTTGAATTGCATTTATGACGAGTTCTTCATCATTGAAACGCAGAGTGATTTTCCTAGCATGCACATCGATAAGTGCTCTCGAAGTATCCAAAAATGATCGACCTAAAATTAGAGGAACTTTAGGATCGATGGGTATGTAAAAAATGATAAAGTCCACGGGATAGTAAAACTTTCCAACTTTCACGAAGACGTCCTCGGCTACTCCACAAGCTAGAATCATAGAATGATCGGCCATCTCGATTGACATTCTTGAAGGAGTTGGATTAGGAAGATTAAGCGAATTAAAAATCTCAAGAGGCATCAAATTTATACTAGCACCAAGATCGGCCAAGGCGTAGCATTCCTCCATATCTTGTATTGCACATGGGATTAAAAATTTACCGGGATCACCGACTTTTTGAGGTATGCGGCTAAGAAAAACCGAAGAACAACTAGACGACTTTTGCAATTTCTCTTTGTTATTCAACATACTTTTGAAGTTTGCGGCAAATCGAGGCATCATGACCAAAGCGTCGGCAAAACTTATATTAAAATGCAAGTCACGGAACATTTTCATAAAAAGTTCAAATTGATAATTATTTCGTTCTTGTGCCTTTTCCTTGTTTCGTCTTGATGGGTAAGGTAAGGGTGGTGTGGGTTGGGCATTAGGCAACGGCCTTGGAATCTCGGGTTCCACTATTGGTATTGGTTCCATTGTAGGTGTGGTTTGAGCAGTACTTCGTGGGCTTGGAATTTGCTCCTTTTCGACCACCACCTCGGGTTCTTTCTCTATTTCTTTCTCCGTAGAAGTACTTGGACGAGAAATGGGTTCTTTGAAAGTTTTACCACCACGAGTAGTAATAACCTTCAATTCTCCTTTTGGATTTACGATGGTATAACTAGGAAGACCACCCGAAGAAGAAGGTTTACACATGATAGCATCAAACATTTTTCCCATTCGGTCTTCAAATTTTGATAGCCTTAAATTCGCTTTTTAACAATTCTTGCTTAATCTCATGTTGTCCTTGTTCCATTTTTTGTTGATTTTGTTGGAGACGTTGGACATTTCCTTCCATTTTATTAGCATCAGTCTTAAGTTCATTAGCAAGTTCGTTTTTAAGCTCGTTGATGAGACTGTATTTATACATAGTCTCATCGTCCAAATCGGGCTTAAAACGCTTAAAATATCATCAAAATACCCAAATATGTGCTTGTGTTTGTTCATTGTGTATTTTAGGTACGCATATCGTGAATTCAACAAAAGATCAAGGGAATCAAGCAAAAACGATCACGGGAAACGAAGCCGCACAAAGAACCGGACCCGAATCATGATTTTCCTTTGAAGTCCTTGAAGTTTAATGATTTGGCAAGAATGGTCCCTCAACTTTTGAAGACTTGTCATTTTATACCACTGTAAAATCTCAAAATTACTTGTGGGTCCCTAAAATATCAAGAATGTACATGTTTGACCTTTGAAGAATGGAGATATTAAAAGAAATGTCCTTGATACATGTTTGCAAAAACTTTTGTGGCCAAACTATAAAAAGGGAAACTTGTTTATAAAAGGAAAACAAGTTTGGAGCTGATGAAACTTTATTTAGCAAGTTTGGTATTTCCAGGGGCCATATTGGGGAGACAATGAAACTCCCATCCTCCAACCACCACCTTACACGTCACCTTTGACCACCCCTCACCCAATCAGATTACCCCAATCCCACACGTCACACTCCACTTTCTTTTTTACAACTGATATTTTTTAATCAGTTTAAAAATTGGGGGTAAACGTTTTTTAAACCCTATTAATCCCTAATCCTGATCAATACACTCCTGTTTACACCCCTAATACCCAAGAACCCTAATCCCTACAACCCCAAATCAAGGGGTTATTCCTTGATACTTTCCAGTATGTCAATTTAAACTCCCCTTAACCAAACCCACAACCCAGAAACATTGTCCCGTGACTCAAATGGGACCCCCATGGTTCCCCTTCTCAACCCAAAATAGCAAAAATGGAATCCTAGCAGAAATCCAACGCCTCTCATCACTTCCTTTGTCCCAAAGTTTAAAATGAACATCTCAGATCACAGCAAGACAGTTGCCCATCACATGATCAACTTTTGACCAAGATTCTTCAAAGGGGAACTTTGGAAACTCACAGATTAGGGTTTAGGGCTTTAGCATTTTTGTATTATTTTATTTATGAATTCTAGAATAGTCCTAGTACTAGTATAAATAGCTTAGCCGTTTGTGGCACAAAGCTTTGTTCCAGTTTTTATTGTAAAATTTTTTTACTGACTAATGATAATGAAAGCTTTGATTTTTGGCAAAAGAACTGAGTTCCATTATTTACAATACCTTGTTTTAGTGTAAACTTTAAATTTCAACATTTGGTTTGTTTACTTTTAAGTTATCAAAAGTAAGTTTTGGTTCAAAGATTTTGGTTAAAACGTGTTTTCTTGTACTCTGACTTTCTAAAATCCACAAACACATTGAAGTGAAAGTGGATTGTGTTGTGGATTTCAGAAGTTAGCTTATTGAGTTTTTTATAATTTCATGGTTTCAAAGTTAAAGTCAAAAGAATTTTAGGTTTTTCAAAGATTTTCAGAAAATCTTATTTTCCATTTTTATTTAACATCTTACTTTAGCAAAAGCTACAAGCCAACAGCTTGTAGCCTTTGCTACTTGTAGTTTGTTCCTGGTTGTGTGGTGTTTTGTGCAGGGTTTGAAGAAACAAGTCTTTTCCATTGCATTTTTCATATTTTTCCATCATTTGAAGATATTTAGGGCTTTGGGTCATTTGTGATTGCAACGGCAAGCCATCTCTACACGTCTATAGGTCCATAAAAATCCACTCCTAAGCCATTGGAAGGCAATCAGCCCAAGGTATAAGGCTTGAACCCTGGTGGCATGTTTTGTGAATTTTTTATGTGATTTGTTGATTTGATAGAAATGGGTGTTAGATGTTAGTTTAATGCTTCATTTATGCTTATTTAGGACTATTATGCATGTTTAGATAGGGTAAAATCAGTTTGGTTGGATTTTGCAAGCTTTTTGTTTGTTAATTTCATTTTCAGAAATATATAAGAGTGTTTAGGACTAGGATTAAACTGAATTTGGTGACAAGATTTAGGTTTAAATCTGCTTAAACATATCTTATATGTTAGTATTAGGAGTTGTTGTTAGTTATCTTCAAGTTTGGTATGCTTAAAACAAGTTTGCATGTGTAAAACTGCTTGAAAAATCAGTAAGGGTCATAACTGCCTTGTTTTAGCAAAAAATTGACCACCAATCTTGTATGCTGTTAGATCTTGGTAGTTATTAGGGTTGTGTCTTGGTTTGTGGTAGTTTTCAAGTGAATTGAGTGAGTTTTCGCCAACCAAAACTCACCCAATGGCACATTAGACCAGCAACTGTTCATCAAAAACATACATGGCATATCAGTAACTGTCTTGGGCTATTTGAGTTTGATTTTGTAAAGTAATTGCTTTGTTTTACATTTTTACTGACTCCCCACAACCCAATTGGTTGTGGGGGTGCCAATCATTGCCCACAAATTCAAGTAATCAACAAGTTACAAGCTCAAAACCTTCCAGACACGTTTTTTTTAAACTAGCAGTAGAAACCAAGTTACCATTGATAGTGTTAGGGTTGGTACTGCTAAGCTACCAAACAAAGTGATTCACATGTCACTTTCAGAATCTTATTTTTTTGTCTTTAGTGGGGTAAATTAGGAATTAGAACTTGATTTTAGTTTTATAATTTTTCTTATTTTAATTCTGATTTTTCTATTTAGTTTATTTTTCTATTACTGTTCATTTAGTATTTTTGGATTAAATTGCATTTTAAATTAGTTTTTAATATTTTGTTTTTGTCTTTTAGTGACAAAATTTAATATTTTTCAGTTTTAAAAATTTTCTTAGATTTAGAAAAACATTTTAAGACTTTTAGTTTATAAAGATTTTACTGTTCACTTTTTTAATTAAATTTAGTTTAATTAGGGTTTTATTATAAACTGTTTTGTCTTTTAGTGAAAATTTTTACTTTTTTCAAACTTTTTCATTTTTTACTGTTCATTAGTATAATTTAGGATTTTTAAAATTGTCAATTTGTTTTTAGCATTAATTAAATATTTTTAAGCATTATTTTTGTTTAAAAATAGTTTTTAGTGATTTAAAAATAGAAAAATAGTTATAAAAATTTAGGAAAAATACTTTTTATTCTTTAAATAATATAAGTGAGTTATTAGTTCAATAAAATAATATTTTGGACTTTTTGTTATTTATATTTACTTTTAGGGCTTTAATTAGCATTTAAAATTGAATATTTAATTAATAAAAGGTTTTAAAATTTATTTATTGAATTTTTATTCTTATTTTTTAGACTTAGTTTTAATTTTTAAATTGTTTTTAGCTTTAATTTTTAATTTCGTCACGTTTTACGTATTTACGTTCGTGTTTTACGTCATTACGTCGTAGTGTAATCGTAATCGTAGCTCGTCTTTAATTTTTCTCTTATAAACTAAAAACGTCACTAATCCAAACATTGATTATTGGCACACTTAATCCACACACCTCCTGCGAGAAAGAACTCGCATTTATTCGGTTTTAAGTTTTTCCTAAAGCGTAAGACTTAATACTTGCCGCTCATACGCGTTTTTCCTAAAACGTGTACGATTTTACTCCACCAATTTTTGGCGCCGCTGCCGGGGAGTTGTTTTAGTGTGCCATTATTAGTATCGTGTTTGTGTGAGTAGTGCGTTTTTGCTTTTCAAATTTTGGAAAGCGTAAATATCGTACATACTCTTTTTTGTTATTTTTCCTTATTATATTATAGTATCCAAGTAAATCGTGTTTAATTTTCCTAAATTAAACACAAACCAATCTTTTACTATATTGTAGATATCCCATTATCGTTTTCGTCTTTCTTGTGAGTATATTACTATATTGTACTACGTAGAACAATAAATACACAAGTACTCCAAAAGTGTGAAAACGCAACCTTGATTAGGGATTTCATCACTCGATGATTGTATTCGAATCTAAAGCAAAAGTTTAAAGGCAAAATAGATAAATACTTTCGTGAGGCTTAATTTCAATTAACACAAACTATAAGGTGGGTATAAGGCGGTTGTATTTCACGACCTAAGGGAAAAAGGTTCTTAAGTGCTTAGCGCCGCCTCGTTTCCCCCCTTGCTTGTGCGTGTTTTGAGAAAGAGGGCCAATCGAGGGTTTGCCGCTCAAGTATTGTCTACGTATCATATATATTTGCTTGTTTTCAAGATTAAACCCTCTTGAACGTTTTGGTGTTCCACTAACGTTCTAAAGTCATCGAAGGCGTTCACTCCACGTGATCGTTTTCATTCTTTGAGGCTCCTTTAATCGAGAAATCGATTCGAGGGGAGATTTGTAGATTTGTGTCTACGTAATATGTGACAATCTAACATTTCAGGTAGTGAATTATTTTCTCGTATAATATTTTGAAACTTATTTTTGTGTTGGTTGATGAACTCACAATTTACGGATTTAAATTTGGGCTTACGTGCATAATTTAGCGTCTTTTACGACTAAACCGGAAACCTTAGGATTACGTATTTACGTTTTTGAACTCCGTTTTTTGATGAGACAATTTTTATTAGATTCGTTTTGTGCCGTTAATTCATAATTTATAAAAACGTTTTTCATAAAACGACCCGAGGGCACGTAAATCGAGGAAACTAGAATCGAGGAATTCTCGTAAATTAGCGGGATGGGACAAAATAATTTATCCCACCCCACTAACTTAAGGGACGGCTAAAGAGGACACCACATCAAAGATGTGGCATCCTTACACACTAGTAGCTTACACTTGTGTGTTAGCTTAATACTTAAGCTTATTTTCACCCACCAAAAACCACAAAAACCACTAGCCTTCTCATTTACATCCATTTCTCTCATGCAAAGACAACTAAAACTCTCCCACTCTCTCTACCATTATCGTCCCATAACACCACCATACACCACCATTTGATCTTTTCTAGCCACAAGTTACTTGTTATCTAGTTATATTATAGAGTAACCTTAAAGCCTTGATTGCTTGGTGGCCATTTTAACAACAAAGGAGGTGATTTTCTTGTGTCCTAGGGCCAATTTCTCAACAATCTATATTGGTGATTGATGATCTTGGAGATATATTTTGTGTTCATCAAGTTGTTGTCTTCCAAAAACAAGATATACTCTTGATTGGTAAAGAAGATCATCCTTTCCATTTCTCTTTCTATTTTTGTAAAGATCAAATGTATTTTCTTTCTTGTTGTATATGTATATGATGAATATATGATTATAAAAATATTGTGTGGGGGTCAAGTGTTGATAAATATGCTTAAAAAGATGAATAACCATAAGAAACAAGGCTAAAATCATGCTTAATTTGTTGGCTGTATAAAAACAGTACGTAACCAAAACTTAAACTGATAAAATTGCATGATGGAATCCATTTACAGTAAGTATAAGATGTCATACACATGTGGGAGTTGGCCATGTAATGTAATCATCAAAATGAGTGAGATATGATCAAAACAAGATGAGTGTGCTAATCTGAATAGTCTGTTTTGTAGGGACTGTTAAGGATAATTAGACTTGGAATGAGCAGTAGCTATAACTAACTTAATTGTAGCACATAATATTAATTTCATGTCATCCAAAAATGAGCTTCTAATTCATTGTAAAAATCTAGATATGATAAAAATGGTGAAGATGAAACTAAAAATCAGATTTTGAAGAATTAATGTTTAATACTATTATATAAGCACTCAAATAATATAGTATAAAATGTGAAATTAAAACCCACTAACTTATTAATTTCATGTATATAAATATGTATAAGGTCAAATAAATGGAAAATTTATAAAAATGGTAGTTGAATAATATTTATAAGTTATAAAAACTATAAACATGATTTTTACGACTTTTTTGGCTATTACCGTAAAATTAACGTTTTTCGCCAATTAAAACTTAGACGATCAAACCCGTCTAATGTAAAGTTTTTAAAATTCATATACTGATATATAAGTATCTAATACAAGTAAAAACCGACAAAACCCGAACTATAGGACATACGGACATTAACGAGCTAAGTTAGCATATTGGACTAATAATTGGGCTAAATAAGTTAAACACTTTTAAAAAGTATTTATTGGGCTTAACCCATTTGGGCCCAACATGTAAAGTATAAATACTGATAATACAAGTATAAAATGGACTAATACAAGTTAAAGAACTTATAATAAGCTTATTGGACTTAAAACATGTAAATAGATAAAACTATCAAACTAGTAAAAAGTTACCAATACATAAACACTAAAATGAGTAAACAAGAATAAACCCACTTGATCATCATCATATGTACAAAATCATCATATGTATATTGTTATTTTGATAAAGTCATTGGACAAAAGTCTAAGACCGATTATTATTTTTATAGGTTTCCGTGACCGAAGCACACCCATAGCCGATAATCCGTCTTTCATTAACAACGTGAGTTCATAGCCTCGCACAAGTAGTCCCGATGGTATGCTTAATGATATGGACCCGAATGATGCTATGACCCTATAAACGAGATAAAAAAGTTTATTAGTAGTTAGGTTATGTCACTCAAAGTCCCATTAGAATGAATTGTGAACTACCGGGATTTAGTAGACTCTTATGCATATGATAGTACTATTTGGAGACGATCACCCCAGTTTACGCCTTGACGGTTGATCCCCGTCGTACCACATTGATTGGTAAGCGAATTTATGGATGAGAAGATTTACATAGCGTGATTTTTGTGACGACACGCTAACTTAGATGGGAAAATTGTTTGTCGGGTTCATGGCCCGTTGTTTTGATAGTAAGGTAACAATGTCATGCGGCTAATAATAATCCAAATGATTCCTATATAATCTAAATATCCGATATGATACGATGTAAATAACGATAATAATATTACCTATAATGTAATATTGAGGCTACAGTCTCATGGACGGTTTAAGATGTATGCTTGATTTATATATTGCCTGACTAGCAATACGAGGACTTACTTCTGATATTATACTTGTGTTCTGATTTCACCGATTGTTTTATATAACGGTTTTATTAAACTCTATGAATTCACTCGGCATTCGCTGATATGATTTTTGCATGTTTTTATCTCAGGTGCTTGAATGTAATCCGGATGGAGATCGACTCTGATGGCCCACATAATAATAAAAATGTTCATTCGATCTATGTTTTGTAAACTTAATGACCTGTATAATTTGGGACCTGTTGTACACTTTAAAACCTTTTATCGAATGAATGTATGTTGAACCTTGTACAACCATTTTTTTGTGTTGTCTATGATTGAAGTTATTGTGCTATCTCGTAACACTCTAAAAGACCCTTCCGCTGTACCGATACGAAAATTGAGAGTGTTACAGTTTGGTACCAGAGCTCTCGTTATAGAGAACAAAAGATTTTAAAAAACCAAGGTTTTGAACAAAACTTTTCAAAATCTTTTAACTATGAACATTTGAGAAAATATTTGAAAAATCTTTTGACTATAACGGTGCCAAAGATCTCCGACGTTACCAACAAGCCCTATTGAGAAGATATATATTTTGATATATATAATTTAATTTATATATATGTATATATCATGATTTCAGTATGTAATTGTTTAATAAGTATGTTATCCTAATACGAGATATATATATAAATGCAGATTGTCATGGCTGACCCTAATATTCCTATAGAGAACCATGCTATTCCTGAACCTAATGTAGATGATGATCCTTATTTAGATTTAGTAGATTATGATATGGATGATGAGGATGAACCATTTGAGGATCCTTAGCCCGAGATAGGACTAGGAGATCAGATTGCCCCTCAGGTTGATATGGTAGAAAATGAGATTGATAATGTTGATATTGAGAATGATGATGAGATTGGGTTAGATAATTTAGATGATGAGATTGACGACGAGGATGTCGAGGAAGATATAGGTATAGACGATGAGGTTGATAATGATGAAGAAGCCGAGCTTATTTACCCTTATGATGTTCTAGAGGGCGTGCCTTTACCCCCACCAGTTTATTTATCTGATTCTGAGGTTGAGCTACCTAGGGATGAAATGTCTGAATCGTCTGAATCTGATTCTGAATCAGAAGAGGATGAGGATGATAATGCACCTGACGGTACTGATGGTATTGCTACTCGTAGACGTATGATAGGAGAGTCGTCTAGTACTCGAGAGGCTACTCATATTGATGGTCTTGCACCATGGGCCTTGAGAAGTGATCTAGATGCTTCCCGTGCTCAGAGTAGTATGACAGAGATTGGATTAGGTGTTGTTCAGACTCATGTTGCTTATTTGGAGTCGAAGACTAAGGTTGGTGAGAAACAGCAGGAATTGCTTAGTTTGGATTTGACTGATGTAGAGCGTGGTTTAAATGAGGCTTTTAGGAGGTTATCTGTGTTAGAAAGTGGTGAGTTTACTGCTATGAAGAAAAAGGTGAATTCTATGGAGATTCAGTTGAATGTAGCTCGTGCGATGCGTGAGAAAGCTGAGAAGGAGTTGAATATATCTGTGGGATGGAATAGTAGATTTTATGCTGACATGGTAGAAAGAGGAGTGATCCGTAAGCGCCCAGCTGAAGATGTTTCTAGTGATCGTCCGACAAAAATACAGAAGACGATGGATGATGGACCATCTGGCGGTTCTCAGTAGACCAATCTGTGTTTAGTAGTGACCTTTGTATCTTTTGTACTTTTGTAGGTTTGACTAAACCGACTTGTTAGTAGTAGACCTGTCACGAATTTTAAGTATGTATAGTGCTAGAACTTTGATATGGGATGTAATTAAGACAATTCTTTTGTTTCAAATCGAATGAAATATGTATCTTGTCTTAAATTCCATATTGTGCCTTATTTGTATCTTGATTATGAATTCAATCCATATTATATGAATCCCTCGATTGGGTGAATGCTTAATACTTTGAAATTGTGAAATTATAGAACTATGCCGCCCAAGAAAGCTGTAACCAAGGATGATGTACGTAGGATTATTACGAAGCAAGTTACCGCATCTATGACTGAATTTATGGCAAATGCTAGAAATGAAGTTGGCGGTAGTAGAGCTGGCGGTAGTGGAGCTGGCGGTAGTGGAGCTGGCGATAGTGGAATTGGCGGTACTAATGTGAATGTGAATGCTAATAATGTGAATGCTAATGCTAGAGGAAATATAGGAAGACTTGTAACTAATGCACCTGAAGTTGGTGGTTGTACTTATGTGACGTTCATGAAGTGTGAACCTCTACCTTTTAATGGAACTGAAGTTGCTGTGGGATTAAGCCAGTGGATTGAGAAGATTGAGTTGGTTTTTCAGATTAGTAAGTGTAAAGAGGATGATAAAGTGACTTTTGCTATGGCTACTCTTAAAGGTCGTGCGTTGACTTGGTGGAACGGGAGAATTGCTTTCATGGGTATTGATGCTGCTAATGCTACTCATTGGGCTGAAATTAAGAAGTGGATGACTTTGGAGTTTTGTCCCCGTAGTGTGATCATTAGGTTACAACAAGAGTTGATTCATCTGAGAATGAAAGGTGTGGACATTGATAGTTACACAAACCGATTCCATGAGTTAGCCTTGCTATGTCCTCGATTGGTGGAACCCGAAGAGATCCGAATTGAGCAATATATTAAAGGGTTGACCAAGAATATCCGGGGGGACGTGACATCATCTAAACCACTGACCATTGATGATGCTGTTCGAATTCCTTACCAACTCATTGGACAGATAATTCAGGATAGGGAAGATGAAGCCCGTGTTGGTGAGAAAAAAAAGGGTGACAGTGATCGCGTAGATAGAGGTGATAATAGGAAGAATTTCAATCGCCGTCAGAACCAGAGAAAGGGGAATGCAAATGCTCTTACCAACAACACACCGCGCAACGATGATAGATATCCTAAGTGTGGCAACAAGAGGCATGTTGGCGACTGCTGGAAGTGCCGAAATTGCGGAAAGCTTGGACACAAGGTTGAAAGGTGTAAGAAGGGAACCATTTGCTTCAACTGTAATGAAGAAGGTCATAGGAAATCGGAATGCCCCAAGTTGTTAGCGATTTTACCTGGAAGAAACCCCCAGGGTGGTGGCTATCAACTTGGAACAATTGAGGTGAAGAAAGAGGATCCAAATGTCGTTACCGGTACGTTTTTACTCAACAATCATTATGTTGTTGTTGCTTTATTTGATTCGGGTGCTGATAGGAGCTTTGTATCCACTAAATTTAGTGCCCTTATTGACATTGAACCTGTTGAGATAAATACCAGTTACGAGGTGGAATTGGCTGATGGTAAATTAGTGAAAACTAATAAGCTATTAGAAGGATGCTCTCTAAATCTCTTGAACTATTCCTTTCCGATTGATTTGATGTTGATAGAATTAGGTAGTTTTGATATTATTATTGGTATGGATTGGTTGTCGTTGAATAATGCTACTATTTTATGTGGAGAAAAGATGGTTAAGATTCCTCTTAGGAATAGAACGTTAGTAATTGATGGTAATCGAGGTGAATCCCGTTTGAAAATCGTTTCATGTATTAAAGTCCAAAAGTACATCAGGAACGGTTGTGAGTTATTCTTAGCTCAAGTGACCGGGAATGAGTCTAGGGAGAAACGATTGGAAGATGTACCTATTATTTGTGAATTTCCTGAGGTATTTCCTGAAGATTTACCCGGACTTCCACCGATAAGACAAGTAGAGTTTCGAATCGATTTAATTCCTGGTGCTGCACCGGTGGCACGTGCGCCTTACCGATTAGCCCCTTCTGAATTAAAGGAGTTATCTGAGCAACTTAAGGAGTTGTCTGATAATGGTTGTATTCGACCGAGCTCGTCGCCTTGGGGAGCTCCAGTCTTGTTCGTTAAGAAGAAGGATGGATATTTCCGTATGTGCATTGATTATAGGGAACTGAATAAATTGACAATTAAAAATCGATATCCTTTGCCTAGGATTGATGATTTGTTTGATCAACTACAAGGATCTAGTGTGTATTCTAAGATAGATTTACGGTCAGGATATCACCAACTTCGCGTCCGTGAAGAAGATATTCCTACAATTGCATTTAGAACTTGTTATGGACACTATGAATTTCAAGTAATGCCTTTTGGGTTAACTAACGCACCTGCGGTTTTCATGGATTTAATGAATCGAGTGTGCAAGCCCTACTTGGATAAATTTGTGATTGTGTTTATTGACGATATTCTAATCTATTCTAAGAATGAAGATGAACATAGAGAACATTTAAGGATTGTTTTGAATTTGTTGAAGGATGAAAAGTTGTATGCTAAGTTTTCGAAATGTGATTTCTGGTTAGATTCTGTGCAATTTCTTGGTCATGTGATTAACAAAGATGGAATTCATGTTGATCCTGCAAAGGTTGAAGCTATTAAGAATTGGTCTGCACCGACAACGCCAACGGAAGTGCGACAGTTCTTAGGATTGGCTGGCTATTATAGGCGATTCATTAAAGAATTTTCTTTGATAGCTAAACCCTTGACTAAGCTTACCCAGAAGAATAAACCTTTCGTTTGGGGAAGTGATGAAAATGGAGCATTTCAGACATTGAAGCAAAAATTATGTAGTGCGCCAATTCTATCATTACCCGACGAGAGTGAAGATTTTGTTGTATATTGTGATGCATCTCTTAGAGGCTATGCAGCTGTTTTGATGCAGCGATAGAAGGTGATAGCTTATGCTTCTAGGCAATTAAGGAAGAATGAGGAGAATTATACTACTCATGATCTTGAGTTAGGAGCTGTAGTCTTTGCTCTTAGGTTGTGGAGACATTATCTGTATGGCACCAAGTGTACGTTATTCACCGATCACAAAAGCCTACAGTATATTCTCGATCAGAAGAAATTGAACATGAGGCAACGAAGATGGATAAAGTTGTTAAGCGATTATGATTGTGATATAAAATATCACCTAGGAAAAGCCAATGTTGTTGCCGATGCGTTAAGCAGGAAAGATAGAGAACCTATCAGGGTGCATTCTCTAGTCTTGAACGTGCACAATAATTTGCCTGAGAAAGATAGAAATGCGCAAATAGAAGCCTGTAAGAAAGAAAATTTTGTTAATGAAGGGTTCCGAGGAGAAGGAGATCCTTTAGAGGTTAGAGCTGATGGAGTGAAATGCTTAAGAGGTCGTATGTGGATACCTATGTTTGGAGGCTTAAGAGACTTGATTATGTTAGAGTCCCATAAATCTAAGTATTCCATTCATCTGGGATCTGATAAGATGTACCATGATTTGAAGAAGTTGTACTTGTGGCCGAATATGAAAGCTGATATTGCTATGTATGTACTTCAATGGTTGACTTGTGCTAGAGTAAAGCTGAACATCAAAAGCCATCAGGACTACTTCAAGAACCAAAGATTCCTGAATGGAAGTGGGAGCGAATTACGATGGACTTTATCACCAAGCTTCCTAGAACATCATCTGGAAACAACTCGATTTGGGTTATTGTCGACAGACTGACCAAATCAGCACACTTCATTCCGGTTAAAGAGCAGTTCTCACTGGAGAAGCTGACACGTATATACCTTGAGAATGTTGTATGCAAGCATGGAGTGCCTGTATCGATCATTTCAGATCGAGATCCTAGATTCACATCGAATTTTTGGAAATCTCTCCAAAGATCTTTGGGAACAAATCTCGACATGAGCACTGCTTATCACCCCCAGACTGATGGGCAGAGTGAAAGGACGATACAAACACTAGAAGATATGTTGAGAGCTTGTGTGTTAGATTTTGGTAAGAATTAGGATAAACATTTGCCGTTAGCAGAGTTTTCGCATAACAATAGTTACCATTCTAGTATTAAGGCTGCACCGTTTGAAGCTTTGTATGGTAGGAAGTGTAGATCTCCTGTATGTTGGAGTGAAGTTGGGGATACCCAGCTCGCGGGACCGGAATTGATCCGAGAGACTACGGAGATGATAGTTCAGATTAGGAATAGGTTGTTGACTGCCCGTAGTAGACAGAAATGTTACGAGGATGTGCGGCGGAAGCCGATGGAGTTTAAAGTGGGTGACCGAGTAATGTTGAAAGCATCGCCATGGAAAGGCGTTATAAGATTTGGAAAGCGAGGAAAATTAAATCCTCGCTATATTGGACCCTTTAAGATTTTATCTAGAGTAGGTCCGGTGGCTTACAAACTAGAGTTACCCCCAAAACTTCATGTTGTTCACAACACATTCCATGTATCTAATCTGAAGAAATGTCTAGCAGTGAGTGATGAGAAAATTTCGTTGGATAAGGTTCGAATAGTTTGGAAGTTGCATTTTATCGAAGAACCCGTAGAGGTTATGGATCGTGAGGTAAAGCAACTGAAACAAAGTCGGATACCTATTGTCAAGATCCGATGGAATTCAAAGAATGGACCGTAATATACTTGGGAACGAGAGGATGAAATGTGGAAGAAATATCCGCACCTCTTTGATTTCAATAAGAAACGGACATCAAAATGAAATGGATCACGAGGACGTTGATCCCTTTTAGGAGGAAAAGCTGTGACAATCTAACATTTTCAGGTAGTGAATTATTTTCTCGTATAATATTTTGAAACTTATTTTTGTGTTGGTTGATGAACTCACAATTTACGGATTTAAATTTGGGCTTACGTGCATAATTTAACGTCCTTTACGACTAAACCGGAAACCTTAGGATTACGTATTTACGTTTTTGAACTCCGTTTTTTTGATGAGACAATCTTTATTAGATTCGTTTTGTGTCGTTGATTCATAATTTATAAAAACCTTTTTCGTAAAACGACCCGAGGGCACACAAATCGAGGAAACTATAATCGAGGAATACTCGTAAATCAGCGGGATGGGACAAAATAATTTATCCCACCCCACTAACTTAAGGGACGGCTAAAGAGGACACCACATCAAAGATGTGGCATCCTTACACACTAGTAGCTTACACTTATGTGTTAGCTTAACACTTAAGCTTATTTTCACCCACCAAAAACCACAAAAACCACTAGCCTTCTCATTTACATCCATTTCTCTCATGCAAAAACAACTAAAACTCTCCCACTCTCTCTACCATTGCCGTCCCATAAAATCACCATACACCACCATTTGATCTTTTCTAGCCACAAGTTACTTGTTATCTAGCTATATTATGGAGTAACCTTGAAGCCTTGATTGCTTGGTGTCCATTTTAACAACAAAGGATTTGATTTCCTTGTGTCCTAGGGCTAATTTCTCAACAATCTATATTGGTGATTGATTATCTTGGAGATATTTTTGGTGTTCATCAAGTTGTTGTCTTCCAAAAACAAGATATACTCTTGGTTGGTAAATAAGATCATCATTTCCATTTCTCTTGTTATTTTTGTAAAGATCAAATGTATTTTCTTTCTTGTTGTATATGTATATGATGAGTATATGATGATAAAAATGTTGTGTGGGGATCAAGTGTTGATAAATATGCTTAAAAAGATGAATAACCATAAGAAACAAGGCTAAAATCATGCTTAATTTGTTGGCTGTATAAAAACAGTAAGTAACCAAAACTTAAACTGATAAAATTGCATGATGGAATCCATTTACAGTAAGTATAAGATGTCATACACATGTGAGAGTTGGCCATGCAATGGAATCATCAAAATGAGTGAGATATGATCAAAACAAGATGAGTGTACTAATCTGAATAGTCTGTTTTGTAGGGACTGTTAAGGATAGTTAGACTTGGAATGAGCAGTAGCTATAACTAACTTAATTGTAGCACATAATATTAAGTTCATGCAATCCAAAAATGAGCTTCTAATTCATGGTAGAACTCTAGATATGATAAAAATGGTGAAGATGAAACTAAAAATCAGATTTTGAAGAATTAATGTTTAATACTATTATATAAGCACTCAAATAATATAGTATAAATGTGAAATTAAAACCCACTAACTTATGAATTTCATTTATATAAATATGTATAAGATCAAATAAATGGACAATTTATAAAAATGGTAGTTGTATAATATTTATAAGTTATAAAAACTATAAACATGATTTTTACGACTTTTTCGGCTATTACCGTAAAATTAACGTTTTTCGCCAATTAAAACTTAGACGATCAAACCCGTCTAATGTAAAGTTTTTGAAAGTCATATACTGATATATACGTATCTAATACAAGTAAAAACCGACAAAACCCGAACTATAGGACGTACGGACATTAACGAGCTAAGTTAGCATATTGGACTAATAATTGGGCTAAATAAGTTAAACACTTATAAAAAGTACTTATTGGGCTTAACCCATTTGGGACCAACATGTAAAGTATAAATACTGATAATACAAGTATAAAATGGACTAATACAAGTTAAAGAACTTATAAAGCTTATTGGACTTAAAACATGTAAATAGATAAAACTAGTAAACTAGTAAAAAGTTACCAATACATAAACACTAAAATGAGTAAACAAGAATAAACCCACTTGATCATCATCATATGTACAAAATCATCATATGTATATTGTTATTTTGATAAACTCATTGGACAAAAGTCTAAGACCGATTATTATTTATATAGGTTTCCGTGACAGAAGCACGCCCGTAGCCGATAATCCGCCTTTCATTATCAACGTGGGTTCATAGCCTCGCACTCTTTTAAATGTTTTATAAAATGATTTGTAAACCCGCGAGGGAGATAACATGCTAGTTTTTGATAAAATAGAACACAAGTAGTCCCGATGGTATGCTTAATGATATGGACCCGAATGATGCTATGACCCTATAAACGAGATAAAAAGGATTATTAGTAGTTAGGTTATGTCACTCAAAGTCCCATTAGCATGAATTGTGAACTACCGGGATTTGGTAGACGCTTATGCATATGATAGTACTATTTGGAGACGATCACCCCAGTTCGCGCCTTGACGGTTGATCCCCGTCGTACCACATTGATTGGTAAGCGAATTTATGTATGAGAAGATTTACATAGCGTGATTTTTGTGACGACATGCTAACTTAGATGGGCAAATTGTTTGTCGGGTTCGCGGCCCGTTGTTTTGATAGTGAGGTAACAATGTCATGCGGCTAATAATAATCCAAATGAATCCTATATAATCCAAATATCCGATATGATACGATGTAAATAACGATAATAATATTACATATAATGGTAATATTGAGGCTACGGTCTCATGGACGGTTTAAGATGTATGCTTGATTTATATATTGCCTGACTAGAAATATGAGGACTTACTTTTGATATTATACTTGTGTTCTGATTTCAACGATTGTTTTATATAACGGTTTTATTAAAGTCTATGAATTCACTCGGCATTCGTTGATATGATTTTTGCATGTTTTTATCTCAGGTGCTTGAAGGTAATCCGGATGGAGATCGACTCTGATGGCCCACATAATAATAAAAATGTTCATTCGATCTATGTTTTGTAAACTTAATGACCTATATAATTTGGGACCTGTTGTACACTTTAAAACTTTTTATCGAATGAATGTATGTTGAACCTTTTACAACCACTTTTATGTGTTGTCTATGATTGGAGTTATTGTGCTATCTCGTAACACTCTAAAAGACCCTTCCGCTGTACCGATACAAAAATTGAGAGTGTTACATAATACATTCAAAAATCCAAAAAAAATTAAAAAACAATCAAAAACCAAAAAAATTGAAAAATCGAAAAACCGCAAAAAGAATCTTCTTTGCTACCACCCAATCTACGCTTAGTGCATGCGCACTCGATCGAAGGATTATTCTAATTCTAGCGACGCTTCGAATCGATGCAATCGTAATCGAAGGAATCGACGACGTAGACGAGATTTAGAAACCGACGTTCCTAATATAATTGTTGAAGAAACCGTAGAGGAGATTGTCGACAATCGTTCGATGATGGAATTGCTTCAAGCGCCCACCGAGGGTTATGGGGACACGATCATAATTCCCGCTATCGAAGCGCAGAATTTTGAGATTAAGAGCGGAATGCTTTTGTTAATCCAAGCTACTAAGTTTCGAGGTCGTGAAGCCGATAATCCTCACGACCACATTCGGAATTTTGATCGTCTTTTAGCCACGATCAAGTTTAAGAATGTCGACACCGATGTCGTCAATCTTATGCTTTTTCCGTACTCGCTCGATGGTGCCGCCAAGGATTGGTACGAGAAAGAGCCACCTAATTCGATAACTACGTGGAAGGATCTCGTCTCCCAGTTCGTTAATTATTTTTTCCCACCGTCTAATAAAATGTTTTTCAAAAATGAAATTACGAAATTTGAGCAAAAACCGTGTGAATCTTTTAGAGACGTGTGGGATCGTTTTAAGGAATTGCTTAGGCAATGTCCTCACCATGGTTTTTCCGAGTTGCACCAAATCGATAAGTTTTACAACGGTCTTAATTTTCAAGAACAAGATTCGTTGAATTCCGCCGCCGGTGGCAACTTTTTGTGTAAAACTCCGAAAGATGCATTGATAACTATCGAAAACCGATCCCAGGTTTACCAAGTCCGCAACGCACCGAGTGTTGCCAATGTCGCCAATGTTAGTAGTTCTAATCGCGACATTGAGAGAGTTGACGCAAAAGTCGACAAGTTGACGAATGTGTTTACGTCTTTTCTCGTTGAGATGCAAAAGAAAGACGCTCCCGCTACGGTAAAGCGGTTGAGGCATCGTGTACGTTTTGTGGTGGACCTCATAATTATTACGAGTGTGCGACTACGTATGGCCAAACATCGAATGTGAGTGCGTTAAATGGAAACAACAATTTTCAAAATAAAAATAACGCGGGTCCATCAAAACAAGGCAATTATAATCAAGGCAATAATTTTCAAAATCGTAACAATTTTCAAGGAAACAATCAACAAGGAAATTTTCAAAATCAAGGAGGTTTTAATCAAGGTCGTAATTTGAATTGGTAAAATCGAGACAATAATCAAAACTCGAATTTTTCAAACAACAACAATCAAGGAAACAATTTTTCAAGTGGGAATCAAAACAATTTTAAAAGAAGTAATCAAAACCATGGGAACTTTAATTCTAATCAAAATAGTTCGTCAAACGATTTTCAAAATTACATGAAAACGAATGAGGCTAATATGAGACGATTAGAGGGAGAAATTGGTACTTTGAAAAACGACTTTACAAATACTTTGAAATTGCAAAACACGAAGATTGAGCAAGGATAAATTGACATTAAAAAGATGTTTTCGGCTATTATGAACAAAGCCTCGGGTGCTTCATCGAGTTCGTTACCTAGTGACACCGTTGCAAATCCGAAGGAACAATGTAAAGCCGCCTCGTCTCGTGAGAAAGGTCGTGTGATTACCCCTAACCTTGAAGGATTTCGAGTTGTTCCTTCTTCTCAACCCTCGACTTCTAAGACGTCTTATTGTTCTAAAGTCGATGGGGTGAACGTGGAGACCAAGGAAAAGAGTGCACACCCTCGTGTACCTCAAATTCCATCCACGGTTCAAAAAGAGAGCTTTATTGACCTTACGAAAGTAACCCTTGAAGAATTTGTGCATCGATCCTTCTTATAAAACCCAAAAGGCATATGCCAAGAAAGGAAGAGGATCCGGACCAATTTCTATTACCTTGTGATTTTTCCGAGATTGAGGGATGTTTAGCCCTTGCCGATTTAGGTGCTAGCATAAATCTTATGCCTCATTCTCTATGGAAATTGATGAGATTGCCTAATCTTACCCCCACGAACATGACAATTGAGCTTGCAAATTGTACTCCTCTAATACCAATTGGAATAGCCGAGGATGTCTACGTTAAAGTTGGAAAGTTTGTTTTTTCCGCGGATTTCGTTATATCCGATTATGAGTGTGAACCTAAATGTCCCATTATTTTAGGCCGACCATTTTTATCGACGGCTCGAACCGTAATCGACGTTCACGAGGGGAGACTTACAATGAGATATGGGGAGGATAAAATGGACGTTTTCACGAGTAAATCCAAAGTTTTTAATGATCATGAAAAAACCGAGGTTTCAAAACCTAATGTTTCTAAACCTAATGATTTCAAAATGTTCACTTTAGCGGAAAGAATGAGGCGTAATGCATGTTTTGAAAAAATTAAGAAGAACGGTTTTAAAGATGAGGATTTTAATGATAAAGAATACATGTACCTAATTCAAAAGGGTATATGTAAATTTATGAATGAAAATTCACTTTGGGATGAATTCGATGAAACAATTGAAACACCAATTCCGAAGGGCGACGTTAGTGCCATCACGACAATGACCAAAATGTGCTCGTCTTCACCACCTTCGAAGGACCACGTCTTTGAGGCTTCAACTTCTAACTCCATCGAAGTGCCTCCTTTGCCTAGCCCAACACCCGATGAGGCTAAAGGTTTTATCAACATCAATCCTCTCGTCTTAGAAAATTCACCTAAGCATAGTCATTCGACTTGTAAGACCATGGTTGTGAGTGCTCACATCGACTCTTTCTTTGACGACGACGATGGCGATTTTTCAGAGATTGATCACGTACTTCGAAATCCGCATGCAATTTTTGATTCTCCTAAAAAGAAACATGTGAAGTACGATGATTACGAGTTTGATCCCGAGATTGAGGAAATCATTGAATGAGAGCTAGCTCTTTTGCCTCCACTCCCATCTATGAGAGAGGTCGATCTTTCCAAAATCGAGGATGAACTTAATGAGTTGGAACGTCTTGTTTTCGATGACGAACCAACTCTTGTGACCACCCAAAATCCAATTCTCGAGGAGTTACTTAATCAATACTCCTCAAATGAGAATTACGTTTACCACATTCGTGAGGATTTAACTTATCAACAATCCCCCCAAATGGATGATGGTTTCGTGCTTGATCGTGATCTTTTCGAGAGAGTTTCTAAGATACTCAAGGAAGGGAATGACAAACCTTGGTTTGACAAGCCTGTCTTTGATGAGGAAATCGATGAGATCGGCGTTCATGAGGATAACGAGTATGTAGACCCCGAGGGGGCGGTGTTCTTTATTGATCGACGTTTTGAGAACTTATATAATCCGCCACCCCCTCCCACCAAAGACTTAAATGTGAGGATTTTTAGCGCGACTAATTTTGAATTTGACACGCTAAATATTTTCGACATTATCAAATCTGGTTTTCATAAAGAGTTTTTAAACGATGAAAAAGAAAGGATTTTAAAAATGTTTTAAAAGAATTTTCTACAAGTTTAACTCCGTCATCATCGTGTTTTATGAGTGCTACCACCTTGTCTACTCCTTTTGACGATGGTTGGTGTGGTTTTAGTGTGGGGGAAGCCCCAAATGTTCCCTCCCATTTCTCCACCGAGGACGAGATTTACGATCCCGGAATTGCTTGTAAAGGGAAATATCGGTCTTCCACCGATGCAATAAATGGAAAATCTTTTCATTTGCTTGGTGTGAGTCTACCTCGAGTAGCTCATTTTAGTGATTTACCCATTTCCCCACCTTTCTACTTCTCATCTCTTTTCTTCTACCCCATTGGGGTTCATGTTGGAGTGGCGTTGTTTTGTCTTTCATCTGAAAACGAAGACGCTATCTTTGACTCCGGTATACGATTATCGAGTTTTTATAGTACTCCATGTACTTTTGGGCATTGTTTATCATGTAAGCCCCACCAAAAATGACCATACCATGATTATCCCTAAATGATCACATTTATGGGGATCCGAGTCGAGCTTTTGACTCGGTTATAAGAACAAGGTGCCTCGTGGGGGATTCTCATGCTTATCCTTGTAAATATTATCGCTTTCTTAGTTTAATGTAACGAGGGGACTTGTGCTCTTCCAACCTTTGTTCTGTGGTTATTTGTGATTGTGATTTATTAGGTTCATCGTCATCATTGAAGCCTCTCGTGTTCGTTTTACGGATCACTCGAGCTTCGATCATTGCCTTTGGAGATTCCGATATCCGATGATATCCTTTTATGTTCTAACGTTTATCTTATTAGCATATTTCATAAACGGCTTTTAGGTTATTCGTTTTACCCTTTCCATGCTCGAGATTAAGCATTCGACTTCGTCTCTAGTATGGGGGTGTTTTCACCCCTAGACTCGAAACATTGAGGACAATGTTTAGTTTTAGTATGGGGGGGGGGGGTGAGTAGATACTTCACCTTGCTCACGTCAACACGCAATCCAATTTTCATCTTTTTGTTATCGTTTTGTTGCAAATAAGGCTATAAATGGCAAAATTTTAAATTTTTTCTTGTTTTTCATAAGTTTTTAAGACACGAATGTAGGTTTTCCGATGGTGAGAATAAGAGTAATTTTTGACTCGAACGTGCGTGTTGAGCACTTAGCTTCGATTCCTTAACTTTTTAGGCTAAGTCTCTTAAATGAGGACGAGAAATGATAGAGTTATTTATAAGTCTCGTAATCATCACGATCTCATGTGTAGTAATTATTAGCTTATTCTCCCCACGCTTTTGTATAATAAATTGTTAATAAATATTGGTTTAGCGGTTTAGTCACTATTGTTGGTTTCTAATTTGTTTTAGTAGCTTCCATGTAATTAAATTGGGAAAACATTAAGGTATCGCCAACGTCACGGTTTTGAAGTATTGGCACCCGAATAATCGAAAGCTTCACCTAATAATAAGATTTCAAGTGCTCACCTAAATTAAGCAAAAATTTGAAGCTCACAAGGCCAAAAAATCTATGCCCAAATTGAAAGTGAATCAAGCCTTAATCTTTGAAGCTTTAAAGATCCAAAATTCGCTTTAGCGTGAGGATATACGTCTTTGGCTAATAAAACCACCGATGAGGCGGATAATAAAAGGCATGGCAAGACCGAAGTCATAATAAAAGCTCCATGGCGGAGTTGAATAAAAGATGGAGGTAAACCTATGATAATAAGGCCCTTCCGTTAGGGGGCGTATAAAAGTCTTGGTAATAAGTCTCATGTTCAAAACCATTATAAAACCGTGTTTATCGATCCCTCTCGTTGACTTAATTTTTTGACATTGTTGTCTATTAGGGTGAATTATTAATTCGATGATTTTGGTTACACCGTTAAGTATCTATTTTTAGACCTAATCTCTATTCACGCATAAGTCAATGATGTATCCTCGTGATCATTAAGACAAGAATAAAATATAAGAGATACCAAGTAGGAATAAGGGAGTTTAGATTCGTAATTAACACTCATGAGATGTGATCGTGTTACTAACTTATAATAACAATGATCTCGTTACACGCTTAGCATGGAATTGGGTGAAAATCGAGGACGAAGAAATTATTTCTAACGAAGCATTCACGTGTTCTTGTTCTATGATCCCAAAAGTCACTGTATCGTGATGAAAACAATACATTATGTCTAAAACACATGTAGTAGTTTATTTATGTTTACGTTTTCAATAAATGTCATCATAAAATGAATTTTGGAAGCGCTATGATACTTAATTCTAGCATTGCGTGGGGACACGGCAATGGTTTAGTATGGGGGAGTGATGAGACTGTATTTATGCATAGTCTCACCGTCCAAATCGGGCTTAAAACGCTTAAAATATCATCAAAATACCCAAATATGTGCTTGTGTTTGTTCATTGTGTATTTTAGGTACTGATATCGTGAATTCAACAAAAGATCAAGGGAATCAAGCAAAAACGAGCACGGGAAACAAAGCTGCACAAAGAACCAGACCCGAATCATGATTTTCCTTTGAAGTCCTTGAAGTTTGAAGATATGGCAAATGTCCCTCAACTTTTGAAGACTTGTCATTTTATACCCCTATAAAATCTCAAAATTACTCGTGGGTCCCTAAAATATCATGAATGTACATGTTTGACCTTTGAAGAATGGAGATATTACAAGAAATGTCTTTGATACATGTTTGCAAAAACTTTTGTGGCCAAACTATAAAAAGGGAAACTTGTTTATAAAAGGAAAACAAGTTTGGAGCTGATGAAACTTTATTTAGCAAGTTTGGGATTTCCAGGGGCCATATTGAGGAGAGAATGAAACTCCCATCCTCCAACCACCACCTTACACGTCACCTTTGACCACCCCTCACCCAATAAGATTACCCCAATCCCACACGTCACACTCCACTTTCTTTTTTACAACTGATATTTTTTAATCAGTTTAAAATTGGGGGTAAACGTTTTTTAAACCATATTAATCCCTAATACTGATCAAAACACTCCTGTTTACACCCCTAATACCCAAGAACCCTAATCCCTACAACCCCAAATCAAGGGGTTATTCCTTGATACTTTCCAGAATGTCAATTTAATCTCCTCTTAACCAAACCCACAACCCAGAAACATTGTCCCGTGATTCAAATGGGACCCCCATGGTTCCCCTACTCAACCCAAAATAGCAAAAATAGAATCCTAGCAGAAATCCAACGCCTCTCATCACTTCCTTTGTACCAAAGTTTGAAATGAACATCTCAAATCACTTCAAGACAGCTGCACATCACATGATCAACGTTTGACCAAGATTCTTCAAAGGGAAACTTTAGAAACTCATAGATTAGGGTTTAGGGCTTTAACATTTTTTGTATTTTTTATTTATGAATTCTAGAATAGTCCTAGTACTTGTATAAATATCTTAGCCGTTTGTGGCACAAAGCATTGTTCCATTTTTTATTGTAAAAATTTTTAAGTGACTAATGATAATGAAAGCTTTGATTTTTGGCAAAAGAACCGAGTTCCATTATTTACAATACCTTGTTTTAGTGTAAACTTTAAATTTCAGCATTTGGTTTGTTTACTTTTAAGTTATCAAAAGTAAGTTTTGGTTCAAAGATTTTGGTTAAAATGTGTTTTCTTGTACTCTGACTTTCTGAAATCCACAAACACATTGAAGTGAAAGTGGATTGTGTTGTGGATTGCAGAAGTTAGCTTATTGAGTTTTTTATAATTTCAAGGTTTCAAAGTTGAAGTCAAAAGAATTTTAGGTTTTTCAAAGATTTTCAGAAAATCTTATTTTCCATTTTTATTTAACATCTTACTGTAGCAAAAGCTACAAGCCAACAACTTGTAGCTTTTGCTACATGTAGTTTGTTCCTGGTTGTGTGGTGTTTTTGCAGGGTTTGAAGAAACAAGTCTTCTCCATTGCATTTTTCATATTTTTCCATCTTTTGAAGATATTCTGGGCTTTGGGTCATTTGTGATTCCAACAGAAAGCCATCTCTACACGTCTATAGGTCCATAAAAATCCACTCCTAAGCCATTGGAAGGCAATCAGCCCAAGGTATAAGGCTTGAACCCTGGTGGCATGTTTTTTGAATTTTTTATGTGATTTTTTTATTTGATAGAAATGGGTGTTAGATGTTAGTTTAATGCTTCATTCATGCTTATTTAGGACTATTATGCATGTTTAGATTGGGTAAAAATAGTTTGGTTGGATTTTGCAAGCTTTTTGTTTGTTAATTTCATTTTAAGAAATATATAGGAGTGTTTGGGACTAGGGTTAAACTGAATTTGGTGACAAGATTTAGGATTAAATTTGCTTAAACATATCTTATAGGTTAGTATTAGGAGTTGTTGTTAGTTATCTTCAAGTTTGGTATGCTTAAAACAAGTTTGCATGTGTAAAACTGCCTGAAAAATCAATAAGGGTCATAACTGCCTTGTTTTAGCTAAAATTTGACCATCAATCTTGTATGTTGTTAGATCCTGGTAGTTATTAGGGTTGTGTCTTGGTTTGTGGTAGTTTTCAATTGAATTGAGTGAGTTTTGGCCAACCAAAACTCATCTAATTGCACATTAGACCAACAAGTGTTCATCAGAAACATACATGGCATATTAGTAACTGTCTCGGGCTATTTGATTTTGATTTTGTGAAGTAATTGGTGTGTTTTACATTTTTACTGACTCCCCACAACCCAACTAGTTGTGGGGGTGCCAATCATTGCCCACAAATTCAAGTAATCAACAAGTTACAAGCTCAAAACCTTCCAGACCTGTTTTTTTTAAACTAGCAGTGGGAACCAAGTTCCCACTGATAGTTTTAGGGTTGGTACTGCTAAGCTACCAAACAAAGTGACTCACATGTCACTTTCAGAATCTTATTTTTTTTGTCTTTAGTGGGGTAAATTAAGAATTAGAACTTGATTTTAGTTTCATAATTTTTCTTATTTTAATTCTGTTTTTTCTGTTTAGTTTATTTTTCTGTTACTGTTCATTTAGTATTTTTTTTATTAAATTGCATTTTAAATTAGTTTTTAATACTCTGTTTTTGTCTTTTTGTGACAAAATTTATTATTTTTCAGTTTTAAAAATTTTCTTAGATTTAGAAAAACATTTTAAGACTTTTAGTTTAAAAATATTTTCCTGTTCACTTTTTTAATTAATTTTTAGAATTAATTTTAGTTTAATTAGGGTTTTATTATAAACTATTTTGTCTTTTAGTGAAAAATTTTACTTTTTTCAAACTTTTTCATCTTTCTACTGTTCATTAGTATAATTTAGTATTTTTAAATTTATCAAATTATTTTTAGCATTATTTTAATATTGTTAAGCATTATTTTAGTTTAAAAATAGTTTTTAGTGATTTAAAAATAGAAAAATAGTTTTTAAAATTTATAAAAAAATACTTTTTAGTCTTTAAATAATATAAGTGAGTTATTAGTTCAATAAAATAATATTTTGTACTTTTTGTTAATTATATTTAATTTTAGGGCTTTAATTAGCATTTAAAATTGAATATTTAGTTAATAAAAGGTTTTAAAATTTATTTATTGAATTTTTATTCTTATTTATATTATTTTAGACTTAGTTTTAATTTTTAAATTGTTTTTAGCTTTAATTTTTAATTTCGTCACGTTTTACGTATTTGCGTTCGCGTTTTACGTCATTACGTCGTAGTGTAATCGTAATCGTAGCTCGTCTTTAATTTTTCTCTTCTAAACCAAAAACGTCACTAATCCAAACTTTGATTTTATATATTGGCACACTTAATCCGCACACCTCCTTCGTGAACGAACCCGCATTTATTCGGTTTTACGTTTTTCCTAAAGCGTAAGACTTAATACTTGCCGCTCATACGCGTTTTTCCTAAAACGTGTACGATTTTACTCCACCACTCGTTTTTCAACTCGGATCTTAAGCTAACCATCTCACGTTGCATATTATCAAACTTAGCATCGTTTGCCTTAGCATAATTCAAAAATTCTCCTTGAAGATTTTTGGTGTGATCATTTGAAAACCTTGTGTGGTGGTTTGAAAATCACGGTTTTGGTTTTGGTTTGAAATTTTCCCATTTCCACTTTGATAATTACCCTTGTTGAAGTTACGTTGAGCACCATTTTGAATATTTCAATAGTTGTTAGCATTTTGATTTTGTGGAGCTTGATTTTGGCGGGAACCTTGACCGTTTTGGTTATAAGTTACCGTGCCTACATAAGCATTCGAAGTGTTACCATCCGCGGTAATGCACTCGGAAAAATCATGAGCCCCACCACACGAAATACAACTCTTGGCAACCGCTTTAACCGATGCGGAATTCAAAGCATCTTGTGCTTTCCAATGAGTCATAAGAGTCGAAAACCTATCGAAAAACCGATTGTCCTCATTTGCTTCATCTTGCAAGGCACTCATGTTACGAGACGACGATGACGAACCCATAGTGGCAACACTCGGAGTGTTACGAGGGCTATAAACTTTAGACCTATTCTCAATGATTTTCAAAGCCTCATCGGTCGTTTTGCACAATAAATTACCACCCGCGGCGGCATTTAAGTAATCTCATTCATGATCATTAAGCCCATTATAAAAAGTGTCAATTTGATGCAATTCGGAAAAATCATGGTGTGGACATTCATGTACCATTTCTTTAAACCTTTCCCAAGCCATTGAAAAAATTTCATTAGACCTTTGAGTAAATCGTGAAATCTCGTTTTTCAAATGTGTTGTTTTAGATGTTGGAAAAAATTGATTCACAAATTTAGAAACGAGATCACCCCATGTCAAAATTGAATTTGGGGGTTCTTTCTCGAGCCATATCTTGGCGGGTCCATCTAACGAGTATGGAAACAACATCATCTTAATGGCATCGTTGCTTGTCGCGGTGAGACGATTGAATTGCCTAATGTGATAATGTGGGTTGTCTTTTTCGTGTCCGCGAAACTTGTTTGCTTGAAGAATAGACATTAAACCCGTCTTGATCTCGAAGTTCTCTGCAAGGATGGTGGGAATCACAATGGCCTCTCCAAAACCCTCGGTGGGTGCTTGAAGCAACTCCATCATAGTACGATTAGCCACGGTAGCTTCTTGTTCTAAAATAGGTTCCTCACTTGGAGTCTCTTCACTAGAAAGATTAGGAGTAGGTGTTGAGTCCTTTCGGTTTCTACATTTACGTGCACGTCTTGCTTGATTGCGGGTTTGCATAAACGTCACGTACAATGTGGGGGTGAGCAAAGAAGATTCTTTTTGGTGTTTTTAACCTTTTCAAATTTTTTTTGGATTTTTGATATTGTATTAAGTAGACAAAAATCTACAAATCTCCTCCTTAATCAAATCTCTTGATTAAAGAAGCCTCAAGGAATGAAAACAATCACGTGAAGTGAACGCCTTCGATGACTTTAGAACGTTGGTGGAACACAAAAATGTTCAAGAGGGTTTAATCAAATAAAACCAAGAAAGTATATATGGTACTTAATAATACTTTAGGCGGCATAACCCTCGATTAGCTTTCAATCTCAAAATACTCACAAGCAAGCGGGGAAACGAGGCGGCGCGAAGCACTTAAGAGCCTTTTTCCTTAGGGTATATTTTATAATACCCGCCTTATACCCACCTTATAGTTTGTATTTTTCAAAATCGAGCTTCACGAAAGTATTTATCTATTTTTGCCTTTTTCTTTCTTGTTTGAGATTCGAATACAATGATTGGGTAATTACCTCCCAAGTCAAGGTTATATTTTCACACTTTTGGAGTACTTGTGAATTTATTGTTCTACATATACAATATATTTATAATATTCACACAAAAAACAAAAAACCGATAATACGTATTAGTAGAGTGCTACTAATACAAATAGATATTATGGCTATATATAAAAACAACAATTGCCAAATCAAAACACAACACGCCTCCCCGACAGCGGCGCCAAAATGATGTAGAGTTTTTATACGTCTTTTAGGAAAAAGAGCGTAATTAGGGCAAGTATTAACAAGTGATTTAGGAAAACCACAAGTTATGACCCAAAGTGGGGATCGTTATCAAGGAGGCAAGTGTGTTGTGTAGAGAGATGATTAATGATGTGATTATGATTATGAGAAATGAAAATAGAAGAGAGATTATAATAGAATGACGGTTACGATAACGAATTAAACTAAGACGAAATGTCGTACACGTAAAACCGTAAAAAGTAGCAAAATTAACAATTTACCCTAAAAATTCCTAGAAAATTGCAATAAATCCTAAATAATGTAATTAGAGTTTACAAAAAATCAAAAATCACTCAAACCTTTTATTTAATTAAATAATATTTTTTTAATACTAATTAAAGCCCAAAAAATTAATTTAATTAACAAAAAGCCCAAAATGAGATTTTTTCAATTGTAAACCTCTAAAATGACTTAACTAAATTTAAAAATATTTTTGAAAATTTTAAAACTAATAAAAACTATTTAAAAATAATTAAAAACTATTTAAACTTAAAATAATTATAAAAAATGATTCTAAGGACAATAAAAATTGTAAAATTCCTATTTTAATGTATTTAACCTAGGAAAAATATAAAACTTGAAAAATCTAAATTTTAATTTTTAATAATAAAATAATAATAAAATAATATTAAAAAATCCAAAATTTATAAAAAATTCTAAAAAGTTGCAAACTAGTTTATTTTGACTTAATTAAACCGAAAATGAACTTGAAATACCAAAAATACCCCTATTGGGCCTTCAAATGGGCCAAATACCCAAACAGATCCTCAATGGGCTTAATATTGGGCCCAATAAGAAAAAGTCCTTAGAAATGTCCCAAAAGCTCCAGTCAAGCTTAAAATTTGATTTTAAACACAATTTCCAAAGGCCCAAAAGCTGAAAATGAGCTTAAGCTAGCTTATTTCAAAACAGCTTATTCTTAATGGGCTTTTTGGCCCATTAAGCTATAAGTTGATACCATAAGCTAAGATTTTACCCACGTCCTTCTCTTGACCTAAATAAGCTATTTTCAAAAAGAAACTTGAAATAAGCTCAAGGAATAAGCCTGAAATAAGCCAAAGCCCTCTTCACAAAACGACAAAATAGTCGTTTTTTAGTTCTAGACTATTTCAAAAGCTGATTCAAGTTGCAGTAAGTCACAAATGGCTTAACTAAGCTTAATCAACAAAAAGTTTTCCAATAAGCACACTCAATAAGCTGAAATAAGCAATAAGCTGAATTTGAAAAAGACAAAATAGTCGTTTTCTAGTAAAAACATAAAACCAAAAGCTATAAACTTCCAGATTCACTTATAAGCTCAAAATATTAAGACCTATCACAAAAATAAGTTGTTACACATTGGAATAAGCTAAAATGACTTATTAATAAGCTGAACACAAAATATAACTAGCAGTGGCTAGAAACAGGGGAAAGGAGTTCCCACTGCCTTGACTTTTTGACTTGGATTTTTAGAGAGTTTCACTTGGTATTTTTGAACAATCAAGGCACCCTTGTGATCAGTGAATCACAAGGAGTCAATAACAAGCAATTAATCACAAAATCACCCAGCCAATAAGTGCAGTTAATTCAATCTTTATCCAGATGTGTTCTAGACAAGTAATAAGCAGATCTAGAAGTTATAAGCTACTTTTAAGCTAGTAAAAGTTAACCACAATCCACAAAATTCATACACAAGCTTAAAACAAATTAAAGTAACAAAGCTTAACACATTTCATGCAACAAATCCAACAAATGAATAGGATCTAAGCAAAAGCAGTTAGTGATGAACAATGAAGAACACAAGAACAAGGTTTGCTGATCTACTTGACACAAAATCAAAATTCAAGGCCTCAGATCTATCACATATGTTGCATTAACAATGATTAAACACTTGTTAGCCCTAGGTTAACATAAAAACTAGGTATGCACAAGATTTCAGAGCAAAACAACAAATTTTCAAAATTTTATAGCCAAATGTTTGATTTGGTAATTCAAGGCACACAACTTGCATATATCAGAACACAATAGCCTCAATATCAGTTACACACTCAAACAATACCACAATACTAACTCAAAATCACACAAACTTGAACAACAGTCAATCCCAAACACCCTTTTAACTTTTTAAACTCAATTTTAAATAAGTTAAAGTCTTCTCAAGATTGATTTAAGCCCAGTTTAGCATCATAGCATACCACAAGTGAATCAAGAACCAATTTGCAGGCATAAAAACATAAATATCAAATATTAATCAGAAAGATAAAATTTGAGAATACAAACCTCCAAGATGTACATCCACACCCTGGAATCAAAGAGCTGAGGTGCTAGCAAGAACAAGCACCAGCTTCCCCCTGCTAAAAATAACAAACAGGACTAGCCAAAGGCTTGACCCTAGATTAGCACAAATAGAGTAAATAAGGTTACACAAGACCAAGTCTTTGCAACACTTAGGCTCTCACAAGCCTTGTACCTTTACTTAAGGCCTCACCACCCCTTAATCAACCAAGATTAGGAGGCTATGATCACCCTTAAGTTCAATCTACAAGATATTGAACCAAAAGCACTTAGCAAACCACTTGACTAATTTTTGTTATAAAAACGTATAACCAAATTCAAATATTGATCAAGATAGTTGATTTGTGACTTATGTCACTTAAAGAAACACCTCAATGAACAATCCTCACCCAAGCAAATGCCAAATTCTTGCACTCAACAAGAACAAAGGGACTCAAAGGCTTATAGGCTATCTTTGACTTGTTCAAGGTTTTGTTTAAGTACAAAAACGTGACAATACAACTACTTAACACAATAATAATCAATGGAACTCATTTTTTAATCACAACACAATACCACAATCTATTAAATTTCAGAAAATGGCTTTACAAGGCTTGACAAAGTAAAACTGAGAACAAGGCTAAAAGTTGTAAACTAATGCCTTTAAATAGGATACATGAAGTCCTAAGGTACTGAAAATAAAGTAAAACCCTAATTCTTTGAAGTTCCAGAATTGCCCTTGAATTTTGAATACTTGTTGACTGAATTTAGATGTTTGTGAAGAAACATATGATGCCAACAGATGTGAGATGATCTTGTGCGTCCATTTGATGATTAGGAATAAAGCTAAGCTTTGGCACGTTGATTTGCTACATGCTTTTAGTTTGGGAGTGAATAGTGGGGAAGGGGAGGTATAAGGTGGCATGTGGGATGATGGTGATGGATGTTTAAGAGTGGTTTTAGGTTTAGCTTGGTGCTAACTATGAATCTGGAGAAAATTAGCAAAAACCCCTTTGATTACATAGGTTAATTGGATTATGGTTTATGTGTTCTTGGCTGGGAAATTAGGTTAGTTTGATCTGGATTTAGGGGTGGTTTAAATGTTAAGGCGCCAATATTTGAATACTAATTAATAATTAGTATTAAACGATGGTGGGGTGTGAGGTGGCAAAAAGGGGTGGTGTGATTGGTGGGTTTTGTGAGTGGGGTGACGTGTCAAGAGGGGATTGGTTAAGGTAAGTATGTTTGTCTGCCCACTTTAGTCCCTCTTCTTTCTTCTTCCATTCATTTCAGTTTAAACATGCAAAACACCCATTTCCTTTGTTAATGAAGTTTCAAAACTTCTATTTTGGCCACAAAACTTTTCACAAGGACTAGTTTTGTATTTATTTGATATTTGAGGGACTGATCTTGCACATTTTTGAACTTTGAAGGTCTTCATGGTTTGTTTGAATATAAGGAGGTCCAATATTGACAAATTTAGTTTTGATGAGGGACTAAACTTGCCAATTCTTCAAAGTGGAGGGTCCTTTTTGCAATTTTGACAAACTTCAAGGACCAAACTTGTAATTATGAATATACAAGGGTTTAAAGTGTCAATTCTTCAATATTGGAGGACCCTTCTTATATAATCTTCAAATCTTCAAGGTTATTTCTTGGAAAATCATCACTTTGGTCCGGTTCATTGTGCGGCTTCTTTTCTCGTGTTCGTTTTTTTGCATGTTCTTTGTGATCTT
Organism: Glebionis coronaria; assembly: GCA_025667525.1. Taxonomy (NCBI): domain Eukaryota; kingdom Viridiplantae; phylum Streptophyta; class Magnoliopsida; order Asterales; family Asteraceae; genus Glebionis; species Glebionis coronaria. The sequence continues at coordinate 447,344,592 of CM046874.1, forward strand.
TTGTCATTTCCTCAATATCCGTACCTAAAATACACAAGTAACAAACACAAGCATATATTTGTCCATTTTCATGATATTTTATGCATTTAAAGTCCATTTTGGGACGATGAGACTATGTATAAAAGCAGTCCCATCAGTGTCCCTAAAAAGGGAGGAATGACCGTTGTGCCAAATGATGCCAACGAGTTAATTCCCACTAGACTCGTGACCGGATGGAGAGTGTGCATTGACTATCGAAAGTTGAATGACGCCACTCAAAAAGACCATTTTCCCTTGCCCTTCATGGACCAAATGTTGGAGCGTCGTGCGGGAAACGATTTCTATTGCTTTTTAGATGGTTTTTCCTGTTACTTCAAAATCCCCATCGATCCTCGTGATCAAGAAAAAACTACGTTTACATGTCCATATGGAACGTTCTCCTATCGTAGAATGCCATTCGGACTTTGCAATGCACCAGGAACCTTTCAAAGGTGCATGATGACTATTTTTCATGATATGATCGAGAAGACGATGGAAGTCTTCATGGATGACTTTTTCGTGCTTGGTAGTTCGTTCCTTCATGTTTGTCGAATCTTGATAGAATGTTGAAGCGTTGTGAGGATACCATCCTTGTGCTTAATTGGGAAAATGTCATTTTATGGTTAAAAGTGTAATCATCTTAGGGCACAAGGTTTCGAAAGCGTGGATTGAGGTAGATCAAGCTAAGGTAGACGTCATCGCCAAATTACCCCATCCCAAAATCGTTAAGGGATTTAGGAGTTTCCTAGGCCACACGGGCTTTTATCGTCGATTCATCAAGGATTTTTCAAAGATCTCTCGAACTATCACACATCTCCTCAAAAAGATGCACATTTTGTCTTTGATGAAGATTGTGTACGAGCCTTTGAAATCCTTAAGAGGAAACTTACCGAAGCTCCCATTCTTGTTGCTCCCAATTGGAACCTCCACTTTGAGCTCATGTGTGATGCTAGTGATTACGCTATTGGGGCCGTATTGGGGCAACGTCATGAAAAAAATACTTCTTGCCTATTCACTATGCTAGCAAGACGATGACCGAGGCTCAACTAAAATACACTACAACGGAGAAGGAATTCCTTGCCATGGTGTATGCATTTGAGAAATTCCGACCTTATCTCGTCTTGACTAAATGCATAGTGTATACGGATCATTCGGCTATCAAGTATCTTATGGCTAAACAAGATGCAAAGCCAAGATTACTTCGGTGGATTCTCCTCCTTCAAGAATTTGATCACAAATCATTGACAAAAAAGGAGTCGAGAATCTAGCGGTCGATCATCTTTCTCGTTTGGAAGATCCTCACCAAATTGTTTACGAGCCCAAGGAAATCACCGAAAAATTTCCTCTCGATACACTTGGTGTGGTGAATTCTAAGCTTGATTCTTCCACCCCATGGTTTGCGGACATCGCAAATTACCATGCGGGCAACTTCATCATCAAGGGTATGACGACTCAAGAAAAATGAAAATTCTTTCGTGACGTCACGTTCTATTTTTGGAACGAACCTTACTTGTTTCGAACTTGTGCGGATCAAATTATTCGACGTTGTGTCTTTGGTACCGAAGCTTATAACATCCTTAGAGCTTGTCACGAGGGACCCACGAGTGGTCACCACGATGCTAATCTCATGGCTAAGAAGGTTTTTGATGCCGGTTTCTTTTGGCCTACTATTTACCGAGATGCACATGCACTTGTGAAGTCATGCGACTCATGCCAACGACAAGGAAAAGCCTCACAAAACGATGAAATGCCACAAAATATCATCCAAGTGTGTGAGATCTTTGACGTTTGGGGCATTGACTTTATGGGGCCGTTCCCATTATCTCGTGGTAATAAGTACATCATTGTCGCCGTTGACTACCTATCTAAGTGGGTGGAATCTAAGGCTTTGCCCACCAATGATGCTCGTGTGGTAGTCATGTTTTTGAAAAGCTTGTTTTCTCGGTTCGGAACCCCTCGTGCGATCATAAGCGATCGTGGAACCCATTTTTGTAACGACCAATTCGAAAGGTTCCTAAGGAAATATGGGGTTACACATCATCTTTCTACGGCTTATCACCCACAAACGAGTGGGCAAGTCGAGGTTTCAAACCGAGCATTGAAGAGGATCTTGGAGAGATCGATTCAGGAAAACCGAAAATCTTGGTCGGATAAGTTAGACGATGCTTTATGGGCCTTTAGGACCGCTCATAAGACGCCCATCGGGTGCACTCCCTATAAGCTTGTGTATGGGAAGAATTGTCACTTGCCAATTGAACTTGAACACAAAGCTTATTTTGCCCTTAAGCATTGTAATGATGATATGGAGACCGCGGGAAAACACCAGAAAATGCAACTTAATGAATTAGATGAATTAAGGGATATGGCTTATGAAAATTCATTGATTTATAAAGAAAAGACTAAAAAGTTTCATGATTCAAAAATTAAAAACCGGGTTTTTAACATTGGAGATCAAGTGTTGCTTTTTAACTCTCGTTTGAAAATCTTTTCCGGTAAGTTGAAATCCCGTTGGTCCGGTCCATTCACCGTGACTCAAGTTTTTCCATATGGGACCATCGAGCTAGCTCAAAATGATGGCCCCAATTTCAAGGTGAATGGACATAGGTTGAAGCACTACTTTGGCGGGGAAGTTCCATCCTTGAACTACCTCGACCAAATCACCTTCCCCAATGATAATTAGTATTGAGGGGATCGAGTCGAGCTCATGACTCGGTAATCAAAATCGAGATGCCTCGTGAGGAGTCCCATGCTTATCCTATGTATATATTATCTCTTTTTAATGTAGTAACGTGTGGGGATTTTTTCCCTTCCAAGCTTTGTTCCGGGGTTGTTTGTGAATTGTGGATTTTAGATGTTCATGATCTTCACGATTGGAGCCTCTCGTGTTCGTTTTATGGGAGCACTCGATCGTTTGGTTTGAAGACTTTCTCAATATCCATGATATATCCTTTGATGTTCTAACCTTAGGTTTATAGCACACTTCATAGACGACTTTAAATTTAACCGTTACACCCTTTCCAGGCTAGATTAAGCATTCGACTACGTCTCTAGTATGGGGTGTTTGCACCCTTAGACTCGAAACATTGAGGACAATGTTTAACTTTAGTATGGGGGGGTGAATAGATACTTGCCTTGCCAAACCTTCACGCTTTCCAAATTTTATCTTTTTGTTTATCGTTTTGTTGTAAAATAAGACTAAAAAGTAACTTTTGACTCGATCGTGCGTGTTGAGCACTTAGCTTCGATTCCTTAACTTTATATTAGGCTAAGTCTCTTAAATTAGGACGAGAAATGATAGAGTTAATTGTAAGTTACTATGCTAAACGTAGAGTACTGGTATTCTTTCAAAAACTCATGTGTTCTCGTTGTTTTCTTATTCTCCCTTCGCTTGTAAATATTTTTTGCTTAATAAATATTGACTTAGCGGTTTAGTCTTCATTGTTGGTTTCTAGTTTTTTCTGGTAGCTTCCATGTAATTAAATTAGGAAGACATTAAGGTATCGACATCGTCACGGTTTTGAAGTATTGGCAACCCGAATAATCGAAAGCTTCACCCAATAATAAGATTTCAAGTGCTCACCTATATCACGCAAACAATTTGAAGCTCACAAGGCCGAAAAATCTATGCAAAATTGAAAGTGAATCAAGCCTTAATCTTTGAAGCTTTAAAGATCCAAAATTCGCCTTAACGTGAGGATATACGTCTTTGGCCATAATAAAACCACCGACGAGGCGGATAATAAAAGGCAAGGCAAGACCGAAGTCATAATAAAAGCTTCATGGCAAAGTTGAATAAAAGATGGAGGTAAACGTATGATAATAAGGCCCTTCCGTTAGGGGGCGTATAAAAGTCTTGGTAATAAGTCTCATGTTCAAAATCGTTATAAAACCGTGTTTATCGATCCTTCTTGTTGACTTAATTTTTTGACATCGTTGTCTATTAGGAGGGGTTATTAAATCGATGATCTTGGTTACACCGTTAGGTCTCTATTTTTAGACCTAAATCTCTATTATCGCATAAGTCAAACAATGTATCCTCGTGAAACATTCAAGACAAAATAAAATATAAGAGATACCACTTAGGATTATGGGAGTCTAAGTACGTGATTAGGGCATATGAGTAGTGTTAGCATTACTAACTTATAATGACAATGATCTCGTTGCACGCTTAGCATGGAATTGGGGTGAAAATCGAGGACGATGAAATTATTTATAACGAAGCATTCACATGTTCTTGTTCTATGAATCTAAACGTCCCATTTTGCGATGAAAATCATACATTATGTCTAAAACGCAAGTATAAGTAATAGTAGTAGTGTAGCTAGTTATCATTCAATAAAAGTGAATAAAAATGAATTTTGTAGGTGCTACGATACTTTATTCTAGCATTGCGTGAGGGCACGGCAATGGTTTAGTATGGGGGAGTGATGAGACTGCTTTTATACATAGTCTCATCGTCCAAAACGGTCTTTAAATGCTTAAAATATCATGAAAATGGCCAAATATATGCTTGTGTTTGTTACTTGTGTATTTTAGGTACGAATATTGAGAAAATGACAAAAGATCACAAGAAACATGCAAAACGAACACGGGAAACGAAGCCGCACAATGAACCAAGCCCTAATGAAGATTTTCCAAGAGAAACCCTTGAAGGTTTGAAGATTATACCAGAAGGGTCCTCCAACATTGAAGAATTGACACTTTAAACCCTTGTATATTCAGAAATACATGTTTGGTCCTTAAAAGTTGTCAAATTTACAAAAAGGGCCCTCCACTTTGAAGAATTGGCAAGAATGGTCCCTCAACAATCATGACTTGTCAATATTAGTCCTCCAATAAGTCAACTATACAAGTCAAGACCATCATCTATAAAGAAAATGCCAAAAGAACCCTTCAAGAATCAACAAATGGCAAGAAATACCCTTGAATACTTTCGAAAAGTATTTAGGGCAAAAGTGTGAAAAAAGAAACTTCCAATACAAAGGGAATCCGGATTTGGCTTAATAAATTACAAGTGAAAGGAGAGTGAAAGATTAAGGGCTAAACTTGGTAGACAAGAACAGAAACCTAGACCAACCATTTTGTGACACATGTACCACTAACCTCCATCAGCCAATCACAACCCATTTCCTTGCCAACTCACCAATCCACTCAGCTTATTTAACTAATCATAACAGAGTAGTTAATTTGGCGCTTAACACAACATTTAAACCCAAAACAAATCAAAACCTGCACTGTTTATCATATGAACACAATTGGGTTTTCCCTAATTACTTGTAATTAGACCACCAAATGCTCCAGATTTATGATTAAGCATATCATAATCACAACCCAACTCTAAAAAACCTTGCCACATTACTCAAGAACCCCACATAAGATTCCCCTGCTACACCTTTGAACAAACTGCCAAAACCTTGACAGTCATCCAACGCCAAAGAGTGAAGCTTACAAACTAAGCTTAATAGAGGCCCTTGATCACAATTCCTTCATGTGCCAGCTCCACAACCTGCCAAGAATACATCACATGTTCAAACAAAGTTCAAACCCTCAAGGGCATTTCAGGAACTTCAAACACTAGGGTTTATACGTTTTTATAGATTGTAGTAGAACATTGAAGCCTATATAAAGGCACTTAGGCTTTCATTTTCAGTTTGCTCTTGAATTTTTCCTAGTTCACATTTCTGTAAATCCTTGTTCATTGTTTAATGAAAAGTGTTTGAATTTTGTGAAGAAAAGTCAAGTGCCAATCTCTTATTCTGTTTTTTTATGTTACATGTTTGCTAAAACTGAATCTCAAAACGTTTTCTTAAGCTTTGTGCAAGAAATTGCTCAAAGTTCTAAAATCTTGATATTTTGCTAAGTCTGTGGTACACCTTGGAATTCTTGGGCTATAAGTGGATCATAGCATCCTGATATTGTGATATCAAGGTGTTGTGAGGCTTATAACTTGGGGATAATCAAGTGTGGGCTATAAGGGTTGCATTAATCAAGGATTTGTCACCTTTCTGTTTATTATTTTTGCTTCTAACTTTGTTCCATCTTAGCAGCTTGATATTGGAAGCTTGTTCTTGTTCTTGCTAGCACATAAGCTCAAACATACGTGGGTGTGGATGTACATCCATGAGGTTTGTACCCTTAATCTCCAAATATGTTAAAAATTTGAATATTTGTGATATTTGAGTTCTACTTGTGTATGTGTTGTTCTTGGGCTCCAAATCTTGTTGTTTCTGTTTAAGTTTGATGTTTTCATGCTTATGTATGCATGTGCTAACCTAAATCCAACTTTTGATTTGAAAATCTTGATTTGAAAATATAAAGGGGTGTTTGGGTCAACTACATATTGAAGTTATTTTGTTATTGGTTAAGTGTTTGTTGTTGTATGCTAGTGGTTCTTGTTTAAGAAGTGTAATAGAGTGAATATCTGCAAGTTGTATGCTTTTGAACACCTAAATCAAACATATGCTTATAAAATCTTGATTAAGTGATATGTTGGACTGTGATTTGGTGCACACCTAGTTCTAGGCTTAGACTTAGGATAAAAAGTGATAAATCATATCCGACATAACCTGTTAAGAAGATTTAAGTGTTTGAATTTGGTTGTGTGGTCAAGTATATCAGCAAGTCTTCATAACTGCATGTTCATAGTTCATCAGTAACTTTTTATGCTTGAATCTTGATCTAGACTTTGAATCAATACATGAAACCTGTTAGAATTTGTTCATTTGAATTTATTATAGCTTGTGTATGCATTTGGAGAAGTTTGGCTGGCTGATTTTTGCTAAAACTGCTTATTGAGTGAAATCTGCTTATTGTTCATATCTGGTGCTTATCTGGTGATAAATTAAATTAACTGCACTGATTGGCTTATTGGAAGTGTGATATTTTTGTGGTTCTTGACTCCTTGTGATCCACTGATTACAAGGGTGCCTTGTTTGTAACTTGATTCCAACAAAAAGTCATATAAGACAAAAAGTCAAAAAGGTCAAGCAGGGGGAAAAGTTCCCACTACTTAACCTCCAAAACTAGCCCCTGCTAGTGTTAATTATCATTCAGCTTATTCATAAGCTAATTTGGCTTATCCAGACTTGCAACAACTTATTTTTTGTGATAGATCTTCATCATTTGACCCATTTATTTGATCTGGAGCTTATAAGACTTTGACTTTGACTTTTTACTAGAAAACTCATTAAGTTGACTTTTGAACAAGTGCTTATCTGCTTATTCTGGCTTATTGCTTGTGCTTATTTGAAAACTTTTTGATTATTTTGCTTAGTTAAGTCATTTAAATGCTTTTGAAAGTTGAATCAGCACTTGAGGTGGTCTAGAACTAAAAAACGACTATTTTGTCGTTTTGTGAAGAGAGTCTTGGCTTATTTCAGGCTTATTTCTTGTGATTTTTACAATTTTCTTTTTACAGATCTCTTAAGTAACTCAAAAGAAGCTTGTGTGTCAAATTTTAGCTTATGGCATCAACCTATAGCTTAATGGGCCAAAAAGCCCATTAAGAATAAGTTGCTTTGAAATAAGCTAGCTTAAAGACATTTTTAGCTTTTGGGCCTTCAAACTTTTGTTCTTAAAATCAAATTTTAAGTCAGATAGGAGCTTTTGGGCTTATTTGGACAACATTTTTCTTATTGGGCCTATTTGAGCCCATTAAGGGGTCTGTTTGGAGTTTTAGCCTATTTCTAGGCCCAATAGGGGTATTTTGTAATTTCAACTTCAATTATGCATTATTTAGGTTAAAATAAACTAGTTTGCAACTTTTTAGAATTGTTTATAAATTTTGGATTTTTATTAATATTTTATTATTATTTTATTATTAAAAATTAAAATTTAGATTTTTCAAGTTTTTTCATTTTTCTTAGTTCAAATACATTAAGTTAGGAAATTTTACAATTTTTAGAATATTTTTATTGTAATTAGATTAATTTTTAAAATTATTTTAAGTTTTAATAGTTTTTAATTTTTTTAAATAGTTTTTATTAATTTTAAAATTTTCAAAAATAGTTATAAATTAAGTTAAGGTATTTTAGAGGTTTACAAGTGAAAAAATCTAATTTTGGGCTTTCTGTTAATTAAATTGATTTTTTGGGCTTTAATTAGCATTAAAAAATTATTATTTATTTAAATAAAAGGTTTAAGTGATTTTTTGAATTTTTGTAAACTCTAATTACATTTTTTATGATTTATTGAAATTTTCTAGGAATTTTTAGGATAAATTTTTAATTTTGTCGGTTTTTACGGTTTTACGTGCACGACTATTCGTCTTAGTTTAATTCGTAATCGTAACCGTCATTCTCTTCTAATCTCCTTTCTACTTTCTTTCTTCATAAATTATAATCACAAAAGTTAATCATCTCTCTACACAACACACTTGCCTCCTTGGGAAACGAACATGAACTTCATTGGTTATTAGTGCTTGGTTTTCCTAAACCGACACTTAATACTTTCCCTACTTTTGCTCTCTTTTCCTAAAGAGTGGTAAAAACACTACATCACTTACGCGTCGAGGCAATTGAGGAAGCATGAGGAAAACTACACTACGCACGATTTGGAACTGGGAGCTGTAGTTTTTGCGCTGAAGTTGTGGAGACACTACTTGTATGGGACTAAGTGTGTTTTATTCACTTACCATAAGAGTTTGCAGCACATATTGGACCAGAAGGAGTTGAATATGAGACAAAGAAGATGGGTGGAGCTACTGAGTGACAATGACTGCGAGATTCGCTACCATCCTAGCAAGGCGAACGTTGTAGCGGATGCACTTAGTAGGAAGGAAAGAGAGAAACCTTTGAGAGTTAGAGCATTAGTGATGACTGAGGGTGTTGATTTAACTGGAACGATATTGAAAGCACAAGAGAAGGGATTGATGAAAGAAAATATTGGCGTCGAGAATCTGGGAAGACTGAAGAAACCTCTTTTCGTGGTGAAGTCAGACGTGCTGAGATATTTTGAGAATCGGATTTGGTTACCGCTATGTCCACCTGAGGAAGGAACGCTTGGAGTGCGAGATTTGGTTATGAATGAGTCTTATAAGTCGAAGTACTTGATACATCCTGGAACGGATAAGATGTATCACGATATGAACAAAGTCTACTGGTGGCCGAATATGAAGGCGGAAATTGCTCGTTACGTTAGTAAGTGTTTGACTTGCGCGAATGTTAAAGCTAAGCATAAGAGACCGTCTGGGTTGTTGGTACAACCTGAGATTCCAGAATGGAAATGGGAAAAGATCGTTATAGACTTCGTGACGGGTTTACCTAGGACTCCTAGTGGTTGTGATATGATTTGGGTGATTGTGGATAGATTGACGAAATCTGCTCACTTTTTACCTATGAAGAAGACGGATAGCATGGAGAAACTTTCCAATGTGTACGTGAAGGAAATTGTTTGTCGACATGGAGTACCTCTATCGATCATCTCAGATCGCGACAGCAGATTTACTTCGGAATTTTGGAAATCTCTTCAACGTGCGATGGGCACGGAATGGAGTTTGAGCATGGCATATCTTCCTGAAATTGATGGCCAAAGATAACGAACCATTCAGACGTTGGAGGACATGCTTCGAGCATGCGTGATTGATTTCGGAGGAAGCTGGGAACGCCATTTACATTTAGTGGAATTTTCGTATAATAACAGTTATCATGCGAGTATTAAGGCTGCCCCATTTGAAGCATTCCATGGAAGGAAATGTAGGTGTCCTGTGTGTTGGAGCGAAGTGGGAGAAAGTCAGTTGACTGGGCCCGAAATGGTTTTAGAGACTACAGAGAAGATTGTGCAAATTAAGAACCGTTTACTTGATGTGAGAAGCCGACAGAAGAGTTATGCCTATAATAGGAGAAAACCATTAGAATTTGAGGTCGGGGACATGGTCATGCATAAGGTGTCACCATGGAAGGGTGTGATACGTTTTGGAAAGAGAGGAAAGATGAGTCCAAGGTATATTGGACCATTCAATATTGTTAGATGAATTGGACCTATAGCTTATAAGTTAGAATTGTCGAATGAGCTTAGTGCTATTCACAACATGTTTCACGTATCGAACTTGAAGAAATGTTTGGCGGATAAGGAATTGGTGATTCCTTTGGACGAGATTCAGCTTAACGATAAAATGCATTTTGTGGAGGAACCAGTGGAGATTATGGACCGAGAGGTTAAGAGACTAAAGCAAAGTATAATTCCCATTGTAAAGGTACGATGGAATTATAGACATGGACCGGAATTCACCTGGGAACGTGAGGACTTCTTCAAGGAGAGATATCCTCATCTGTTCCAGCGGCACAAAATGTGATTATAAGAAGAGGCGAGCGCCGGGACGTCGCTCTCTTTAAGGAGAGGTGGATGTGATACCCAGAACCCGAGGTCATTTATTTTACCCTAAATTATGAATATTTTTGAAATTTTTAGGAAATTTTGTTTATTATATATTTGACGGTATAAGTTGAAACCAACGTTTAAGGTCGTAATCTGGACGATTGACGATTCAAGAAAGCCGGCGACGACTACGATCCTGACGGATGCCCAATGTTTTATTGTCACTTGGTCGATATTATAAATTTTCAAGAATTTTATTTTTAGTTCGTGTTAAGTCGATCTGGGTGCATTTTATCATATCCCGGGTGCGTTTAAATTTCTTTAAAAGTATTTCCAAGTGTTCGGGGCGACCCCCGACTCCAGCAAATTTCAAAACCGACTAGTGAGTCGATTCCCGCTACGAAAATTTTTCGTTTAAATGTGAGGCCAAAAGAAAACCAAGTTGGCAAGAGAGGTCCCTCAAGGTTTTACAAAATGGAAGGAAGTAAAACACCCAACTCAAAAATCATTTCAAAAATTTTTCTTTCTCTCCTTCTCCTCTCTCTTGACCGTCGGCCTCCACCACCATCACCACCATACCACCATTTTTTTTTAGTTTTTGAAGAAACTAAGTTTAGACCACATCTTTTAAACCTTTTGTAAGCATTTTAATCCACTCAATTATAACATGCATCCATTTGATTTTTTTAATTTAAAGATTTTTCAAAGATGGATTTTGATTTAATTAAGTTATGGGCATGTTTAATTATTTGTTTGTGATGAAAATTAACCATGAAAAAAAGATGAAAAAAATGTTTTTCTTGGTGGTTTTGTTCTTCAAAACCCACGGCCCATAGGGGGTGTTTGTTTTCTTTGGTTTTGATCTAATTATGATATGTGTCTATGTTTGTAATGATGTTTTTGATGTTCCTAGATAGTTTAAACTCATTGCATGTGTGACTTAGGAATTGGGTTTTTATAAAGGTTTAATTATTCTAGTAGTGTAGGATGATTAGGATGTTTATGATTGTTTATAAGTGTTTAGTATAGGTCTAGGTGATGTTAGAATAGATTGGAATCATGTGTTGAGTTGATTTTGAGGAAGGGAAAATTAGGCAGATTGTTTAAGCACGTTTTCGTGGGTTTAACTTTGATAGCAGGTCATGAGGCTAGTATGTAGTTGTAGATCATTGTCTTAGCTTCAATTTGGTATAAGAATGATCTTATGACTCCAAACGGGTCAAAAGTTATGCTACTTTGAAGTTTCGTGTACCGTGAGATGAAAATCAACATAACCCGAAATTATGTTTGATTTTAGGTCAAATCCCGGGGACCATAGATAGAGTTTTATAAAGAGTTGAAAATTATTCTTTGGTGCTAAACCTGTGTTTTTGAGTCTATTTTTAGACTTAGGGGTCAAATTAGCTAATGATACATTTTAAATAAGTCAAAGAAGTCTTACATTGTAAAGGTGCAAATCTGTCTAAAAAGTCTAAGTCTAGTGATGTAATAGGCAATGGGTCTTAGAAGTGAAAACTTTCTATGAAATTTAAAATGGGATATCTACAGGTTGTAAGGGATTTTTACAAGTTTTCTCGTAATTTATAGTAATGCTTATGTGTTGGAAAACAGCCCGTACTTTTGGTAAGTACCGGCAAAATTATAAAATGGGTAACATTTTTAATTACATAGATAGATAGTACGAGTCTAGTAATAATCACATGTATGAATTTGGCGTGAGTTTTCATAAGCATTAAATGTTTTTATATACGCGTGTTTAGTACAATAATGTACATGGAGTCTTGATTCGGTTTTCGTATTTTGATTTTTAGGTCACGTGTTCGATTTTACGGGGCAACCACATCGTCGGTGATATTTCTCGTTACGTCTTCGCTAGAACCACTACTACTACGCAAGGTAAGTTTATAGCCTCGCTTTATAACACTTTTAAATGGTTTTACCCGCGAGGGGGATGCATGCTATTTTGAATAAAAAAGAACATAAGTCATGAATTGTAACACCCCCAAATTCATACAACTCAGTACAGCGGAAGACTAGTTGGTGTTACGGGATAGACACTACTCACATCATAGACAACGCATAAAAATCGCGTCGTTTAATAATAAATCATTTCCATTCATAAATATCAAATTTACATCGGTCCCAAGTCATTACATTTCATACAAAGTTTTACAAAATATTTGAATGGAAAATATTGTTTAAGTGCGGGCCATGAATTCTTGTCGTCTTCCCGAGAATTACCTTCAAGTACCTGAGATAAGACATGTTAAAAGAAAAGGTCAGCGATAACGCCGAGTGAATTCATAGAGTTTCATAAAATCAATCAATATAATATATCAGTATAAAATTATTACTGAAAATCATTTTGTACAAATCATTTTAATAGGCTATGAAATAGCCAAAGTCATTTTATACAAATCGTCATCAAAATCATAATATAGGCATTTGCCTTAAAAATCATTATACGAGCCAATGTCGTAAAAATGTCATACAATACGTCTTACGACGTTGTATGAAAATAAAAACCGTTATATGAGTATGGTTATGAAAACCAAAACACAAACATAATATCAATAGTATGACCCTGTATTGCTAGTCAGGCAATACATCGTAATTCGGAGCGTCTATTAGTATTTCGTTAGTTTTTGGATTATTATAAGCCGCATGACATTGTTACCTTACTAAACCAACAACGGGTAGCTAACCCGATACCAATTTTGCCCATCTAAAGTAGCGTGTCGTCACAAAGGTCACGCTATGGAAATCTTCTCATACATAAATTCGCTTACCAATCAATGTGGCACGACGGGGATCAACCGTCAAGGCGCGAACTGGGGTGATCGTCCCCAAATAGTACTATTAAATGCATAAGCGTCTACCAACTCCCGGTAGTTCACAATTCATGCTAATGGGACTTTTAGTGACATAACCTAACTTTAATAATCCATTTAATTTCATTTATCGGGTCCTTTAATCATTTATCGGGTCATTCAATCGGGTCATACAATCAGGTCATTCAATCATTCGGGTCCAAATCAATAAACAAACAATTGGGACAAATGGTGTCCTATTTTATAAAAACTAACATGTTATCTCCCTCGCGGGTTTATAAAACATTTATAAAAACATTTAAAAGAGTGCGAGGGTATGAACTCACGTTGATATGGGAAGGCGGGTTATCGGCAATTCGGTCGTACGGTACGTGCTTCAATCACGGAAACCTATATAAATAATAATCGGTCTTAGACGTTTGTCCAATGACTTTATAAAAATATCAATTATGTATACATATGATTATTATATATATATGATGATCAAGTGGGTTTACATATCCTCATTTACTCATTTTTGTGTTATATGTCGATAACTTTTATATTAGTTTACTAGTTTTACCCATTTACGTGTCTTAAGTCCAATAAACTTATTATAAGTTATTTAACTTATTTTAATCCCTTTTATACCTATATTATCAGTACTTAAACTTTACAAGTTGGGCCCAAATGGGTTAAGCCCAATAATAAGTTTATAAGTGTTTTAGTCCATTTTTGTTATATTGTTAGTCCAATAACGTTAATTTAGTCCGTTAACGTCCGTATGTCCTATAGTTCGGGTTTTATCGGTTTTTACTTGTTATACATGTTTATATATCAGTATATGAGTTTTATAAAGTTTACATTAGACGGGTCCAAAGTTTTATTTAACAAAAACGTTAATTTTACGGCGATAGCCGAAAAAGTCGTAAAAATCAAGTTTATAGTTTTATAACTTATAAAACTTAACAAGTTACCATTTTTATAAAATGTCCACTTATTTAACCTTTTACATACTTATATAAATAAAATCCATAAGTTAGTGGGTTTTTATTTTACATTTTATACTATTAAATTTTGAGTGCTTATATAATAGTATTATACTTTAATTTCCAAAAATCTGATTTTTATCTTCACTTTCACCAAAACTGCCATATCTTGAGTTCTATATGGAGATAGAAGCTCAAATTTTTATCACATAAACTACATGATATGTGATACATTTAACTCTCCTATATCTACTGTTGAATCATCTTCTAAATATTTTCTAAAAATCGTCCAAAACAGTAACCTCAGATTTATACCCTAGGCTTGTTTTGATCATATCTCACTCATTACAATGATTCCATTGCATGGCCAACTCTCACATGTGTACAAGACTCATAGCTTACTGTAAATCCATTCTACTTCATCATTTTATCAGTTAAACATATGGTTCTTTACTGTTTTATACAGCCATCAAATTTAACAAAGATTTTAACCTTGTTTCTTATGGTTTTTCACCTTTTTAATCATGTTTATCAACAACAAATCCCCACATAACATTTTTATCATCATATAATCATCATATACATATACAATAGGAAATAAAATACATGTTTACATAATCAAAATAACAAGAAGTTGAGGAGGACAATCTTTATACCACCATGATGATGTAAGTTGTGATCAAAACATGGATTTTGATGGAGAAACTTGTGCATAGCCAAGACCATCTTCATGACCACCATGCTTCATGAATACCTTATGGAAAATCAGCCCTACTACTCCATGAAAACTCCTCCTTGGATGTTATAACTTGCACCAATCTTCATCTTTTTGAATGGAGATTAACATATGTTAATTATAACATATGTTTATGGTTAAATTTTGTATGAAATGGGTGTTTGAAGGTGAATATGGGACGGAAACCATGAGAGGAGAAGAGAGAAACTTGAGTTGTTTGCATGGTGAGAAATGAGCTAGTAGTTTGTGTTGGTGGTTTTGTGAAGTGGAAAGCTTCATTGTGAAGCTAGTTAGACAAGTGTCTAACTAGTAAGCCAAAGGTGGTGTGTTGTACACATTGTGCCGTCCCATGTAAGCTAGTGGGGTGGGACAAAGTGTTTTGTCCCATCTCACTAGTTTACGGGTATTCCTCGATTCTAGTTTCCTCGATTTGCGTGCCCTCGAGTCGTTTTACGAAAAACGTTTTTATAAATTATGAATCAACGACACAAAACGAATCTAATAAAAATTGTCTCATCAAAAGCGAAGTTCGAAAACGTAAATACGTAATCCTAAGGTTTCCGGTTTAGTCGTAAAGGACGTTAAAATAAAATCGTAAGTCCTAATCTCTTCTCGTAAATTTGTGAGTTTATGGACCAACACAAATTTAAAACTCCAAAATAATATTCATGGATAAATTTATTTTCTAAAATGTCGGACTGTCACCAAGGACGGTGTATGTAAACGTAAGCACGTAACGCTGAATCCTCCGGTTTAGACGTAGTCGATGCTACTTCAAGACGTAAATCCAAATTTCTTCCCAAAAATATGTGAGTTCATATTGTAACATTAAAATAATGTTTTCAAATAAATATTGAGAATAAAGTATCAATCGTAAATTGAAGGATTGTCACAGCATTTACCCCTAAACAGGATCTTTGTCCTCAAAGATCATCTTACTACTCGCTTCCTATAGAGTTAAAGCCATGTGGGTATTTCCTCCACATTCGGTCTTTTCTCACAAGTGCAATTACAATACGCGAGTTTCATCAAACATAACTACGGGAATAAGATCAGGCTTAATGTTGACTTACTTTCTCTATCCATGATGTTCACGGGTTTTTGATGAATGCAACTTTTCGCCGATCTAAGCTCTACTAAGAATAATCAGATTCTCGCTTGATAGATATTCCATCAAGTTCGATATACGAAACAAAATTCACGCAGTCTTTGAAGTCCTAGGGTAGATCCAGCTTATATGCCTTTCAATCCCAACTTTTACATCATTTCAATGGTCCCATACAACGGGGACTTATATCCCATGATTTGTCAGATCATGAATTCATTTTTCCAAGGTTAAAAATTATGGCATAACTTCGCTACCCATTTGGAACTTCAAGATATACATTTCACATTCACGTAACCTCTTGCCCACTACCGGCTGTCAATAATAAGATCCTAATTTCAATAATCATTTCAGATCTTGCGGGTCGGGTACTTTGCAAGGATAGGTTCGCCATCATAGGAAACCTTAAACCTAAGAGACATGTCCAACTCACAATGGATGTATGTCGGATGTCTTCATCTCAACTCTTGCTTACAGATGCTCTAATATTTAGATTCTAAAAAGATTCGATCTCAATCCTAATACGATGATTATCAATGATAATCTCTCCAAAGGAAAACGATTATACGGTCTATTACCAAAGGTCATTCATTCATACATAAAACAACACTTATATTACTCTGTATCGTTACTTTATCTCGTCCCTTCGATTTGGGGTGGTACATAGTACTCTCATCAAGGTTCATTCTCAATGATTTCTGAGCAAATCTCTAGAAATTCGATGTGAAGCGAGGATCTTGATATAGATGTTCGATACAGGCACACTATGTTTACATAACTCTTTTGCATTTATCATTGACGGGAATGATATTAGCAGATTTGGTTAGTCTATCGACGATGACCCAAATCGAATCTAATTCAGATGATGACCTTTGCAATAGCTAAACGTTTACTAATGTATGAGGCGATGTCTGCCTTCATAATTTGCCATCAGTACAACTTCTTCTGATAATGATACATTAAGTCAGAAATGACAGGAATAGAATACTTATACTTACAAGTTTTCCAATTTAACTACATCTCACAATTTTCACATTTAGGCAACCATAAACGGCCCTTTAAAACATTTAGCGCTATCGGCTTCTAAATTTTTAATGGTTCACATTAGCCGCGAACCTCTTTTATAATCTACATTATCCTTTTTACAAACATTGTTTATTTTTAAATTGTTCAGCAACTTATTTTGCACCTTCATTATTAAGGAACATGTCCTAACTGGTTCTTTACATTTTCTACATAATGCGTCGGTATCTATATTCACTTCTCATGATGATATAATTATCATGTCCACAATTCACTTAGGTATTCTTTCTACATTATGCGTCAGTAATTACGTTCACCTTCCTGATGAAATAAATATCACAACCGTATTTATTCAAAATTCTTTCATCATATCTTCTATGTTTTAGTTTCGTCTCAACTATCATTTTTATCAGTTTTTCTCAATCCGGCGTCTAAAGCGTCGATAATTATTATAATTAATTAAATAATTATTAGTTAATTTTTATGAAGCGTAAACGTAAAAGTTTCAAATTTCTTAGTTCGACCAATTATATAAAATGTTCAAAAATAAATTTGAATTTAATTAACAGGATTCTTGTTGATTTATCGAAAATATTTAATAAGATTCGTAAATGTTCGAAAAACCTTTGTTTATACTTTGGTCAAAGTTTTCTTAGTTTAAAAAGTAAAAAGTGTCGTTTCAAATTTTCAGGTTGTGGTATAAATGGTTTTCCTCAATCCTTTTTAAGTTATCTGGAGGTATACACAAACATTTACCCCTAAACAAAAGTTTAGTTAAATGGTTTGTGTATAAGGGAATAATCCCTTAAAATCCTTTGTTAAAACATTTGTCAAAACATATTTCCATTTCTTATTGGTAATATCCAAAGTCTTAAGTCTTATGTTAAATACTTAAGGTACATGTTTTCATTGTTCGGCCAATTCAAAGCAATCTATAAATAATTATTAACTCATTCTTATACTTATAAACAAACAAATAGTCCTTATTGATTACGAGCATGAATTTATCAAATTACAGCCTACACACGAGATTCACCAAATTTATGAATACTACATGTGTATTAGTCAATCCAAACGACATCACGTGAAACTCATAATGTTCATTACAAGTTCTGGATGTAGTGATTGTAATACATAATCTTCTTCACAGATGCGAAGTTGATAATAACCATGCCGTGAATCAGATCTTTAATACATACGCTAAAACCTTGTAAATGATCGAACAATTCTTCCATTTCGAGTTATGGATATCGTTTTCGATTGTCAATTTACTCAGTCACAGTATTCTATAAATATAAGGAAAGATAACACCATAGCTCTTCAGGATGACAGGCTTGGTATAATAAAATCTTTCTCCGACAACTCTCAGTTGTACGGTAATTCCTTTAATTTAGATGGTGCTGACATACAGTGCACAAGCCACAGGTGCAGCACCGGGAATATAATCAATACCAATTTCAACTTGCCTTAATGGCGAAAGTCTAGGTAATTCACCAACAAATACTTACTAAAGTTTCAGATAACTGAAACATCTTTTAATAAATCATTTTGGGTTCTTTCTAGATTACAATATCTATAACTAGTTCACAACCATTCACAATATAAGTTCAAGTCTAAATGCAGGATATGGTCATCCATCAAGAATTATTTAGATCACTTTTGATAATCAACATCTTATCATTTAGGGGAATTCCACTCAAGTTCCCATCAATTAAGACAATGTCGTCATGTCATAATCAATCAATTCATTCTACTGGCATTACCAACTTTTCAGTTTTATTGCCGTCGATAAGATGTGAACTTCTCAAAAGTCTAATAATAACTCATAATCCTTTACAAATTCAAGGATATCTGGAGACACAACTACCATCTAAAGAGTAAGGTCAACGCATAATCTACGCGAGAAAATTTCAAATCAGATACAGATGAAAACATTTAACGAATATGAATATATCCCATGTCTTCATAATTTGAGTACGCATTCGAAAGCTCATCGGATCGTTACCCAGGTCATTCAAATGAAATCAAACCATAAGAAATGATAAGAACGTCAATACATCCAGTCGGGTATCAACACTCGGTAATCAGATACTTTTCCTAAGAATCTCACTACGGGAGAATTGGACAAGAAAGAATTGTCAATTGTCAAATAAGACAATTTCCACAGATGAGTAAATTCGACTCAGAAGAATAGATGCTACAGGCACATATGTAGGTGTCCCTAACGCTATGTCCCTATTTTTCACTTCTTGCAGATCTAATAAAAATTTAATCTTTCACAATCCTCAAAGAAAATGTAGTGTTTATTCATTAGTTTTATGGTGACTACTAATCAGTCTTGCATAGTCCATTCCAAATTGTATGTAGGCGCGCAACTATATACAAT
Source organism: Glebionis coronaria (assembly GCA_025667525.1). Classification (NCBI taxonomy): domain Eukaryota; kingdom Viridiplantae; phylum Streptophyta; class Magnoliopsida; order Asterales; family Asteraceae; genus Glebionis; species Glebionis coronaria. The sequence goes on from CM046874.1 coordinate 447,363,973, forward strand.
TTCAAGATTAACGATGCAATACTCAGTTCGTCAAAATTTTATCATCATGTTTAAAATAAAAACATTTTCATGCTTAATTGTTAAATAAGAATCAAAAATAAATTTACAAAGATTTTCTTTGTTATGGAAATAATTAAGTTTCCAAAGCTTTTCATAAACAACTTCATTTTGATATCAGTCATTTATAAATCTCACTTTGAATAATCCTTATTGTGATGAAAATTAAATTTTAAGGATACCGTTTTAACTTTACAAAAACAATGTGTGATCTGCAAAAGAGGGATGAAGAGTTGTTCACTAAGAACTAACTACAATCTAATAGGAAATGAGATTAGCCAAATAATCATGAGGTTCATGATCTCGATGGCACTCACGAAGAATGATTCACAACGTAACTCAAACCAAGATGAGTACTTGTTCAACGGTTGCATCACTAATGCGAACACTAGGATGAAGCAATAAGAGATGGATAACATCGATACATGTAGGATTTAGCAATCAAAGGTAGTCTTTCCATTAATCACAAACAAGTCAAATTGTACCGTAACACATTACGTGTCACTATGTCATACAATTTACTAAACTCATCCTACCAACTGATATCTCAGTTAAGTTAGGGATTTTTAAAAGATACTACAATGAATACTAATCTACAAGAGTCATTAGGTGTTCCATATGTCCCGGAAGATCCATCGATCTCAATTCAGAAGAAGATTTCTTCAATTTATTTCTTGGACACTGGGCATCCTCGTTAGTGGACAATGGTCTAGGAACAACCCTTAACACGAATCAATAATCAATTAAATCCTTATAATTCAATCACAAAACTTAACGACTTCCTCTTAACAATCCTATATTCCATACAGGTTAAATTTTATTTTATCCAAGTTTCAACCAATTTTATACTCAAGTCGATATCCTACTTCATTTTCCAATACTTTCAATCTTATTCTTCGGCCTTGTAAAGGCAATACAATCTCAATATAAATCAACACTTAATTTCCAATCCTATTAGCTGTTACAACAACAATTATAAAATGAGTCACTAGCATGAGATGACTCATACATTCAATTAGAATTCTCGGAAAGGTATTAGTGGCATGAGGCTTTTGGGTAATGGTTCCAATAACAGCCTCAAGTGCAACATTCACCCTTTCGATTTCAATTTAAGAATTGGATGACAACGAATCAGATGACATCTTCCTAGGTGGTAATGTTTTGTCAAACTCCACTCTATAAGAAAGATCGTCATGACATCGATATCAGATTTAATCTCGCCAATTCTTCTTTCAATTTCACAATTAACTAATATCTACATTTCTACGAGTATCAACCATTTGCTGGGATCATAATTATCCACAACTTGGTTTAGATCTAGGATAACTAGAATTCCTACGAGAATAACTTCGATTGATTTACTAGGGAAGTTAGGGTTTCTTGTGACAATCTACGTCGTATAAATACCTCGTATAAAAATCAAAATAATCATCAAACAATCATGTAATTAAATTACATCATATATATATAATCCAAGTTATATATATATTAAAAAAACACTTCTCAGTCTTGGCCTTGTCGGTAACTCGGGAATTCTTCGGCACCGTTATAGTCAAAAGATTTTTAGACATTTTTAGAAAATGTTTATAGTTAAAAGATTTTGAAATGTTTTATTCAAAACCTTAGTTTTAAAAAATCTTTCGTTCTCTATAACGAGAGCTCTGGTACCAAACTGTAACACCCCCAAATTCATACAACTCAGTACAACGGAAGACTAGTTGGTGTTACGGGATAGCACATTACTCACATCATAGACAACGCATAAAAATCGCGTCGTTTAATAATAAATCATTTCCATTCATAAAAATCAAATTTACATCGGTCCCAAGTCATTACATTTCATACAAAGTTTTACAAAATATTTGAATGGAAAATATTGTTTAAGTGCGGGCCATGAATTCTTGTCGTCTTCCCGAGAATTACCTTCAAGTACCTGAGATAAGACATGTTAAAAGAAAAGGTCAGCGATAACGCCGAGTGAATTCATAGAGTTTCATAAAATCCATCAATATAATATATCAGTATAAAATTATCACTGAAAATCATTTTGTACAAATCATTTTAATAGGCTATGAAATAGCCAAAGTCATTTTATACAAATCGTCATCAAAATCATAATATAGGCATTTGCCTTAAAAATCATTATACGAGCCAATGTCGTAAAAACGTCATACAATACGTCTTACGACGTTGTATGAAAATAAAAACCGTTATATGAGTATGGTTATGAAAACCAAAACACAAACATAATATCAATAGTATGACCCTGTATTGCTAGTCAGGCAATACATCGTAATTCGGAGCGTCTATTAGTATTTCGTTAGTTTTTGGATTATTATAAGCCGCATGACATTGTTACCTTACTAAACCAACAACGGGTAGCTAACCCGATACCAATTTTGCCCATCTAAAGTAGCGTGTCGTCACAAAGGTCACGCTATGGAAATCTTCTCATACATAAATTCGCTTACCAATCAATATGGCACGACGGGGATCAACCGTCAAGGCGCGAACTGGGGTGATCGTCCCCAAATAGTACTATTAAATGCATAAGCGTCTACCAACTCCTGGTAGTTCACAATTCATGCTAATGGGACTTTTAGTGACATAACCTAACTTTATTAATCCATTTAATTTCATTTATCGGGTCCTTTAATCATTTATCGGGTCATACAATCAGGTCATACAATCAGGTCATTCAATCATTCGGGTCCAAATCAATAAACAAACAATTGGGACAAATGGTGTCCTATTTTATAAAAAATAACATGTTATCTCCCTCGCGGGTTTATAAAACATTTATAAAAACATTTAAAAGAGTGTGAGGCTATGAACTCACGTTGATATGGGAAGGCGGGTTATCGGCAATTCGGTCGTACGGTACGTGCTTCAATCACGGAAACCTATATAAATAATAATCGGTCTTAGACGTTTGTCCAATGACTTTATAAAAATACCAATTATGTATACATATGATGATTATATATATATGATGATCAAGTGGGTTTACATATCCTCATTTACTCATTTTTGTGTTATATGTCGATAACTTTTATATTAGTTTACTAGTTTTACCCATTTACGTGTCTTAAGTCCAATAAGCTTATTATAAGTTATTTAACTTATTTTAATCCCTTTTATACCTATATTATCAGTACTTAAACTTTACAAGTTGGGCGCAAATGGGTTAAGCCCAATAATAAGTTTATAAGTGTTTTAGTCCATTTTTGTTATATTGTTAGTCCAATAACGTTAATTTAGTCCGTTAACGTCCGTATGTCCTATAGTTCGGGTTTTATCGGTTTTTACTTGTTATACATGTTTATATATCAGTATATGAGTTTTATAAAGTTTACATTAGACGGGTCAAACCATCTAAGTTTTATTTAACAAAAACGTTAATTTTACGGCGATAGCCGAAAAAGTCGTAAAAATCAAGTTTATAGTTTTATAACTTATAAAACTTAACAAGTTACCATTTTTATAAAATGTCCACTTATTTAACCTTTTAAATACTTATATAAATAAAATCCATAAGTTAGTGGGTTTTTATTTTACATTTTATACTATTAAATTTTGAGTGCTTATATAATAGTATTATACTTTAATTTCCAAAAATCTGATTATTATCTTCACTTTCACCAAAACTGCCATATCTTGAGTTCTATATGGAGATAGAAGCTCAAATGTTTATCACATAAACTACATGATATGTGCTACATTTAACTCTTCTATAGCTACTGTTGAATCATCTTCTAAATATTTTCTAAAAATCGTCCAAAACAGTAACCTCAGATTTATACCCTAGGCTTGTTTTGATCATATCTCACTCATTACAATGATTCCATTGCATGGCCAACTCTCACATATGTACAAGACTCATAGCTTACTGTAAATCCATTCTACTTCATTATTTTATCAGTTAAACATATGACTCTTTACTGTTTTATACAGCCATCAAATTTAACCAAGATTTTAACCTTGTTTCTTATGGTTTTTCACCTTTTTAATCATGTTTATCAACAACAAATCCCCACATAACATTTTTATCATCATATAATCATCATATACATATACAATAGGAAATAAAATACATGTTTACATAATCAAAATAACAAGAAGTTGAGGAGGACAATCTTTATACCACCATGATGATGTAAGTTGTGATCAAAACATGGATTTTGATGGAGAAACTTGTGCATAGCCAAGACCATCTTCATGACCACCATGCTTCATGAATATCTTATGGAAAATCAGCCCTACTACTCCATGAAAACTCCTCCTTGGATGTTATAACTTGCACCAATCTTCATCTTTTTGAATGGAGATTAACATATGTTAATTATAACATATGTTTATGGTTAAATTTTGTATGAAATGGGTGTTTGAAGGTGAATATGGGACGGCAACCATGAGAGGAGAAGAGAGAAACTTGAGTTGTTTGCATGGTGAGAAATGAGCTAGTAGTTTGTGTTGGTGGTTTTGTGAAGTGGAAAGCTTCATTGTGAAGCTAGTTAGACAAGTGTCTAACTAGTAAGCCAAAGGTGGTGTGTTGTACACATTGTGCCGTCCCATGTAAGCTAGTGGGGTGGGACAAAGTGTTTTGTCCCATCTCACTAGTTTACGGGTATTCCTCGATTCTAGTTTCCTCGATTTGCGTGCCCTCGGGTCGTTTTACGAAAAACGTTTTTATAAATTATGAATCAACGGCACAAAACGAATCTAATAAAAATTGTCTCATCAAAAACGGAGTTCGAAAACGTAAATACGTAATCCTAAGGTTTCCGGTTTAGTCGTAAAGGACGTTAAAATAAAATCGTAAGTCCTAATCTCTTCTCGTAAATTTGTGAGTTTATGGACCAACACAAATTTAAAACTCCAAAATAATATTCATGGATAAATTTATTTTCTAAAATGTCGGACTGTCACCAAGGACGGTGTATGTAAACGTAAGCACGTAACGCTGAATCCTCCGGTTTAGACGTAGTCGATGCTACTTCAAGACGTAAATCCAAATTTCTTCCCAAAAATATGTGAGTTCATATTGTAACATTAAAATAATGTTTTCAAATAAATATTGAGAATAAAGTATCAATCGTAAATTGACGGATTGTCACATGAATGATTGTTGGACCCAAAAGTTACCTGAATTGTTTTGAGTACCTAGTTGCAAAAGATCCTAAATTCATGAACTATTAACTATTGTTTGATCCTCGTGTGGATTGGAAATAGCCGCTTATACAATTGATAGTACTATGCGGTTGACGACCATATCCGAGACGAGAGCTAGTACGTTGAGTACCCTCTGCGGACGGATAACTTGTGATAAGAAATAAGGTATAATTGCAACTGATGCCTTTAGAAGGGGCACTGGTTTCATCTTAATCATGCCGGTAAATGTACGCGGGTGATTGAGTTAATGGATTAGTGTCATGAGCTTAAGCACAATTATTAGCTATTGCTAACGATAATAACCTTGAATGATAGATTGTTTGATCGATAATTCTATAAATGATCGTGATTGATTTTATACACTTATGTTCAAAATGAGATTGTAAAACCAATAAGTTTCGCTCAACATTATTTGTTGACCCCTTTAGGCATGTGTTTCAAGTAATCGATGATATGGTAGAAAGGAGCATGCGCGGATGGAAGTTGTTGTGGCTTGGCGGTCTAGTTTGTCTTTCCTCCCTTTTATCACTTAAAACTTTTATATTATGTAATGTGAAACAAGTAATGTACTTTTGGGTTGAGATTCAGTGGGGACCTTAACGCAACTTTGTCTTGTATTTTCTATGGGGTTTGGGAAGCAGTAGACAATGATGTTTTAACAATGTTTTAATTAATGTTTAAATTAATACGTCTCTTTGAGCCGTTCGAAACAGCTTGTGTGTAATGATAACTGCCTAGCACCCAAATGTTGTAGTTCCGCTGCGCATACGATTTGGGGGTGTTAGAAATGCAATATTATCAATTAAAAGGCTTATTTTTAATAAAAGATAGTTTTGAACGAAGAAAAACTTTAGTATAACTTAACCTTCTAATTTGAGGAGACAATGGATTGATCCAAGTTTTAAAGTATTATATATTTCAAAGATCTTGTGTCACCATCGCTCTGATACCAATTGTAGAAACTAGAAGAGGGGGGGGGGGGGGATTGTATAGTTTCTCATCGGTTTATCTCCTAATTAAAATTCCTTTGAATTAGGTAAGTGCCAAAACTATCTTTTACTTGAAAGTTAGTTGCATAATGATTAGGTTCAATTCTAATGCATTAACAATAAGTAGTGAGTGTAATAAAGATGAAGGTAAGTAATGAGTGAGGATAGAAACAACCTAGTAGGAAGACACCTAGATTTATAATGGTTCGGCAACGAGGCTCTATCCTCGTTCCTACTCCACTCCTCGAGTACACCTTACTCGAGATTTCCACTATATCCACAAGCTCCCTACTTGGCAGAGCAAACCTTACAATGTCGCTTACATTCTTTTCTGACACTAAGCTAAAGCTAGGACCAATCTACACAACGTCGCCCACTTCACCATTTTACGACACAAGGCTAGATGTCGAGTTCTAATCCAAAGCTATAACCAATCTTCACGACGTTGCATACTTCACCATTTTCCGACACAAGGCTAGATGTCGAGTTCTAATCCAAAGCTAGAACCAATCTTCACGACTCTTTACTTTGAAGCTAAGTGAGAACTTCACACAACACAAGTACACATCACTTTATAGTTTAGTGAGTACTCACAAGACATAACCACATCACTTTGTAGTTTAGTGAGAACTAACACAACTTATTACAACTCAACTAAACATATCCAAGTACCCACATGTAACTTGGATCTACACAACACAAATCCAAGCACACACATATGCAAAGGATTTACACCACTCTAATACAAGTTTTCACACATAGCTTGGATGAACACAACTAGTCCAAGTATTCACAAATACATTGGATCTACACAAGACACAAATAAAAAAATGATGAACATGACTCGATTTTTAGGAGAGGATGATCTTCATCAAGGCTTCATCTTTAATCACATCACAAGTGTGTGAGTGATCTTCTCTTTGGACAAGGTAAAGAAGGAGATCAAGATGATAATCATAAGTAAACATACTTAACACATTAAGTGATCATTTACGAATGATTAGGATTAGATAGGAGAAAGAAGGCTTAAAGAGATGTCCAAAAAGGGTTAATGAAACTGCAGATTTGATCCACTATTTATAGAAGACAACTCCCAACGGCTAGATGGGGGCAGTTCCTTAGCTACCTAGGCGGTTCCTTATCGATAGCGAACTGCATAGGCACTTAAGGAACCGCGGAGTGTATACTCCGATCCTTTTTGTCTTTTAGTATATTTGGAATATCTGAGGTTGTTTAAACCTTCAAATGATATTCTTATGGCATTTGGAATATGCCATATTCAAATTTACATTTTTATTTTAATAAAACATTTATTTAAAAATAAAGTTTATTAAAAATCTTTTGTTACATTTGACAAACGTGAGTTTGTCGAGCTAATCACTTTTATGATCACTAAGCATGATTAAGATATGTTAGTGTAATGATTATTACCTTGATGATAGTGTTTGTTAGATAATTCGTTTTACGATTGTGTTTGACAATAAGTGTCTTTGTAATTTGTCGTGATCAAAACTAAGAAAGATTAATTAGTACTAACAATATTTTTAGGCATTGCTTTGCATTAACAAAGTATTATTCGGAAGAAGACTCGATGACTAGTTAGTTTTTAATATCCAAGGAAGAAAACATGCTATTAGAATCACCTGTTGGATTAAAGAAGCCAAATTAATCAGTTTTCTAACTTAGTAATCGTATTTGGAATTGAGAAATGAAGCTTGCTATAAGAAGATAGCACTTCGTCTCTTATCTTGGTAAATCTTTATACTCAACCCATTGAGATAAATGAAATACATAAGATCGCTTGATTAAATTTCAAATATTTCTTATCGAGAAGATGAAAGAAGAACTCCGTTATTTAATGATAAAAGTAATTAACCTCCAGACATACAAGAGGAAATTTCAAGAGTTAGTAGAATTAAATCCTATTCCGTAGAATGATAAAAGCTTTCACCAGAAAATTTTATCCTTGAATTATGTCATGGAATTTCATCTGAAATTCTGTTAAGAAGACTCCATCAGAAGATTTTGTTAGGAAAGTTTAAGAATTTTATCGAAGATTCTGAAGAAAGATTACCACTTCGAAAATCCCAATATATTGGAAAAAGTCATTTACCTCTACCTAAAGAGTTGATGATCAAGGTAATTAAGCACAATCCTGTGCAAAAATTAGAAAAATCTTAAGCGTAAACTCGGCAGTGAATGAACGTCCGTAAATTATAATGAAACAAGAAACTACCATAACTGGAATTAGTAGAATCCAAACTACAATGAATATGATGGAAATTTTCTTTTGTGTAAGAAATGCACCCTACATCACACAAAAATTTGCACCATCTGGTGTCAGATTTTCAACATAGTAGATCATTATACTAGGATTTATAAGGGCAAGTGGCCTTATTAAGCATATGCTTGGCAAGATTATTCTGTATTTTATTGGGAATAAAATACCATCTTCTATTTTTCAAACGTCGTTTGTCTCTAGGAAATCGTATTCTTATATATTATACAAGACGTATTACACACGCTAACGTAAGAAGGAAACTTAAGGGTGGAATATTTGTTTATATTCGTGTTATGTTAGAAATTTCTAAGTCAATTATTTACATTCTGTTTATTTGATTGAATTAGGACGCTTCTTCAGTCAAATAAATAAATTTAAATCACCAAATTTATGATTTCTTCCTTGCATAAAGTTGGACGCATCTTTATGTTAGTATGAATTTATAAATTAACTTAAAGAAATTCGATATAAGACAAGTATAGACCTGATAAAACTGGAATACTTGTGTTTTTAAACTATATGCTTTTACTGAAATATGTTATTACATGGAGTGCCGAAACTCTTACTTGCTACCCAAATTTCATGAGTCATTAAACACTTACGTGTGCGTTAATATGGTGAATAGATCTATTGGGTTTAACGAATCCTGTTTGTGTTACCTGTACATGGGGTAATCGGGCATACTTTATTAAAGAACTAATGGGTAATCTGTGCCTGCAGTTTTCTTGTCATGACAATTTGTCATAACAGTCACTTCGGTGAATTCCGTTAGTTTTGAGGCCATGAACTTAGCATAGCTTTATGTGAACGAATAGTAAAGTAGCTCAAAGTGGTAGACATGATGCCATCTGGATCATTGTCAATTATCTTGTTAGATTTATAGGATCTATTCCTATCTAGGAAATTGATAATATGGTAACTCTGACGAGATCATACAAGAAATAATCTGTCGACATAGAGAATAAATATCTATCATCTAAGATCGTGACGAGTGTTTCACATCTTGATCCTAAAAGTATACTCAAAATTTGTGTGTACTAATGTGTTAAGTGAAAGAACTACCCAAATACTAAACTATATACTCCACGTATGTGTTATTGTTTTGGAAAGAACACTTACCATTTTCCCGTGTAACAATAGTCTTCATTCTAGAATCAAAGCAATATTACTTGAATCACTCTATCGAAAGAAGTGACATTCACGTATTTACTGGGCTAAAGTTGGAGATTTTCAACTTACCCAAAGTAGTTCATGAAACTATTTGAGAAGGTTATATGAGAATAGAGCTTCATAGTACATTGAATAGTGGCCGTTAGGTAACTGCTAGATTTAAATGGTAAATTGGAAGACTGTTTTGATAAATATTTTTCACTATGAATGAGAAACTACACCATATTAAAAAGTATCTATGTGAGAATGATGTTTTCTCTATGAATTACCCAAATTGATTTTGAAAAATGCGATAATCAATTCATGATTTTGAATTGAGCAGTGACGTATTGACAAAAGTTTCCCAAAGAACTCAACAATAATCACAATCCTTTTCGTATTTTGGAATCTAAGGAAGATTTATGTGATTAAATGATTTATTTGAAACTAAAATACCAACTGTAAAGCTATTTTCTTGATATGTGAATAACATTCTGAGAAAGAATTTGAACACCTAAGAGCTATGTTTGCCCTTGATATGCTACGTTACCCTTATGATCTCGGGACGAGATTTCTTTAAGGGGGAGAGACTGTAACAAACCTCAAATTTCACATATATGCTATAAGCTATAATTGTCTCAATATGAAAAATTGGCTAGGAAATGTTTCTTTCTGTACCTTACTTGGTAAGATGAACTGCTTCTCACAACCTGAACTGCCCTTACAACATATTCCTATATGTTGTCAATAAAATGTATATATCAAGTCTAAGATCTAAAAGTGATCTATTAAGTTCAATATCAAAAAGAACACCTCAAATGTAACTATAGTTCCCTAAATTTCCTTACAAACCCTAGAATCCCTATAAATGAGTTTTAAACTCAAGAATGGTAAGCTATGAATGGAAAAAACATATAAATAAATCATTAAGGATTATAAACAAGTGGTAAACTATACTTTGAAGACCTAATAATATCTAAAAATGACAAGGACAAACCATACAAAGCTAAGTACAAGTAATTGTACATAATAGTCTAGATCACCACCTATAAACCCTTGATAAACAATATTTCAAGCAAAGTAATTACATGATATCCATGTTCAAGTATAAAAAAAAATATACTAATTATAATCCATCATATAAAGGAAAGTTAATTGATCACAAAATGCTAATATTCACTAATGCAAAGCTAATCACAAGTTAAGACCTAGTAACCAAGATTAGCATATAAAATCCATTATACATTAAATTAGAGTCTAATGTTTTGCTGTAAATTATAAAACTCAACTATACATCATATTAAGAATATACATTTATTTCAAGTCAAGTTACAAGTTGGTAAAGCATAAAGTACAAGTTATCAAAGAATAGGATCTTAAGCTCCCATAATTATCCCTAGAATATGATCAACCTATATTCTAACACCCCCACAAATTCTATGCGCAGTGGAACTACAACATTTGGGTGCTAGGCAGTTATCATCACACACAAGCTATATCAAACGACTCAAAGAGACGTAAAAGTTTAAGCATAATTTAAACATTGTAAAACATACAAGTCTACAGTTTTCCAAATCCCAAGATGATACAAAACAGAGTTTACGTTTGGTCCCCACTGAATCTCAACCCCAAAAGATACATTTTTATTCACATGACAGAAAAATAAAAGGGTTTCAAGTTAAATAAGGGTGGAAAAACAAGTAGACCGCCAAGCCACACACAACTCCCATCCTTTGCATGCTCCATGCTATACATCATCGATTACCTGAAACACATGCTAAATTGGGTCAACATATAATGTTGAGTGGAATTCATAGGTTTTACAATCTCATTTTGAACATAAGTGTTATAAAATCATTCACGATCATTTATAGAATTGTCGATCAAACAATCTATTATCAAGGTTATTACAATTGTGTTTAAGCTCATGACACTAATCCGTTAACTCAATCACCAGCGTATAATTACCGGTGTGATTAAGATGAAACCATTGCCCCTTCTAAAGGCATTAGTTGCGATCATACCTTATTTCTTATCACAAGTTATCCGTCCGTAGGGGGTACTCAACGTACTAGCCCTCGTCTCGGATAGGGTCGTCAACCCCATAGTAATATCAATTGTATAAGAGGCTATTTTCAATCCACACGAGGATTAAACAATAGTTAATAGTTCATGAATATAGGGTCTTATGCAACTAGGTACTCAACACAATTTAGGCAACTTCGGGTCCAACACTCATTCATGCCTTATGTTCATTTTATAAAACTTGCATGCATCTCCCTCGCGGGTAAAAACAATTGAAAACAGTAGTAAGCGAGGCTACAAATTCACACCTTATATATATGGAAGTAGTCGACGTTACGAATACGATCACTGACGATGATGAGGATGTCCGAGAAATTCAACACCTAACAAACAATAACGCGTAATGAGTCAATCTCATTTATATAACTTTAAGTACTGTATAATATGTACATATTAGTCAATTGTCATAATTACAAACTCACGCCAAAACCAAACAAGTAGTTGTTATTAGATTTATACGATTTATCTACGTTATTAAAGTTACTACCCTTTTTACATTTTTCGCCGATACTTACCAAAAGTATGGGCTGTTTTCTATGACTTAAGCACTTTTATAAAATTTAAGAAAATTCAAAAAAATACCTCATGACCTGTAGAAAACCCATTTTTAATCCCATGAAAATTTTTCACTTCTATGACTCGTTACTTAACACGTTACTAGACGTACATATTTTGGACTGATTTTGCATATTGACCATATTGGACTTGTTTGACCCATTTAAAATACACCATTGACGCATCCAACACCTAAGTCTAATAATAGACTCACAAATGCAGGTTTGAAACCAAAAATCAACTTTTAATCAATTACCAAACTCTATCTATGGTCCCCGGGATCTGACCCAAAACCAAACATAATTTCGGATTATGTAGGTTCTCATCTCCCGGTACACTTATTTTCAAAACATCATAACTTTTGACTCGTTAGGAGTCGTAAGCTCTACTTTATACTAAAATGTAGCTAAGAACAAGCACTACAACTACATTCTATATTCATGACATGTATCGAATCTTATGATTTTCAAAACACCCTTAAATAATCTGCCTAAAACTTACTACTTCAAAATCACATTAGCACTTGTTTCCAAACCATTTTAACGACACCTAGCTCTAACATAACCACTCATGACCATTCCTAAACACCTTAATCAGTCCCTAACACCTAGAACATCAAATCTACTCTAATACCATTTACCAAATCAAGCATGCAATGTGTTTAACCCATTCAAACACACCTAAAACATCAATCTAAACACAAACCTATAAAAAAAATAATCAAACACCATGATCCACCAAACACCCACATTTGGCCGTAGGGTGTTGGTGATCAAAACACCCAAACCAAACAAGTTTTGGTTAATTCAAATGGTGAATTATCATAATCTAAACACCAATCAAACATGCATTAAGTTTAATTACACAAAATCAAACTTTTGAAAAATCTTTTAATTTTTGGAAAAATCATGTTAATGCATGTTGGATTAAACCTTGGAATAACACTTACTATGTGATTAGAAAAGGTGGTCTTTAATTGGTTTTGATCAAAACAAGAAAAAAATATGGATTTTGGTGGTGGTGGTGGTATGGCCGACGGCCAAAGGAGAAGAGAGGGAGTGGGTGGTTTTTTTTTGAAGTGAAATGTTGTGTGTGCTCCCTTCTTTGCTTTTGTAAATTTTTAGGGACCCCTTGTGCAATTTAGGCATTCTTTTGGCCTTAAATCTAAACGACCTCAATATTTTGCGGGAAATGACTTAATAGTCGACTTGGAAAATTTTGCGGGAGTCGGGGGTCATCCCGAACACTCCAGAATACTTTTAGAACAATTTAAACGCATCCGGAGAGAAATAAAACGCACCCGACTCGACTTAACACGAACTAAAAATAAAATTCTCGAAAAATTATAATATCGATAAAGCGACAATAAAACATAAAAATTGGGCATCCGTCGGGATCGTAATCGTCATCGTTCTTCTTAAATCGTCAATCGTAAAGATTACGACCTCAAACCTCGGTTTCAACTAAAACTATTAAATATATAATAAACGAAATTTCTTAAAAATTTCAAAAATATTCGTAATTTAGGGTAAGATGAGTAACCTCGGTTTCTGGGTATTACATCCACCCCTCTTTAAAGAGAGCGACGTCTCGGCGCTCGCCTCTTCTTATAATCGCATTTCGTGCCGCTGGAACAGATGAGTATATCTCTCCTTGAAGAAGTCCTCATGTTCCCAAGTGTATTCCGGTCCACGCCTAGAATTCCATCGTACTTTCACAATGGGAATTCTACTTTGCTTCAACCTCTTAACCTCTCGGTCCATAATCTCCACTGGTTCCTCCACGAAATGCATTTTATCGTCAAGCTGAATCTCGTCCAAAGGAATCACCAATTCCTTATCCGCCAAAATCTTCTTCAAATTTGATACGTGAAACGTGTCGTGAATAGCACTAAGCTCATTCGGCAATTCTAACTTATACGCTACCGGTCGAATTCGTTTAACAATCTTGAACGGTCCAATATACCTTGGACTCAGCTTTCCTTTCTTCCCAAAACGAATCACATCCTTTCATGGCGAAATCTTAAGCATGACCATGTCTCCGACCTCAAATTCCAACGGTTTCCTCCTATCATCGGCATAACTCTTCTATCGGCTTCTTGCAGCAAGTAAGCGGTTCTTAATTTGCACAATCTTCTCTGTCGTCTCCAAAACCATCTCGGGCCCAGTCAACTGACTCTCTCCTACTTCGCTCCAACACACAGGAGATCTACACTTCCTCCCATACAACGCTTCAAATGGTGTAGCCTTAATGCTCGCATGATAACTATTATTATATGAAAACTCCACTAAAGGCAAGTGGCATTCCCAACTTCCTCCGAAATCAATCACGCATGCTCAGAGCATGTCCTCTGACGTCTGAATAGTTCGTTCGCTTTGGCCATCAGTTTCAGGGTGATAGGCCGTGCTCAAACTCAATTCGGTGCCCATCCTACGTTGAAGAGATTTCCAAAATTCCGAGGTAAACCTGCTATCGCGATCCGAAATGATCGATAAAGGTACACCATGTCGACAAACAATCTCCTTCACGTACACACTGGCAAGTTTCTCCATGCTATCCGTCTTCTTCATAGGTAAAAAATGAGCAGATTCGTCAATCTATCAACTATTACCCAAATCATATCACAACCACTATGAGTTCTTGGTAAACCCGTCACGAAATCCATAGCGATCTTTTCCCATTTCCATTCTGGGATCTCAGGTTGTACCAACAACCTAGACGGTTTCTTATGTTCAGCTTTAACCTTCGCGCAAGTCAAACACTTACTGACGTAATAAGCAATCTCCGCCTTCAAATTCGGCCACCAGTAAACATTCTTCAGATCATGATACATCTTATCCGCTCCAGGATGTATCGAGTACTTCGATCTATAAGACTCATTCATAACCAAATCTCGTACTCCAGGCATTCCTTCCTCGGATGGACATAGCGGTACCAAATCCGATTCTCAAAATATCTCAGCCCGTCTGACTTAACCACAAAAAGAGGTTTATGTAGTCTTCCCAGATTCTCAGCATCAACATTTTCTTTCATTAATCCCCTCTCTTGAGCCTTCAATATTGTTCCGGTCAAATCAACACCCTTAGTCATCACTAATGCTCTGACTCTCAAGGGTTTCTCTCTATCCTTCCTACTAAGTGCATCCGCTACATTGTTCGCCATGCGAGGATAGTAGCGAATCTCGCAGTCATAGTCACTCAGTAGTTCCACCCATCGTCTTTGTCTCATATTCAACTCCTTTTGGTCTAAAATGTGCTGCAAACTCTTGTGGTCAGTGAATACAACACACTTAGTCCCATACAAGTAGTGTCTCCACAACTTTAGCGCAAAAACTATAGCTCCCAATTCAAAATCATGCGTAGTGTAGTTTTCCTCATTCTTCCTCAATTGCCTCGACACGTAAGCGATCACCTTCTCACGCTGCATCAAAACAACTCCACGTCACAATAAACCATGAAGTCTTCGATTCCTTCTGGCAATGACAAAATCGGAGCAGAACACAATTTGTACTTAAGTGTTTTGAAAGCGATTTCTTCATCATTTCCCCATTCAAACACCCGATTCTTCTCAGTAAGCTTGGTCAACGGCTTTGTAATCAACGAAAACTCTTCGATGAATCTCCGATAATAACCAGCTAAACCATGAAATTGTCGAACTTCAGTCGGCGTTGTCGGTGCCGTCCATTCTTTAATTGCCTCTACCTTGGCAGAATCCACACGAACTCCTTCGCTATCAATCACATGCCCAAGAAATTGTACAGATTCCAAAAAAAATTCACACTTTGAGAATTTCGCGTACAACTTCTCTTTCTTCAACAGCTCCAATATCGTCCTCAAGGGCTTCTCATGTTCTTCTTTTCTCTTGGAGTAAATAAGAATATCATCAATGAATACAATGACAAACTTATCCAAATACGACTTGCACACTCGATTCATAAGATCCATGAATACTTCAGGCGCATTCGTTAGCCCAAAAGGCATCACTCGGAATTCAAAATGTCCTTATCGCGTACGAAAAGTAGTTATAGTAATATCCTTCTCTCTAACTCGCAGTTGATGATACCCTGATCTCAAGTCAATCTTTGAGTACACACAGGAACCTTGCAATAAATCT
Source organism: Glebionis coronaria (assembly GCA_025667525.1). Lineage (NCBI taxonomy): Eukaryota > Viridiplantae > Streptophyta > Magnoliopsida > Asterales > Asteraceae > Glebionis > Glebionis coronaria. Next base: position 447,380,374 of record CM046874.1, read on the forward strand.
TCAATCCTCGGCAATGGATACCGATTCTTAACTGTCAATTTGTTAAGCTCTCGATAGTCGATACACATTCTAAACGACCCATCCTTCTTCTTTACAAACAACACAGACGCTCCCCATGGTGATGAGCTCGATCGAATAAACCCCTTATCCATCAATTCTTTCAATTGATCAGATAACTCTCTCTTCTGACGGTGCCAATTGATAAGGTGCACGAGCAACTGGTGCGGCTCCTGGCATCAAATTGATCTGAAATTCTACTTCACAAGAGGGCGGTAAACCCGACAATCATCAGGAAAAACCTCCGGATATTCTCGAATTACAGGCACCTCTTCCAACTTTTTCTCTACATCACCATCACTAGAAATCTGTGCCAGAAACACATCGCATCCTTCTTCCACATACCTCATCATCTTCAAGCAAGATATTACTCTTAGACGAGAAGTACATTCATTTCCCTTCACAGTCAAAACCCTATTCCTCAACGATATTTGGACTAACCTTTCTCCACAAACGATCACCGCACTATGCGCCATTAACCAATCCATCCCAATGATCACGTCGAAAGGTCCTAGCTCTATAGGCATTAAGTCGATATCAAAGGCATAATTCCCTAACTTCAAGGTACACCCTCTTAGTATAGAATTAGTACTAACAATCTTTCCATCGGCTAATTCCACATTATAGTTAGTCGTTAGCATTATCGGTTCTCTATTGATAAGACGACTAAATTTTACATCTACAAAGATTTTGTCGGAACCAGAATCAAATAATACACTAGCATAACGAGCGTCAAGTAGAAACATACCGGGCACCACATTCGGGCCTTGCGGTTTATCAGCGGTACCTACTCGATATACAGCAGCAGCATTATCTCCTCCCTGCCTATTCCCAATTTTCGGGCAGTTTCCTTGCTTGTGCCCCTTTTCTCCACACCCAAAACAAACCATTACCCTCGTGGCATTTGGCCCTGTAGCCACACCTCTAGATCGGCAATCTACAACTCTATGAACCGCTTTTCCACACTTGCTACATGAAGGAGGACAATTCCCAATATGGTACAAGTTACATCGACCATAATGAGGATTAACCTTAACTCCTCTGGGGACAGTAGCAGCTCTCATCCCATCATTTCTTATCTGGTTGAACTGCTGGTTACGATTCTGACCTTGGTTGTTGTTGCGGTTTCCCCCTTGATTTTGACCTTGCAATTGATTTCCCTGAGCAACTTCCCACTTCCTTTTGTTTCCCTCATCAATGTAGTCTTTCTTATCTTACAGCTTAACATCCATCAGCACGTGAGCCATTTGAACGGCTTCATCAAATGATCCAGGCTTTGACGAAGTTGTCTCACCCTTAATGTTTCTCGACAAACCCTTGGTGTACTGCTTCATCTTCTTGTGATCATCAGCGAAAGCATCAGTACACAATAGGCTTAACTCATTAAACCTCCTTGTATAAGCAGTGATGTCAGTGTTCTTCAAATACAAGTGCCTCAACTCGTCCTCTAACTGACCCAGCTCTTCCACGGGACAAAACTTCTTAGTCAAGAGTGCCTTGGTTGTAGCCCAAGTTCTTCCATTTGCTACCACTAATCCGACAGTAGCCACCTGGTTGTTCCACCAGCTTAAAGCGTCATCGAGAAAAGTAGCAGCTGCAAATTTAACTTTGTTTGCCTCAGAGCACCCACTGATTTCGAAAGTGCCTTCAATATTCTCCAACCATCTACGGAGTTCCAAAGCTCCACCGGTACCACGAAACTGTGTGGGACCACATTTCACAAAACCGGCATAAGAACACTCCCTTGGGGCTGGCTGTCTTCCTACATTTCCACCTTGATCTGGGTTTTGGTTTGCACGATCCGCCTCGAGTGCATTGGCTATTGCCTCTTGAATCATAGTGTTTACACGGTTAGCTGTCAACTTTGGAGGTATGGTGAAGTCTTAGTTACACCTCTCTGCAAAGACAGGGAAAATAGAAAACAAGGTAAGTATACACATCAAGATTAAGAAGGATTTCTCTTTCAAGACATAATATAAGTAGAACAACACATCAACGACAAGGTTACTAATATTCATAAATCACATCACAAAAGAGCAAATTTAAGACTTATCATAGATTATGAAAGGTAAACATGGATGGCATTGATAGATCAACCAAAATATGTGACAAGTAATGCCACTATAACCAGACACCAACAAACATAAAGTCATCAAGTTTTCATCACAATACCATCATACAAGAGTCTAAAATAGTTCGATTACAATGATCAAAAGATAAAATAAAATATAAGTAACTAGTCACGTGGTGATCCACATGACCTCTTGGATGGTGGTTCTTCTTCATCCTCTTCGGGCTCTTCGTCACTGTCTTCTTCTTCCTCGTCCATCTTCCTCTTCCCCTTATCACTCGGCTCACACTCAGTCACCTTCTTCTTTCCAGAAGTAAATCCAAACTCCAATGCTACCTGATTCCATAAAGTGACACACTCACCCCTGGCGGGTGGCTGAACCATGAAATCATTAGCCTCCAGCTCAGAGTCATCTACAAATCTCCAATCTTGCAGCAGGGATGATCTAACACGGTGCTCCCAACTCTGCATCCTAGCCTGGTCTTCCTTAACCCGCTCAAGACTGGCACTCAGGTTTGCTATCATCGATCTCAAACTGTTAATATCACTCTTATTCACTGCTCCATCGAACTCAGCCCTTGCAGTCCTTGCCAATAATTTCTGATGTGCTCTTTCATTCTCGTCAAACCTTTTAATTACTCTAGTTTCCACCACATAATGTTCGTACATCGACCTCTCAATTCTTCTCAAGAAAAGCGGAACGTCACCATAAGCACTTGGTCCGGGGCATGTAACTCTTGCGATGTCCTGATGAAGAGAATTTGCACTAGCCGCAACGTCGGAACTTCTAGGGATACCTGACATACCAATCAGATGAGAAATACGGGTAGGCCTGAGGATGGTAGTACTCCTTTGATCGGGAATCTGAGCTTGCACATTATCCGTCTCGGCTTGTCCTTCAACGACTGCTCCAACATATTCCCTTGTCTCTTGTCTCTCAGCTTCTTCCACGATTCGGCTTACATGCCCGTTAGGCGGTACCTCGGCCATCTCTGCAATAACAAAAAATTTTGGAGGGTACATAATATTATTATTCAATATTTATAAATATATGCATGCAAATGCAATGCAAAGGTGGTACACATGCCCAAAATGCGATAATATGATGCTCATGCATATGCAATACAATAATTACGTAATCGAGTACTCCACGTACAATTTCAATGTTTACATATAGTAGTTCAGTATTAACATAATAAATACTCATATATTACTTCAATTCAAAAGGTATACATCTATACCATCAATACTAAAAATAAACCTTACCGGAGCCATGCAAGATAGTTGTGTGCTTGGATAATTTCTTACGACACCAAAAGTTATAGTTTAGGATTTTTCAAAATGACCTAGTTCTCTATAACTCATGGCTCTGATTACCGATCTCTAACACCCCCACAAATCCTATGTGCAGCGGAACTACAACATTTGGGTGCTAGGCACTTATCATTACACACAAGCTATATCAAACGAATCAAAGAGACGTAAAAGTTTAAGCATAATTTAAACATTGTAAAACATACAAGATTACAGTTTTCCAAATCCCAAGATGATAAAAAACAGAGTTTGCGTTTGGTCCCCACTGAATGTCAACCCCAAAAGATACATTTTTGTTCACATGACAGAAAAATAAAAGAGTTTCAAGTTAAATAAGGGTGGAAAAACAAGTAGACCGCCAAGCCACACACAACTCCCATCCTTTGCATGCTCCAAACTACACATCATCGATTACCTGAAACACATGCTAAATTGGGTCAACATATAATGTTGAGTGGAATTTATAGGTTTTACAATCTCATTTTGAACATAAGTGTTACAAAAATCATTCACGATCATTTATTGAATTGTCGATCAAACAATCTATTATCAAGGTTATTACAATTGTGTTTAAGCTCATGACACTAATCCGTTAACTAAATCACCCGCGTATAATTACCGGCGTGATTAAGATGGAACCATTGCCCCTTCTAAAGGCATTAGTTGTAATAATACCTTATTTCTTATCACAAGTTATCCGTCCACAGGGGGTACTCAACGTACAAGCCCTCGTCTCGGATAGGATCGTCAACCCCATAATACTATCAATTGTATAAGCGGCTATTTTCAATCCACACGAGGATTAAACAATAGCTAATAGTTCATGAATATAGGGTCTTATGCAACTAGGTACTCAACACAATTTAGGCAACTTCGGGTCCAACAATCATTCATGCCTTATGTTCATTTTATAAAAACTAGCATGCATCTCCCTCGCGGGTAAAAACAATTGAAAACAGTAGTAAGAGAGGCTACAAATTCACACCTTATATATATATGGAAGTAGTCGACGTTACGAATGACGTTCACCGCCGATGATGAGGATGCCCGGGAGATTCAACACCTAACAAACAATAACGCGTAATGACTCAATCTCATTTATATAACTTTAAGTACTGTAAAATATGTACATATTAGTCAATTGTCATAATTACAAACTCACGCCAAAACCAAACAAGTAGTTGTTATTAGATTTATACGATTTATCTACGTTATTAAAGTAACTACCCTTTTTACATTTTTCGCCGATACTTACTAAAAGTATGAGCTGTTTTCTATGACTTAAACACTTTTATAAAATTTAAGAAAATACACAAAAATACCTCATGACCTGTAGAAAACCCATTTTTAATCCCATGAAAAATTTTCACTTCTATGACTCGTTACTTAACACGTTACTAGACGTACATATTTTGGACTGATTTTGCACATTGACCATGTTGGACTTGTTTGACCCATTTAAAATACACCATTGACCCATCCAACACCTAAGTTTAATAATAGACTCACAAATGCAGGTTTGAAACCAAAAATTAACTTTTAATCAATTACCAAACTCTATCTATGGTCCCCGGGATTTGACCCAAAACCAAACATAATTTCGGATTATGTAGGTTCTCATCTCCTGGTACACGTATTTTCAAAACATCATAACTTTTGACTCGTTAGGAGTCCTAAGCTCCACTTTATACCAAAATGTAGCTAAGGACATGCCCTACAACTACATTATATATTCATGACCTGTATCTAAGCTTATGATTTTCAAAACACCCTTAAACAATCTACCTAAAACTTACTACTTCAAAATCACCTTAGCACTTGTTTCTAAACTATTTTAACGACACCTAGCCCTAACTTAACCACTCATGACCATTCCTAAACACCTTAATCAGTCCCTAACACCTAGAATATCAAATCCACTCTAAAACCTATTTACCAAATCAAGCATGCAATTTGTTTAACCAATTCAAACACACCTAAAACATCAATCTAAACACAAACCCACAAACAAAATAATCAAACACCATGATCCACCAAACACCCCCATTTGGCCGTGGGGTGTTGGTGATCAAAACACCCAAACCAAACAAGTTTTGGTTAATTCAAATGGTGAATTAGCACAATCTAAACACCAATCAAACATGCATTAAGTTTAATTACACAAAATCAAACTTTTGAAAAATCTTTTCATTTTTGGAAAAATCATGTTAATGCATGTTGGATTAAACCTAGGAATAACACTTACTAAGTGATTAGAGAAGGTGTTCTTTAATTGGTTTTGATCAAAACAAGAAAAAATATGGATTGTGGTGGTGGTGGTGGTATGGCCGACGGCCAAAGGAGAAGAGAGGGAGAGGGTGGTTTTTTTTTGAAGTGAAATGTTGTGTGTCCTCCCTTCTTTCCTTTTGTAATTTTTTAGGGACCCCTTGTGCAATTTAGGCATTCTTTTGGCCTTAAATTCCAACGACCTCAATATTTTGCGGGAAATGACTTACTAGTCGACTTGGAAAATTTTGCGGGAGTCGGGGGTCATCCCGAACACTCAAAAATACGTTTAGAACAATTTAAACGCACCCGGAAAGAAATTAAATGCACCCGACTCGACTTAACACGAACCAAAAATAAAAATCTCGAAAAATTATAATATCGATAAAGCGACAATAAAACATAAAAATTGGGCATCCGTCGGGATCGTAGTCTTCATCGTTCTTCTTAAATCGTCAATCGTCAAGATTACGACCTCAAAACTCGGTTTCAACTAAAACGATTAAATATATAATAAACGAAATTTCTTAAAAATTTCAAAAATATTCATAATTTAGGGTAAGATGAGTAACCTCGGTTTCTGGGTATTACATATATAAACCCTCAAACTAAAAATGTAGAATCCCTAGAAGTCATAAACATAATATATAAGCCCTAGAATAAGTGTTTATAGAGGTACAAACACTAATTACCCAAGATAAAAAGTCATTAGGATTAATGACCTAAAAACACTTATATTAAGAAATCTACATAGAATCACTACCTAGTTCTTTTTAGAAAAGTCTATAAATATTAGTAGGACTTCATTAAGGTTATAATATTATGTTAAGACAATGTACAAGTACCCTAATGCACAAGGTACAAGATTTCAATGCATGGCTTGTAAATTATGTCAAAATGGGTATTTTCACCCTTTGTTAACAAAATCAATGTAGGGACTTCATGAACACATTGAGGAAAATATAGGATTGTTAAACACGTAATGATTCATGCACTTAGTGAGAATTTCCCTTCATTTTTTGCATAATAAATAGCAAAAATGTATTTTTAGTGCATATATCATTTATATTTGCTATTTATTATTGTAGGTAGGGATATCAAAGAAATGAGCAAAAAACGAGCACGAGAAATGAAAAGAGCACGAGAAATCGAGTTTGACGGTGCATTCGTGTTTTATTGGGCCGACCCGACACAATTTAAATGGGTCGAACCGACCCATTAATATATCAAACAGCCCAACTCAGGCCCAACAACATTAAAAGACACAAAGGCCCAACAACAACATTAGATTGGGCGTAGCCCAGTAGCAAGAAAAAACCCAGCATACCCAATATGGCCCACCGTAGAGGACGCAGCAAGTAGCAAGCCCATAGGCCCAAAAGAAGTTATGTAGAGATCAGATCTTGGCAAAAAATGAAACACAACACATTTTTTTTATTGATAGTCTGTATTTTGAATTTTATAGAGTGGCATAGAAAGTAAGCTAGAAAACATTCCATTTTTATCTCCCTTTTTTAGTTTTCCTGTTTATTGAGATAGATAGATACAACAACAATTTTAATTCTTAATTTTGGTAAGTGTTCATTATTTTTTCTTTGGGTTGATAGGGTAGAATAAACAAAGAGATAACATTCCAATTTTATTATTCCCTGTATTATTTGAGTGGAGAAAAAGCACAGCATAGCACAACATCCAATTAAGGATAGATCTTGACTTCTCATCATTACTTATCCCGCCGTTTTTTTTCTTTAGATAGGGTAGAAAAAATAGGCAGTCAACATTTCCATTTTTTATATTCCTCATTTTTTTAGTGTTAAGTTAACTGTTTTTTTGGTTTTTTGTCTTTTCCTAGCTTAGATTGGATAAACAACGCAGCCCTTCATTCATTTTTATTTTCAATGTCTTAATTTTTAGTAGGGTAGATGTAGCTAAATGAATTGGCATCCTCACTTTAATTTCTATTTCGCGGCATTAATTTATGAAACAGAGCTATCCATTGTTTTTTATATCAAAGACTTATATTTTTATTTTTAGATATAATTCCTGCGTTTTATTTTTTTAAAGATAGATTAGATTTTTTTAGGATCTTATCCTATAATATATCATTTCCCCTGCGTATTAGTTTTAGTTAAGATAGGTAGGATTTTGAGGTTTATTTTTGCGTATTATTTTATTGAACCTGCACTTTACTTTGCTATTTTATTTGTGTTCGAGTTTATCGAAGCTAAAAGAAGTTAATTAAATGAATCTAATAAAAAAATGACAGAGTTTTAAACTTCAGTTTTCTTTAATGAATTAGTTTACAAATACATTTTGTTTTAATTAGTTTATAAAATTTAGATTTAAAATAAAAATAGTTTTTAGAATTATTTTAAAATGTCGTTTAGCTTAATTATCGTTAACCGATTGATGTCTTTTGATCTCGGCGTTTCTTCTACATCATTTTCGATTCTTCGTTTCATTTCGGTATCTACTTTCTTTCACTCTTAATGTCATTTTTATGCTTAAAAGCCGTTTGCTTGTTCCCGTAGATTAGTTATGATTCCTTTCTTTTTAGCTATTAGTGTAGTATCGTTATTATTGTTAGCTTTACTTTTAGATATTTGTAGCTTAATATTCGTAGTATAATTATCGTTTTTTATATCGTTTTGTATTTAGTCATTAATTTTAGTAGATTTAAATATTATAATCATAACCTTTTCTATTCGAGCATCAAACTTAGACATAAACGCAGATTTCCATTTACACTTCGCCGGAACTACGATAACCTTCGGATGTACGAAAACGACTCTATCAAATTGCGCCGTTGCCGGGAATGTGTGTAGCGATATTTGCGTTGTGTTTTTAGTTAGTGTCTTGAAGATCCTTTCGTTTTGAAAGTTTATTTTACGTATTTATGTATATATATATATATATATATATATATATATATATATACAATATTTAAAAATCAAAAAAAATATATAAAGTTTATAAAAAAATATTTTCTTATTTTATCTTCTTTTCTTTATTACTATAAATATCATTTACAAAATCCAAAAATATTTTCTTTCGACTTTATTTTTCTTTTAGCTATATACTATATGTATGATATATATTATATTATAAGCTAATATTTTCTATTTTATTATTTTATTATTATTTTATTATTATTTTATTATTAACTAAAAAAAGTTTCAAAAATATTCTTCTTTATCTTCTATCGTGTTTAATTCTTTTCTCCTCACCCTCTTATTGTTTAATTCTTATCTTCTACTTCTCTTTCTTTCTATAATTCTTTTTCTCAATCCCTTTTTGTTGGAAATACGTTTTAACGTATATTAGAAGTATCGGCCACTCCAACAATATTGTAATACGTTTAGTAGCTCGTAGTTAATGGTTAAGTTATTTTAATGTTTAACCTGGCCCATGGGCTTGTCATGGGTCGGAGGCCCAAGTCCATTAAGGACTTGGGTATATAAACCCCTTTCCACCTTGGAAAGGGGTGTTGGTTGTTTCACTTTCGTGATTTAATAAAACACATTTTCTCTCACTTTCTCTCACTACTTTCTCTCTCTAGAAACATCAACCCACCTTATTGATTCATAAGATTATCACAATCCTACAATTAGTATCAGAGTCATGGGGTGATTTAAGGTAATGATTTGTGTTGTTTTTTAGTTTTTGATTGTATTAGTGGTTTTAGGAAAATCTATCTTGATTCTTAAAGTTTTTGGTGATTTTGTTGTTGGATTAGTAGATAAGTATTGGGTTTTACTTATTTTGGTATAAATCACAAAACTTTTCGTGTAATTTGGTAAAAATCTAGGTTTGTTCTATATATTCACATACGACTGTTATACGAACTAGTTTTCCAGTTTATTCTGGATAAACAAGTATTCCGGATAAACAGTTTATTCCGAATCAGATTATTCTGAATCAGATTATTCCGAATCAGGTTATTCCGAATCAGTGATATTCCGAACCAAGCTCTTCCGAATCAACAACTATTCCGGATCAAGGATATTCCGAACCAAGCTTTTCCGAATAAACAACTATTCCGGATCAGTGATATTCCGAACCAGCTTTTTCAGAATCAGTGGTATTCCGAACCAGAGCCTTTCCGAATCAACAACTATTCCGGATCAGTGATATTCCAAACCAGATTATTCCGAATCAGTGATATTCCGAACCAAGACTTTCCGAATCAACCACTATTCCGGATCAGTGATATTCCGAACCAAGGTATTCCGAATCAAGCTTTCCGAATCAACAACTTATTCCGAATCAAGGTAATTATTCCGAACCAAGGTCTTTTTTCATAAAGGTATTTTTTATTCCGAATCAACTTAATTATTCCGAACCAAGGGATATTACTCCGAACCAAGGGATATTTTACTAGTTTTTTCGACGATTTTAGAGGATTCAATCTTGGTTTCTTACACATGTTTTACTTCAACAACATAACACAACTCACAACCTTACTTCACTGCTCGATCAACCGATAATCTTTGATTCTTTAAAGTGATCAAAATGAATCCGAGTTCATTAATGCCTCAAATGACATCACTTACGGATATTTCCGTCATAACAGGAATGGATAATCTCCCTCCAATGCTCATTAAAGAAGTCTTTGAAGCATGGCAAGGCCGTATGATGTCATACATTAAGGGAAAACCGACATATGGGAGGCTTATGGTCAAGTCAATTCTAAATGGTCCACTTGATTATTGTACCATCATTGTTAACAATGTGACTCGACCACGGGAGTTTGAAGAACTTACGCCAGCTCAATAACTTATTGCCGATGCAGATGAAAAGGCTCATGAAACAATTCTCCAAGCTCTTCCACATGACATCTATCGAATGGTAAGTCAATATACGATCGCAAAGGAGTTATGGGAACTTCTACAGGTTTTGCTACAAGGTACGTCTCTTACTAAACAGGAACGCGAATGTGAGTTGTATGACCTGTTTGATAGGTTCACATACAGTCCCGGGGAAACGCTTCACGACTACTACTTCAGATTCACTACTCTCATGAATGATTTGAATGTGTACAATCTCGTGATTGCTCCATTCTAGGTTAACACCAAGTTTTTGAATACTTTATCTCAAGCTGAATGGGGTGAGTATATTACTAATGTTAAGTTAACTAGGGATTTGCATAAGTCTAATTTGGATCAACTCTATGCTTTTCTCTAACAGAATGAGAAACACGTGATCATGCACCGTATGCCTCGAGGTATGTACCCTGAACCTTTAGCTTTGATGGCAAATCAACCAAGCTTGTCATTTAACAACACTCCTTATATCATGGGACACCAAGCTTATCATCCATCTCCGTACATGACTCCAAGCTTCCCCCAATATTCGATTCTACCTCAACCACCTACCTTACATCAGCAACAATATCGGTTTAATGCACCTTTGTCTCAGAGAGAACCACAAGCATCACAATATGCTCTACAACCTCACCCATATTCACCAGCAAGCATTGCACCCTATGCTCAGTCATCATACTCTCCATATCAAGAAAATGCAGCATATTCTGACCATATAAGTACTCCTTCTAGTGCTTATGCCGCTCAACAAGACCAAGCAATGTATTGTGATAATGATGAAGTTCCCATTACTGAATTCAAACAAGGAACTGACCCAGCTGAAGTGTTAGCCACTATGTTTGCTTACCTCACAAGGACATTGAGCAAACGAGGATTTAGAGGACCAGCTCCTACTAACAATCAGTTGAGGAACTCATCTAATTCTCGACAACAAGCTACCATTGAGAATGGTAGAGTAATGGTTCAATAATAACTAGGTATTGTATGGGTTCAGATTTAATTCTTGGAATCTTCTCGAATTGATCACGGTTCAAAGTGGAATAGTTGTTCTTGGTTACTAAAAGGGGTTGGTTTTGGTTATCTGATTTAAATTAAAAGCAAGTATGAAAATGTAGTTGAGTGAAATTAAAGTGTTTAGAAATTATTTAGAAAAGCACTTAAAACATAAAACTTTGCAAAACTTTAAAACTTAAAAACTTAAGTTATCAGAATATAAAAACTCCTATCTATGCACCATCGGAATAATTATCAAAACAAACCATCAGAATATCCATGTGAAGGTCCATAGGAATAATCAATATCAAATCTATCGCAATGTTGTCTTATCGGAAAGTCCTAGATCGGAATGTTTCAGATCGGAATAATTTAAACACCTCTGTCGCAATGTTGTCCTATCGGAATGTTGCTGTCGAAAAATGGGCAGAGTTTCGTCTTAACAAGGACTTTAGTCCCGTCAGAATATGCGATCACAATGAGCGATCGCAATCCTAGATCGGAATAAGGGGGAATGACCTAGCTATCGCAAATTCACAAAGCGTAAACTTCCAAAATTAAAAGAAAGAAAAGATGAAAAATTTAGTGAGAGAAAGTTGGGAAATTTCTCTCTCTAAAACTAGAAAGAAGAATGAAAAAACTAAAACTAGCTAACCCCCTCAATTGTAAGGAGAAGGCCTATTTATAGGTGTTGCTTGTGGGCTTGTAAATGGGCTTGTACATGGGCTTCTCTTCTTCTTTCTTCTTTAGTCTTTACGTTTCTCTAAATAAACGTTTCCGACTTTGTATTTTAAGAAGTGTCGGTGAATAATTCCAACTCGTCTTATAATCTTTTGTTTAATAGACTCGAGTTCTTCGACATATATGAATCTTCCATCTTTGGCCATTTTCTTCGACAAATCTTCAAATAGGCACAATGACTTCAAATCTTTCGCATCTCTTGGACAATAGACTTCGTCTTGAGTCTTTTTCTTCGATAAAACCCGTGCAATCCCATGTTTTCTTCAATATCTATCCGGTTAGCTCTGAAAACACGACAAGCACACAAACCACGCATAATTCCAAACAAATGATATTAAATACGCATTTTGGTCTTGTTTTAGCAAGAAATAAGTGGTAAAAGGATGGGTGTTTTCACACCTATCAAATCCCCTACACTTAACCATTGCCATGCCCTCATGCAATGCTTAGTGATAAAGCAATTTTACACTTTTCTCATAATCAATCAACCTTGGCCTTATTAACATACTACTAAAACAAAAATTAAAGTACTAAGAGAAATTAAAACTTTAAAGGAAACAAAAGGTTAGAAAACCATTCTCAATGGAAATTACTTGCAAAGAGATCAAGGACTTACATTAGGGCTTTGGTGCTGCGAAGATTTATCACCCTCAAGTTTCACGTTCCCCAAACTAAGCTTGAAAACGAGATCATTGTTATTGTAAGTTAGTAAAACAACCACTTACACACATGGCTTAATTATATGCTTAAATTCCCTTATTCCTAGGTGTATCTCTTATATTTTATTTTTGTCTTAGAATGATCATGAAGATGCATTTTTGGACTTATTTCGATAGTTTATTTAGGCTGAAAGCAAAGTAGGACGATTTGATCAATAGTTAGCTAAAGCACAAAATCTCTTAAAACTGCTTCTCGGGATATCAAAAAGTTCATATCTTGGCATAACTCGCTTCACGATTTGAGACCTTTCTCGGGCCGATATTTGGCATGTACTTCATACTCCATATCTTCGAGAGACGTTCTTGAGATAATGGTCTTCTCTTCGTTAATAGAGTTTCTTCACTTGGAGACTTTTGAGGGGTACTCCAATTTTGTTGACCACGACTTCATGATTATTTCTTCAATCCTTATTTGGGATTTTGAGATACAACGATCCGCCTCCTTTTCGGACTTGGATCTATTTATCCTCATACCTTGTTAGGGTCTTTTCGGATAGACTTCTCCATGATCTTTATGGGAGTTGATTGCTTTTCGTCGTGAGTCTTGATCCTTCATATTGATTTTGGGAATAATGCTTTTCACATCACCTTGGATCTTTAGCAATAAGATTGAATCCTCATGCCTTGTTAGGGCCTTTTCAGACTCGCCAATCTTCGCGCCCTGCTTCATAAGTTATGCCTTGGCTATGAACTCTTATCATTACCGAGCAACTTTTAAACGATCTTGGGCTAGAAGCTCAGTAACTTTTCAAATCGTACGACCTTACATATTGCAGATAAATTATTAGCAAGTGATGGGAGAATAGGCACATAATTACACCAAGTGGGCTTGTGCAAGAATACCTACTTATAATTGAATCCATCATTTCTCGTTCTCCACAATTTAAAATCTCAAGTAATGAGACTTGTGGATACTTAGCCTAATAAACCAATTAAGGTCTACATGGTTAAGGATACTAGCTAGAATAAACATGGATAAGTCTATTCGGGTTGAGTCAAAATAATCGCAACGGGCCTAATATGTCAAAGACTTCTAAACTAGCTACACCACTTTATGAATATTTTTGACTTTATTGAGGAATATATACATATGAAAGCAACGATAAAAATTTAAAAATTACGACTAAATGGCCAAAGTTAATTAAAAATTTGAAAAATGCTGAAAAAGATGATTTTCCGGTTAAATGAAGGCATTTTCATGGAAAAGTCCACTTAAAACTTCAATAGAAGACCCCCTACACTTAAGATAAACATTGTCCTCAATGTTTAAGCATGTGGGAAAAGTCTCCCCTACACTTATGACATTGTGCACATTGGTTAAATCAAGTTAAAGAAGAGACGACTAACGTGATCAATTTCAAATGTGAGTATGAAGTTGAATCACGATAGTTGAGAGATAGAACCGGATTTCGGGTAACACGGGAGCACGGTTCTTCAAAGGTTCCAAAACTGCACTTATCCCTGTAATCACATCACCACACAAACACAAACAACCTATAGAGGTCTCCCTACACTTAGGAGGTTAAAAAGGAAAAGGATAGATACTCGGGTTGCCACCCGAGGAGCGCTTGTTTTTGATAACCGGGTCACGAGCCTGACTCGACCCAAAATTAGTTCATGGGGAACGTGGTGAGGGATGGAATCATCTCATGAGAGATGTCCTCACCAAAGTACAACTTCACTCGTTGGCCATTCACCTTAAAATTAGGTCCATTAGGTTGAGCGAGCTCGAGAGTACCATATGGAAAAATTTGGGCAATGGTGAATGGGCCGGACCAACGAGATTTCAGCTTGCCCGAAAAGAGTAACACTTTGTCTCCAACTTGGAACTCTCGGTTCTTAATCTTAGAGTTGTGAATGAGCTTAGTCCTTTCCTTATAGATCAAAGAATTTTCATAAGCCTCATTCCGGAGTTCGTTCAGCTCATTGAGTTGGATCTTGCGTAGGTCACCGGCTTTGTTGATATCGAAATTAGCCCACTTCAAGGCCCAGTAAGCCTTGTGCTCCAACTAAATGGGGAGGTGGCAGGCTTTCCCGTACACGAGATGATATGGTGTACAACCAATCGGAGTCTTGTATGCGGTACGAAAAGCCCACAGAGCATCGTCAAGTTTATCGGCCCATGAGGCACGATGCTCTCCCACGGTTCTTTCAAGAATTCGCTTTAATCCCCGGTTAGATATTTTAGCCTGGCCATTAGTTTGTGGGTGGTAGGCGGTGGAAAGACGATGATTTACACCATACTTAGCCATGACTCTTGCAAATTGGTCATTGCAAAAATGAGTCCCGCGATCACTAATAATGGCACGAGGCACACCGAATCTAGCGAATAGCGACTTCAAAAAGTTACAAACCACCCTTGCGTCATTAGTAGGTAAATCTTTGGCTTCAACCCATTTGGAGACGTAGTCAACGGCTACAAGGATGTATTTGTTTCCTTTAGAGGAAGGGAATGGCCCCATAAAGTCGATACCCCAAACATCAAAGATTTCACATTCTTGAATGAAATTCTGAGGCATCTCGTCTTTATGTGTGATCTTGCCTTGTTTTTGGCAAGCATCACAAAGTTTAACCATCTCGTGAGCATCACGATAAATGGTGGGCCAATAAAATCCCGAGTCAAACACTTTTTTGGCGGTGTAGTTAGGACGAAAGTGACCACCGGTGGGTCCTTTGTGGCAAGCTTCGAGAATGTCTAAAGCTGCCGGTCCATCAACACATCGGCGAATAATCAAGTCAGCACATTGTTTGAATAGATACGGGTCATCCCAAAAGTAAGTCTTAATGTCTTTGAAGAACTTTTTCTTTTGCTAGGATGTTAACCCGTCAATGAGAATTCCACCCGCCAAGTAGTTTGCAATGTCCGCAAACCACGGGGCTTCATCATTACTCGAGTGGATAGACATTAAGGTCTCCAGGGGAAAGAGTCATTGATCTCTTTGTTCGGATGATCCCCTTGATAAGGATCCTCAAGTCTACTGAGATGATCAGCGGCTAGGTTTTCAGCTCCTTTCTTATCGCGAATTTTGATTTTAAATTGTTGGAGTAG
This sequence comes from Glebionis coronaria, assembly GCA_025667525.1. Classification (NCBI taxonomy): domain Eukaryota; kingdom Viridiplantae; phylum Streptophyta; class Magnoliopsida; order Asterales; family Asteraceae; genus Glebionis; species Glebionis coronaria. The sequence goes on from CM046874.1 coordinate 447,396,406, forward strand.
CAAAACCCAACGAAGAAGTATTGGTTTGGAATCTTGTTTAGTTAACAAGTAGTTCAACGCGTAATGATCGGTATAAACGATTGTGGTAGAAAGGACAAGATAGGGGCGAAACTTTTCAAAAGCATAGACAACAGCTAAAAGCTCTTTTTCGGTTGTCGTGTAATGCAATTGAGCCCCCGTCATTGTCTTGCTAGCGTAATGGATCGGTTGGAAGTGTTTGTTCACTCGTTGGCCCAAAACCGCTCCAATGGCATAGTCGCTAGCATCGCACATCAACTCGAAAGGCAGCTCCCAATTAGGGGTAACCAAGACGGGTGCCTTAGTTAGCTTATCCTTAAGAAGGTTGAAGGCTTCGATACACTCGTTGGAAAAGATAAACGGAGTATCTTTTTTCCAAGAGGTGGGTCATCGGGCGAGCGATTTTAGAAAAATCTTTGATAAAGCGACGGTAGAAGCCCGCATGACCGAGGAAACTTCTCACACCCTTCATGGTTGAAGGTGGAGGCAACTTAGCAATAACATCGACTTTAGCACGGTCCACTTAAAGACCGGCTTTGGAAATTTTGTGTCCTAGCACGATGCCCTCTTTTACCATGAAATGGCATGTTTCCCAATTAAGAACAAGGCGAGTGTCTTCACACCGCTTAAGCATACGTTCTAAATTGGCAAGGCAAGCAGAGAAAGAATCACCATAAACCGAGAAATCATCCATGAATACTTCCATAGTTTCTTCAACCATGTCATGGAAGATAGCCATCATACACCTTTGGAACGTCCCAGTAGCATTGCATAAACCGAAAGGCATGCGTTTGTAAGCAAATGTTCCATAGGGACAAGTGAATGTGGTCTTCTCTTGGTCTTTGGGATCGATGGGAATTTGAAAATACCCAGAGAAGCCGTCTAAGAAGCAGTAATAGTCATTACCAGCTAGACGCTCGAGCATTTGATCCATGAAAGGAAGAGGAAAGTTATCTTTTCTCGTGGCATCATTGAGTTTGCGATAGTGGATACAAACTCTCCACCCAGTAACGAGACAAGTGGGAATCAACTCGTTGTGTTCATTAGGAACAACGGTTATTCCGCCCTTCTTGGGCACACAATGGACGGGACTTACCCATGGCGAATCCGAGATAGGGTAAATCAAGCCGGCATCAAGAAGTTTGATAACCTCTTGTTTGATGACGTCATGAATGCGAGGATTAACCCTTCTTTGGCTCTGGATTGCGGGTTTAAAGTCATCTTCTATGAGAATCTTGTGAGTACAAAAGTTTGGATCAATTCTGCGGATATCGGAAATTTTCCAAGCAATTGCCTTCTTATGATCTTTAAGCACGGCGATGAGGCGAGATTTATCTTCTTCTTTCAAGTCCTTCGCAATGATGTCAGGCGACTTCTTCTTATCTTCAAGGAACACGTACTCGAGATGGGACGGCAACTCCTTAAGTTCTAAATCCGGAGGATTGTCGATGGGAGGCGTATTCAAATTTGGTTCATCGATAGCAATAGCCTTGGGAGATGGTGGAGAAATATGGTCCTCTTTGAGAAGGTTCTCAATGAGACGAATGTCTTCATCCCAATTGGTGGGAGAATCGTCATTTTCTAAGAATAGAGATAGTGATGAATCAATAGAGGAAACGGTCTCAACATTGGGAAGAGAGGTAGGAATACTTTTACAAGCATCTTTGAAGTGTTCTTCACAAGCCTCATCAAGAACGTCAATACAATTAACACTCTCGTGTGAATAAGGCTGTTTAGAAAGCTTTCCCATGTTGAAGACAATTTTATTGTCACCCACTCTAATGATAAGTTCACTCGCTTCAACATCGATGAGAGTGCGACCGGTCCTCAAGAATGGACGTCCAACGATCAATGGCACACGAGGGTCCATGTCGTAGTCAACGACAACGAAATCGGCAGGAAAAGTGAATTTTTCGACTCCTACAAAAACGTCTTCGGCTATCCCCACTGGATAAGCAATCGTACGGTTAGGTAATTCCAAAGTCATTTTGGTGGGGACTAGCTCAGGGAGAGATAATTGCTTCCAAATGCTTAGAGGCATTAAATTAATACTGGCACCTAGATCGGCTAAGGCCATGCAATTCTCTACTCCTGGGAAGTTGCAAGGGATTAAGAAACGACCCGGATCACCAAGCTTGGTTGGCAATTTTCTTAAGAGCACTGCAGAGCAATTATCATTAAGTTGGGTATTAGCAATATTAAGAAGCTTCTCCTTGTCACTAAGAAGATCTTTGAACATCTTCGCGTATTTAGGCATGTGAGCGAGAGCCTCAGCGAAGGAGATGTTAAAATTCAATTGTTTAAACATTTTGAGAAAGTTCGAAACTTGAATATCATCCTTGCTTTTGAGCTTCTCTTTCTTCAACCTTGAGGGATAAGGTATATCGGAAAAAGAGGAAGTCTTTGGGATCGAAGGATCACTCACATCCTTGGGTGGAGGAGGGGTAGAATTAAGAGGTGGAAGAATTGGGGAAATAGAAGGTTGAGGAATAGGAGCAGGTGACTCGTTTTCCTTAGTCACAATCACCAGTGGAGGTATAGGAAGCTCGGGTTCCTTGGTACCTTTGCCACTGCGAGTGGTGATTGCTTCCATTTCCCCTCTTGGATTTGCAACGGTGTTACTCGGAAGAGTACCCGAAGAAGAGGGTTGATTACCTTGGAAGAAACCAGCCATCATGTTCCTTAAGTCATTCGTTTGACTTGCCAAAGTCTTTCGCATATCAGCTCGAAGATCGTTCCCTTGTTTCACCATGTCTGCTTTCAAGTTGAGCACTTCCCGCTGGAGATTGTCCACGATCACATCATTAGTCCTCATGTAGGTTCCAATATCTTGGTGTAATGCGGTGGGTTGGTTGGGGGGAGCATTATAGGTGGGTGGTTGATAAGCATGTTGTTGGTAAACTTGGTTGTTTCTTTGAGGTGGATATGTTTGTTTGTGAGGTGGTTGGTATGGTGCACGAGGTTGTTGTTGAGGAGGGCGATTGAGGTTTTGTTGTTGGTTTGGGTTGTTAGGAGGAAAACCGGGCGGGGAAAGAAAGTTGTTTGAGCGGTATCTAAGCAAGTTACGGTCACCTTGAGGGCGAGCTTGATAAGCGGCCGGAGGATAGGTACCGTATGCTGCATTAACATTCTCAGAAGGATAGTCTTGGGTGGTGGTACAAGTGGTGTAAGAGTGAGGACCCCCGCATATTTCACATGGTTGGCTAACAGCATTGACTTGAGCGTCTTGAGCATTTTTAGCGTTGATGCTGTTGGTATTGTTAGCGGTGTGGGTAACAAGCGATTCAAGAAGCGTTGTAATTTTGTCAAGTCGCTTATCGTTGTCACTAGTACTAGCACTAGCGGCATTGGTCTGAACACTCTTGGTTTGCACACGAGACTTACTTTCAATAATATCCCAAGCGGCATTAGAAGTCTTAACCAAAATATTACCCCCGAGGCACTATTTAGTGAATCTTGGTCATTCATGCTTAAACCATTATAAAAAGTATTAATTTGGTGCACTTTGGTAAAACCATGTTGTGGGCACTTTCTTAAAAGATCTTTAAAACGGCCCCAAGATTCACTAAAAGACTCATCGTACTTTTGTTCAAAATTAATGATTTCATTCCGCAAAGCGGTAGTATGAGAGGGTGGGAAAAAGTAGTTTATAAACTTTGTGGCAGTTCCTTTGCAAGCTAATGCCGGGCTTGTCCCTCTAAGGAAAATGGAAAAAGTTGTAAACGGATTACCTCTTGTGGAACACCATTGAATTTGACCGTATTCGTGAGTTGCAGGAATCTCTTGATGTGGTCATGAGGATCATCAATGGTACGCCCCAAGAATGGTTGAGCAGAGACCATCTGAATAAAGCCAGATTTGACCTCAAAGTTGTTGGCTGCAATCGCGGGTATGACAATTGGATCATTGTTGCCCTCCACATGTTCTTGTAACAGTTCAATCATAGGGCGATTGTCCGGTAAAGGTTCATTGTTGTTGTTATTATTGTTGTTAAGAGGTGGATTGTTATTGTTGTTGTTTTGAGGTGGATTGTTATTGTTGTTGTGTACACCAGCCATGTCTAAGTCTTCGAGAGGCTCGGGCTCTTGATAAGACGTTGATCGTGTACGCATGCACCTGCAAAAGAACTAACAAAGCGAACAAGAAATATTTTTGGTTTTTTGGTTTTTTTTAATTTTTTTGTATTTTTGAAATTTTTTTATATTTTTAGGGTTTTTTTTGAAAATTTTTATGAAAAAGTAACGTTCACGGCGACCGGATCCCAAAATCCAAGTTCTCACAAAAAACTGTTAATCTTAACGAGAAGAGCCGGCAGCGGCGCCATTTAATAACTAGGTATTGTATGGGTTTAGATTTAATTCTCAGAATCTTCTCGAATTGATCACGGTTCAAAGTGGAATAGTTGTTCTTGGTTACTAAAAGGGGTTGGTTTTGGTTATTTGATTTAAATTAAAAGCAATTATGAAAATGTCGTTGAGTGAAATTAAAGTGTTTAGAAATTATTTAGAAAAGCACTTAAAACATAAAACATTGCAAAACTTTAAAACTTAAAAACTTAAGCTATCGGAATATAACAACTCCTATCTATCAGAATGCACCATCAGAATAATTATCAAAACAAACCATCGGAATATCCATGTGAAGGTCCATCAGAATAATCAAGATCAAATCTATCGCAATATTGTCTTATCGGAAAGTCCTAGATCGGAATGTTTCAGATCGGAATACTTTAAACACCTCTGTCGCAATGTTGTTCTATCGGAATGTTGCTGTCGAAAAATGGGCAGAGTTTCGTCTTAACAAGGACCTTAGTCCCGTCGGAATATGAGATCGCAATGAGCGATCGCAATCCTAGATCGGAATAAGGGGTAATGACCTAGCTATCGCAAAGTAAAACCACAATGGTTATTGCGATACAAATGAACATCAGTCGGAATATGTAGAATCCCTTGTATTGCGATGGAATGCAATATTAAACCGACATTTGGGGGCAAGCTGGAAACTCAATAAGCTGTTACAATAAGCTATCTTATCTGAATGTTAAACAACCTAAAAAGCTTAAATTTGACAACTTTTCAAAACATAAAATCAAACACTTTATGAAAGGAACTTTAAATTGACTAAAACTTTTAATAAATCCGAAAATCAATATTGCTAGAACTTGAAATAAGCCAACAAGCATAGAGAGCTTATGGCTTAAACATGTACGAGCTTTTGTAAGAACAAGAAATGAACTTTCTTATCATACAACCTCAACTTCAATCACGGATCATGAAGGATTCGGATCAAGTTTAAGGGTTCGGATTAAAAATTAAGCAAGATCAAGAAATGTAGAAGGAGAATTAAGAACATAAAGCTTAAACTTTAACTTGATTAATGGAACTTAAAATTCACAAAGCTTAAACTTGCCAAATTAAAAGAAAGAAAAGATGAAAAATTTAGTGAGAGAAGGTTGGGAACTTTCTCTCTCTAAAACTAGAAAGAAGAATGAAAAAACTAAAACTAGCTAACCCCCTCAATTGTAAGGAGAAGGCCTATTTATAGTTGTTTCTTGTGGGCTTGTAAATTGGCTTGTACATGGGCTTCTCTTCTTATTTCTTCTTTATTCTTTACGTTTCTCTAAATAAACGTTTCCGACTTTGGATTTTAAGAAGTGTCGGTGAATAATTCCAACTCGTCTTATAATCTTTTGTTTAATAGACTCGAGTTCTTCGACATATATGAATCTTCCATCTTTGGCCATTTTCTTCGATAAATCTTCAAATAGGCACAATGACTTCAAATCTTTCGCATCTCTTGGAAAATAGACTTCGTCTTGAGTCTTTTTCTTCGATAAAACCCCTGCAATCCCATGTTTTCTTCAATATCTATCCGGTTAGCTCTGAAAACACAACAAGCATACAAACCACGCATAATTCCAAACAAATGATATTAAATACGCGTTTTGGTCTTGTTTTAGCAAGAAATAAGTGGTAAAAGGATGGGTGTTTTCACACCTATCATTCAACCTGTTCAACCTTATCAGGGGAGACCCACTACATCAACCACAAATGCACGCATGGTCAATCCTGCTCCAATGGTCAACGCTGCTCCACGGGCTATTTCCACAGGTATGTTGAGAATGATCACATGCTATAACTGTAAGGAAGAAGGTCACATGTCTAGGGATTGCACAAAACCCAAGAGGAGAAGGGATGGTCAATGGTTTGCAGAGAAGATTTATCTGGTGAACTTGATGAAGAGGAGTTAGCATTTCTTGCTGATCCAGGGATTACGGAACAAGAAGTTCTCACTACACAGAATGCAGCATACCAAGCAGATGATCTGGATGCTTATGATTCAGACTGTGAGGATCTTCAATCTGCTCAGGCAGCTCTTATGGCAACTATCTCTAGCTTTGGGTCAGATCAAATATCTGAGCTACTTACTAATACCACTGATACTAGTATTCAACCACATCAAGTTGGGTAAGAGGGTGCTGATCCGAATGAGTCTTCGGTGGTGAGTCTTTCAAATGAGGAGACAATCAATGATAGTAATATCAATGCAAGTCCCTAGACTTTGAGTGAATCACAACCAGGAGTCATTTCGCATACGCATATTCCTGCTCAACAAGATTTGGTCATGGTTCCTACAAAGTTACTTAGCCAAATGAATACTGCACTCTTAGAAACCCTAGCTATGAATAAGAATCTGTCTGCTGAGCTTGCCTTGTGTAACGAAAAAGTTCAAACTTTGGAATTAGTTCCTTCGTCCAATTTTCTAACAAATCCCGAATATGATCATTTTCGAAACAAACAAATGGGTCATTTGCAAGAAATTGAAACCTTAAGAGCAAATATTTCCAACGAACTTAAAGAAAAAGAGTTAGTGGTCACTAATTTTCACAAACTTCAAACAGATTTCGAACTACTCGAGTCTAAAAAAGAATGAAATGGAAATTAATGCGGCTAATAGGATTAAAAGTTTAGATTATTTGCTTTTAAGACAATACGCTGCCTCTCAACTAGTGCACTTATTTGACTCATCGTTTAGAGATTTTAACTTATCGCGTCAAAGAGACCTTCCCCCTAACCCACGGTATGCAAGACAAGCTTTTATCCATAATCCAAGACTTTATGATGAAACCAAATTAGGATTGGTCTTAGATCCGATTGTAATTTTCGAGGATCGTAAGAATAAGGCTCTAGTTGATGAGAGTCGGTCATACAACTTTGCAAAATATCCTCAGTGTGATTATTTTAAAATGAATCAGGAGTTTGCAAAAAAGGACTTTAGAATTCGCTTCCATATTGATAAAGATCTCATCACAACACCAACCTACATGTTAAATGAAGAAAACCGTAGTACACTTCCTACACTTGTCAAAATGGAAGGACCTAAGGAAATTCCAAAGGATCTTCCACCTATTAGCACTGTATGGATAAACTTGCAAGAGATTAATCAATACTTTACTAGTTTTGACAAGGTCATCCGGGAATGTACGACTTCAAATGGTCTAAACGCCGGAGAATGGGCTTTCGAACACATGAACGAGGTGTTTAAGAATGAGATCAACCCTTTTGTCGAACATCTAAAAGGAAGTTTTGCATCTCTTTCGGAAAATATCGATTTTGAAATTAAAGAAGTTCAAAAAGTGTTTTATGAAATGGACACCGCTTACGAACTACAATTAATTGAAAAGGAAAAGATTTTATCCGAATATGACCGATTCTTGTCCCAAGTAATATCGTGTGATGTGCTTACTACTGTGAATGTTAATTATTCGAATGAGCTTACATCCGCTATGAATAAATGTGATGCTGTGAATATATGTGATGATGTGCATGATCTCTCTATAAATATTGCTGAGACTGTAAATGACGTAGATAATCATTCTTGTCACGAGTCTAATGCTGAATTTTTAAAGCTTAAAGATTCTTACAATTTACTTGCATAACGTTTTAATCAACTTGAACAACATTGTATATCTTAGAATTAAAACACCAAACTCAAAATGAGGATCTTTTGGTAACAAATGGTTGTGAAAATAGTGTTGAAACGAGTTACAAGATGATTGAGATAGTTAAGGCATTAGAGGAAGAGATTATGAGATTAAAGAGATACTTATCATCGAACGAAACACTAAATTTGGAACTAGAGGCTGCAGAGTCTAAAAACCAGTACTTAGAAACTAGACTTTCGTCTATTCTAGGGGAGATGGATCGTGCAAGACAGGGAATGTCCACTCTTTATGGTTCACTAGAAGAACGCTTCGCTTTTAATGCGGCACAACAACAATCTTATGTTGAACAATTGAACCAAAAGTGTGAGGAAATCTCTGACTTAAATATCCAGCTCATTGACAAAAACATGGTCTTGTCCGATTTAAAGGAGACACTTCTTCTCACCCGACAAGAAGTTGTTAATAACTTAGCTACCAACTCTACACCGTCCTCTAGTGCTCCATCAACCAATTCAGTGGTGATCTATAAGAACCCGCACCATAAGCAAAATCCGGATACTTACGATGTTTATATGATGAATGCAATTGAGCACGTGGATCTTGTTAGGGATATTTTAGATGATTTGTATGCCTTAGATCCCTCAAGCAGTTACTATTATTCAGCTCATGCATATATTCAGCGAGTTCAATATTGCTTAGCATACTTGCAATACATAGGAAAACCGGGTTCTGTACTACTCACTAATCGACCCATTGCTGTAACTCCATTCAACAAGACCCCAGGAGCAAAACCGTCATTGACACCATCAACTAAGGCACCTTTAAAATCTGTTGCTAATGTTCCCACTTTGCCTTCTACAGGAGTAAAAGAGTCTACTAAGGCTAAAGGATCACAAGTCAAGAAAGATAGGATCAAGCCCTCCACTAGTAGTACAATCAAGAAGAAAGTAGAAGCTCACCCTAGGGATGTTATTTCATATTTAAATAAAAAGAATCATGTGGCTAAGACTAAAAGCTCTGCGCTTGTGCAGAAGCCTAAGCCATTTGTGAATTCTAATTTGACATGTTGGAATTGTAATGAATGCATATTTTCTTAGCGTCATGATTTGTGTCTTATTGATCATGTGAATGAAATGAATGCCATTAGGAATGATCTTGAATGGAAGCCAACTGGGAGAACTCGTACCTAAGTTGGATGGCAATGGCGTCCCACTGGTAGGACCTTTACATTAGATGGAAAAATGTGCCCTTTAACTAGGAATGCATCCATTGAGGTTAGGTCTCAGCGTCCTTTATTTAGGCACACTAGCACTAAAGTATGGAAACCGCGCCATTTGATTAGGTCAGCCCTCACTATAGTGCCTATCAGTGAAGAAATACCTCAGGATTTAAGCCAACTTGAATCTACACCACCAACTAGGAAGAAGGTTAGGAAATCTAAGAAACCTAATGTTAGCAAATCTAAGATCATTAAATCTGTACCTTCTAATAACAAGGAACATTCAGATTCTGAAACCTATACATTGTCCTCGTCTGGTAATATTTTTAGGTGGTCCAAATCATCCTCTAGTATTTGGACTCCGGTTGCTCAAAGCATATGACCGGATATCGCTCGATGCTCAGAAATTTCGTCAGCAAGTTTCTTGGAACGGTTAAATTCGGTAATGATCATATTGCAAAGATAATGGGGTATGGTGAATATCAGATTGGAAATGTTACGATTTCAAGGGTATACTATGTAGAAGGACTTGGTCATAATTTATTTTCAGTAGGACAGTTTTGTGATTCCAACCTAGAGGTTGCTTTTCGACAACACACTTGTTTCATCCGCAACTTGGAAGGAAAAGACTTGTTGAAGGGGTCTCGTGGTGAAAATCTTTATACTCTGTCCCTACAAGACATGATGGCCGCCTCTCCAGTATGTCTTCTCTCCAAAGCATCTAAGACCAAGTCATGGTTATGGCATCGCAGATTATCTCATCTCAACTTTGATGCTATTAATCATTTGGCTAAAAACGAATTAGTTCGTGGTATTCCAAAGCTTAAATTTCACAAGGACCATTTATGTTCCGCGTGTTCAAGGGGGAAAAGCACCAAGAAATCATACAAGCCAAAAGCTGAAGACACCAATCAAGAAAAACTTCATCTTTTGCATAGGGATCTTTGTGGGCCAATGCGAACCGAAAGTGTGAGTGGTAAGAAATTCATCCTTGTTATTGTGGATGATTTCTCTAGGTTTACATGGTTTAGATTTCTACATACAAAGGATGAAGCACCGAAGGCTATCATCACTTTCCTGAAATTCATTTAGGTACGTTTAAATAATACTGTCCGCCATATTCGTACTGATAATGGAACAGAGTTCGTCAACCAGACTCTTCGTGATTACTATGAAGAAGTTGGTATCTCACATGAAACATCCGCAGCACGTACTCCACAACAAAATGGTGTCGTTGAAAGACAGAATCGTACGCTTATGGAAGCTGCTAGGACTATGCTGATTTATGCGAATGCTCCATTATTCTTATGGGCAGAAGCTGTATCTACTGCATGTTACACCCAAAACCGCTCTATCATTCGAAAACGCCATGGAAAAACACCTTACGAGCTTCTACATGATCGTAAACCCGATGTTTCATTCTTTCATGTTTGGGTGCTCTTTGTTATCCACACATTAATAGTGAGAATTTGGGCAAACTTCAACCGAAAGCCGATATAGGTATTTTCATTGGTTACTCACCCTCAAAGAAAGCATACCGAATTTACAACCGTCGTCTTGGTAAGATAGTAGAAACTATGGACGCAGATTTTGATGAGCTGACAACGATGGCTTCTGAGCAACGCAACTCTGAACCCGCGCTTCACGAGATGGGAACCGGTGCTATTAGTTCCGGATTAGTTCCCAATAATCCTACTTCTACATCATTTATACCACCTACAAGGCCTCAGTGGGATAAACTATTTCAACCTTTATTTGATGAATTCTTTGATCCCCCAAGTGATGAAGTTCCAGCACCTGTAGTGATAGCTCCAATCCCTGAAGTTGTTGCTCAAGCTAATGAAGCTTCATCAAATGCATCTTCAATTAACATTGAACCGGATGCACCTCCACCAAGTAATTCTCAAACTACACCTGAATCTTCACCCTTACTTGTGCCTAATGATGATGAAGAGGATTCTGTTGATCACGATTTGGAATATGCTCACCAACAAGATCTTCCATTCTTTGGTATACCGATACATGAAAATCCTTCAACCGCGTCTACCTAAGAAGAAGCTCCTACAGTCGTTCACTCCAGACCACCACGGATTGAAAATCACAGCACCAAATGGACAAAAGATCACCTAATTAGGAATATTATTGGAAGTCTCAATCGACCAGTCTCGACACGCCATCAATTACAAGAGAGTGCACTCTATTGCTTTTTTGATGCATTTCTCTCCGAAGTTGAACCTAAAAACTGGCAACATGCTATGACTCAATCATCTTGGATTGAAGCCATGCAAGAGGAACTAAATGAATTCCAAAGACTTGAAGTATGGGAATTAGTTCCTCTCCCTGACAAGGTTAACATCCTTACTTTGTTATGGGTTTATAAGGTTAAACTCGATGAGATGGGTGGAGTTTTGAAGAATAAGGCTAGATTGGTTGCTAGAGGATACAAACAAGCCTTAGGTATCAACTTTGAAGAATCTTTTGCTCCGGTTGCACGATTGGAGGCTATTAGACTTTCCCTTGTGTATGCTGCTCATATGAACATGATCGTCTATCAAATGGATGTGAATACGGCAAATGGTGAACTAAGGGAAGAAGTCTATGTTAGTAAGTCGAATGGGTTCGTTAGCACGGAGTTTTCTAATCATGTGTACAAGCTTAAGAAGGCTCTCTATGGGTTGAAACAAGCTCCAAGCGCGTGGTATGATCTCCTTTCAACATATCTCATGTCGGAAGGCTTCTCCAAAGGCAAGGTGGACCCCACTCTATTCACTCTCAAGGAAGACAACGACATGATACTGGTACAAATTTATGTTGATGATATAATATTTGCTGCCTCTAACATAGAATTGTCAAACCGCTTTGAGAAAATAATGTCCACACGCTTTCAGATGTCAATGATGGGAAAAATTTCATTTTTCTTAGGATTACAAATTTCTCAGAATCCCAGAGGAATCTTTATTAATCAATCCAAATATGCTCTAGAATCATTAAAGAAATATAACTTTGAAAATTGTGACCCCGTGGATACTCCAATGGGGGAGAAATCCAAGTTAGATGAAGATAGGAATGGGATTGCTGTCGATCCGAAACTCTACCGTGGGATGATCGGCACCCTTCTCTATCTGACTACTAGCAGGCCTGATCTGCAATTTGCCGTATGCATGTGTGCCCGGTATCAGGCTCGGCCTACCGAAAAGCACCTACATGCTGTTAAAAGGATCTTTCGGTATCTCAAAGGAACACTTCATCGTGGTCTATAGTATCCGAAAGATTCCTCTATTGCTTTAATATCATATACAGATGCCGATCATGCTGGGTGTCAAGACACTAGGCGTAGCACTTCTGGGTCTGTGCAACTCCTTGGAGACAAATTGATTAGTTGGTCTTCAAAAAGGCAGAAAAGAGCTGCAATTTCTAGCACGAAGGTTGAATACATTGCCATGTCCGGTTGTTGTGCTCATGTCCTTTGGATGAGATCACAACTAACTGACTACGGTCTTGGATTTAACAAAATCCCGATGTATTGTGACAACAAGAGCGCCATTTCCCTTTGCTGCAACTACGTTCAACACTCCCGGGCAAATCACATTGACATTCGCTACCATTTCATTAAAGAGCAAGTGGAAAATGGAGTGATCGAGCTGTATTTTGTCACCACTGAGTATCATCTGGCAGATATGTTCACAAAAGCCTTAGATCGAGGACGAATCGAGTTTTTGATCGACAAGCTTGGCATGAAATCCTTCTCTCCAGCGACTCTCAAAGAGTTGGTAGAAGAATCTGCAGAATAGTGCTGGTAAACTATTGATGCGTATCCTTTGTTCGTGATCATGTATATTATCGTATATATATAAACCACAAAAAGAAAAATACAAAAATATAAAACCTACAAAAACCATAAAAAAAATATAAAACCTACAAAAACCATAAAAAATATAAAACCTACAAAAACCATAAAAAATATAAAACCAAGAAAACCCAACAATATTTTTCGTCTTTTTAATCGGGCATGTCTTTTAGTACAATAATATTTACGGCTTTAGAAATGTCGATTAATATTGACACGGCGCCATAAATAGAGTCCGTATAAAAGTTTTACATTTTTAAAACATGCCCATTATGGCTTGTAGTTATTTCAGATTGCAACCCGTTTTTCGCATTAAAGTCACGTATTTCCTTGGAAAACGTTGGCTCACAACGGGAATTAATTTTTCGGGTATGATTTACAAGCCAAATCATACAAAGGGATCAAGTTTACTTTATAACTTGGTCTAACACGAATTAGTGTACGTCTCAGTGCATTATTTTGTCTAGATACGAGAAATCTTATTGCCACCACGAATCAATTTTTCTAAGACATTAATTGAAAAATTCTTTCATCAATATTTGACTCGTTAAACTAGGACTACAGCTCTTTAAATAGAAAACGGGTCATCGTTTAAGGGGGATAAAATATTAAATCATCTTCGTCATCAAAACGGTCTTCAAAACTTCTCGAGAAAAATTAATCGGTTAATAACTAGAGTTTCTTTGGCATACGACTTGTGATTGTTCTGATTTATCGTGAGTTTTAGGTTTCGGATATGTACTTTTAGGATAAAGTGTTTAGTTTGTGTGAGGAAAAGAATAGTTAATGGGGTAGGTCTAACAATTGCTAGATAACTTAATGCATGTTATCCTAATATTGTTAAGTAACTAAAAAGAAAAGAAAAAGAAAAGTAAAGGGACTAAATATGACTAAGTGTGAAAGTTGTCAAAATTTGACCTAAGTCAAACCAACCCCCCCCCCCCCCCCCCCCCGTTCTTTCTTTTATTTCTTCTTCGTTGTTTTTCTATCCGCCATTGATACACACACACAAGCTCACACAAATCGCGTTTAATCACTCAATCCGTTTCACTCGTTCAAACTAAGGTACAAACATCGACTCTTGGTTTTAATTCGCCTAATTCATTCTTTAAATCCAGTTAATTGCTTTGTTTAATTAATTCATCAAATTAGGGTTTTGCGAATTAATCAGGTTCAAATAAATTAGGGTTTATAAGTGGGTTTGGCTCGGATTAGGATAGAACGACATTTGTTGCTTTAGATTTCCTTAAAACACTCATGCGATTAGAAAGACTCATCATAGGGTGCGTTTAGGATTAAACCTGTCATTCCGAATGAAATTGTTTTTGAATTATTCCGGACGAACGACATTCTGGATGAACAACATTCCGGATGAACGACATTCCGGATGAACAACATTCCGGATGAACGACATTCCGGATGAACGACATTCCGGATGAACGACATTCCGGATGAACTACATTCCGGATGAACGACATTCCGGATGAACGACATTCCGGATGAACGACATTCCGGATGAACGACATTCCGGATGAACGACATTCCGGATGAACGACATTCCGGATGAACGACATTCCGGATGAACGAAATTCCGGATGAACGACATTCCGGATGAACAACATTCCGGATGAACAACATTCCGGAGGAATAACATTCCGGATGAAAAATATTCCGGATGAACAACATTCCGGATGAACAACATTCCGGATGAACAACATTCCGGATGAACAACATTCCGGATGAACAACATTCCGGATGAACAACATTCCGGATGAACAACATTCCGGATGAATGTTATTCTGGATGAGTGTTATTCTGGATGAATGTTATTCCGGATGAATGTTATTCCGGATGAATGGTATTCCGGATGAATGTTATTCCGGATGAATGTTATTCCGGATGAATGTTATTCTGGATGAATGTTATTCCGGATGAATGTTATTCCGGATGAATGTTATTCCGGATGAAGGTCATTCCGTATGAAGGATATTCCGGATGAAGGCATTCCGTATGAAGGCATTCCGAATGAAGGTTTTTCGCATGAAGGTGTTTATTCCGAACGAGACGCATTTATTCCGAATGAAGGATTGTTGGATTGATAATTGTTTGTGTGTTATATATGCTTAAGGAATTATGTCATATGTATAATGCTTAGAAATAAAATCATAATGGTATTTATATCTCTGTGTATCAACTTTTATGTCTTATCTTAAGCAGAAACCAAGACTAATCCAACCGTGCAAGAACTCCAAGATGCTAGAGCAGCTGCAATTGCCGAGGCAAAATAACTTAAGCTCATACCGAACCATTACCGATTGAAGGAAGACTCTCATTCCACTCACCTTGGATTCAAAGTCGCCTCAGCAATCCTTGATCAATCTCACTTCAAGAATGCATTAAGGAGTACTGCTTCGGTGCCATTTGATTACATGTACGAATTCTGGGCTACCAAGGAAAGGACTTCAAACAAAATCACCTTCTTCCTCGACAACAAGCAACAGACACTCACCGTTTCAGACTTTCGCAAGATATTTGGATTTCGGGATACACCCAAGATTATGACATTTTCAAAGAACCCTACCAAAGACGAACTCATGGAGATGTTCCGTGCTCTTGGATGTCCTGACCTACGAATAGTGTCCGAGTTCACAACAGCCATAGTGGGTCAACCTTGGAGAGCTATCTTCGGTATCCTCAGTCGGTGTCTTACACCTAAAACAACTGGGCATGATGTTGTGCATGGTCCAATTATGAATATTTTCTATGGAATGTACAAAGACATAAATGTAGATTATGCATCCTTGTTGTGGGAAGAGTTTAATTTTCAACTCTTCCAAAACACAAACCAGAAGGCTAAAGTTTTTCCTTACCCTAGGTTCATCAAGCTTATCATTCATTACTTTATGGAAAATGATGCTTCTATTGATAAGCGTGCAGAAATCCGTCACTACACTAAAGAAGCTGATGACCTTGTGGACCTAAGGCATGAAGGACCCTCTGGTGCTGTTAATCCTGGTCCTGTTCCTAGTCATCTCCTGACGGACAAAATTCTAGCTTCTGATGATTACAAGCAAATGCTAATAGAAATCAGAAAACAGCTAGAAAAAGTTCAGGCGGGAGAAGTTTCGTCAATTACAGTCAAAAGTAAAGGTAAACGTAAGCAAGATGTTGTCTTACCTGAGTCTAAACCCAAGAAAACAAAGACTGTGGCTAAAAAGGATAAGCGCAAAGCTGAGAAGTTTGTCATTCGAGATGAAGATACTGATGACGATGTTACTCCCGAGCAAATTCGCAAAGCTGAGAAAAAACAATTGAAAAAGGATGTTGAAAGAAGTAGGAAAGACACAGGAGGTAGTGGTTCGGGTGTGCAGATAGAAGATGAACAGGAAGTCGAGGAGCCGTATGACATTTTTGAGTTTGGAACACCAGACAAGTACTCAACACCTAAAGCAACATCCATAGCAGATACCGCAAGCATCGAAAAGGAGTCCGTTGCTACGACAATCATTGTGACTCCAAAACCCTTATCTACTCAACCTCCACCAATCCAGCCTCTGCCAACACAACCGTTGACTACTCAACTACTATCCCCTCCACCTCCAACTACTTCCATCCTCAGTACTGTCATCACAACCGTGCCTTTTCAACCGCCCCAGAGTAGCCCTGTGCCATCTTCATTTTCTGCACTCTTAATGGCAGAAATGATGGATAAACACATGGAAACTCAAAGAAAAGAGATGGCTCAACTTCGAGAAGAGCTACTCCAACGAGTGAAAAGTGAAGAGACATCCAAGAAAGCTCAAGAGGAGATGATAGCTAAGTTCAATCCAGAGATGGAGTCTACACGGAAATATCATGCAGAAGAACTTGTTCATGTCAGAAATGATGAAGCTGATAAAAGTGCAGCAAGGATTGCCAAACTCCGTGAATTAAAGAATAAGTATAAAGAGGAGAAAGAAATACTTGAAGCTTCAATTAATGATAGGGTAAAGGAATCTGTTGAGTCTATTATGCCAAAGCTGTGAAAAGAGGTGAAGAAAATTGCGGCTGATAAGTTGATGGTTAAATCGTCAAACCCTTCCAATTCAGCCTATAAAATTGCATATGACTTAACGGACTTTGAACTGAATAAGATTCTCCACGCCCGCATGGTTGAAGTTGGATCTTTTGACAAATCCAAAATTCAGCGGACACTTCACAAGGCACTTAATGCAGCAATAAAGGAGGATGACAGACTGTTTAAGACATTTGGAAGCGTGGTTCCTTACCATATTTTGTATAAGAAAGGAGATGAAGAGGCATCTGATGAGGAGGATAGTGAGCAAAGAGAGAGTGGTGGTGAAGAATACGATGCGAGTGATGAAGATAAGGGTGATGATGATGATGATGATGGTGAAGGCGGTGATCGTAATGAGGATAGTGACGAGGATAGAAACAGGAACGATGATGATGATGATGACAACGAGAACAGGGGTAGCGACAACAATGACAAGTCTGACGAGCCTGATCAGTCTGATGATGATGATATGGGTGACAATGCTGCCAGGAAGAAGAAACCGTCCAAGACCGATGGCAAATCTCAGAAAGATGTTGCTCACAAGGGTAAGTCCACATCTACGGAGACAGGACGCACCAAGTGGCACCATGATGTGAATGCCACAATAGCATCTTCATTTCCTGGTACATCTGTTTCTAGATCTATACCTGTTATTGTTAATCCTGTTAGTTCTTTGGTTATTACCACAACTACAGAACCAGAAACTGCACATGCTGCTGATGAACCTGAATCAGAACCGGCACCCATTCAAGTATCTACTGCTCCACCTAATGAACCAGTTACTACGGTTCCTGAGTCAAGCACACTGGATTGGGCTGATACATTGCAGATCGATGAGACCGCACCAGAACAACCATGGATCACGACAGATGCTTCATATGATCCAATCACAGATGCTGATGCAAATGTTCTGTATCTACGTATTCGCAATCCAATAGATCTGTGTGCATTTTGGTCTCATGAGTATGGATCTTCGGTCACTCCGTCCTTGGTGAAGAGAGCGCTTAAAGACAAGAGAATTCACGCTAAATCAAGATTAAGCCGAATGGTGTATGAGTATTATGCTGATGAGATCCTATAAGCTCTCAATACAATTCAAAGGCCAGGCCTTCATGCGCCAGAAAGACCTCCTCTTCCACTTGATACTACTCAAGAAAATCAAATTGCACTTGACTTCTTTGTCACATATGGTCTTGACTATCTTCTCAAGGGATTATCCAAGTAGGCGACCTCCCTGACTTTGTTGAAAGCTGCTACTTGGGGGTCAATACCTTATATCTCAAGAAAAGGTCAATCGCCTCTGGGTTCCAAAGATAAACCGTAATTATGACATGTATGCTGCTATAGGAGCATCACATTGGGACGAGCGAGTTCGAAGGGCATACAGAGGTTGCTGCTTAGTCAACTCAGTCAGTATCGTCAGATCCAACCTTCGAATCACAAGTATATTAGGAGTGAAGATTGAACCCAAGAATGGATATCATCATGTGACGGAAATTCTACTAAAAAGAGAAGATGATCGAGAATACAAGATACAGCAAGGAGATTTTTCAATCATTCGCCTTGAAGATATAGAAGATATGTTGCTTTTCATGACCCGTGATCAGCTTACACATCTCACTCGTGAAGAAATCATTTCTTTGAACACAGCACTTCGTATGTTTACACGAAGCATTGTCATCAAGAAACGGGTAGAAGACCTACAACTGCGAGTTGAAAGCTATCAACGCAAGCTTAACATGACTCCTCCACTTAATCAAGTATTACCTCAACATGTCGATAGATGTCCCTATACCGGCACAACCCTTCTGATGTGCGGGATCTTCTACATGAACAGTCGTAGGATCATGAAGTTTATGAGGGTAGCTGAGCTTCATAAGTACAGTGATGGGACTCTCTCACTCGTCAAAGACAAATTGGAGCATCTCAATTCTGGCAAGAAATTACCAGAAGTGATTGAGGATTGGCATCCGGGTTATAAGAAAATGGCTACATATGTGATCAAGAAGATTAATGAAAAGCTCAGGGAACGTAGGTTGATGAGGAGCTTAGAAAGGTTTGTGGGTGGCAGACCATATGGAGGGCACTTCAGACTTATGCAACGATCCATTTAATATGGGTCGTCTTCACTAAGGTCAACTCCATACTGTACGTTAATTGTGAATATGTGAATATGTAAATACTGTGAATATTAAGCTTTGGTGGCTTGATGTAGTGTGAAGGTATGATAATTTTTAAAGAGTTTCTTACGAGATTCTAAATCTTTCAAAATATATCGTACTCAAGAACTACAACTAACCCTCATTAATTTGAGGGGGAGCATTAATATGTTCTATGGCCATACATTGATTTCATTTTTTACCCAAAGACCGGTTAATCTATTCAGTATCCCAAATATTAATGGTTAACATTTTGGATAAGGGGAGAAAATGGGATTAAGGAGACTTAATGATATTTGGCTAAAGATGAAAAGGACTTAAAGATAATCCAACTTAATATGTGTAATGCATGTGTTAAGGGGGATCGATTTTGATGAACAAAACACTTAAGGCACAAAAACTTTGATTATAATATCACAAGTGCATTAAGTGATTTTCAAGGATTTTTCATGGTGACAATACTTACCCACAACACACTTAATTCACGACGGATGTGGTGAAAAAAGGGTGGTAGGTATAAGTATTAGTCCAATGATTCATCAGAACCGATGGAATCTTCCCAAGGACAATTACCTAGATAGAATTAGAAGTCCTAGGAAAGATGGAGAATGATTGTGAACGAAGCTGAATGCCGACCAAGTACTTAAGCTAGCACTGGAACAATCACAACAAGGTGCTAGTGATGACGTATTGGTAAGCATTGAAGGGGTTGAAGAATGAAAAAGAATTGTAAAGATAAAGGGTGTAAAGAAAGAAGCCCTCCTTACAACTTTAGGCAGAAACCGGGTCAATACATATGCTATTGAGATCATTTGTTAATGATTCTCGATATTGAAGAAAGACATCATGGACCCAGTGATGCAATGCACAACCCTCCCCAGCTAACTCAAATATCTCTCAAAAGGTATTTGTTTTAATCACACGGAGATCAACACGTTATCTATTGGTTTATTAACTCCGGCTAGACTGATATTGAATAGGTGGCACTCCTCTCCAGCCATCGCTCACTAAATCAAAACACACTATCGAGTCTAGAGCCACGAGATCATCAAAAGTCTCATTAGGACACTTTCCATTTATTCCTTGCTTTCTCACACACTATGAAAAGTAAGAGATCTTTATGAGTCCTACGCAGTATTCTTGTAATATTCCCAGAACATCTGAGTGATACGCAAGTATTACAATGAAGATGGAAATCCTGTTTGAGCCAACATCAAACAAGCTCATGGTAGGTGACACGTGCGGTTCTTTAAGAACAAATCTTGTGAAAAACTGGAAAGAAACAATAGTTTAATTCTTAATTGAACTTAAACTCGTTCCAGGCCTCTACGCATTATCGTATGATCTTGCCAGAACACTCAGAATGACACTCTTTAGTGTTCACGATGACGAGTGGAAATCCTTCTAGTGTTAACATCAAACAACACTTGGTAGGTGACGTGCAAGATTCTTTATGAATCAAGCTCGTGATAACTGGAAAGCAACGATGGTGAAAATCTTAATTTAAATTCACTTGTTCCAGGTTTCATGATGTAACGGCTTCAATCACAAGGATAATTTATCCAAGTGATTCACTCTTTATGTTCGCAATCAGGCTTAGTGATCGTCGAATAAAGAGAACGGGTTTACCCGCGAAATCCTGTCAGGAAGTTACTTAATTGAAACTATCCGTCACAGGTACGATATCTAATATCGTCCAACGGTCTTCACCGACCGGAGGTAAAATTCTACCGATTTAGAATGAAATGTTCTAAGCCATTTCGTTCATGTCTTGTTAGGTTGCGGCATTTGAAGACGGTGGCGTTGCGATGTACCAGATGATGTCGTTTCCACATGCTTATGTCTTTCTACATCAATTTCAACAAAATTCAAGAAAGTTCAAGATGAAGTCTTCCGCTGTACCAAACTCTGAAGCTTTCAAGAATTCAAAAAAAACATAAGTGTGTGGAACATGGAGTCACGAGGAGGCAAGAATCACAAGAAGGCAAAGATCGCACGTGAAGGGTCAAAAGAACAATGCTCTAAAGCCAAAGCCTAAAAGATCAACATCAACATATTCACAACAAAAAGAAAAGATAAAAGAAGAATGGACTACGAGCTGAAGAACGAAGACTTAGTATAGTATGCTAGGTATAGGACTTTGTAACTTGGAGTGACCTCCCTTAGGGGGAGATTGTTGGAAATACGTTTTAACGTATATTAGAAGTATCAGTCACTCCAACAATATTGTAATACGTTTAGTAGCTCGTAGTTAATGGTTAAGTTATTTTAATGTTTAACCCGGCCCATGGGCTTGTCATGGGTCGGAGTCCCAAGTCCATTAAGGAATTGGGTATATAAACCCCTTTCCACCATGGAAAGGGGTGTTGGTTGTTTCACTTACATGATTTAATAAAACACATTTTCTCTCACTTTCTCTCACTACTTTCTCTCTCTAGAAACATCAACCCACCTTATTGATTCACAAGATTATCACAAACCTACACTTTTATTTCTAATTCTTCATGGATTTGTATGTCTATTGCGTAGGGTGTGGGAGACCATTGTACGGTTTTCAAACATGTCAATGGTGTTCATGCGAGCGGTGTAGAAGAGATCTCCACAATTCACAATTTGGATTTGTCCATTGTGTAATTCGATTAATTCATCCTTTGCTTCTAATGAACTTCCCCCCCCCCCCTCTTGCATATATGGGGATACTTATTCACAAAATGCACCGGGTTTTTCTCAATACCCGTGTTGCAACAATTGTGGGGGCCCTCATGACACTTTTTCTTGTCAACAGATGAATTATTATGAGCCCGACCCGTGCTATAATTCCGGTTTTCATAATTTTGAGCCCCCACATTACACCCTCGATCATCAACCTTCTTTTGAAATGAGTGACGAACTACGAGCCACAATTTCAACTGAACTTCTAAAAGTTCGTGAAGGTTTAATCGCCTCGTGTGATTCCTTATTGTTATGACGATGACGAGGATAATATTTACGATCTCAATCCATCATGTGAGACTACCACTCCTATTCTCGATTCTTCTACTACGGAGACCGATGCCTCTCTCATCGTGGGGGATGAGGGTCTTATCACTATTCCTTGGGATGAGATTCTTATTCCAACCCAAAGTGAGCCTACGGTTGCTTCCGATAGTGATAGCCAGTGTGAATCTCTTTCTGGTGATGATTCATTACCTCCTACCGACATCTTGGGAGATGATTCTTTGGCTTACTCTAATCCTCTTTTTGATCTCGATGATGATTTTACTTCTAGTGATGACGAGTCACTATCCGATGAACACGTTCTAAAGGAAAATTTCAATATTTATTCGAACCGTTTATTTGATTTTGATGACGGGATTAAGGACATTGATAGCACCGACTCTCTTGCTAATGATGAGCATTATTTGTTAGCCATGCCACCTCCCATCATAGAGGAGGTGGAGAGATTTGACCCCACCTTCTGTTTGATTCGTTATGGAGAGGTGACGCGGGTGGTAGATATTTCTTCTTATATTTCCCATATTATGTTTCCACCCTGTCCTACCGTGTGCACACCCAAGCAGGTGATGTATCGCTTTTACTCGCCTCATTTCATACCGGGAAATGAGGATGAGTGTTTTGATCCTAGAGGAGACGTTGATGTTGCTATTACTTGTGATGTTTTACCGGTTACCCCATCGACTCTTGCTTTGAGTTTCTATCAAGTGTCTTCGGGTGACACTTTGATATCTTTTTCTGCCACCCTCCCGCCCTTGGCGAAGACGAGTATTCTTAAGGATAGCTTTTATACATATTTCTCATATGTTATAAGAATCCTTCTGCTTTTCTTGACTTATATTGTGGATTATTCTTCTTTATTCTCATCTGGTAATGAGGATACGATTTTTGACCATGGCATATCCGTTTTGAGAAAGTGGTGATTCTCTTGCTCCCCCATGGACCATTTAATTCGGGGTCGAGTCAGGCTCGTGACTCGATTAACAAAAACAAGCGCTTCTTGGGAGGGAACCTGAGGATCTATCCTTCTTTTATCTATTTTCTAACATAAGTTTAGGGGTGTGTTTCTCTCCATGTGTGCTTGTTGGTATTTGTTTTTGTGTGTAGAGTTCCCTTTGATTGAGAGGACTTTCAGAGGGTTGATGTTGCTGTTTTCCATCATCTTTTTCATTCAGTCTCTGATCGATCGTCCTGTTTATATATCAGGGGAGTACTCAGTTCTCATTATTATCTATACATATCTGATTGTGTTCTCCTTCTTACACTTGGAATTCTAACATTAACCTTTTGTGTTCTTAAGTGTAGGGGTCGCACCTTATCACTTTTGAACATTGAGGCCAATGTTCGGTTCTAAGTGTAGGGGTTTATATCATATTGATCATATTCATGCCTACTTGTTTGCCCTCTGGCATCCTATTTTGATCAAATGTGTGTTTGTTTTTTTTATTTCCTTAAAAATAATAAAACGTTTTCTTACCGTGCGTGATTGACTTGTCCCGTAGGCTAGAACAAAGGGGATCCCCACTCCGCTAGAGTGTTGATCTGGCTGATCCCTTAACTTTTAGACTAAACATTTAGGAATTATGAAAATGAAAATGCTAAATGTGGAGCAGTTGGTTCTCTTTAGAGCTTATATGAGTAACCTGTGGTTTTTCCTCCTAGATTATAACTAGACAAAATAAGTGTGTTTTTTATTCAAGCCTTTGAACGTTAAAAATTGTTTTGTTATGCAAAAATAAATTCTTATGCAATTTTGATATAGAGTCCTAGTTCAACTTTTATTTAAATTTGAGTGAAAGCATAATTTCTTAAATTTGAAATAATGTTGCATGAATAAATATGTTGAAAAAAAAAATAAATCGAATCGAAAAAAAAGAGAAAAAAAAGAAGAGAAAAAAAATCGAAAAAAAGAAAAAAGAAAGAAAAAAGAAAAAAAAATGTTCAATATAGTTAGAGTCGAATAAATGAATAAGTTTTTTGTTGCTTTAATTATAATTGTGAGAAACTTGCTTTCTATTAAATTTAAATCTGAAGTTGAACTAGAATTCTTCAATTTTTTATAAAAGTTTAGACGGTATTAGAGAGTGTAGAAGTCAAAGGTCCCGTGAGCTCCGATACTATTCTCGAGGGTGTAGAAACCTACCCTCCGAAGCTCTGCTAAAGGACAATCTGAGAAGAAAGTCGCTACATGGAGTGATCTCTCCTTTGAATCATCATTCTCTAATTACCGTCGTTGTTTTTCATCTAAGTGTCTTTTATTAGCTTAGAGTTGATTTCAAGATCTTTGATTTCAAAATCCCGCCAATCCCAGTGCTATTCTCCGTGGGATGTCAAAAGCCCAGGCACTTAACCGATGAGGTTGGGACGTTCCGAGAAGAAAGCCGCTACATGGGAAAGGCCATTTTCGAATATTAGATCTCTTCATTTTCGGTGAGTTTAATATTTCACTTAGATGATTAGCAACCATAACAAATGTCGATTTGAACGATCAAAACTTTGAAGATGAACACACTTGCCCAGTCTTTTGTAATTGTGGGAGTGAAAAGTTATATTTACATAGGTTATTAGTATAAATAGTGTTAGCATTTTGCCAAAACGTTTTGCACAAGGACTCTTAGCTTAGTTGGGAGTAATAAAAAGAGGATGACGATATTAATTCCTTTGAGACACCCAGTTTGCGTGTTTTCCGTTCTATGATCCTTATAACATGAATAAAAAGTCGAGCATGGCGGGTCACAATGATTTTTTATTTTTATTTTATTAACAAGTCGATATCGATTAAAGTGGTTTTAATTTGTTTTTGGACTAAACGTTTGTGATTAATAAGTGTGAAAACACTTATCCTTTTACCACTTAATTACAATAATAACCAGGCCAAAACGTGTGTTTTATGTCGTAAATGTCGGAATTATGCGTGGTTTGTGTTTTTGTTGTGATTTAGGACGAAAATGTGAAAAGGGGAGAAAACATGGGCTTTCATGGGCTTTTATCGAAGAAAAAGACAAAAGACGAAGTCGAAATATCAAGAGTGCTAAAAGAACGGAAGTCCAAGGCCAATTCTGAAGATTTATCGAAGAAAAAGTCTAAAGACGGAAGTTTAATAAAAGCAGAAGAACTCAAGTCTAAATTAATGAAGAAATTACAAGACGAGTTTATTAATCCCGAGACAAAGTCGAAAAAGTCGAAGAATTAAGAAGACGAAAAGACGTGAAGAAGAAGAATAAACCAACACATGCTTAGTCTTTCCTAATCACCTATAAATAGACTCTTAATGTGTCATTAGGAGTTGTTAGCTAATTTGACACATTAGTCTTTCCACCTTATTTTCATGTCATTTTAATTAATTGTCATTTTAAATACTTGTCTTGCACTTTAATTCCTTTAATTCCAAGTAAGTGTTTTTAATTTTTTTGTTGAATCTTCTCTTTAATCAATTTTTAATTAATCTCTCATTCTACCTTTCTTGTTTTGCTTAATCTTTGTGCTTATTATCTTATTGTCATGCATATTTGATTACTTGTTATGTTTTTATGATTATGATTGTGTTAGATTATTGATTTGATAGCTTATTGTGTTTTTCTTAAATTTGATTAAGTGCTTCTTACTTAATTTTTATAAAAAGTTGATTTTAAACATTTTATTACTTAGTGTTTTTAAAAGTTTTTAAATTTTGGTTAAATAGTTTTTTCTTAAATTTGATTTGGTAAAAGTTTTAGTTGTGTGCTTATTTGTGCTTAGCTTAATATTAGTCTCTAGCTTATTTGATTTTAGTTCTATCCGGGTTTCGGTAAAACCCTCTTATTCCGGATAAGGCTTAAAACCTGATTCCGGATAAGCTCACTTGTGGTATTCCGAACTCAGTTCCATATTCCGGATAAAGCACTCAGCAATTATTCCGGATAAGGACCCCTTCAAGTATTCCGGATAAGGCCACGTTTCAGGGATTCCGAATAAGCGACTGGGGTTGATTTATTCCGGATAGTGACTCAAGGAATTATTCCGGATAAGCTGCATGATTCAGTATTCAGGATAAGGCTTCGTTTCAGTTATTCCGGATAGTGGTGACATCGCACATTCGGATAAGAGGCACAAGTCATATTCCGGATAACAGTTCGAAGGTTTATTTCGGATAAGTCATTGAAGAATTATTCCGGATAATGGTCTACTGAGGATTCCGGATAAACACGCTGAAGATTATCCCGGATAAGGGCAACTTAGTTATTCCGGATAAGGATTCAATTTGGGATTTTGGATAACGCTTAGAAGGTTATTCCGGATAAGATCTCGAAGGGGATTCCGGATAAGTTTAACTTGCTTATTCCAGATAAGCTGCCAGGTTACATATTCCGGATAGTGGATAGAACAGTATTCCGAATAAGGAACAAGTTGATTATTCCGGATAAAAGTGACAGATTTATTCCGGATAAGCAGCAGGTTTGTTATTCAGGATAAGAGTTAGATTGGATTCTATATAGTGACAGTATTTTGGATCCCGGCTCAGGTTCTGTTTACTTTCTTTTTACTTTTCAGGCATTTATTTTTCCAGCTATTTTTCTTTTAAATTGATTTTAAAGTTCACATTTTAATTACATCATCAATTTAATTTTTCGTCATGCTTTCATTTTAAGTCAATTAATTAAATTACTTTTAAAGTTTTAATATTGCACCATTTAAGTTTTAATTAGTTTTAACTTTATTTACCCGTCATTTTACTTTAAAGTCTTGCACATTTTACTTTACAACGACCAAAAATGTTTGTTTCCACCAAAAGGCAGCTGAGTCGCACACTTAAACCAGTAATCAATTCGATTAGACATACGATAAAGAACTTTTTAACTAACTATACTAGAGTTATTAAATGGCGCCTATGCCGGCTCTTTTCGTAAAGATTAACTGTTTTTAGTGAGAGACGAGTTGGATTTTCGGATCCGTTCACTTTTGAGCGTTATTTTCCTTGCCAAAAAATTTTCAAAAATCCAAAAAAAAAAATTCAAAAATCCAAAAACATTTATAAAACCATAAAATAGATTTCTTTTCTAAGTTTTGCAACAAAAAATATTCCTCTTTATCATCTATTGTGTTTAATTCTTTTCTCTACCCCTCTTATTTTTAATTCTTCATGGATTCGTATTGCGTACGGTGTGGGAGACCATGGCATGGTTATCAAACATGTCAATGGTGTACTTGTGAGCGGTGCGACTCTGATATCGACAATACACAATTTGGATTTTCTCCATTTTGCAATTCAACAAATCCGTACTTATCCTCTTACAATACTTTCTCACCCTCTCCCGAATATGACGATCCTTATCCTCAAAATGCACCGGGTTTTTCTCCATACCCGTGGTGCAATATTTGTGGGGGCCCTCACGATGCTTCTTCTTGTCAACCGATGAATATCTTTGAACCAATTCTGTGCTATGATTCCGGTTTGTATAACTTTGAGCCCCCACATCACACCCTCAATCATCAATCCTCTCAGGGAATTAGTCTCGACCAACAACACACTACTTTGAATGACATTCTTGAAAGTTTAGCTCAACTCCGAGCTGACTTGCATCACGAACGGCAACCTTTGCTTGATGGTGACCAAATCTTGAAATCCACCTACACCTTTTTGAGCCAATTTGGTCGTTTTCCCTTCTTTTCTACACCAAAATGTTTACTTACAACATGGGATAGAATGGGTTTAAATGAACATACTTAGGGAGATGATCAACAAAAATTGCTTCATGAGCTTCTAAAAGATGTGGAGGTTATCAAGGAGGAGTTAGTCGACTTTATCACTCCTAACTGGAATGGTCCAGTCTATTACGATGATGATGACGAGGATGATATCAACAATCTCAACCCATCTTCTGAGATTACTACTCCTACTCTTGATATCCCTAATGCGCCTAAGGATTGTGATACATTGAGTGAGATTAGTGATTTTAGTCTTGATAAATTCTTTGATGAGGTTTGTGATGCATCGAATTTTGTGGAGCTTACGGAAGAGGTCGCTCCTAATGATGATGATTTTTCTACATGTTATGAGAATTTCATTTTTGAAATTTCTCCTTCTCCCCCGGGCGATGAAGGCGATGTTGATTTATTCTCTCCGACTTATGAGAAGTTTGCCCCTGAACTTGATCTTGTAGATGAGGTGGAAGACGTTATTCTTCGCGAAAAATTACTGAAAGTTCATCTTCTCATTGCTAAGATTGAAGAGTTGAATTCTGCTCCTATTTCCAAGTCTTTACCTCCGTCTATTATTTCAGTTGAGAATAATGATACAACTATGGAGGAAATCGACATTCTCTCAATAACTCCGGGTATTGATGATGATGACACGGAGGGGGATATTATTTTTGATAATTTGTTGCAGTAAGGTATTATCCCAAGTCCCCCTCCCGAGCACCTTTTATCCCCACCTTTAGAGACCAATACGGAGGATGAGTGCTTTGATCCGGGAGGTGCCATTGATTATTTTATGCTTGATAACCTTACGGCTTTGCCGCTTTCTGAGCATCAATTGTCTTTGAGGGATGACAATTTGCTTACTTTACCCACCCCACCTCCCGGGGATCATGATCTTACATACTTTTCGTATGTGGAGAGAACTTTTCTGCCGTTCAAGACTTATCCTCCAGCCTCCCCTGTTGTATTTTCCTCCGGGAACGAGGACAAGGTCTCTGATCCTGGTATTACACTCGAGGCTTCCCCATGGACCATTTAATCCGGGGTCGAGTCAGGCTCGTAACTCGGTAAACAAAAACAAGCGCTTTTTGGGAGGAAACCCGATTATCTATCCTTTTATTCCGTTTTTCTAATAAGTGTAGGGGGAGACCCTTGTATGTGTTTGTTGTTTTCTTTCTTATCTTGTGCAGGGATTCGAGCTTTCAAAGATCCATTCTTGATGACTTTTGATGACCCTTGATTCCGTGGTCCCGTCTTCCCGGTTCTATCCTAAACTCTTTTGATTCAATATTCTATATTCTTTAATATTAAAATAGGAATCACTTTAGTTGTCTCATCCTTAGCAAGATTTAAACAACGTGCACAATGTCCTAAGTGTAGGGGAGTTTACTCCCACATGCTTAAACATTGAGGACAATGTTTATATTAAGTGTAGGGGGGACTTCTATCGATGTTAAGTGGGCTTTTCCTTGTATTTGTCCTCATTTTAACCGGAAAATTGATTTTTCGACATTTTTCAAATTTTTTTATCTATTTTGGCCTAGTAGTTTTTCCTTTGTTATCGTTATTTACTTTCTTTGCTAGGATAAATTTTTAATAAAGTGGTTTTTAAATTTTTCAAAGTCGTGAATATTTTAACTCAACCCGAGTTTACTTATCTAAGTTTACTCAAGCTAGTATCCTTAACGTGTTTATGTCAAGTTTTGCTAGGATTTTATGTAGGGAGCTTTAAAATGCGAAAGTCTTAACTCTCACGGGTTAAGAACAAGAACTTTTCGCAAGTTCCTATAATTGATCCTAGAGAGTTGTTTATAAAAGGAACTTTAAAACGCGAATTCTAAACTTGAAAAAGTCTAAGGGTTTGCAAGATCCTACAGATGGCTCAAAAATCAAAAACTTTGATTGAACTGGCTAAGCATCCACGAGTCTCATTCCTTGAGATTTTAAATTGTGGAGAACGAGGAATGATAGAGTCAATTATAAGTTTGGTATTTTTTCGTGAATTTATGTGAGTTGATTATAAGCTTTTTCTCCCATCGCTTGCTAATAAATTTATCTGCAATAAATAAGGTTGTACGATTTGAAAAGTTACTTAGCTTCTAGCACAAGATCGTTTAAAAGTTGCTCGGTATTAATTAGAGTTCATAGCCAACGCATAACTTATTCCAGCGGGATGCGAAGATTGGCGAGTCCGAAAAGGCCCTAACAAGGCATGAGGGCTACATTTTGTTGCTAAAGATCCAAAAGTGATGTGAAGAATCATTTATCAAAAATCAATATGAAGGATCGAGACGCACGACGAAAAGCAAAAACTCCCCAAAAGATCATGGAGAATTCTATCCAAAAAGGCCCTAACAAGGTATGAGGATAAATAGATCCAAGTCTTAAAAGGAGGCGGATCGTTGTATATCAAAGTCAAAAATAAAGATTGGAGAAAAATGAAGAAGTCGTGGTCCAAATATGAAGAATCTCTCAAAAAGTTCAAGAGAAGAAATTCCTATTATGAAGAGAAGACCATAATTTCAAGATCGTCTCTCAAAGATTTGAAGTATGAAGTCGCTACCAAATATCGGTCCGAGAAAGGTCTCAAATCGTGAAGCGAGTTATGCCAAGATATGAACTTTATGAGGTCCCGAGAAGCAGTTTTAAAAGATTTTGTCCTTTAGCTAACTATTGATTAAATCGTCCCACTTTATTTTCAGCCTAAATAACTATCAAAATAAGTCAACAATGCATCCTCGTGATAATTTAAGACAACAATAAAATATAAGAGATACACCTAGGAATAAGGGAGTCTATGTGAATAATTGGGCCACATGAGTTTGTGTTAGTTTGCTAACTTATAATAACAATGATCTCGTTCTTAAACTTGGTATGGGGAACGTGAAACTTGAGGATGATGAACATTCATGACATTTCTAAAACCCAAGGTAAGTTTTTGTTCTTTTTACTTGTTTTCTTCTTTTGAATATTTTGTAATTTTCTATCTTTTTAATAAAGGCCAATGTGGATTGATTATGATGGAAAATGTAAAAACTTGCTTTGTAATTAATGCATTGCATTAGGACATTGCAATGGTCAAGTGTAGGGGATTTAATAAGTGTGAAAACACCTATCCTTTTACCACTTAATTACAATAATAACCAGGCCAAAACGTGTGTTTTATGTCGTAAATGTTGGAATTATGCGTGGTTTGTGTTTTTGTTGTGATTTAGGACGAAAATGTGAAAACGGGAGAAAACGCGGGCTTTCACGGGCTTTTATCGAAGAAAAAGACAAAAGACGAAGTCGAAAGATCAAGAGTGCTAAACGAACGGAAGTCCAAGGCCAATTCTGAAGATTTATCGAAGAAAAATTCTAAAGACGGAAGTTTAATAAAAGCCAAAGAACTCAAGTCTAAATTAATGAAGAAATTACAAGACGAGTTTATTAATCCCGACACAAAGTCGAAAAAGTCGAAGAATTAAGAAGACGAAAAGACGTGAAGAAGAAGAATAAACCAACACATGCTTAGTCTTTCCTAATCACCTATAAATAGACTCCTAATGTGTCATTAGGAGTTGTTAGCTAATTTGACACATTAGTCTTTCCACCTTATTTTCATGTCATTTTAATTAATTGTCATTTTAAATACTTGTCTTGCACTTTAATTCCTTTAATTCTAAGTAAGTGTTTTTAATTTTGTTGTTGAATCTTTTCTTTAATCAAGTTTTAATTAATCTCTCATTCTACCTTTCTTGTTTTACTTAATCTTTGTGCTTATTATCTTATTGTCATGCTTATTTGATTACGTGTTATGTTTTTATGATTATGATTGTGTTAGCTTATTGATTTGATAGCCTATTGTGTTTTTCTTAAATTTGATTAAGTGCTTCTTAGTTAATTTTTATAAAAAGTTGATTTTAAACATTTTATTATTTAGTATTTTTAAAAGTTTTTAAATTTTGGTTCAATAGTTTTTTCTTAAATTTGATTTGGTAAAAGTTTTAGTTAAGTGCTTATTTGTGTTTAGCTTAATTTTAGTCTCTAGCTTATTTGATTTTAGTTCTATCCGGGTTTCGGTAAAAACCTCTTATTCCGGATAAGGCTTAAAACCTAATTCCGGATAAGCTCACTTGTGGTATTCTGAATTAAGCTCAGTTCCATATTCCGGATAATGCACTCAGCAATTATTCCGGATAAGGAACCTTTCAAGTATTCCGGATAAGGCCACGTTTCAGGGATTCCGAATAAGCGACTGGGGTTGATTTATTCCGGATAGTGACTCAAGGAATTATTCCGGATAAGCTGCACGATTCAGTATTCAGGATAAGGCTTCGTTTCAGTTATTCCCGGATAGTGGTGACATCGTACATTCCGGATAAGAGGCACAAGTCATATTCCGGATAAGAGTTCGAAGGTTTATTCCGGAAAAGTCATTGAAGAATTATTCCGGATAATGGTCTACTGAGGATTCCGGATAAGCACACTGAAGATTATCCCGGATAAGAGAAACTTAGTTATTCCGGATAAGGATTC
This sequence comes from Glebionis coronaria, assembly GCA_025667525.1. NCBI lineage: Eukaryota > Viridiplantae > Streptophyta > Magnoliopsida > Asterales > Asteraceae > Glebionis > Glebionis coronaria. The sequence goes on from CM046874.1 coordinate 447,428,842, forward strand.
AATTTGGGATTCCGGATAACGCTTAGAAGGTTATTCCGGATAAGATCTCGAAGGGGATTCCGGATAAGTTTAACTTGCTTATTCCAGATAAGCTGCCAGGTTACATATTCCGGATAGTGGATAGAACAGTATTCCGGATAAGGAACAAGTTGATTATTCCGGATAAAAGTGACAGATTTATTCCGGATAAACAGCAGGTTTGTTATTCAGGATAAGAGTTAGATTGGATTCCATATAGTGACAATATTTTGGATCTCGGCTCAGGTTCTGTTTACTTTCTTTTTACTTTTCAAGCATTTATTTTTCCAGCTATTTTTCTTTTAAATTGATTTTAAAGTTCACATTTTAATTACATCATCAATTTAGTTTTTCGTCATGCTTTTATTTTAAGTCAATTAATTAAATTATTTTTAAAGTTTTAATATTGCACCATTTAAGTTTTAATTAGTTTTAGATTTATTTACCCGTATTTTACTTTAAAGTCTTGCACATTTTACTTTACAACGGCCAAAAATATTTGTTTCCACCAAAAGACAGCTGAGTCGCACACTTAAACCAGTAATCAATTCGATTAGACATACGATAAAGAACCTTTTAACTAACTAAAATCGAGTTATTAGTGATAATAGTAGCTTGGGGGCAAGCAACGTTTAAGTGTAGGGGTGTGTTAAACACGTAATTATTCATGCATTTAGTGAGAATTTCCCTTCATTTTTTCGCATAATAAATAGCAACAATGTATTTTTAGTGCATATATCGTTTATATTTGCTATTTATTATTGTAGGTACGGATATCAAAGAAAATGAGAAAAAACGAAGCCAAAGAGCCAAAAACGAGCACGAGGAATGAAAAGAGCATGGGAAATCGAGTTTGACGGTGCATTCGTGTTTTATTCGGACGACCTGAAACCATTTAAATGGGTCAAATTAACCCATTAATATATCAAACAGCCAACTCAGGCCCAGCAGCATTAAACGACACAAAGGCCCAACAACAGCATTAGATTGGGCGCAGCCCAACAGCAAGAAAAAAACCCAGCAGGCCCAATATGGCCCAGCATAAAGGACGCATCAAGTAGCAAGCCCATAGGCCAGAAATGAAGTGATGAAGAGATCAGATCTTGGTAAAAGAAACGCATCACATTTTTTTATTGATAGTCTATATTTTCAATTTTATTTAGTGGCTTAGAAAGTAAGCTAGAAAACATTCCATTTTTATCTCCCTTTTTTAGTTTTCCTGTTTATTGAGATAGATAGACACAACAACAATTTTAATTCTTAATTTTGGTAAGTCTTCATTATTTTTCTTTGGGTAGATAGGGCGGAATAAACAAAGAGATAACATTCAAATTTTATTATTACTATTTGAGTGGAGAAAAAACGCAGCATAGCACAACATTCAATTGAGGATAGATCTTGACTTCTCATTATTACTTATCCCTGCGTTTTTTTCATTAGACAGTGTAGAAAAAATAGGCAGTCAACATTTCCATTTTTTATACTTGATGTAGTGGTTTTCACACCTCTTTAGGAAAAGAGAGCAAAACAGGGAAAGTATTAAGTGTCGGTTTAAGAAAACCAAGCACTAATGACCAATGTGGTTCAAGTTCGTTTCCCAAGGAGGCAAGTGTGTTGTGTAGAGAAATGGTTAACTTTGTGATTATATTGATTATGAGAAAAGAAAATAGAAATGAGATAAGAAGAGAATGACGGTTACGATGACGAATTAAACTAAGACTATATGGTCGTACACGTAAAACCGTAAAAAGTGACAAAATTAAAAATTTACCTAAAAAATTCCTAGAAAATTGCAAAAAATCCTAAATAATGTAATTAGAGTTTACATAAAATCAAAAATCACTCAAAGCTTTTATTTAATTAAATAATAATTTTTTAATGCTAATTAAAGCCCAAAAAATCAATTTAATTAACAAAAAGCCCAAAATGAGATTTTTTCAATTGTAAACCTCTAAAATGACTTAACTTAATTTAAAACTATTTTTGAAAATTTTAAAATTAATAGAAAACTATTTAAAAACAATTAAAAACTATTTAAACTAAAATTAATTATAAAAATTAATCTAAGGACAATAAAAATATTCAAAAAATTGTAAAATTCCTAACTTAATGTATTTAACCTAAGAAAAATATAAAACTTGAAAAATCTAAATTTTAATTTTAATAATAAAATAATAATAAATTAATATTAAAAATCCAAAATTTATATAAAAATTCTAAAAAGTTGCAAACTAGCTTATTTTAACCTAATAAACACAGAAATGAAGTTGAAATTACAAAAATACCCCTAATGGGCCTTCAAATGGGCCAAAGTCCAAAACAGACCCTTATTGGGCCAAAATAAGCCCAATAAGAAAAATGTTTATAAAAATGGCCCAAAAGCTCCTATCTGACTCAAAAATTTGATTTTAAACACAAAACTCTAAGGCCCAAAAGCTTAAAATGAGTATAAGCTAGCTTATTTCAAAGTAGGTTATTCATAATGGGCTTTTTGGCCCATTAAGCTATAAGCTGATGCCATAAGCTCAAATTAGACACACAAGCTTCTTTTGAGTTGCTTAAGACTTCTGTAAAAAGAAATTTGAAATAAGCACAAGGAATCAGCCTGAAAAAGCAATAAGCTATCTTCACAAAACGACAAAATAGTCGTTTTCGAGTTCTAGGCCACCCCAAGAGTTGATTCAAGTTTCAAAAGCTTTTAAATGACTTAACTAAGCTTAATCAACAAAAATTTTTCAAATAAGTTCACTCAATAATCTGGAATAAGCAAATAAGCACTTAACCAGAAGTCAAATTTATGAGTTTTCTAGCAAAAAGTCAAAGTCAAGGTCTGATAAGCTCCAGTTCAAACAAATGGGTCAAATGATGAAGATTGATCACAAAAAGTAAGTTGTTGCAGGTCTAAATAAGCCAATATGGCTTATTAATAAGCTGAATGCAAAATTACACTAGCAGGGGCTAGTTTTGGTGTCTGAGTTGTGGAAACTTTTTCCACTGCTTGACTTAATTGACTTTTTGTCTTATATGACTTTTTTGTGGATTCAAGTTTCACAAAGGCACCCAAATGATCAGTTAATCATAAGGAGTCAATAGCAATCACAAAAACACAATCACAATCAGCCAATTTGTACGGTTAATTCAATTAAGCACTAGATATAGCCCAGACATGAACAAATAAGCAGTTATGGTTCAATAAGCACTTATAGCACAATTCAGCCAGCCAAACTTCACCAAATGCATACACAAGCTATAATAAACTTAAATGAACAAGTTTACACAGGTTTCATGCAATGATTCAAAGTCTAAGTCATGATTCAAGCACAATAAGTTACTGATGAACACTAACACAAGCAGTTATGAACACTTGCTAATGTACTTGACCACTAAGCCAAATTCTAACCCCCAAATCTTCAAATCAGGTTATATTAACTATGTTTAAACACTTTTTATCCCTAAGCATGCATTCACTCTACGTGTTCCCAAATTCTTAGGTCAAAATTAGTCAAAACAAGCAAATTATAGCACAATCTTTGATTCAAGGTTTTAAACCTGAAAACTTGCAGCAAATAGCACACAAACAAGTATTTTGAAAATACAAAGCACAAATACAAACTTCCAACAACACAATATCAACTTATGATCTAAAACATGTAAACCCAAACACCCCTTTAAATTTTCAAATCAAAATTTTCAAACCTAAAGTGTATTCCAAGGTTACCCAAGCCCAAATCAACACAATAACAGATGTAATATGCAGATTTTAGCAAGATTAAGCCATAAATTTCACAAGAACACAAGCAACACACAAATATCACAAATATCCAACTTTTTATCAGATTTTGAGATTAAAGGTGCAAACCTCATGGATGTACATCCACACCCACGAATTTTTAGCTTATGTGCTAGCAAGAACAAGCACAAGCTTCTACAATAAAGCCTGCTAAGATTCAACAAAGTTAGAAGCAAATTATAAAAATCAGAAAAGTGACCAAGCCTTGATTAATGCAACTCTTGTACCCCACACTTGATTATCCCCAAGTTATAAGCTTCACAACACCTTGATATCACAATATCAGGATGCTATGATCAGCTTTATAGCCCATGAATTCCAAGGTGTACCAAGAAACTTAGCAAAATATCAAGCTATAGGAAAATGTGCAAACTTTTGCACACTCCTTGTGAAAACGTTTTGAGATTCAGGTTTTAGCAAACACTAAGCATAAACAAGCAGGAAATAACAATGGCACTTGACTTTTCTTCAAAGATTCAAACTCATTTCATTAATCTGAATATGGATTTACAGAACTTTGAACAAAGGAAAATTCAAGAGCAAAACTAAAAGGTAGTGATGCTAATGCCTTATATAGGCTACAAGAAACCTAAATACTGAATAAAATTTGTAACCCTAATGGTATAGAAGTCCCCAAAATTCCCTTGTCTTGTTTGAATATTTTGAGGATCATGTGACTGAATTTGGCTTGTAGCATGAGTTGGCAAGGTGAAAATGAATCCAAAGGTGTAAAATAAGCTTAAGTTCCAAGCTATGATGTGGGGCGTTGGATGGCTGGCACCATTTTGTTTTCTTCCTCAAAGGTGGTAAGGCGGGGGAATCTTGTGAGCTGTAGGATGACGTGACAAGGGAGTTTAAGGTTGGGTTGTGTTTAGATATACCTTAATCATAAATTTGGAGCATATTAGGGTTTAATTTCAAGCAGATTAAGAAAACCCAAAATTGTTCTTGAGGTGAATAGTTGCAAGTTTAAGTTTTAAATTGTTGTTAAGGCGCCAAGGTTAAATAAATAATAAACCTGGTGAAGTGGATTGGTGAGGTGGAGTGAAGGTGAGTTCTGATTGGTTTTAAGGGGTGAGTGGGACACGTGTAAGGGGAGGGTTGGTCTATGTATCTTTCCTTGTCTGTCCAAATTAACCTCTCATTTTTCAAACTCCTTTCATTTGGAAATAATCTGGCTTAAACTTGATTCCCTTTGTATTTGAAGTTTCACTTTTCACACTTTTGCCCCAAATAATTTTCCAAAGTATTTTCAGGGGTATTTCTTGCCAATTCTTGATTCTTGAAGGACTGATTTGGCATTTTCTTCATAGATAATGGTCTTGACTTGTTTGTTTGACTTCTTGGAGGACTGAATTTGCCAACTCATGATTAATGAGGGACCATTTTTGCCATTTCTTCAAAGTCAAGGGTCCTTTTGGTAATTTTGAAATTTTTAAAGGACCAAACTTTTAATTTCTTGTAACTTGAAGTCCTTCATGGTATGTTTAACTTTGAGGAGGACTAATATTGACATTTTAGTTTTGTTGAGGGACTAAAATTGCCAATTCTTCAAAGTGGAGGGCCCTTTTTGCAACATAGACAAACTTTAGGGACCAATCTTGTAATTATGAAGATACAAGGGTTTAAAGTGTGAATTCTTCAATATTGAAGGACCCTTCTTGCATAATCTTCAAATCTTCAAGGGTTTTCTTGGAAAATTCTTCATTAGGGCATGGTTCAATGTGCGGCTTCGTTTCCCGTGTTCGTTTTTGCATGATTCTTGTGATCTTTTGTCATTTTCTCAATATCCGTACCTAAAATACACAAGCAACAAACACACGCATATATTTGTCAATTTCATGATATTTTATGAATTTAAAGCCCTTTTTGGACGATGAGACTATGTATAAAAGCAGTCTCATCAATACTCCTTATTTTTTAGTGTTAAGTTAGTTGTGTTTTGCTTTTTTGTCTTTTCCTAGCTTAGATTGGATAAAAAACACAGCCCTTCATTCATTTTTATTTTCACTGTCTTAATTTTTAGTAGGATAGATGTAGCTAAAAGAATGGGCATCCTCACTTTAATTTCTATTTCACAACATTAATTTATGAAAAGGGAGTTATCCATTGTTTTTTATATCGAAGACTTATTTTTTTTTATTTTTAGATATAATTACTATGTTTTATTTTTTTAAAGATAGATTAGATTCTTTTTAGGATCTTATCCTATAATATATCATTTCCCCTGCATATTATTTTTAGTTAAGATAGGTAGGAGTTTGAGGTTTATTCCTGCGTATTATTTTATTGCACCTGCACTTTACTTTGCTATTTTATTTGTGTTTGAGGTTTATTGAAGCTAAAAGAAGTTAATTAAATAAATATGATATAAAATGGTAGAGTTTTAAACTTTAGTTTCCTTTAATGAATTAGTTTACAAATATAGTTTATTTTAATTAGTTTAAAAATTTAGATTTAAAATAAAAATAGTTTTTAGAATAATTTTAAAATGTCGTTTAGCTTAATTATCGTTAACCGTTTGATGTCTTTTGATCTCGGCGTTTCTTCTACAACATTTTCGATTCTTCGTTTCATTTCGGTATCTACTTTCTTTCACTCTTATTCTTTTAGAAATACATTAATGTCATTTTTATCCTTAAAAGTCGTTTGCTTGTTCACGTAGATTGATTATGATTCCTTTCTTTTTAGCTATTAGTGTAGCATCGTTATTATTGTTAGCTTTACTTTTAGATACTTGTAGCTTAATATTCGTAGTATAATTTTCGTTTTTTATATCGTTTAATATTTAGTCATTAATTTTAGTAGATTTAAATATTATAATTAGAACCTTTTCTATTCGAGCATCAAACTTTAGACATAAACGCGGATTTCCATTCACACTTCGCTGGAAGTACCATAACATTCGGGTTTACGAAAACGACTCTATCAAGGATGTATAAATTGAGTTTACATCAGTAGTTAGTTGAAGGATAATCACATTTATTAAGATTAAACCCTAAATCATTAGAAACCCTAACCACCTAAGTTTTCTTCCCATTTTCACATCAAACCTTTATTAAACTTCAAACCAAAGACCCAAAATTCTTAATTAAAATTTAGATACCCTAATTAAACCATAATCCATCACTGATCACATTCCTAAATCAATAATCACCAAAATTTCAAAGTTACAAGTTACAAGCCCTAGAATTGAACCCGATTTTGTTTTTTCCCTCCAAAACTCATTTTAAACTCTTTACCTCCCATTAAAAATTTGAAAATCAGATATTTCACATGTTATAAGATATTTTGGGTTGCCAAAGAGCTGGTGGATCACCTCCTTGCTTTCTACACATCACCATACTTATCCCTATCTTGCTGAAATCTCTTTTTAGCCACAAGTCTTAGATATTTTGTTCCTAGAGTCTACAAACTTGCATAGACCTTTCCTAGCTTCCATTAGTGATTAATCTATCCATATTACACGCTTAAAGGCTTTGCTTGGAGGCTAAGTGTTGAAATGGGTATAAATAGGGGCGAATGGACATAGTTTACACTTGCACCTTGTTTTCTCTTAATCTCCGTTACCCATTATGTTTCCACTTCTATATACGTCCTAAAACATGGCCCAAGACCAGAAACCAGGTCTAGAAGCTAGCCATTGAAGCTCTTGAAGCTTTGATAGCAAGATATGTTCATAAGAAGCCATTAGGAGCCATGTTGGGGCATCCTAGGTAATCACTTTGTTAGATATGCTTTGATCTTGTTATAATAATTTCTTAGAGTTTTTATAGTTCCAAAATAATGTTATAAATATAATCTAAAAGGAACTAAGTCATTTCATCAATTTAAATGGAAGTTATAAGTTAAAGATGTCTTAAAATCCTAGTTTTGTAATTTACATAAAATAATAAGCAAAAAACCATTTCAAAAGCTATAATTATGAATAAATGTTTTTATTATGATTATAAATATGTTTTTAAACTTTGGTTTAAAATCCAAGATCATTTGGTCCATTTTTGAGGTTGTTATGTGGTTTTTACAAGTATAGGGACTAAAACTGTCATTTTGAACTATTTGTCATTTTGGGCCAAAAGTGTCATTTTTTAAAAGTATAAGATATAAGAATAAATGTTAGAAAGTTTGAGGTCCTAAGGTTAAATATTGAAGGTTTAAAATGCAAATACTAAAACTATACACTTAAGGGTTAAAAGTGTAATTATACCAAAGTATAACCAAAAGGGCTATTTTTGGCAATTTTGAAAGTAAAGAAGATTAATCATGAATATGAGGAAGTAATGAAAGTATCATGTTAGTAGGGAGCTTTGTACAAAAATGTTCCATCTCGATATTACGTTCTGACTGAGTGGTTGGGTTTACGATTTAAAAGAGCCCTCGCTCCTCAAACGTTTATAGAATGGCTTTTGAGTATGATGGCCCGAAAAATGGTGCTAGAATTACCAACAAATAATAATAAAAGAATATTAAACCAACACTTAACAACATTGAACTAAAAAATAAAGACTTGATACTATACACAATGTACTAATCAGGTTTGTGTAAGATCAAGCTGTTGTTTATGAGACCAAGTTATGGTTTGTATGATCAAGCTATTTATCTGTGAATGAAATATATTTGATCATAGCTAAGATTCTATGGACATAAGGTGAGTTCATAGCCTCACTTCTAAATGATTTTCAAATGATTTCAAAACACGTGAGGGGATATATGCTAAAAATTGAATACAAGTGTTTTTGGTATGCTTTATATATATAATTCATTGACACTATGTTTACTGCTGCCTATGAAAGTCCCTTTTAATTGTGAACCGCTAATCATTTCTCAAAATGAGCGCTAATATAGTAAATAGTACTATTGGAGACTGATATCTCTTGTCTGGGAAAGTCGCACTTGCTAGCACCTCGGTGGTTAAACATGCATACTTTATTTTGCTAATCAGGATAGTTTGGTAGACTTCCTCATAAGGGCAAACTATGATCTTTGTTATTGTTACAAGACTATGTCACCTAATACCCGCAAGAATAGGGCCAACCCAACTCCGACCGCACCGATTGCTATCGATCCATCGGTTTTGAGCCAGATGATAGCCAATGGGGTTGCCGGACGCTCTTGCTACCGCCGAAACTAATCCAAGCACTCAAGAAGAAACAAATCGAGTGTAAATCCCGATACCTACTACTCGTGCGTGTTCATACAAAGAATTCCACTCATGCTTCACTAGTACCTTTAAAGGTACCGAAGGTGCCGTAGGTCTTGCACGTTGGATTAAGAGAGTTGAATCTCAATTTAGTGTGAGTAATATTGTCGAAAGCGACAAAGTGAAGATTGGATCTAGCACCCTTGTTGATGGTGCATTGACATGGTGGAACATTCATGTTAAAGCCGTAAGTAAGGAAGCATCTAATGCTATTCCTTGGGCTCATTTCAAGGGAATGCTTCTCAAAAAGTGTTGCCCTAGGAATGAGATGAAACGGTTGGAAGCCGAGTTGTGGAACCTCCGTGTGCATGGAGTTAATTTGACGGCTTACACTCAACGATTCCAAGAGGTGAGGTTCATGTGTCCCGAAATGATACCAATTAAGACACATGCCGCTAAAAAATTCATTGTTGTATTACCATCCTCAATCAAAGTAGATGTGATCTCTTCAAAACCTACCGATTTGAGTGAGGCCATTGAGATGGCGGATTGCCAAATGGACTCCGTTACTTTGGAGGGTGGTGATAATAAGCGAAAATGGGAAGGAAACCATGGCCCTAACCATGGTGACCAACCTACCAAGCGCCAAGATTTGGTAAAGGTGTTTAATGTGAAAGGTGGATCCGATTATCAAGAAAAGATACCATTTTGTGGCAAGTGTGGCAAGCACCATGAAAAAAGAGATTTTGTTACCCTTTTTGTATTACTTTTTTCGTTCCTCGATTCGACTCGAATTGATTTTCAATTAACGAGATGACTTAATTTGTTTTTGGTAAATAATATTTTTGGTATTTTAAAACTAAATCTATTAAATATTAAATTCTTTTTAATCTAATTTAAAAATCTAAAAAAATTAAACTATTTAAAAATTAAACTAATTTAAATAAAAAAAACTTTAAAGGAAAACTATTTAAAAATATATCTTAAACTAATGCAAAAGCTATTTAAAAAAAGAAAAATAAAACTAAACACTTTTAAAAAACTTTTAAATGAAAATATAATATAGAATAAAAAACTTAATTAAAAACTATATTAAAGACTTTTAAATAAAACTATTTTTAAATAAACAAAATGAAATGAAAGCAAATTTAAAAAAAAAAAAATTAAAATTAAAATATTTTTTAAGACTTTTTATATTTTATAAAAAAAACTGAGTTAAAAAGAAAATTAAAATAAACTTAAAAACATGAAATTAAACTATTTAACAAAACTGCCAGATTAAAAGACCTATATTAATTAACTAAAACCAAACACAACACAAAAAGAGTGATAGAGCAACTGGTTGGGGCGCAGGACTGGAGAACGAGAGGTCTGGGGATCGAATCCCTCCCCAGACGAAATATTTGAGAATATTAATTTTTATTTATATTTGGAATTGTTTATTTTTGGAAAGTTAAATAATTAGCAGACAAATAGAGTCTGCTACATCAGCAAATCAGCAGAAAATAGCAAATAAGAAACATTCAAAATAAGCTATAAGCAACAAATAAGCCAAATAATCCAAATAAGTAGTACAAACTAATTAGTAAGCAGTAAAAATAAAACAAATAAGCTAAGAGCGAATAAGCAGAAATAAGCTGAATGAAGACTAATAAGCAGAAATTATTTAATCAAATAAGCACGAAACTTAAAACGAAACATAATCAATAAGCAATAACTAAACAATAATCGAAATAAGCAAATCCAAATATCCTACGAAACCAAAAGCAATTCAAAACAAAAAAAAATTCAAACAAAACGCAACAAGAAAGCTGAACAATAGAATAAGCAGTCTAAATAAGCAGATATCAAAAATACGTAGATCCAAACATAAATAAACCAAGACAAGCTGGCAAACTTTAACCTAAAATAAGCAAATACGTTTAATAAGCAATAACAATAATAAACCAAATGAGAATAAGCAGATAAAAACTAGATTAAAACTTAAACAAATTTAAACCAAATAGTAGATAAAACAAATTGGGAATAAACACTACTAAGCAGATTCAAACTACTCAAATAACACTAGCAGACATAAAAGCAAACAAACAGATAAATTAAACTAAAACTTAAAACTAGACAAAAATAAATAAATAAAAGAGAATAGAGATTAGAACCCGATGTCGAATCCGTTGGGACGAAGGTTGGCGCTGAGCCACCTTGTGAACCGAATCAAACGCACCTCAAATCATCAACATCTCGAACCGAGAATCCAAACATCAAGCCTCGAACAGTATTGTTTATTATTTTTTTTATTTTTTTTATTATTTTTTTTTACCGAATGAAAATCATAATAATAATAATAAAAACAAGACAAACAGTTTTTTTAATATGAATGAGAACCGAGTACTAGAAAATCAAAATTAAACAGAAATTAGATGAGAACCGAATTAAAATTTAAATAAACTTTTCATTAATAAAATAAAATTACATTCACTGAAATTTAAAATTACAATAACCTAATCTACTTTTGCAGAAATTTAAATCTAATTATCCCTACTCCTAAAATTAATTTTAAAAACTGAAATAATAAAGAAAAATCTTGTCTATAATTACAAGATGTGAGGGATTTATAGAAAAACCCTCTCCTTGGTGCCCACGTCTTGAAATCAGGGTCGTTCATCTCTTCTCTCTCTTTTTCTTCAATGATCAACGGCTGAGAATACATCTTGAGCCTTTTTCACTTGGATTGCCACGTTGGAAGGGGAGAGAGGACCACTCCTTGTGCTTGATGCGAATTTCTTGGGGGTTTATAGTGGATTTGTGGGAATTAATCTATGAGGGTAAAACCCCCAATTTTTGTGGGTTATTTTTAGGTGATTAATACGTGTTTATAGTGAAGTTCGTTCTCTCGATTCTTGACAAATTGAAAGGCCTAACAATCTCTTGTTCTTAATTGTTCTTGGTTGTTAAGCTTGCTTGGATGTTCTATTTGCTAATTCAACAAATGCTTGCAAAACGGAAAAATATTACCTACATATATGTAAAACAAATTGCAAATACCATGTTTTTATTCAAATAGAAATTCAAGATGCAAAATATGAAACTAAAGGGACTGAAATTATAAATTCTATGAAAAATAAATGCTTGAAATGTAAACTCTAACAATTATAGGGACTAAAAGATGCAAAAAAGTAAACTACAAGGATCAATTATGCAAAATTGATAACCTACTAACCAAAAATGTAACAAATCCAACAACTATCTAACTGAATTTAACAACTTTCAAAACAGAAGGACTTAAACTTGCAAATTCCTAAAAATTAGGAAGTTTAACCAAAAATTAACACTGATTAAAACACTAGGGACTAGTATGCAATTTCTAAAACTTTTTAAGCTAAAAACGGGCTAGGAAGAAAATAAGTTCGTTTGAGCTTATTACTGGACCAAAATCAATGAGACAAGTTGCAAAATGCTTCAAATCCAAAATAAGCTACGTGTGTCAAAGGAATTTAGCTAAGGATTCAAAATAAGCAAATGAGTGCTTATTAATAAGCTCAAAATAAGCTACAACTAAATCTAATCAACCACAACTTGATTTTTTTAGTGAAACTGATAAAGCTATCCAATTAAGGAACGGGAAATCAAACTAGAACGAATTTCATCAAGAAATAAGCTCTAAATCTGAATTAAGCTAAAAAGAGCTTATGTTGACCAAGAATTGACCAAAATTTGCAAAAAGCTCAAACTTTCAGAAATTAACTAGGGACACTTACTAAATGATTTTATGAAAGAAAATCACAAGATTTGTGAAGTAGATTTGAAGATCTAAGAAAACAGTGGCATACTTTTTCACAGAGAATGAGCTTTGCTTAGTTTGGACCAAAAAGCTATTTCCTAGCTTAATAACTAATACTGTAGAAATTCCTTTATACTACTAATACTTTGTATGTTACTTGAGCAATAGAAAAAAATTTGAATGAAAATGATTAAGAAACAAAGAAACTGTGATGATTTGAAATTGGCAAGTTTGAGAAATGCTAGTTATAGAAATCTGTTACACAAAGAGTACAAGAACAAAAGTGAGCAACAAGACCTATGGTGAAAAGATATCAGTCCAAATGTACTCTACTTGATTACACTACACTAGAGTAATCTAAAAATTCAGCTTATATCAACTAGAACAACTCAAATCTCTCAATGAATGTATCTAAACTCTGTTGCCAAACACTCCTACTGAACTTTATGAAATTCTTACAAAGACTTTTAAGAACTCTAGTTAAAACTGGATGAAAAGCTATAGCAAACTGAATTCAGTGATCAATGAGAGATGTCTAAAAGCCAAAAGCAAACAATGTAAGCAACTAGTACTCAATTAAGGAAGCTAGGATAAGAAAAACTGAATTAAGCTATAAACTAGAATTCAATCCAAATCAATGAGCATAAAGGCTAAACTTAAGCTACAACATCACTGAAACCAATTCAATTAACAAGCTACACACATTTAATCATGCAATCACAAAGAATTAGCTAGGAATTGAGCAGGCATTTGCAATTGAGGGGAATTTAAAACTAGAAGCGTTTACACCTATTGAAGTAACCACTGAGAAGAAGAGGAGCGCTGAGCTCTCTTAACCTAGTGATAACCACCACCTTATCACTAGGGATACTAATCAACAATCATCAATCAGCTACAAAACATCAACATAGCTTGAAATCTTCAAATATACTAAGGACTTGGACTGAAATCAACAAACAGCTACAAATCTTCTTCAAGTTCAGTTATGATCAATGAATGATCATGACAATCACAATGCAGCAACAGGATGATCACACAAGAGAAGGAAATGATCAGTAATATGAAGAACAAATTTGGCGGGAAAGAGTGAATTTGAATTTTATTAATGGAAAACGGTTACAAAGTTGTTACAAGGGTAGTAACTAACTAACTAACTCAAGAGTTTGTCAGACTCTTGAGTAGCTAGGGTGAAAATGAAGGAAAGGAAAAGAAATTGGGAAACTATGTGTTTTTACAAAATTAAGCTACAAGTACAAATGAAGTCCAATCCAGCTATTTATAGACATGAAGGAAGAGTTTGTTGGGGTTGGTGACGTGTCAGAACCAATCCCAGCTTGCAACGTGTAAAATTCTGCAAAAGGGCATTTGCAAGTATGAACAAGGATTTGGGTTTTCTTGATTGGATGGATGAAATGTTAATTGAGTTGCACCATTATGTTCGTCTCTTCAAATTGATCAACTTTGGTGTTTAAATCTTTCCATGAAATGGCTTCTATCTCAAACGTGATTCTGGGAAAATTTTTCCTTCTTGAAGATGCCACGTGTCAAATTCTGATTGATTGAAAACATGTCACACGGATCCAACTGTGCAGATTTGATTATTTATTTATGGCGGCGGTAGTGGACATTAAATGTGATGAAATGGCAATCCGTGTGACTTGTTTTCTCTCCTCCCATTGGTTGAAATACTTGTCACATGGATCAAACTTAAGTAACTTTCCAATCTTGGCAGAATTAGCCCCTTAACTTGGCAGAATGTAAATTTGAGCTTGTAGCTTCATTCCTTTGACATATTTGGTCCTTCAACTTTGATTCTTGAACAAAATAATCCCTTGACTGAGTTGACTTGATAGTTGACCAAGTTTGACTTATGATCTTGACTTTCACAATATTTGCACTATTAGTCCTTCAACTTTGATAACTTGTCAAGATAGGTCCTTGTACTTCAAAGTCTTGTCACTTTTGATCCTTCTTTGTCTTTTTCATCCATTTGAGCTCGATTTTTCCTTGTTTGCTTGAAAATGTATCTTTTTACCTACACAAGTGCACACAAACACAAACATACCACATAACACTGTTTTTGCCAAATAAATTGGTATTTTGCTTCATGTTTTAGGGTTATTTGTTGATAAAAGGATATGAGTTTAAACTCATATCAAATTCCCCTACACTTGAACATTGTCATGTCCTCATGCAATATTATATATTAAGGCTCAAATTTACATTTCCCTCATAATTAATCCACCTTGGCCATATGAGATGCATCTACACTACTCTAAACTAAATGATGCATGATTTTGACTTTTAATAATGCAATGAATCAAAATAAAATTCTATCTATATCTTTTTGATTTTTTCTTGAAATGGTTTTGATGGAAATAACTCATAAAGAATTCAATGACTTAGATTAGGGCTTGGGTACCATGGACATTTATCACCCTCAAGTTTCACTTTCCTCATACCAAGCTTAAAAATGGGATCATTGCATTCACAAGTAAAAAGTGCATCAACTTATTCATGACAATTAAATGTGGATCCGGTTATTATTTGAGCAAATTGCTTGTGGGCAAATTAGTCATTTATTCAAGCGTGAAGTATAAGAAATGTAAAATCCGAAAATAAGGAAGCACGGTTTTAATCCTAAGTAATCCTCTCATCTATTACTTGAAAAACTGCTCACAATTAATATAAGTCCGTATTAAGAGTAATAAGTCATTCGCCTTATGTGTAAAAGCCTTATGTCATGCTTTCATAAGTAACTACACACTCGCTAAGGAAAAGAAAATAAAACTCACGCAATAATTTACATCCGCCATCTTTTTGAGACTTTGGATCTTCAACCCCGCAACCCGTCAAGGTAATATTGGATTGGAGCAATCTATTGAATCCCCGCAACCCGTCAAGGTAATATTGGAACTCAATAGTCACTATAATTAACACCACACTGCCCCTCTTGGGAGTCTTGCATTATTATTTTTTTTTTCTTTTTTTTTTTTCTAGCCACTCATTTTTTTTCATAAGCCGCTCTTATTTTTCTTTATTCCTCACTAAGAAATTTGAAAAGAAGAAAAGGAAAAACACCCGCTAAATATGGAGCATGACATAAGTATAGTACACATAAAACGTGCTAACTTAGAATCTTAAGACGTACTCATACCAACCATGAATGATTAGCCAAAAATGCATAAGAGATTACAAACCAATTAAAACCGTACTTGATTATTTATTAACAATTTTATATATGCGAAGAAAATAGAGGCAAAGAAGAGAAGGGTTTAGCCACAAGTAATTACCATGAAGTCTATCTAGCCCTTTTACACTTGCTTCAACTCTATCATTTCCCATTCTCCACAAGTTTAAAATCTCAAATAATGAAATTTGTGGATGCTTAGCCTAATAGACCAATGAAGGACTACATGGTTAAGGATACTTGCTAGAGAATGCTAAGATAAGCAAACTCGGGTTGAGTCAAAATATCCATGGCAGGCCTAATATGTCAAAGAAATCTAAACTTGTTAAAACCATGTTTTATTATATTTTTTCTTTTTATATATTTTTGATGAAAAATAAAAGAAGAAATATATACAATGCAAGTGTGTTATGCAAATGAAAAATGATTGATGCAAAAATTATGAATGCATATTTTTGTTGGCCAAAGTAGATCAAAAATTTGAAAAATGTTGAAAATTCAATTTTCCATGTTTTCATGCAAGACAATGACAAGTTCTAGGTAAGGTCACTTCGATAGAAGACCCCCCTACACTTAAGCTAAACATTATCCTCAATGTTTAAGAGCATGGAAGTATAAAAACTTCCCCTACACTTATGACAATGAATAGACTTTGCTTAACCCAAGTTAAGGAAAGGACAACTATTAGTGAAATCATGTTAAAGCACAAGGTGTCAATGAAAATTCACTAAAGTAACAAAGTGAACCGGATACAAGGGCCTCCTCCATAAGCTCCAAAGCATGAAATTAGTGAGCAACCCTACAAACAATCATGAAGACAAAAGAAGGTCTCCCCTACACTTATCTCCAAGTCTATGCCTTTATTTCTATCCTACAATACTCTAAACCTAGTTATACGATGCTTGAGTTAATGAGTCTCTGGCTCGACTCGTCCCTCTTGATATAATTCATGGGGAAAATAGGGATTTCTTGGACCATTTCAACGGAAATGTCCTCCCCAAAGTAATGCTTAACACGGTGGCCATTCACTTTAAAATTTGGACCATTTGGTTGAGATAACTCAATAGTCCCGTATGGAAATACTTGAGCAATAGTGAATGGGCCGGACCACCTTGACTTAAGCTTGCCCGCAAAGAGTTTCAACCTTGAATTAAAGAGGAGAACCGGCTCTCCAACTTTGAACTCACGATTCTTGATCTTAGCATCATGCAATTTCTTAGTCTTTTCCTTATAAAGCAAGGAATTCTCATAGGCATTGGCTCTCAACTCATCCATCTCATTGAGTTGATCTTTCCTATGTGAACCGGCTTGGTTTAAATCAAAGTTAGCCCACTTGAGAGCCCAAGATGCCTTATGTTCTAACTCAAATGGGAGGTGGCACGCTTTTCCATAGACAAGCCTATAAGGCGTACAACCAATTGGTGTTTTAAAAGCCGTCCTAAACGCCCACAAAGCATCATCGAGCTTATCCGACCAAGAAGCTCTATGCTCTCCCACCGTACGTTCTAAGATTCTCTTTAAACCACGATTGGTGACCTCGGTTTGACCATTGGTTTGAGGGTGATACGCGGTAGAAAGTCTATGGTTAACACCATACTTCTTCATGACCCTTGTGAATTGATCATTACAAAAGTGTGTACCACGATCACTTATGATAGCCCGAGGTACTCCAAATCTAGCAAAGAGTTGTTTCAAGAATTTCACTACAACTCTAGCATCATTAGTAGGTAAGGCTTTAGCCTCCACCCACTTGGACACATAATCCACCGCCACAAGTATATACTTGTTTCCCTTAGAGGATGAAAAAGGTCCCATAAAATCTATTCCCCATACATCAAATATCTCACACTCTTGGATAAAATTTTGTGGCATCTCATCACGTTGTGTAATTTTTCCTTGTCTTTGACAAACATCACAAAATTTCACCATCTCTTGGGCATCCTTGTAAATGGAAGGCCAATAGTAACCCGAATCAAAGACTTTCTTGGCGGTGTAGTTAGGCCCAAAATGTCCACCCGTAGGTCCTTTATGACATGCCTCTAAGATTTTAAATGCCTCGGGCCCATCTACACACCGTCTAATGATTTGGTCCGCACATTGCCTAAAAAGATATGGATCATCCTAAAAGTAATACTTAACTTCCTTAAGAAACTTTTTCTTTTGTTGGTAAGTAAGACCCTCAATAAGCACATTGCCCACAAGATAGTTTGCGATATCCGCAAACCAAGGTGTGGCATCCTCTTGGGAAGAGATAGACATGAGCTCCTCTAGTGGAAAGGATTCATTGATTTCTTGATGTGGGAGATCTCCTTGAAAAGGATGCTCAAGTCTACTCAAATGATCCGCCGCTAAATTCTCGGCCCCTTTCTTATCACGAATCTCTATCTTAAACTCTTGAAGCAACAAAACCCATCTCAAAAGCCTAGGCTTAGCATCTTGTTTTGTCATAAGATACTTGAGAGCGGAATGATCCGTATACACTATGGTTTTGGAAAGCACAAGATATGGTCTAAACTTCTCAAAAGCATATACTATAGCAAGCAACTCTTTTTCCGTGGTAGTGTAATGAAGTTGTGCACCGGTCATGGTTTTACTCGCATAGTGTATAGGTTGAAAATGCTTATGAACTCTTTGGCCTAAGACGGCCCCCACCGCATAATCACTAGCGTCACACATAAGCTCAAAAGGTAATTCCCAATTTGGAGAAACCAAAACGGGAGCCTTAGTCAATTTTTCCTTTAGAGTCTCAAAAGAGTCTAAACAAGCTTGGTCAAAAATGAAAGGAGCCTCTTTCTCCAAGAGATGAGTCATCGGTCTAGCTATCTTAGAAAAATCTTGTATAAAGCGCCTATAAAATCCCGCATGACCTAAGAAACTCCTCACACCTTTAACCGAGGTGGGTGGGGGAATCTTAGCAATCACATCAATTTTAGCTCGATCAACTTCTAATCCCTTATTGGATATCTTGTGTCCTAAAACAATCCCCTCTTTCACCATAAAGTGACATTTCTCCCAATTAAGCACCAAACGTGTTTCCTCACAACGCTTAAGCATTCTCTCAAGATTGGTGAGACATGAGCTAAAGGAGTTTCCAAAAACGGAAAAGTCATCCATAAAAACCTCCATGGTTTGCTCTATCATGTCATGGAAAATCGCCATCATGCACCTTTGAAACGTCCCCGGTGCATTACATAAGCCAAAAGGCATCCTCTTGTAAGCAAATGTACCGTAGGGACAAGTGAATGTGGTCTTTTCTTGATCCTTAGGGTCAATGGGTATTTGGAAATAACCCGAAAAGCCATCAAGAAAACAATAGTACTCATTTCCCGCTAAGCGTTCAAGCATTTGATCCATAAAGGGAAGCGGGAAATGGTCTTTCCTAGTTGCCTCATTGAGTTTCCTATAATCAATGCAAACTCTCCAACCGGTCATAAGTCTCGTGGGAATAAGCTCATTGTTCTCATTAGGCACCACGGTGATTCCACCCTTCTTTGGAACACAATGAACCGGGCTAACCCATGGAGAGTCGGAAATGGGGTAAATCATACCCGCATCTAAGAGTTTAATCACTTCTTTCTTTATAACCTCATGGATCTTTGGGTTAACTCTCCTTTGGTTTTGAATGGCGGGTTTATAGTCATCCTCCATAAGGATTTTGTGAGTACAAAAATGTGGATCAATTCCCCTTATGTCGGAAATTTTCCATGCTAAAGCTTTCTTATGTTTATTAAGAACTTCAATAAGTTGCTCTTTCTCATCCTCTTTCAACTCTTTAGCAATAATCACCGGTAATTGGTCTTTTCCTTCTAAGAAAGCATATTCTAAGTGAGATGGAAGTTCCTTAAGTTCAATGGAAGGTGGACTCTCTATGGAAGGTTTTACTATGGAAGGTTCCTCAATGGTAATCTCTTGTGGAATAGGAGAAGGAATAGGGTCCTCATTGAGCAACTTTTGGATTGTAAGAATATCTTCTTCCCAATTAATGGGAGAATCATCATCACCAAGAAAGTTAGACTCAAATTCCTCCAAGAGGAAATCACTCTCTCCAAAAGGTGTTAAAGAGGGAGCAATTGAGGCCACGGTTTCAACATGGGGTATCTCATCACTAGCACTCTTACAAGCATCATGAAAGTGTTCATTACACACTTCATCTAGCACATCCACAATTTTAATAGTCTCACAAGGTCTAGACTCCTTAACCTCTTTTTTATCACAAACTTTCGCTAACTTAAACACCACTCTCTCATCTTCTACTCTCATAATTAATTCTCCTTCCGCCACATCTATCAAGGTACGACCCGTTCTCAAAAACGGTCTACCAACAATCAAAGGCACTCTAGGATCCATGTCATAATCGACCACTACAAAGTCGGCCGGAAAGGTAAACTTATCCACACCTACAAACACATCTTCCGCTATACCTACGGGGTGAGCTATGGTTCGGTTGGCTAGTTCAAGAGTCATCCTAGTGGGACTGAGCTCGGGAAGAGATAGTTGTTTCCAAACCGATAAAGGCATGAGATTTGTGCTCGCCCCTAAATCCGCCAAAGCCATGCAATTTTCAACACCGGGAAAATTACAAGGTATCAAGAAGCGCCCCGGATCTCCAAGTTTTGTTGGTAAGGTTTTAAGTAACACCGCGGAACAATTTTCATTAAGTGATGTGTTGGGCAAATCAACCAATTTCTCTTTGTTTGAGAGCAAATCCTTGAACATCTTAGCAAACTTTGGCATATAAGAAAGAGCTTCCGCAAAGGATATGTTGATGTTGAGTTGCTTGAACATCCTTAAGAAATTGGAGACTTGGATGTCATCCTTGTTCTTTAACTTGTCCTTTTTCAACCTTGAAGGATATGGAAGAGTAGGCTTTGGTGTAGGTGGAATAGGTGTTGTGGTGGAAGATTTGTCTTGGTTAGCTTCTTCATTGGGAAGTGTGGAAGGTAAAGGAGAAGTATGAGGTGGTTGAGAAGGTGTATTTGAGTGAATAGGAGCATTTTGAGGAGGTGGAGTAGAAGAAGAAGGCTTGTCATAAGTAGGAGCAAAAGTGGGTTGAACAAGAGTAGGTTTAGGAGGTGAAGGATCCTTTGTTGTTGTTCCACTCCTTGTTGTAATAGCATTGACATTGGCCCTAGGGTTTGTTTGTGTGTTAGAAGGTAAAGCCCCTTGTGGTCTTTGAGTTACCGCCACTAAAACCCTATTGATTTGGTCACTCATTCTTTTCTCCATTTCACGCATTTTCTTGTCAACATACTCTTGAGTCTCTTGCATCCCATATCCTTGATTTGGAACTTGAGGGTAAGCTTGATTTGGTATTGGAGCATATGCTTGATTGGGAATAAATGGAAGTGGTTGATTAAATCCTTGTTGTGGTGGATAAAAGGTATTTGCTTGAGGTTGAAATTGATTGGGTGCCTTGTAGTTATTTCCTTGGTATGGTGGTCTTTGCCCTTGATTCCTTGGTAAAATTTGAGGAGTATTTTGGAGAATTTGGGTGGGTGGTTGGGGTGGGAAGCCGGGTGGAGAAAGGTAGTTTTGGGATTTGTTATAAAGGTTATTTGGATTGATGTTAGGCTTGAAGTGTTCACGGTGTTCCTCTTGGTAAGCATAGCATTCCCCTTGATACCCTTGCACCTTATCACATTGTTCATAAGAATGGGGACCTCCACAAGTAACACAAGAAATGGCAATGGCATTCACATTATTTGAAGAATTGTTCAATGAAACGGTCTTAAAAGCTTGAACTATCTCATGAGTCATTTCTTGTTGTCCTTGTTTGACTTGTTGAAGGGTCTCTTTAAGAAGTTGGGTGTCACAAGGAGTTTGAGAAGTGTTTTGGATAACATGAACCCTTTCTTCAAATTGATTGTTTGTTTGAACCGTTGCCTTAGTCTCAATAATGTCCAAAGCCTCTTGATAAGTCTTAAGAAGAATACTCCCTCCCGCGGAAGCATTGAGTGAATCTTGGTGGTGAGATTTAAGGCCATCATAAAAGAGACTTATTTGGTGAACTTGATCCAATCCATGATTAGGGCATCGCCTCAACAACTCACTATACTCTTCCCAAGCATCACTAAAGGATTGACTAGGTTTTTGTTGAAAGCCCATAATTAAAGTCCTCAAAGCCATAGTCTTTTGTGGAGGAAAGAACTTGTTCAAAAACTTAGTGGTAAAACCATCCCATGTGGTGATACTCTCGGGTGGTTGGGTGTCTAACCAATGCTTAGCACTCCCCTCTAAGGAAAATGACACTAACATCAACCTAATGACCTCATGTGGAACCCCATTATGCTTAATGGTATTGCAAAGTGAAACGAATCTCTTAAGGTAAGCATGAGGATCCTCATTATGTTTACCAAGGAAAGGTGATAGTGCAACCATATTGATCATAGATGTATGTAGCTCAAATGTGTTAGCGGGAAAGTCGGGAATCTTAATGGCACTAGAATATCCATGAATGTTGGATTGCATACGTTCATACAAAGTACGATTATCAATAGCCATGGCTTCTTGTGGTGGAGTCAAAGCACGATTCTCGTGATCGGCTTGGTGGACGGTGGTGGTCTTACTCTTTCTATTTTTCTTCCTTTTCGGAGGAAGAGGTTGTACACCAATCGGTATTTGTGCACGCCCGCGAGTGAGCATGCAACTCAATACGAGGAATGAGAGAGAAGCTCACGTGTGACTTTGAAGAGAAATGGATTATCCTCTTTGAGTTTCAATATTAAATATCCACAAGAAAATAACACTATACGTATATACTACTTTGGGTGCAAGACCCTCAATAAAGCCTTCCTTCTTAGAATACTCCCAAGTGAACGGGGGGTTAGGTGGCGCGAAGCACTTAAGTACCTATTGACCCTTAGATGGCATTTTATAGCACATCGCCTTTCTATTCACTTAAATGTTCGTATTCTTCGAATTGTTGCTTATTGAGAGTATTTATCTATTCTTGCTTTATTTTGTTTGATCGATACACGTGTCAAGGACCGGAACGCCCCTCAACACGGTGTATTGCCTTGACAATACTTATGGAAGATATGTAGATTGGTTGTTTTTATACGTATACGTATTTACTTATAATAATATATGGAAAATATTTTTGTATTTATGAGTTTTTTAAAGGAAAATACTATATGTACATAAAAACCGAGAGAATCCAATAATATATATTTTTGGGTGCAATCTC
This sequence comes from Glebionis coronaria, assembly GCA_025667525.1. Taxonomy (NCBI): domain Eukaryota; kingdom Viridiplantae; phylum Streptophyta; class Magnoliopsida; order Asterales; family Asteraceae; genus Glebionis; species Glebionis coronaria. Next base: position 447,451,944 of record CM046874.1, read on the forward strand.
TTAGGAAAAAGATTGCTTTTTGGATTTTTTTATTTTTTTGGTCAATTCTTTAGGAAAAGAATTGTTTTGTTAATTTTTTAGTTTTTATATATTTTTATATTTTTGATTTTTATTTGTTTTTGATTTATGATACGTAAAAATAACGTTCACAAAGTGAACGGATCCCAAAAGCCAATGAAAACCGTCAATCGATAGTCTCTCGTGTAGTCAAAGAACCGGCAGCGGCGCCATTTAATACGTGTTTATAGTGAAGTTCGTTCTCTCGATTCTTGACAAATTGAAAGGCCTAACAATCTCTTGTTCTTAATTGTTCTTGGTTGTTAAGCTTGCTTGGATGTTCTATTTGCTAATTCAACAAATGCTTGCAAAACGGAAAAATATTACCTACATATATGTAAAACAAATTGCAAATACCACGTTTTTATTCAAATAGAAATTCAAAATGCAAAATATGAAACTAAAGGGACTGAAATTATAAATTCTATGAAAAATAAATGCTTGAAATGTAAACTCTAACAATTATAGGGACTAAAAGATGCAAAAAAGTAAACTACAAGGATCAATTATGCAAAATTGATAACCTACTAACCAAAAATGTAACAAATCCAACAACTATCTAACTGAATTTAACAACTTTCAAAACAGAAGGACTTAAACTTTCAAATTCCTAAAAATTAGGAAGTTTAACCAAAAATTAACACTGATTAAAACACTAGGGACTAGTATGCAATTTCTAAAACTTTTTAAGCTAAAAACGGGCTAGGAAGAAAATAAGTTCGTTTGAGCTTATTACTGGACCAAAATCAATGAGACAAGTTGCAAAATGCTTCAAATCCAAAATAAGCTACGTGTGTCAAAGGAATTTAGCTAAGGATTCAAAATAAGCAAATGAGTGCTTATTAATAAGCTCAAAATAAGCTACAACTAAATCTAATCAACCACAACTTGATTTTTTTAGTGAAACTGATAAAGCTATCCAATTAAGGAACGGGAAATCAAACTAGAACGAATTTCATCAAGAAATAAGCTCTAAATCTGAATTAAGCTAAAAAGAGCTTATGTTGACCAAGAATTGACCAAAATTTGCAAAAAGCTCAAACTTTCAGAAATTAACTAGGGACACTTACTAAATGATTTTATGAAAGAAAATCACAAGATTTGTGAAGTAGATTTGAAGATCTAAGAAAACAGTGGCATACTTTTTCACAGAGAATGAGCTTTGCTTAGTTTGGACCAAAAAGCTATTTCCTAGCTTAATAACTAATACTGTAGAAATTCCTTTATACTACTAATACTTTGTATGTTACTTGAGCAATAGAAAAAAAATTTAAATGAAAATGATTAAGAAACAAAGAAACTGTGATGATTTGAAATTGGCAAGTTTGAGAAATGCTAGTTATAGAAATCTGTTACACAAAGAGTACAAGAACAAAAGTGAGCAACAAGACCTATGGTGGAAAGATATCAGTCCAAATGTACTCTACTTGATTACACTACACTAGAGTAATCTAAAAATTCAGCTTATATCAACTAGAACAACTCAAATCTCTCAATGAATGTATCTAAACTCTGTTGCCAAACACTCCTACTGAACTTTATGAAATTCTTACAAAGACTTTTAAGAACTCTAGTTAAAACTGGATGAAAAGCTATAGCAAACTGAATTCAGTGATCAATGAGAGATGTCTAAAAGCCAAAAGCAAACAATGTAAGCAACTAGTACTCAATTAAGGAAGCTAGGATAAGAAAAACTGAATTAAGCTATAAACTAGAATTCAATCCAAATCAATGAGCATAAAGGCTAAACTTAAGCTACAACATCACTGAAACCAATTCAATTAACAAGCTACACACATTTAATCATGCAATCACAAAGAATTAGCTAGGAATTGAGCAGGCATTTGCAATTGAGGGGAATTTAAAACTAGAAGCGTTTGCACCTATTGAAGTAACCACTGAGAAGAAGAGGAGCGCTGAGCTCTCTTAACCTAGTGATAACCACCACCTTATCACTAGGGATACTAATCACCAATCATCAATCAGCTACAAAACATCAACATAGCTTGAAATCTTCAAATATACTAAGGACTTGGACTGAAATCAACAAACAGCTACAAATCTTCTTCAAGTTCAGTTATGATCAATGAATGATCATGACAATCACAATGCAGCAACAGGATGATCACACAAGAGAAGGAAATGAGCAGTAATATGAAGAACAAATTTGGCGGGAAAGAGTGAATTTGAATTTTATTAATGGAAAACGGTTACAAAGTTGTTACAAGGGTAGTAACTAACTAACTAACTCAAGAGTTTGTCAGACTCTTGAGTAGCTAGGGTGAAAATGAAGGAAAGGAAAAGAAATTGGGAAACTATGTGTTTTTACAAAATTAAGCTACAAGTACAAATGAAGTCCAATCCAGCTATTTATAGACATGAAGGAAGAGTTTGTTGGGGTTGGTGACGTGTCAGAACCAATCCCAGCTTGCCACGTGTAAAATTCTGCAAAAGGGCATTTGCAAGTATGAACAAGGATTTGGGTTTTCTTGATTGGATGGATGAAATGTTAATTGAGTTGCACCATTATGTTCGTCTCTTCAAATTGATCAACTTTGGTGTTTAAATCTTTCCATGAAATGGCTTCTATCTCAAACGCGATTCTGGGAAAATTTTTCCTTCTTGAAGATGCCACGTGTCAAATTCTGATTGATTGAAAACATGTCACACGGATCCAACTGTGCAGATTTGATTATTTATTTATGGCGGCGGTAGTGGACATTAAATGTGATGAAATGGCAATCCGTGTGACTTGTTTTCTCTCCTCCCATTGGTTGAAATACTTGTCACATGGATCAAACTTAAGTAACTTTCCAATCTTGGCAGAATTAGCCCCTTAACTCGGCAGAATGTAAATTTGAGCTTGTAGCTTCATTCCTTTGACATATTTGGTCCTTCAACTTTGATTCTTGAACAAAATAATCCCTTGACTGAGTTGACTTGATAGTTGACCAAGTTTGACTTATGATCTTGACTTTCACAATATTTGCACTATTAGTCCTTCAACTTTGATAACTTGTCAAGATAGGTCCTTGTACTTCAAAGTCTTGTCACTTTTGATCCTTATTTGTCTTTTTCATCCATTTGAGCTTGATTTTTCCTTGTTTGCTTGAAAATGTATCTTTTTACCTACACAAGTGCACACAAACACAAACATACCACATAACACTGTTTTTGCCAAATAAATTGGTATTTTGCTTCATGTTTTAGGGTTATTTGTTGATAAAAGGATATGAGTTTAAACTCATATCAGTGATGGTAATTAGGGTTTATGTGAAAAAAAAAAATAATTGTGGCTGTGTAACTTTGGGGAGAAAGAAGAGAGAAAAATAGTAAAAAGGCATTTCTTGTTTTTAACGTTTGGTGTGGGGAAGGGGAAATATTCGTTTATTAAAGAAAATGGATGAGAGGTGTGTGAGTAATATTCGTGTGTTTGTGAGTGTAGGAGAGTGGGAGTTGACCGAATAAATGAATATACAAAGCCAAAAAGATTTCATCTGTATTGTTTTGGTTATTTTGGGCTTGGCCCAATTCATGATTCCTTCCGTTTTTTTAAATTTGTAAATGGGCTTATTGGACTTTTGTAACTTTTATTAAGAAAATTTAAACTCCTAAATGGGCTTTTGATCCCATTAACCCGAATGTGGGACCCACTATCTCGTTTTATCTCCATAACTATTAAATCCGCTAAAACAAGCTCGATTCCGACTTTCTTGATCATTTCTTCAAATTCAAGTGGACTTAGCCGGTTTTCGTGATCTTGGCACACTTTTGGTCTTTTGATCTTGTCTTCGACTCTTTCTTGACTTTTCTTCAACATTTGACCGTGAAATCCCGTGTTTTCTCTTCTTTTGATTATTTGTACCTATTTTAACACAAAAACACAAAACCACGCGTAATTCCGACATTTATGATAATAAACACATGATTCGGTCTTGTTTTTCCTTGATTTTAGTGGCAAAAGGATAAGTGTTTACACACTTATTAAATCACCTACACTTGACCATTGCAATGACCCCATGCAATGCATAGTTTTAAAGCATTAAGTACATTTTTCTCATAATTAATCCATCTCGGCCTTTATTAATACTACTATGCTGAAAAAAAATTTAAAAGGAGACAAAAGTTATAACAATTTATTAACTTGGAAATTATTTGATGGAAGAAACTCGTAAAGAAATCTAAGACTTTAATTAGGGCTTTGGTGTCATGAATATTAATCATCCTCAAGTTTCACGTTCCCCATACCAAGCTCAAAAATGAGATCATTGTTATTACAAGTTAGCACAACTAACACTTACGCATGTGGTTTAATTAATCACTTAGACCCCCTTATTCCTACCGGTGTATCTCTTGTATTTTATTTTTGTCTTGAATGATCACGAGGATGCATTTTTGACTTATTTTGATAATTTAGTAAGGCCGAAAATAAAGTGGGACGATTTAATCAATAGTTAGCTAAAGGACAAAATCTTTTAAAACGGCTTCTCGAAACCTCATAAAGTTCATATCTTGGCATAACTCGTTTCACGATTTGAGACCTTTCTCGGACCGATATTTGGCTTGTACTTCAAACTTCAAATCTTGAGAGACGATCTTGAAATTATGGTCTTCTCTTCATTTTGGTATACATCTTCATAAGGAGTGAAAGATGCTTCAAACGTTGACCACGACTTCTTCATTTATCCTCTTCTTTATTTAGGATTTTGATATACAACGATCCGCCTCCTTTTCGGACTTGGATCTATTTATCCTCATACCTTGTTAGGGTCTTTTTGGATAGACTTCTCCATGATCTTTAGGGGAGTAATTTCTTATCGTCGTGTGTCTTGATCCATCATATTGATTTGGATTAATGATCTTCATGTCATCTTTGGATCTTTAGCAAAAAAAGTGAATCCTCATGCCTTGTTAGGGCCTTTTTGGACTCGGGTATCCTCATGCCTTGTTAGGGCCTTTTTGGATAAGCCAATCTTCGCGTCCCGTTTAAATAAGTTATGCCTTGGCTATGAACTCTAATTAATACCGAGCGACTTTTAAACGATCTTGTGCTAGAAGCTAAGTAACCTTTTAAATCGTACAACCTTATTTATTGCAAATATATTTATTAACAAGTGATGGGAGAAAAAGCTCATAACTAACTCACATAAGTTAATGAAAGAATACCGAACTTATAATTAACTCTATCATCTCTCGTTCTCCACAATTTAAAATCTCAAGGAATGAGACTCGTGGATGGTTAGCCTAATAAACCAATTAAGGTCCATATGGTTAAGGATACTAGCTATAGTAAACTTAGATAAGTAAACTCGGGTTGAGTCAAAATATTCACAACGGGCCTAATATATCAAAGATATCTAAACTTGTTAAAACCATTTTATTTATTTATTTATTTATTTTTTTTAACTTTATTCTTGAAATGGAAATTATTACGATGCGATAATAAAAGGAAAGAAAATAAAATAAAAATACTACTTAGGACAAAATAGATCATAAATTTGAAAAACGTTGAAATTTTTTTTAAAATTTTCTGGTAAAATGGTGTCAAATTCATAGAAAAGGCCCTAAAATTGTCCTCAATGTTTAAGCATGTGGGAGAATAAACTCCCCTACACTTAGGACATTGAGTACATTGTTTAAAATCGAGCTAAGGAAAGGACAACTAAAGTGATTATATTTATTCGTCTTATTTATATACAAGATTGAATCACAATAGCAAAAACTTATCGAAGGAACCGGGTACACGGGAAACACGGGAACACGGGTCTTGTCAAAAATACCAAAAGTGGATCATTAAGCACATGTACCTGCACAATCACAACACACAAAACAAACAACCTACACGGCTCCCCCTACACTTATTCTAGAAAAAAGATAAAAGATAAATCATCGGGTTGCCTCCCGAGAAGCGCTTGTTTTTGTTAACCGAGTCACGAGCCTGACTCGACCCCGAATTAAATGGTCCATGGGGAAGCCTCGAATGTAATACCGGGATCAAAAATCTTATCCTCGGTCCCGGAGGAACATAGTAAATGAGAGGCGGAAGGATAGGTCATGAAAGGGAGAAAAGTCCGCTCAACATACGAGAAGTATGCGAGGTCATGATCCACGGGAGGTGGGGTGGGTAAAGGAGACAAATTGTCATCCCCCAAAGACAATGGATGGTCACTATGCGGCAAAGCTGTAAAGGTATCAATCAAAGAGTGGTCAATGTCACCTCCCGGGTCAAAGCATTCATCCTCATGAACGTGAATCTCTTCGATTTCTTCATCATAGATAGGCTCGTCAAACAAAGGTTTGTCGTTCCCTTCATTGAGGATTTTAGAAATTCTCTCGAAAAGATCACGATCAAGTACGAAACCATCATTCATTTGTGGGATTTGTTGATAAGTTAAATCATCACGAATGTGGTAAACGTAATTCTCATTAGAGGAGTGTTTATTAGGTAACTCCTCGAGAATTGGATGTGTGGTCATGTGAGTTGGTTCGTCATTATTAAAAATAAGATGTTCCAACTCATCAAGTTCGGCATCGATATTGGAAAAATCGACCTCACTTGTAGGTGGAAGTGGAGGTAAAAGAGCTAGCTCTCGGTCGATAATTTCCTTAATCTCGGGCTCGAAGACGAAATCATCATACTCATCATATATAGAACTCTTATTGGAAGAATCAGTTATCGCATTTGGATTTGTGAGTATGTGATCATGGACTAGCGGAACGACCGTGTCCGTAAGCTCAGCAAAGGTCGGCACATCATAAACTTCATCAAAGAATTTGTCGAGCCCAAAATCACTAATCTCACTCGATGTATCAAAATCCTTAGATGCATTCGGGATATTGAGAGAAGGAATTACAATTGCACTAGGACATTGAGCACAAAGATCATTCCAAGAAATAGTATTCTCATCGTCATCATCATCATAATAGTAAGAACGCACAAGCGGAGGAGTAGAAACACTAAGAGTAGATACTTGCTCTTGTTGTCTTTCGTCATGCAAGCTAATTTTTAGTTGTTTTAAGCTTTCGAGAATTTCCTCCAAACTAATGCTTTGTTCCTTAAAAGAAGGTTGATGAACGACGGAGTTTTGTGGGGGTTCAAAATTTTGAAAACCGGAATTATAGCACGGATGTGGCTCATAATTCATCGGTTGACAATAAGAAGTATCGTGAGGGCCCCCACAATGATTGCAACACGGGTATTGAGAAAAACCCGGTGCATGTTGAGGATAGGGATTGTCATAGACGGGAGGAGGGGAGAAATTTGTGTAAGAGGAGAAGTACGAATTTCTAGAATTGCACAATGGACAAAATCCAAATTGTGTATTGTCGATATCGGAACCACACTTCGCACAAGTACACCATGGACATATTGGAAAACCAAGCCATGGTCTCCCACACCGAACACAAGACAAATCCATGAAGAATTATAAATAAGAGGGGTTGGGAAAAAGAATTAAACACAATAGAGGATAAAGAAAAATATTTTTATATTTTTTAGAAAAATATATATATACAAGAAAAATCGAAAGAAATCGAACTAAAAATTAACACTAATACGTAATATTTTTGGTGTAATACCTTTAGGAAAAAGTATTACTTTTTATTTTTTTTTATTTTTTTTTGGTGCAATTCTTGGGAAAGAAATTGCTTTTGTGATTTTTTAATTTTTTCTATTTTTAAATTTTTGGTTTTTTTGTATTTTTGATTTTGTGTGCAAGAAACGTAACGTTCAAAGAGAACGGATCCCAAAATCCAAACGTCTTCACGACAAATCGTCAATCGTACGAGCGAAGCGGCAGCGGCGCCATTTGAAAAAAGAGATTTTGTTACCCTTTTTGTATTACTTTTTTCGTTCCTCGATTCGACTCGAATTGATTTTCAATTAATGAGATGACTTAATTTGTTTTTGGTAAATAATATTTTTGGTATTTTAAAACTAAATATATTAAATATTAAATTCTTTTTAATCTAATTTAAAAATCTAAAAAAATTAAACTATTTAAAAATTAAACTAATTTAAATAAAAAAAACTTTAAAGGAAAACTATTTAAAAATCTATCTTAAACTAATGAAAAAGCTATTTAAAAAAAGAAAAATAAAACTAAACACTATTAAAAACTTTTAAATGAAAATATAATTTAGAATAGAAAACTTAATTAAAAACTATATTAAAGACTTTTAAATAAAACTATTTTTAAATAAACAAAATGAAATGAAAGCAAATTTAAAAAAAAAATTAATTAAAATTAAAATATTTTTTAAGACTTTTTATATTTTATAAAAAAAACTGAGTTAAAAAGAAAATAAAAATAAACTTAAAAACATGAAATTAAACTATTTAACTAAACTGCAAGATTAAAAGACCTATATTAATTAACTAAAACCAAACACAACACAAAAAGAGTGATAGAGCAACTGGTTGGGGCGCAGGACTGGGGAACGAGAGGTCTGGGGATCGAATCCCTCCCCAGACGAAATATTTGAGAATATTAATTTTTATTTATTTTTGGAATTGTTTATTTTTGGAAAGTTAAATAATTAGCAGACCAATAGAGTCTGCTACATCAGCAAATCAGCAGAAAATAGCAAATAAGAAACATTCAAAATAAGCTATAAGCAACAAATAAGCCAAATAATCCAAATAAGTAGTACAAACTAATTAGTAAGCAGTAAAAATAAAACAAATAAGCTAAGAGCGAATAAGCAGAAATAAGCTGAATGAAGACTAATAAGCAGAAATTATTTAATCAAATAAGCACGAAACTTAAAACGAAACATAAACAATAAGCAATAACTAAACAATAATCGAAATAAGCAAATCCAAATATCCTACGAAACCAAAAGCAATTCAAAAAAAAAATCAAACAAAACGCAACAAGAAAGCTGAACAATAGAATAAGCAGTCTAAATAAGCAGATATCAAAAATACGCAGATCCAAACATAATAAACCAAGACAAACTGGCAAACTTTAACCGAAAATAAGCAAATACGTTTAATAAGCAATAACAATAATAAACCAAATGAGAATAAACAGATAAAAACTAGATTAAAACTTAAACAAATTTAAACCAAATAGCAGATAAAACAAATTGGGAATAAACACTACTAAGCAGATTCAAACTACTCAAATAACACTAGCAGACATAAAAGCAAACAAACAGATAAATTAAACTAAAACTTAAAACTAGACAAAAAAAAAAGAGAATAGAGATTAGAACCCGGTGTCGAATCCGTTGGGACGAAGGTTGGCGTTGAGCCACCTTGTGAACCAAATCAAACGCACCTCAAATCATCAACATCTCGAACCGAGAATCCAAACATCAAGCCTCGAACAGTATTGTTTATTATTTTTTATTTTTATTTTTTTTTATTTTTTTACCGAATGAAAATCATAATAATAATAATAAAAACAAGACAAACAGTTTTATTAAAATAAATGAGAACCGAGTACTAGAAAATCAAAATTAAACAGAAATTAGATGAGAACCGAATTAAAATTTAAATAAACTTTTCATTAATAAAATAAAATTACATTCACTGAAATTTAAAATTACAATAACCTAATCTACTTTTGCAGAAATTTAAATCTAATTATGGATCAAGGACGATCTCCTTGTTGCATAGCTCAGGTCAGAGTAAGGTGCCATCGGACGTCCAACAGGCAGTCTCACAATCGGGCATGAGTGTCCGGAAGTTGTCATTGTATACTCCCGTGGGTCGGAAGGCGGCGGGGGAAGGAGAGGGAGACAACAACGGTAGTAGTTGCGGAACTACTGTGCGCCTACTCCAAAAATTAATTTTAAAAAATGAAAATAATAAAGAAAAAGCTTGTCTATAATTACAAGATGTGAGGGATTTATAGAAAAAACCTCTCCTTGGTGCCCACGTCTTGAAATCAGGGTCGTTCATCTCTTCTCTCTCTTTTTCTTCAATGATCAACGACTGAGAATACATCTTGAGCCTTTTTCACTTGGATTGCCACGTTGGAAGGGGAGAGAGGACCACTCCTTGTGCTTGATGCGAATTTATTGGGGGTTTATAGTAGATTTGTGGGAATTAATCTATGAGGGTAAAACCCCCAATTTTTGTGGGTTATTTTTAGGTGATGGTAATTAGGGTTTATGTGAAAAAAAAATAATTGTGGCTGTGTAACTTTGGGGAGAAAGAAGAGAGAAAAACAGTAAATAGGGATTTCTTGTTTTTAACGTTTGGTGTGGGGAAGGGGAAATATTCGTTTATTAAAGAAAATGGGTGAGAGGTGTGTGAGTAATATTCGTGTGTTTGTGAGTGTAGGAGAGTGGGAGTTGACCGAATAAATGAATTTACAAAGCCAAAAAGATTTCATCCGTATTGTTTTGGTTATTTTGGGCTTGGCCCAATTCATGATTCCTTCCTTTTTTTTAAATTTTTAAATGGGCTTATTGGACTTTTGTAACTTTTATTAAGAAAATTTTAAACTCCTAAATGGGCTTTTGAGCCCATTAACCCGAATGTGGGACCCACTATCTCGTTTTATCTCCATAACTATTAAATCCGCTAAAACGAGCTCGATTCCGACTTTCTTGATCATTTCTTCAAATTCAAGTGGACTTAGCCGGTTTTCGTGATCTTGGCACACTTTTGGTCTTTTGATCTTGTCTTCGACTCTTTCTTGACTTTTCTTCGACATTTGACCGTGAAATCCCGTGTTTTCTCTTCTTTTGATTATTTGTTCCAATTTTAACACAAAAACACAAAACCACGCGTAATTCCGACATTTATGATAATAAACACATGATTCGGTCTTGTTTTTCCTTGATTTTAGTGGCAAAAGGATAAGTGTTTACACACTTATTACACCATAATGGAGCTTGTGGAAGCACGTGCCACAATTGTTACAAACCCGATCATTTTGCTAAAGATTATCGTAGTGCATCGAAGCCCACAAACCAAAGGGCTTCAGAAATTCAAATCAGGCAATACGTGGATGTCACGTGCTATGGTTTTTGAGAAAAGGGTCACTTCAAGACTAGGTTCCCTAAAGCCTACACTAAAGGCCGAGGAAACCAAATCCGAGGCAATAACAACAACAACAACAACCAAGCTCGTCGACAATCACGACAAAATCATGGAGCTCCAAATGGAAGAAACAATGGGAATCAAGTGGGAGAACCCGGTCGTGTGTATGCTTTGTGTGTCGAGTCGGCCATCCAAGACAACAACGTGGTCACCGGTACGTTCCTCTTCAATAACATCTATGCTTCCGTATTATTTGATTCCGGTGCATATAGAAGTTTTGTGTCATTTGCCTTCAGTGAACTATTAAATGTGAACCCCACTTCGTTAGATGTCAATTATAATGTGGAACTAGCCGATGGTAAATCAATTACTTCAAGCACCGTACTTAGGGGTTGCACCCTAAGTTTACAAAATATCCCGTTTATCATTGATCTTTTACATATCGAACTTGGAAGCTTTGACGTTATCGTTGGTATGGATTCGTTATCCAAGTACCATGCGGAGATAATTTGCCATGAAAAAAAAGTCCGTATTCATTATAGAAGTCGAAACTTAACCATCCTTGGAGAAAAGAATGCCGCGAAAAGCCAAGCTAGTTTGAATATAATCTCATGTACCAAAACTCAAAAGTACATCGAAGAAGGTCGTCTTATTTTCCTTATCTAAGTCACTAGTAAGAATGAAGCCAACCATAAAGATAAGAAAATTGAAGACGTTCCAATTTTTCGTGATTTTCCCGAAGTTTTTCCCGAAGATTTACCTGGATTACCGCCACTTCGCCAAGTAGAGTTTCACATTGAGCTAACTCCCAGAGCCGCACCCATTGCAGGAGCACCTTATCGATTAGCACCCGTCGAAATGAAAGAATTATCCGACCAACTAAAGAAGGGTACCGACAAAGGATTCATAAGACCGAGTTCCTCACCATGGGGAGCCCCGGTTTTATTTGTGAAGAAGAAAGACGGATCTTTCCATATGGGCATCGATTATCGCGATTTGAAAAAACTTACCATAAAGAATCGTTATCCTTTACCAAGGATCGATGACCTATTTTATCAACTTCAAGGTTCTAGAATTTATTCAAAGATTGATCTAAGGTCGGGTTATCATCAACTTAGAGTGCGAGAAGAAGACATTTCCAAGACGGCGTTTCGAACCTGATACGGTCACTTTGAATTCCAAGTCATGTATTTAGGGTGACTAACACACCCGCAGTATTCATGGATCTCATGAACCGTTTTTGTAAACCTTATTTTGACAAGTTTGTGATCATGTTCATTGACGATATCCTTATTTACTCCCGTAACAAGGAAGAACACGAGGAACAATTAATGAAGATTCTGGAATGGTTGAAACAAGAACAATTGTACGCTAAATTTTCAAAATGTGAATTTTGGATTCACATGGTACAATTCCTCAGGCACGTGATTGATAGTAGTGGTATCCACGTGGATCCCGCAAGATTGAAGCGGTAAAGGATTGGGCGACTCATACTACTCCTAAGTAGATTCGCCAATTCCTTGGACTTTCCGGTTATTATAGACGATTTATCGAAGGATTTTCGAAGATCGCTAAGTCTTTGACGGAATTGACTCAAAAGAATAATAATTTTATTTGGGGAGACGATCAAGAAGTATGTTTCCAAACTCTTAAGCAAAAAAATTGTGATGCGCCCATTCTTGCATTACCCGAGGGTAGTGAAGACTTTGAAGTTTATTGTGACGCTTCGATTAAAGGTTTAGGCACGGTCCTTATGAAAAGGAAAAAGGTCGTTGCTTACGCGTCCCGACAACAAAAACCAAACGAGGAAAGTTACACCACTCACGATTTGGAGTTGGGCGTGGTTGTCTTTGCTCTCATGAGACAACGATGATGGTTGGAATTACTTGAGGATTACGATTGTGACATTCGTTATACCCCGAGAAAGGCTAATGTCGTAGCCGATGCTTTAAGTAGGAAACCTCGTGAGAGACCTCTAAGAGTTCGAGCCTTGGTGAAGACTATTGGTTTGAACATACCCGTGAAAATTTTAGAAGCTCAACGAGAAGCTATTAAGGTAGAAAACATCGATAAAGAAGAAGCCGGTGGGATGATTACTAAGAAACTTATTGCGTGTGCCGATAGAACATTGTGTCTTGATAATAGACGTTGGTTACCACGTTACGATAATATTCGAGCTTTGATCATGCACGAGTCACATAAGTCTAAATATTCAATCCACCCCGGATCGGACAAAATGTATCATGACATGAAAATGTTCTATTACTGGCCGAAGATGAAATCCAACATAGCGACTTATGTTGGAAAATGCTTAACTTGCGCTAAAGTTAAGGTTGAACACCAAAACCCTTCCGGATTACTAGTTCAACCTAGGATCCCAGAATGGAAATGGGAGAGAATTACTATGGACTTTATCACCAAACTTCCTAAGACGTCGGCCAGATATGACACTATCTGGGTCATTGTGGATCGACTTACATAGTCCGCACACTTCCTCCCTATGAACGAAAACGATAAAATGGATCAATTGCGCGATTGTATGTGAAAGAAGTCGTTGTTAAGCACGGTGTACCAATTTCTATCATATCGGACCGAGACGGTCGGTATTGTTCAAGATTTTGGCTATCACTCCAAGAAGCGTTGGGAACAGAATTGGACATGAGTACGACTTACAATCCTTAAACAGATGGCCAAAGCGAGAGAACCATCCAAACCTTGGAAGACATGCTCCGCGCACGTGTAATCGATTTTGGAAACAGATGGGATCGACATCTACCATTAGTAGAATGTTCGCAAAACAATAGTTACCATACTAGTATTAAAGCGACACCGTTCGAAGCACTTTACGGTCGAAAGTGTCGTTCACCCGTTTGTTGGGCGGAAGTTGGTGATGCACAACTTATCGGCCCAACAATTATTCACGAGACGACGGAGAAAATCGTGCAAATCAAGAGTCGTATGAAAGCGGCTCGTGATCGTTAAAAGTGTTATGCCGACAAGAGACGAAAACCTTAGGAATTTAAAGTCGGAGATCGAGTAATGTTGAAAGTTGCACCGTTTAATGGTGTAATCCGATTTGGTAAACGTGGAAAGCTAAACCCTCGTTATATTGGACCATTTGAAATTATTCAACGCATTGGTGATGTTGCTTATCGCTTGGAACTACCACAAGAACTTAGTCGTGTACATAACGTCTTTCACATTTGCAACTTGAAGAAATGTTTATCAAACGAAACACTTGTTATACCAATGGAAGAAATCCAACTAAACGCCAAACTCGTATTCGTTGAAGAACCCGTCGAAATTATGGATCGAGATGTCAAATAAATCAAACAAAACCGTATACCAATTGTTAAAGTGCGTTGGAATGCACGTAGAGGACCAGAGTTAACTTGGGAACGCGAGGACCAATTCAAAGCAAAGTACCCTCACTTGTTCACTAATGTAGTGTCGACTTAAAATGTATTGTTGTTTTGCTTTGCCAACAAATCCATCTTTAGGGAGAGCGAATGTAACAACTCGATTTTTTCGCGTCTTATTATCATATTTAAGACGTACTTGTAACATTAAGACATACTATCGGTGTGTGCCGACTATGAATGTATGTTGAATTGTTGAGAATACTCGTTCACTTGTACATTGTCACAACGTTCATGTTAGCCTGTCGATAGCTTTAAAATATGACGTCGAGTCGGGTACTACTAAATAAGTATTAGTGTTTTGGAACTAGTTATTCTTCACAAATTGCTATTGGGCCGAAACTGCCCATCAAACTCTTATTGGGCCGAAACTAGTATTGAATGTACAAAGCAAATGCAAATTGAAAATGAAACATGAATGTATGATCTTCCATTGAGAAAAGCTGTTGAATTCAAATTTGTGTCAACAAAAGTCAAACACCAAAAACGTGAAAACATATTATAACCCTCCACTTACACTACCAACCAACCCACATGCCAAAATTTCCATTATTGGGCATATCACAAGATGTAATTTCTAGACTTCGTTTAAACCTAAACCAAACTATTACAAATAAATACTATCATAGCGTTCACAATCTCAACACAAAAACTCAAAACTAACAAAAAAATTTTGGGCAAGATTTATGAAACAAGCAGTGAAGCTTTGATCAACCGAGCTAAAAAGCCTTTTTTCTATCCAAATACACCAAGCGGAAACTTGCGTTGTGGTGAGTCCTCTATCTATTTTCCCCTTCTTTATGCTTCATGATAGTTTGTACTTGACCAAACCCTACCTGCGAAAACATATAACAAATGAGTTAGTATTTAGAAACCATCCTAGTATCATACTAAACGACTTGAATTAATGACCACACTAGCCTTTATATACCCAACGACCCAAGATCCCCCTTTATTATGTCTATACCGAGACCATCTTACATGACCGAGACCATACCGAGACCCCCCAATGCTTACATTTCTTTTTGTTATTTTTGTATAAGATTATTAACAATTAATAATAGTAATAAACCAAAAACCCCATTTGAATCAAACATAAAATATGTCGGAACCCTAAGTATTGGTAAAATCAATCAAACCTAGAAATTAGTAAGAGTTGTTTTACAGAAACACTATTTATTCCCAATTGAACCCGTGGGAATAAAAACCCCCAAGTGTATAAACCCTAATTTTCGAAAACATAATTTCATTTTGTAATTAACATAAATAGAAGCATAAAAACACTAATTAATTAGAATGAAATAAAAAATTAAGAAAACCCCTAATTCTTCAAAACCCTAATTTTCGAAACATGTTTTTATTGGACAATTAACATTTAGAGAAGCCTAAAAAGTTAATTAATTATAACAGAACTCAAGATTTAGAAAAACCCCAAATATTAGAAATCCTAATTTCTATTGTAATTAAATCAAGAACCCCATCTCCATTTCAATAAATCACACGGTTTGATGAATGAGAAATAACCCTTTTTATTCGAAAAGATTTGAATAGAAAACCCTTTTGTTTTTGAAAAATCATAAAACAAACTTGTCTTTTTAAATCTTTTAAGGAGAGAAAAATGAAACTTATCTTTATATGAAGAGATCACCATCAAATCACTCTTGAACAACCCTACACGCGACTGCGTTTTAATGATAGGTGTAAAACCTACAGTTTTCAGGTTTTGACTATGACATCATTGTACACGTCACCTCATGATATATATATATATATATATATATATATATATATATATATATATATATATATATATATATATATATATATATATATATATATATATATATATATATATATATATATATATATATATATATATATATATATATATATATATATATATATATATATCTTTACATTATATATAAGAGGAGGGGTATGCCACATCATATCCACGTCATCATTTGGGCCAATGTTATGGGCTTAAATTTTTTACGAAAGAGATTATCACTTGGGCCAATGTTATGGGCTTAAACTTTTTACTGAAGAGATTAAAAAAACTCTCTTTGTCATATATCCCTAATCAGATTGAATAACAAAATACGATTCCCCAGAGTATTATGATTGCATGGTTTAGCTTATAATCTTGCTATCTGATCTATGGTTCTTTGTAATAAAATCGTCTTTGTAATCAGGGTATCAGTTCAAAGAATTTTGTTTGAATACAACGAATGTTGGAAGGAAACCAGGATCATTGGTGAACACAAAGCAGGGCCGATCATTTATCTACGATTCAGTGTCGTACATTGTTTTAAAAGAATGGATGTACGATATTTAGCCAGGTTTATTTGATTTTGAATTCGATTTGAATGTTATTTATCGTCTCTGGTGAACAATTGGTTTATTTGATTTTAAATTCTATTGGTTTTAAATTCGATTTGAACACAAGCATAACCGGAAACGAGATATGCAATTATTAAATAGAGATACTACAAGGGCTTAAATTTTTTGCTGTTTTTAAGCTCTTGGTTATAGGCTGTTTGGATTTCTTATTTGTGTGCATATATCCTTACTGGTGTAGTTAGAATTATTGTACAAAAACAATTTTTGATGGCAAGAAAAGCCACCACTGATGCACTTGGAGTTATTAGAGGTATAAATATAAGAGGTGTTTGAATCTTTGGTATTGCTTATTATATACTTGCATAAAATTTTGCAAGTACTGGCCATTGTACAATGGAGGTTGCCTTGCTAAGGATGAATAAGTCATAAAAACAAGTAATATATTATCTTCTAAAACATTGGTAGCCTTAATTATTAAGTGCTTTGTGTTTTAGCTGCTGGAAGTAGTTTATGTAGAAAATCAAACTCGACCATCATGGGCAGTTGGTGAAAACTACGCATATGAATAACAACGTGAAGATCCTCAATTACAAGGGTTCTTTCAGCTTTTGGATGGAAGCTCCAATTTGCAACTCGGGTAAAAGCATAGAAAAGTTTCGTTTATTTTTTGTGTGTGCTTGATCCTAATCTTTATTTCTACCCTCAATCACGTGTCTTGGGTTCTTCTTACCACACAAAATATAACTGATCAAGAACCAAATTGACTAAATTACATGTATAATAAAGTGTGCTCAAGCCAGTTCAAGAGGAATATTTTAAAGGTTCTAATCTCCCTAAATTCAAAGGTAAAACTTCTATGAACCCTTGACTAGAAAGTTAATCAATTATACCTCATAAGTCAAATAGTATATCACTGATGTGCAGTCGTTGAATAAGTGATTGCTAGAATCTATAGTTTTGATTGTGATTTTGAGGATTTTCTGGGATTCAGTTGTGTAATCACATTGCAACTTTCATATTACTAAGCATCTTATTCTTATTCAATTTTTTACTCAGATATATCTTTGGGTTTGTTCCTTCTCAGGTTTTAATTCTTTAACACAACAATTTGTGTTAAACATTTTTACAATAGTTGATAACTTGAATATTTTTTTTGTATTGGCTTTCTGGTCTTAACGCACTTTTATGTTTCTTTGCAGCTTTTTTTTCGGCCTCAAAGTTTCTGTGTTGTTGTACACCACAGTGGAAGAACCAATTGGTTGGGACTGAGAACCACAAACATGAGACTGCTGATGGTTTTAAAGGTTTCTATAACTTTTATGTATGGATGTATTCATAAGGTTTATCGTCGAAAAATCCGTTAATTGTTTTTGCAGCTTGGAATACTGGGTGACCGCTATCTACAAGAGTACTGGAACAGCAGTTGGTTGAAAGTTTAGTGTGGCTTTTGCCTCTTTATTCATTTTCTTGAACTGAGCTGTTATAATGACAGATACTGGTTATTGTATGATTTAACATTGTGGATAGGTTAGTTTAGAGATTTAGTCTTAGGTTTATTATGAAGAGTTTAAGTCTTAGGTTTATTATAAAGAGTTTTAGTTTGGATTTTAATTTAATCAAATTTCTTTGAAAATATGACCGTATTAAGATAACGATGAACCTTTCAAAAGTGGAGCTAGGTTTAACTGAAAATTTTTGCAGACTCGCATATGAATTCAAACAAAAATATTTATCACAATAGTGACGAACTCAATTGTATAAAATTGTATAAAATTCCTGCACGCCTAAGGTTTTTCTGATGTTTAGACACCAAGTAAGAAGACAAGGATATCAACCCCAATTTGAGGTGGCGGGATGAGTAGGCTATGCTATTTTATAGTTTTGGAAAAAGAAGAGCGTCTTCTTCAGGAGCAAGAAGGTAACGAGTAGGAGTTGGATGTAGCGGCGCTGACCCACAACAGCTAGAAGAACTTGCTGACATCAGAACAACTATGACAATATCCGTGATTAAGGTATATGATCAACCAAATGAACAACTTAGATCTTATTTAGAAAACGCAGAATGTTAACTGAAACAGATAGAACACATATGAATCAGTTCACGTTACTTAATCTGAGTTTTTACTTTTCCCTTATTTATATATTTTTGTATTTGCCATTGACAATTAAATAAACTCAAATAAGCACAAGAAAGTTAAAATCTGATTCTATTCATTCATACGAAAAGCTTCGGTGTGTAAAGGAATTATGAATGCACATTATGGCAGCAAACCATTCAGCCATTTTTGAAAGTAAAATCAGCAAACAAGCACTCATTTTGATATCAAACCAAACAGACATTTGTGACAGAAAAATCAATAACCAAACCCATATTTTGATAGCAAACCAAACCGCCTTTTTTCACAGAAACTCAGCAACCAAATACCCATTTTGACAGAAAACCATACACCTATTTTAACAGTAAATCACGCACACATTTTGACAGGAAAAAAGTAACTAAATACCAATTTTGACAGAAAAACTGCAAACGAAACAGGTACATAACGATCATTCAGATAATTAGACACGCGACAACCTTTTAATGGCTGTTATTTAGTTTTTCGGGTTTTGTTATCAGCACCATATCAAAGTAAGGTACGTATGAGCGAGACTGTATGTTATTAGAAACAATTTAAAAACTTGTATTAAAAATATCGTCTTTCGAAGGTTTTTTTAGCTTTTTTGTTATTGCTTTCAATAGACGCATACTTTGACATGTTTACATGTTCCAGCACTCACTAACTTTGCTGATTTGACCTGAAATGCTACCAACTTGACCCATTCATCATAAATGGCCATTGCATAGTGGGTGAACATTGTCACCATCATAGCAAGATCTGAAGTTTCGAAAGATGTTATTTATGTTGTTTAAAAGTTGACATAATTATGGATAGAGGATATGTAAAATTATTTAAATGTGTCAAATCTTCTAATATTCAATTTTTATATATGTCTTTTTTAGCTCTTAGGATGGAGCTTGATATTCAGAAGTTCATACGACACTCTAAACAACAGCAATTTAAGTTTTGGCATTTCCCTAATTCTGATCTTCGTCTTATGGTCCAACGTGTTGAGCAACACTATGGTCTTGAAACGATGGTTGTTGATAACTTTTCAGATGGTCAAGGGATTTTGATTTCGGTAAGGGTTATTGTGCTCTTTCATCAGGACACGTTACTCTTTTTTTGTATAATTTATTCATCATTATATGGTAAAAGGATCCTTATATGGTTCTTGATAACTAGAGTGATGTCTGAAACTTTGCAGCAGATTCGAGCTCCTTTTCCCCCTCTAATTGACCAACAAAACATGTTGACTTCTGTTACTAAATCTGATACACCTTTACAAAATATGAAAAGTTTTTATGCAA
The DNA here is from genome assembly GCA_025667525.1 of Glebionis coronaria. Classification (NCBI taxonomy): domain Eukaryota; kingdom Viridiplantae; phylum Streptophyta; class Magnoliopsida; order Asterales; family Asteraceae; genus Glebionis; species Glebionis coronaria. Next base: position 447,472,171 of record CM046874.1, read on the forward strand.
TTTGTATTGAGCTGATTGCCTCATGTTTTTACTGCAAATATTATGGAGGGAGTCATATGCTTCTGCATTAGATATCAAATTTTAGTGGTCAATAAAACTGAGAGCACTTTAAACATGTTTGACCTGTACCTTTCTAGGTTAGACTTTTATTCAGTTCTTTCAAGAGAATACACAACACATATTGACAATTATCACAGCTAAGCAAATATCGGATCATGTACTATTAATTAGAACACATACTTCGTATTGACCATTAACTCGCCTAAAATCAACTATGAATTAGAAATTGAAGTTTGACTTCAAATGTTAATGGGCTTATATTTTGATATAGAACACTTATACTAACACGATTCTGATGTGGTTGTTGGAAAGGCAAAAACTGAGATGGGCGAGTTGAAAACTACGATAAGCTGTCGTGAAGAAGTGTTCAAAGAAAATACGTCAAAATTATTATCAAAGGACGATGAATCTGTTGCTATAGAAAAGAAGTTGCCCCTCGCATTCGGTCGGTTTAGGAAGGAAGTACTATTCGTTTTCTTTATTTTTAAAGAACAAATACTTGCGTATGTGCTTTTTATATGTGATGAATACTCAAAAGATTGGATGTTACATGTGCAAAAGAGTCTGCCTGCCACTTTTTAAAGAACAAATATTGCGAGATGAGGCAGAGTCGGCAAAGATGAAATCGTAGGTTTACCCGTAGTGTTTCGTGCTCTGGCTGCTCTCTACGAAAAGGATGTCGATTGGAGTTTGTTCCTCTGAACGTACTATAAGCATCTGATATCCCTAAAAATTTTATTTATTATAAATAATGTTGTTTGCTTAAAATATTTGATATGTACTTCGATATAATGCAGGCATTTGGTCAAGCTCTAGCATTTGATAATGGTGATCTCTCACTAACTGGTATGTTCAACTGTAATAAATTTCTAGCTGTCCTTTTTATACATGTACATAGGAATGGGCCTGCTCAAGCTCTACATTATGTACATCCAAAAGTGGACAATTTTATAAAATATATGGAAGCTTTGGGACGTGGAATGGTACACATTATTTGAAAAAATCTAATTCCAAAACAAAAGAATTCTTTAAAAAGACGCTGATGATGAGATGGTGAGGCAAAAGAACATCTTGAGAAGATCAGGAAGACTGACCAAAACCCGACAATAGATTCACGAGTGCTGTGAAAAGAGTGCACCGAGAACTGACCAGTTAAGTTTGTGAAAGAAGTGGCTGAAGAAGCTGATCGATTTGGTCTGGACCTGTTTCTTACAAAAGTTTAATGTGGAAAGAAACAGTTGGATAACATCAGAACTGGATGGAATATGTCGAATAAAAGGAGTTATATACATCAGATTTAGATGCGGGTTTCTGTTTGTCGTCTTTTTTTTTCTCAAGTGGCAGATAAACTTCCACACCTAGCATCCTTTGTAAGTTTTATTGATCCTAGACTACATTGTGTTCTATTTAATCTATGGTTCTTTTTTAAAATTATTTTTATTCGATGCTTATATTTGGTAAAAGGTAGGACGCCCTAAAAGGTATCTAACACATACAAAATCTGATAACTGAATTTGACTTTTTGGTATGCAAATGGACTATTAATCTACCTGTACATGAATTATTCTATATAAACAGCTTCTTTGCATGAATTTGTGTCATAATTTTAGGTTAAGATTATTTTATTATCTGCAAAATATCATATTCCGCTTGAGGGTGTATTCTTTTCTGAAAATGTATTTGATTCAAGTCTTAATCTTTGCTTCCTTTGAAACTCTGAAGTGTCAAGGCTATGAGAAACTTCTTAGATTATTTTTATTACAGTATATTAAATGTTCAGAACATATGACAATTAATAAATGACAATTAATCAGTAGATGGGTTTTTAAATGTTGGCCTGATATTTTTTCACACTTAATAAATGACAATTAGTCACTTCATCTGACATCCAATCGCTCCCTAGAAACATACGAGGGAAATCAGAAATTGGGAGCTAAAAGATGTAGTCATAATATTTAACTTTATCCTATGGAGTTTAAGTATTTCATAACGTTAAGATGATAACTTACATAGTTACTCTCTAATCATTCTTTCTATTGCAGGGAGTATTAGATTATATCAGAAAGAGAGGTTCCACTTTTGGTGTCACAAAAGAGAAGAGAATCTAGAATGATCTTCTTTCATAACGTCTTAGGCAACCTATCTCGCTTTAATTCTTGCGTTTAAGACCAATCTTTTATAGATTTAATTCATTTAGCAATGATCAAAATAAATCACTACATACGACAACCATTTAGCAATAATAAAAACAAATCACTACATAACACAATTTAAAGTTAAATCATAACATATCTTTAGTTAAATCATAAATTTGTTAATACTATAATAATAGATGCCAAAACCAAAATCCGTTAAATCATAAATTATCATTAAACTCATCCATATGTGTAAACGAATGAGCCAAACAAGTTTTAAGCATTGTGCTTGCTGGCACGATTATATTTTTTGTAATTGAAAGCAATGTTTTAAAACCCGGGTCTTAGATCGATCCGGTCGAGTCGCCGGGTCCGGGTCAACCCGGTTTTCTAAATTTTTTTTTTTTTTATATTTTTAATAACTAACAAAATTGTACTTATAAAAACCATAAAACTTACGTATATTAAAAATATAAATTGTTACCAACCAATATAATATGTAAAAATAAAATTTCCTCGCAAATACGCAAATTTAACATTTTTTTTTTAAAAACCTGAAAAATTCGAAACCCGGCCGGGTCTTGAGAAACAGGTTGACCCGGGTCACCCCAAACACGCCGGGTCTAGCCGGGTTTTGAAAATATGAAACCCGGGTCGATATGACATATATTTCGACCAGAACCTGTTCAACCGGTTGACCCGGCCAGATCGACCCGGGTCTGAAAACATTGATTGAAAGCACATGAATGGAATGGGTTATTCACCTTCTGCATATCATTTTGTATGCATAGATGGTAAAAGTGTGGCGTCAAATGGAACGCCTTTTAGAGAGCTTCATCTTGAAACTCCAAAGTTGGTTTGAACATGACCTATCATGCATTACGAAAACTTAAGAAACAAAATAATCCAGAGTGATCATTAGTAGAATTAGCATGTGCACGAATTACAATAACTAGCATGGACATTGCGCAGCGAGTACTCATAATAAATTTTTAGTCAAACAAATATTAATCTCTTATCCATTAAGTTTGTATTGTTAAAAGTGAAAAAAATAAAAAAAACTTTAAATTTTTTTAAAAAATAATAGTTAATAAAAATATAACAAAATAGATATTGAATTAAAAAGCATAAAATTTTAGAAAATATGATGAAATTAGATTATAAAATTAACAAATTAATAAAAAAATTTCAATTTAAAAGAAAAAATGTTATTTAAGTAGGTTGTAACAAAAGTTTGTTACAAAAGATTGTTACAAAAGGTTATATTATATAATGTTGATGAAAATATCAACAATTTGCTTTATTTAGTAAGAAAAAAGTCCGAATTTTCAGCCTTGCTATTTTAAGAAGGCCCCAAATATTTTATATAGTATTAGCATAGACCCGCGCAATGCGGCGGCGAGTACTCATAATCATTTTTGAGGCTAACAAATATTAATCTCTTATCCATTAAGTTTGTATTGTTAATGTTGTAAAAAATCGAAAAAACTCTAAATTAAAAAAAATTAATAGTTAATAAAAATATATCAAAATGGATATTGAATTAAAGAGAATAAAATTCTAAAACATATGGTGAAATTAGATTACAAAAATAATAAATAAATTAAAAGATTTTTTAATTTAAAAGAAAAAATGTTATTTAAGAAGGTTGTTACAAAAGGTTGTTAAAAGGGTTATAGTATATAATGTTGATGAAGATATCAACAACTTGCTTTATTTAGTAGGAAAAAAAGTCTGAATTTTCAGTCTTGCTATTTTAATAAGGTCCCAAAATGGTTTATAAAGAATTATAGAAGTATAGATAATTTAGAAACACAAACTAACAAATCTTCACTGTAGCACTAGCTTATTAGGCTACACACACTAGGATGATTTTACGCTCGGTCGATCGAATGTCGAATTGGTCATCTCGATAGGAGACTGAACTCGACATCGGTAGTCGAGTGTATGTCGTTCATATATACGACCGACTTATGTGAAAAGGCTTGGCATGTTTGTGTGTTTAAATAAATAAATAAAAATTAATTTTAGAATATGAACATTTTACCTTTATAAATTCCTCAACCATATAATCATTTTTCTTACACATTCAAATAACAATTCAAAAAATCATGATGTCTTGCGATCTATTATTTCGAGACTCTTCTGACGATAAGGATGAAGTTACTAGCGACTTTCCATAATTTTCGAAAACTTGTCAAACGGATTATGCAACAGAAACATTGTAGAAGCAAAGGCAACTTATAATTTAAATTGTTGGAAAGAAATTTAATTATTATTGTAATGTTTTTATTTTATTAGAATAATTATGTAATTTCTTTAAATTATTTGTTTAACTTTTTAAATGAAATTTTTAAATATAATGGCTTTTTTATATTACGAGCTCAAGATCACAACAAAAAGGTTGTTTTTCGCAATTGGTTATATGATTATTCAGCAATTACATTGCATTTAGTTACTCTAATTTACTTGATAATACTATACTTTATTGTAAATGATTTAGATAGATGGACTACCGCAAGTTCCATCATAGATATGGTGTAGAAAGAATTCGATTTTGAACTCGCAACAGATACTTTGCTCTAAACGATTAGTTTAATTATTTTTCTTGATCTTTTATTTTTTTGTTGCTTATGCATTGAGTAATTACTTTTCATATTCTAATCAATAATTAACCGTATCTAATTTTTTGAAATCCATATTAGCTATAAAAAAACCGCGCACCAATTAATGATAGAAAAAGTTAAAAAAATCAAAAGTCGTACCCGTCAATGAATATGACAAACAAATATTTTCCAAATGAAAAAAATTTAAACGAAAATGAGAAGTCATACCCGTCCATCGGACGGGTTTTGCCACTAGTATATATATATATATATATATATATATATATATATATATATATATATATATATATATATATATATATATATATATATATATATATACATATATATATATATATATATATATATATATATATATATATATATATACATATATATATATACATATATATATATATATATATATATATATATATATATATATATATATATATATATATATATATATATATATATATATATATATATATATATATATATATATATATATATATATATATATATATATATATATATATATATATATATATATATATATATATATATATATATATATATATATATATACATATATATATATACATATATATATACACATATATATATATATATATATATATATATATATATATATATATATATATATATATATATATATATATATATATATATATATATATATATATATATATATATATATATATATATATATATATATATATATATATATATATATATATATATATATATATATATATATATATATATATATATATATATATATATATATATATATATATATATATATATATATATATATATATATATATATATATATATATATATATATATATATATATATATATATATATATATATATATATATATATATATATATATATATATATATATATATATATATATATATATATATATATATATATATATATATATATATATATATATATATATATTTCCACCTTTGTATAAAATTTTTGGCACAATCATATGCATCATTCATGCGCATACATCATTTTTATCACTGGAGCTTTGAGCATTTATCATATCTGGAACAACTGAAATATTTGAGCAACAAGAACTTTGAACAATACATTATGATTGTGAATATTCAATCATGGGATCACAAGAGCAACATTTATGGCCACATTTTATGAGCGTACACACATACTACATTTCACAGACATTATGTATGGCTACATTTTATAAGCATACATAACACAAGACATCATTTTGGGACTTTTAAGTCACATGTAAACTCATGAGCATATTCATGCATCATTTTAGGAATATAAAAACCTAAAACCATGATCACAATTAATAAGGTTTATTTAATAATATTAATAAAAAAAATATATATACTATATATTTTCTATACACTTTAAGTGTTCCAACAATCAACTAAAAGCTATTGTCATCATATAATTTTGCATCTAACAAAATTATAACATTTATTAAGTGTCTTATACTATTAATAAATAAAACTATATTTTTATTTATTTTAGATTATACTTTCATTAAAAACCCTAATATATAACCAAATCAACTTGGACTCGAACCTACACTCACACTATGCTACCTAAACTCCTAGTAACTACACAAGAACACTAGAATTGAACCAAAATATATCCTAGACATCTTAGTCTAGTCGAATATACCATAACAACCTTTACACTTACTTAAAAGTCTTGTAAACTCACACTAGACAACTTAGAACTTGTAGAAACACTCTCATCAAAGCATACACTCTGTAAACAACTCCTTGTTGCCTTTGAATCTAGTATGCGACGGCTAGGAGGGAGTTGAGGCGGCAAGTGTACAACAAAACCATTAAACTAGTACTTGTCAAGATCCTAAGTAAGATTTAGAAGTACAACATAGATATACAAATCTTGCACTTCCTTCTCTCTTGGCGTGTATACCACCCGAACCACCCATAACATCCAACCTTAGATATTTATCTCACACTTAAACTCTCAAATCTCACTCACTTGACGTTCATTTTTTGATCTCACATACCTCACATATCACCTAGACGAAACACCACTTAAACTAACATTTACTACCCAAATCTTGGTTCTAAAAGCATTTAGTGATAGTTCACACTTGAATCTTGGTGGTCTAACAAAGGTAAGACAATCCTAGGTCACCTTTGAGGAGTACTCGACGCATAGAATTCATATAAGTCCTAGTTTTGGTCTTTCATCATCACCATCTTCATCAAACAAATAAGTACACCATACTCTAATTCACATTACTTCCATTTTCATTTTACATACTTCTTAACCTTGCAAATCCATGTACCACGTTGGAAACTTGATATCGACGTAACATAGTGACATGCATACGTAAAATTTGCTTTAACGCGACCCACAAACGTATAGAAACCCACGACTTATTATATTTCGTGGGTAAACATGTCTTAAAACCCCTAGATCTATGAAGGAACTAGTTGGAGACCTTGCTTTTACACCCTAGATGAACTAGGTCTATCAAGTTAATCATGTACACTAAAAATTAAGCCATATGTCTCGTCTTATTATTAGAAGCCGAATACTAAACATGTTCTTGAATAGCCTTAGCTTAAGTGGTTAAATAAGCTAGATAAGCTTACTAAAATAAGCTTCTAAGTCATAAGCCGCGAACGATATAAGCCATAAGCCTCATAAGCTTTTAACTATATAAGCCAAATATAAATAAGCCCATAAGCCCAAGTAATATATTTAGATTATTTAGATTGTGTATTAAACATATCCTAGTATTAACAAGCCTAGAATATGAGCCCATTAGGCCCAAGAACCCAAACCGGACCCTTAATGGGCCAACCGAGCCCATTTAACTCTAAACACACTATTTAGAGACTTTTTTTGCATTATTTCCTAAGTGTGAAAGTATAGGTTAAAAACATAACTTTACAAAACATATATAATATATTCGAGACTTTTAAAGGGTTAAAGGACCAAAAGTGCCAATTTGGAAAGTATAGGGTGGCGTATGTTTTTATACCGAGACTTAAAACAACCACAAGGACCATTTGCGACAATTTCCAAACTTAAAAGAAACCCTAAATGGGTCCTATAATGTTTTCGAGAGATCTGGAGGACCTATTTTTCCATTTTGCTAAACTTAACCGATCCCTAGGGACTCGGTTTGTAATAACCTGAAAGTTATAAACCCTAGGGGCCACTTTTACCACTTTTCGAAGGTATTAGGAGCCCTAGGGGTGTGTTTGAAAACAATGATAACGAATAAGGACTAACGGAGTAATACATTTAATGAACGAAACACTAGGGGTTGTTTTGGAAGTAATTATTTTTCAAGGACTAATGTGAAAATTTAATTTAATTAAAACATTAATAAATTTGTTTTATTAATAAATTAAATTAGGTCGTTTTAAATATTAAATAAACTATTAGAGTTATTTACGACAATTTATAACGAACCAACTATTTAGTGAATTCGAAACCCTAATAAAATTTGGTGAAACATATTATTTTCTTACGATCAATTAATTAAATAAAAATTTATTTATTTAATTTATTACACTTTGGTTGTACGAACAGTTAAAATATATTTTTAGAAACTAAAAATATATTATTATCGATAACTTACTATTAGTTTACTGTTAACACAATAGTAACAACTTATTAATTCGTGATCATGCATTTTCATCAATTACATTTTTATGTGCATTTTTATTGTGCATATACAGAGTCATATAAATTACTTAGGTAGTTTCACTACTTCGTGATCATAATGTTCCAGTGCATTCATTGACATTATTCCTACATCATCACTACAGAGGAGAGGTCATGGCCCCATCTTTTAATGTTTTATAACTGGGAGAGAAAACATAGTTAATTATTGTTTATGCAAACGCTTACACACAACAACAGATTACTGCCTATTGTTTGCCCCATTATTCCCGTGGACTGTAATAGTTAATAGTGTAGCGCGAAATATTATCGATAGATCTATCTGGGTATTGAAAACACCCAGCCTGCGTGACTAGCTATCAAGAAACGCTTAGGCCAAGCAACAAGTTTATTTCATTGTCCGACTGAGGGTCTCTCATTAGGATGACCTAGATAGGCACCTGAGCATCATGTCTAGCATCTATTACAGGGCAATAGGAACTACTATAGTATGTGGCTTTATACGCTGCTATCCCCGTGGTGTTTTGCATAACAATACTTTTAATTTATATTAAACCTGTGAATTCACCAACCTAGTGTTGACCCCCACATTTTACTTTCTATGTTTTCTGATACAAAAGTTTTTCCTCGTGGAAAGTTCGATCTCGGTATCTCCTCGAATTGATCACAGCCTAAAGTGGAATGATTTGTTCTTGGTGACAAAAAGTGGGGGTTGTTTATCTATTCTACTTAAAAAGGTGAATGAGTAAAGTAAATTAAAAGTCAAACCAAAAATAGTGAATGAAATAAACCTTGAATTGAAATTTAACAGTTAAATGATTAAGCAGTAAAAGACCCTTACTGAAAACTAGTGCTATCCGGAATAATGACCATGCGGAATGTCAAGCCTTATGCGGAATAGATGCCTACTCGGAATAATGAAGACTACTCGGAATGTAGAGTTATGCGGAATAATTGTTCTATACTGAATAAGTGGGCTATGCGGAATATTCGACCATTCGGAATAAATGGACCATGCTGAATAAAAATGCTATTCGGAATTTTTACTCTAAGCGGAATATTTGAAAATTGCTCTATGCTGAAAAAATTGTTCTACCCGGAATGTTTACTATACGCGGAATAAAGATGACAATTCGGAAAGTTTGGTTACTCGGAATACTCTACTACTCGGAACAAAAATACTATGCGAAATAAGGGGCCTATTCGGAATATATAAAATATTCCGAATAAGGAATAATCTAAGAAAGCTATCCGGAATATATAATATTCCGAATAAGAGGAAAAGAACTAGGCTATTCGGAATAATACAATAATCGAATAGGGGAAACAACCAAACGACTATTCGGAACAACTGGATGAAGAACAGTAACAGCAAAAAGAACAGGGGAACACGACTTTTTAACCAAATCGAACCAAATGAACAAAAACGTTTTAACCAAACTAAACTATAATCATTTAAATACCATAAGAAACAAATCCCAACAATAAAAACACAAATTCAACAACTTCTATGAATCAAAACCCAACTAAATAAGAACTTAAGAACTTTGTATAAAAAGAAGATGAAGAACAAGATGGATGAAAAGATTAAAGGAAAGCTTGTATTGATGATTAAGATTCAGTAAACAAAAGGAAAGGATCAAACTTAGAAGATTAAAAGAAGAAATCAAAGAGATGAAAAACCACTCCTTAAGGGAGATGGTTTCCTACGAACTAGGAGAAATGTAACTGAAAGAAAAAACTAGATGCCAAATATTGTGAGGGTGATTCCCTTATATAGGTTAAGTGGTTGGTTGGTGAGTGGGCTTTCTCCCTTTCTTCTTGTCTTCTCGTCTTTTCAGAAAAGTTGACGTTTTCGATTCTGATTCGGGATTTGTCGACGATTAAATTCAACTCGTCTTTTAATTCCTTCGTTTAATAGACTTGAGTTTCTTCGACATATGTCAATCTTCCATCTATGGTCCTTTTCTTCGATAAATCTTCAAATAGGCTCATTGACTTCAAATCTTTTGCATTTCTTGGACAATAGACTTCTTCTTTAGTCTTTTTCCTTGATAAAATCCGTGCAATCCCATGTTTTCTTCAATATTCATCCAGTTGACTCTGAAAACACAATAAACACAAAAACCACACATAATTCCAAACAATTGATATTAAACACGTGTTTTGGTCTTGTTTTAGTAAGAAAAAAGTGGTAAAAGGATGGGTGTTTTCACACTTATCAAATCCCCTACACTTAACCATTGCCATGCCCTCATGCAATGCTTAGTGATAAAGCAATTTTACAATCTTCTCATAATCAATCAACCTTGGCCTTATTAAAATACTACTAAAAAAATTAAAGTACTAAGAAAAATTAAAACTTTAAAGTAAACAAAAGGATAGAAAACCATTTTCACTTGAAAATAGCTACATGGAAATAACTTGCAAAGAGATCAAGGACTTACATTAGGGCTTTGGTGCTGCGAAGATTTATCACCCTCAAGTTTCACGTTCCACAAACTAAGCTTAAAAACGAGATCATTGTTATTATAAGTTAGCAAATCAAACACTTACACATATGGCTTAATTATATGCTTAAACTCCCTTATTCCTAGGTGTATCTCTTATATTTTATTTTTGTCTTAGAATGATCATGAAGATGCATTTTGGGACTTATTTCGATAGTTTATTTAGGCTGAAAGCAAAGTAGGACGATTTGATCAATAGTTAGCTAAAGGACAAAATCTCTTAAAACTGCTTCTCGGGATATCAAAAAGTTCATATCTTGGCATAACTTGGTTCACGATTAGAGACCTTTCTCGGGCCGATATTTGGCATGCACTACGTACTTCATATCTTCGAGAGACGTTCTTGAGATAATGGTCTTCTCATCGTTAATAGAGTTTCTTCACTTGGAGACTTTTGAGGGGTACTCCAACTTTGTTGACCACGACTTCATGATTATTTCTTCAATCTCTAATTGGGATTTTGAGATACAACGATCCGCCTCCTTTTCGGACTTGGATCTATTTATCCTCATACCTTGTTAGGGTCTTTTCGGATAGACTTCTCCATGATCTTTATGGGAGTTGATTGTCTTTCGTCGTGAGTCTTGATCCTTCATATTGGTTTTGGGAATAATGCTTTTCACATCACTTTTGGATCTTCAGCAATAAAATGGAATCCTCATGCCTTGTTAGGGCCTTTTTGGACTCGCCAATTTTCGCGCCCCGCTTCATAAGTTATGCCTTGGCTATGAAGTCTTATCATTACCGAGCAACTTTTAAACGATCTTGGGCTAGAAGCTAAGTAACCTTTCAAATCGTACGACCTTACTTATTGCAGATAAATTATTAGCAAGTGATGGGAGAATAGGCAAATAATTACGCCAAGTGAGCTTGTGCAAGAATACCGACTTATAATTGACTCTATCATTTCTCGTCCTCCACAATTTAAAATCTCAAGTAATGAGACTCGTGGATGCTTAGCCTAATAGACCAATTAAAGTCTACCTGGTTAAGGATACTAGCTAGAATAAACTTGGATAAGTCTATTCGGGTTGAGTCAAAATAATCGCAACGGGCCTAATATGTCAAAGATTTCTAAACTAGCTACAACACATTATTAATATTTTTGACTTTATTGCGGGGTATATACATATGCAAGCAACGATAAAAATTTAAAAATTACGACTAAATGGCCAAAGTTAATAAAAAATTTGAAAAATGTTGAAAAATATGATTTTCCGGTTAAATGAAGGCATTTTCATGGAAAAGTCCACTTAAAACATCGATAGAAGTCCCCCTACACTTAAGATAAACATTGTCCTCAATGTTTAAGCATGTGGGAAAAGTCTCCCCTATACTTATTACATTGTGCACGTTGGTTAAATCAAGCTAAGGAAGAGACGACTAACGTGATCAATTTCAAATGTTAGTATGAAGAAAATTGAATCACGATAGTTGAGAGATTGAACCGGATTTCGGATAACACGGGAGCATGGTTCTTCAGAGATTCCAAGAGTGCACTTATCCCTGTAATCACATCACCACACAAAGACAAACACCTATATAGGTCCCCCTACACTTAGGAGGTTAAAACAGAAAAGGATAGATACTCGGGTTGCCTCCCGAGGAGCGCTTGTTTTTGATAACCGAGTCACGAGCCTGACTCGACCCAAAATTAGTTCATGGGGAACGTGGTGAGGGATGGAATCATCTCCTGAGAGATGTCCTCACCAAAGTACAACTTCACTCGTTGGCCATTAACCTTAAAATTAGGTCCATTAGGTTGAGCGAGCTCGAGAGTACCATATGGAAAAATTTGGGCAGTGGTGAATGGGCCGGACCAACGAGATTTCAGCTTGCCCAAAAAGATTTTCAACCGAGAGTTAAAGAGTAAAACTTTGTCTCCAACTTGGAACTCTCGGTTCTTAATCTTAGAGTTGTGAATGAGCTTAGTCTTCTCCTTATAGATTAAAGAATTTTCATAAGCCTCATTACGGACTTCATTCAGCTCATTGAGTTGGATCTTGCGTAGGTCACCGGCTTTGTTGATATCAAAATTAGCCCACCTCAAGGCCCAATAAGCCTTGTGCTCCAACTCAATGGGGAGGTGGCATGCTTTTCCGTACACGAGACGATATGGTGTACAACCAATCGGCGTCTTGTATGCGGTACGAAAATCCCACAAAGCATCATCAAGTTTATCAGCCCATGAGGCACGATGCTCTCCCACGGTTCTTTCAAGAATTCGATTTAAACCTCGGTTGGATATTTCAGCCTGGCCATTAGTTTGTGGGTGGTAGGCTGTGGAAAGACGATGATTTACACCATACTTAGCCATGACTCTTGCGAATTGGTCATTGCAAAAATGAGTCCCGCGATCACTAATAATGGCACGAGGCACACCGAATCTAGCGAACAACAATTTCAAAAAGTTACAAACCACCCTTGCGTCATTAGTAGGTAAAGCTTTGGCTTCAACCCACTTGGAGACGTAGTCAACGGCTACAAGGATGTATTTTTTTCCTTTAGAAGAAGGGAATGACCCCATAAAGTCGATACCCCAAACATCAAAGATTTCACATTCTTGAATGAAATTCTGAGGCATCTCGTCTTTATGTGTGATCTTGCCGTTTTTTTGGCAAGCATCACAATGTTTACCCATCTCGTGAGCTTCACGATAGATGGTGGGCCAATAAAATCCCGAGTCAAACACTTTTTTGGCGGTGTAGTTGGGACCAAAGTGACCACCGGTGGGTCCTTTGTGGCAAGCGTCAAGGATTTCTAAAGCTGCCGGTCCTCAACACATCGGCGAATAATCAAATCGGCACATTGTTTGAATAGGTAAGGGTCATCCCAAAAGTAAGTCTTAATGTCGGTGAAGAACTTTTTCTTTTGTTGGGATGTTAACCCTTCCTTGAGAATTCCACCCGCTAAGTAGTTTCCAATGTCCGCAAACCACGGGGTTTCATCAGAATTCGAATTGATAGACATTAAGGTCTCCAAGGGAAAAGAATCATTGATTTCTTTGTTCGGATGATCCCCTTGGTAAGGATCCTCAAGTCTACTGAGATGATCCGCGGCTAGGTTTTCAGCTCCTTTCTTATCGCGAATTTTGATTTTAAATTCTTGGAGTAGCAAAACCCAGCGAAGAAGTCTTGGTTTGGAATCTTGCTTTGTCAACAAGTACTTCAGCGCGGAATGATCAGTGTAAACGATTGTTGTGGAAAGGACAAGATAGGGGCGGAACTTTTCAAAAGCATAGACAACAGCTAAAAGCTCTTTCTCGGTTGTCGTGTAATGCAATTGGGCCCTTGTCATTGTCTTGCTAGCGTAATGGATCGGTTGGAAGTGTTTGTTCACTCTTTATCCCAGAACTGCTCCAATAGCAAAGTCACTAGCATCGCACATCAACTCGAAAGGCAGCTCCCAATTAGGGGTAACCAAGACGGGTGCCTTAGTTAGCTTATCCTTAAGCGAGTTGAAGGCTTCAAGACACTCTTTGGAAAAGATAAAAGGAGTATCTTTTTCCAAGAGGTGGGTCATCGGGCGAGCGATTTTAGAGAAATCTTTGATGAATCGACGGTAGAAGCCCGCATGACCCAGAAAACTTCTCACACCCTTCACGGTTGAAGGTGGAGGCAACTTAGCGATAACATCGACTTTAGCACGGTCTACTTCAAGACCGGCTTTGGAGATCTTGTGTCCTAGCACGATGCCTTCTTTTACCAACAAATGGCATTTTTCCCAATTCAGAACAAGGCGAGTGTCTTCGCACCGCTTAAGCATACGTTCCAAATTGGCAAGGCAAGAAGAGAAGGAATCCCCGAAGACCGAGAAATCACCCATGAAGACTTCCATGGTTTGTTCAACCATGTCATGGAAGATAGCTAACATGCATCTTTGGAAAGTCCCGAGGGCATTGCATAAGCCAAAAGGCATTCTTTTGTAAGCAAATGTGCCATAGGGACAAGTGAATGTTGTCTTCTCTTGATCTTGGGATCGATGGGTATTTGGAAATAACCCGAGAAACCATCAAGAAAGCAGTAATATTCATTACCTGCTAAACGTTCAAGCATTTGGTCCATAAAAGGTAGAGGGAAATGATCCTTTCTCATGTCGAATTATCTTCGAAAAAATGATTTAATCCACTAAAGCGAGCTTGGTTTTGGCTTTCTTGTTTATTTCTTCAAAACCGTGTCGAATTGCCGGTTTTCATGATCTTTGGCACATTTTTGGTCTTTGACTTTGTCTTCGTCTCTTCTTGGACTTTTCTTCAACATTTGACCGTAAAATCCCGTGTTTTCTTTCCTTTTGATCATTTGTACCTATTTCACACAAAAACACAAAACCACGCGTAATTCCGACTTTTACGATATTAAACACATGATTAGGTCTTGTTTTTCCTTGATTTTAGTGGAAAAAGGATAAGTGTTTACACACTTATTAAATCCCCTAAACTTGACCATTGCAATGACCCCATGCAATGCATAGTTTTAAAGCATAAAGTTACATTTTTCTCATAATTAATCAATCTCGGCCTTTATTACTATTACTACTACTACTATGACGAAAAGATAAAACTTTAAAGGAAACTAAAGTTATTAAGGATTTATTAACTTGGAAATTATTTGATGGAAGAAACTTGTAAAGAAATCTAAGACTTAAATTAGGGCTTTGGTGTCATGAATATTAATCACCCTCAAGTTTCACGTTCCCCATACCAAGCTTAAAAACGAGATCATTATTTACCATAAGTCCTCAAGTTAAAACCACTTATATAAGACAATTGTGTAATACTCGTTCTCCAATTCCTACTTTGTATCTCTAGATTTTATTGATTGTCATTCACCCGTAGGCTCATTTGACTTATCCGATAATTATTAGTCCAAAATGAAGGCCAAACGGTGCAAACCCGACACTCAAATCCTAACCTCGTCCTCAAAAACGTTGTCACTAAAGTAAGCCCACATCAAGGATGATTTAACACGGTTTAGGGAATAAATTCCCGGACCCAAAATTTGGCCAAATAGTACTACTTATTATTTATTCCTCCAAAGTCATTTTGACTTTATAATGGAGTTAGAAAATTTACATCATATACCCTTAGGCTCTTTAAGATGTAAAAGTGCTCCTTATCTATGATCCACACCCTAAGGCTCCTTGAACCATAAACAAGGGAATTGACATTCATCATCACTCCACACCCTAAGGCTCCTTGAAATATTGATGAAGCAATTTTTATTAAACACTTACCATGCCATACACCCTAAGACTCTAATGACAAAGCTCATGCTACATGTCCCACACCCGAAGGCTCCTTGAGATCATGTTTTAATCTTACTCATTCTTTATTTATGATATATAGTAGGCCAAATTTCGCGGTCCCATCGTCTGAATACCTCCTACTTAGTGGTTATGAGCCACCTTAGTCGGAAGTCTACAACGCTGGCACACTCAATGTGTTCATGCTTTAATTACAAGGAGAATAAAGATTTGGCTAAGAGTTAAGATATCGAATCTACACCGGAAGAATCCTCATTTATTAAGCAATTAAATATACAAGCGGGAAGAAATAGCCACAAAAACTCATATAAGCAAGAATTAACCCTTAAACTTATTATCAACACTATCATCTCTCGTTCTCCACTATTTAAAATCTCAAGGAATGAGACTCGTGGATGCTTAGCCAAATAAACCAATTAAGGTCCATATGGTTAAGGATACTAGCTAGAGTAAACTTAGATAAGTTAACTCGGGTTGAGTCAAAATATTCACGACGGGCCTAATATATCAATGATATCTAAACTTGTTAAAACCATTTTATTTATTTATTTATTTTTGACTTTATTTTTTTTTACTTTATTCTTGAAATGGAAATTATTACGATGCGATGACAAAAGGGAAATAGATAAAAATACTATTAGGCCAAAATAGATCAAAAATTTGAAAAATGTTGAAATTTTTTTAAATTTTCCGGTTAAATGGGGTCAAATTTATGGAAAAGCCCACTAAAATTCGATAGAAGTCCCCCCTACACTTAATATAACCATTGTCCTCAATGTTTAGGCATGTGGGAGAATAAACTCCCCTACCCTTAGGACATTGAGTACGTTGTTTAAAATCGAGCTAAGGGGGGGACAACTAAAGTGATTACATTTATTCGTCTTTTTTATATACATGTATGAATCACAATAGTTTTGAGAGAACCGGGTACACGGGAACACGGGATCACGGGTCGCGTCAAAAGTACCAAAAGTAGATCATCAAAGCACATGTCCCTGCACAATATCACAACACATAAACAACCTACTTGGCTCCCCCTACACTTATTGGTGGAAATGTATGAAGGTGAAAAAGGGTGGAAAGTATGGTAAATGTAAAAATCTAACCTAGTTAAACGATGCTTGATTTATTTATGACGAGTCTCTTGCTCAACTCGATTTCCCGAATTAATTCAAAGGAAATGTGTAGAGGGATGGAATCATCTCATGAGAGATATCCTCTCCATAGTACAACTTAACCCGTTGGCCATTCACCTTAAAATTGGGCCCATTTGGTTGGGATAACTCAATTGTGCCATAAGGGAAGATTTGGGCCACGGTGAATGGACCGGACCAACGACTCTTAAGTTTACCCGAAAAGATTTTCAACCGAGAGTTAAAAAGTAAAACTTTATCACCAACATGGAACTCTCGGTTTTTAATCTTGGAATCATGAATGAGCTTAGTCTTCTCCTTGTAGATTAATGAATTTTCATAAGCCTCATTCCTAAGTTCATTGAGTTCATTGAGTTGGATTTTCCTATGATCACCGGCTTTGTTTATGTCAAAATTAGCCCATTTCAAGGCCCAATAAGCCTTATGCTCCAACTCAATGGGGAGGTGGCACGCCTTTCCCTACACAAGGCTATAAGGGGTACAACCTATAGGTGTCTTATAAGCGGTACAGAAAGCCCACAAAGCATCGTCTAATTTATCGGCCCATGAGGCACGATGCTCTCCCACGGTTCGCTCTAAGATTCTCTTAAGACCACGGTTGGAAACCTCGGCTTGTCCATTAGTTTGTGGATGATACGCGGTGGAAATTCGGTGATTGACACCATACTTAGCCATGACTCGTACGAATTGATCATTGCAAAAATGAGTCCCGCGATCACTAATAATAGCACGAGGCACACCGAATCGAGCAAACAATTATTTCAAGAAGTTAACAACCACCCTCGCATCGTTAGTAGGTAGAGCCTTTGCTTCAACCCATTTTGATACGTAGTCAACAACTACGAGGATTACTTGTTCCCTTTGGATGATGGAAATGGCACCATAAAGTCGATGCCCCATACGTCAAAGATTTCACACTCTTGGATGAAGTTTTGAGGCATCTCATCTTTATGTGTGATCTTGCCTTGTCTTTGGCAAGCATCACAATGCTTAACCATTTCATGTGCATCATGATAAATGGTGGGCCAATAGAATCCGGAGTCAAAAACTTTTTTAGCGGTGTAATTAGGACCAAAGTGACCACCGGTGGGTCCTTTATGGCAAGCTTCAAGGATTTGTAAAGCCACCGTCCCATCAACACATCTACGAATGATTAAATCCGCACATTGCTTGAAAAGATAAGGGTCGTTGATACAAGGTTTTAACCAAGTATAAAATAAAAAGTTCGTTGTTCTGGTCTACTCGAATTGATAACTGGTTAACTATGCGACTCAGTCGTTCTTTGGTGAAACAAATAATTGTGTCGTTGTAGTAATTAAAAAGTTCAAAACTTTAAAGTAAAAACAGGTAAAATAAATCTAACTCAAATTTAAAATAAATGACAAGAAATTAAAAGCGTGACGAGAAATTAAAGGGCAATTAATGTAAATAACGCAAACTTAAAACGCAACTAAAACATAAAATAAGGCAAGGCTTAAAATAAATCTAAGTCAAGTAATCTCAAAGTGCGACTAAGTAAAAAGGCGGGAAAAGTAAAGCTTAAAAATTAAAACATAAAAACAAAAACTAAAAATAACCTGAAAACAGCTCATTCGGAATAATCCTTCGTTCGGAATAAATCACTCGTTCGGAATGTCACCTTCGTCCAGAATAATTTCTTCTTCACTCAGAATATTGACCAACACCCTTGATCCGGAATAAAATACTCACTCGGAATAATGGTTCATCTGGAATATGTCACTTATCCGGAATATTCACTATTCCGAATGAACACCTTTGATTCAGAAGAATTTGTTGATCTGGAATGTTGCTGATTTTGAATAAATCCTTGGCCCTTCGTTCGGAATGTTCCGAATAAACCTTTGATCCGGAATAATAAATTATTCCGAATAAACAACTTTGATCCGGAATGTTCCGAATGAAATCTTGATTCAGAATGTTCCGAATAAACACTTTGATTCGGAATACAAGTATTCCGAATGAATGCCTTTGATTCGGAATGTTCCGAATGAAGATGTTTGATTCGGAATGTTCCGAATGAAGATGTTTGATTCGGAACAAACAGTTGATCCGGAATATTGTTAGAATTCCTTGGTTCGGAATGTTTTCTCACTCGGAATAAACTACTGATCCGGAACGTGGCCTTGATTCGAAATAAATGGGACAAAAGGCTGATCCGAAATAACCCGCTAAACTCTTTGATCCGGAATAAACCTGGGAACAGTAACGAAAAGCGAAGAACAAGGAAGAACAAATAACACGAATCTAACCAAAAATAATCAAATTAAACCAAAAGATTAAGCAAGACTAACCAAATAACATATACTAAGCATAAACAAACAATCTAAAACAATCAAACTAACAATACTAATCAAAATAATCAAAACCCACTTAATCAATTTAACAAAAACTCAAGAACATGAACATGAACAATAAACATAAAGATTAAGATCAAACAAGAAAGGAAGATAGAAGATTGACAATAAAAGTAAAGACTGACAATAATTAAAAGGAAACTTACTTGAAATTAAATGTATTTAAGGTGCAAGACAAGTATTTAAATTGACATGAAAATTAAATGTGCACAAAATTAAAGATGGAAGAACTAGTGTCACTCTAGCCAACAAAATGAAATGAAAACACTAATGATCTATTTATAGGGGAGATTAGGGAGGTGCTTAGGAAGCTTCCTCCCCTCTTTCTTCTTTTCTTAATTGCATGATTAAGTCCTTGTCTTCTTAATCTTTTGACTTTAACGACTTTGTCTCGAGATTTCTTTAAACTCGTCTTGTAATTCTTCAATAAATTAGACTTGAGTTCTTCGGCTTTAAGTAAACTTCCGTCTTTTGACTTTTTCTTCGATAAATCTTTAGAATTGGTCTTGGACTTCCGTTCTTTTTGCACTCTTGATTTCTTGACTTCGTCTTTTGTCTTTTTCTTCGATAAAAGCCCATGAATGCCCGTGTTTTCTCCCCTTTTCACATTTTCGTCCTAAATCACAACAAAAACACAAACCACTGATAATTCCGACATTTACGACATAAAATACACGTTTTGGCTCGGTTATTATTGTAGTTAAGTGGTAAAAAGGATGGGTGTTTACACACCTATCAAATCCCCTACACTTGACCATTGCAATGTCCTCATGCAATGCATTAGTTACGAAGCATGTTTACACTTTTCATCATAATCAATCCACAATTGCCTTTATTAAAGAGACAGAAAATAAAAAAATAAGTAAAGAAATAAAAATCATACCTTTGGGTTATAGAAATGCCATGAATGATCATCATCCTCAAGTTTTCACTTTCTCCAAACCAAGCTTAAAAACGAGATCATTGTTATTATAAGTTAGCAAACCAACACGAACTCATGTGGGCCAATTATTCACTTAGACTCCCTTATTCCTAGGTGTATCTCTTATATTTTATTATTCTCTTGAATGATCACGAGGATGCATTGTTGACTTATTTCGATAGTTATTTAGGCTGAAAATAAAGTCGGACGATTTAATCAATAGTTAGCTAAAGGACAAAATCTTTTAAAACTGCTTCTCAGGACCTCATAAAGTTCATATCTTGGCATAACTCGCTTCGCGATTTGAGACCTTTCTCGGACCGATATTTGGCAGCGACTTCATACTTCAAACCTTGAGAGACGTTCATGAAATAATGGTCTTCTCTTTATAATAGGAATTTCTTCACTTGAAGTTTTTAGAGATTCTTCATACTTGGACCACGACTTCTTCATTTTTCTCCAATCTTTATTTGGGATTTTGATATACAACGATCCGCCTCCTTTTAGTACTTGGATCTATTTATCCTCATACCTTGTTAGGGCCTTTTTGATAGACTTCTCCATGATCTTTACGGGAGTATTTGCTTTTCGTCGTGTGTCTCGATCCTTCATATTGATCTTTGATAAATGATTCTTCACATCACTTTGGATCTTTAGCAACAAAATGTAGCCCTCATGCCTTGGTAGGGCCTTTTCGGACTCGCCAATCTTCGCATCCCGCTTCAATAAGTTATGCCTTGGCTATGAACTCTAATCCATACCGAGCAACTTTTAAATGATCTTGGGCTAGAAGCTAAGTAACTTTTCAAATCGTACAACCTTATTTATTGCAGATAAATTTATTAGCAAGCGATGGGAGAATAGGCTTATAATTAACTCACATAAATTCACGAAAGAATACCAAACTTATAATTGACTCTATCATCTCTCGTTCTCCACAGTTTAAAATCTCAAGAAATGAGACTCGTGGATGCTTAGCCTATTAAATCAAAGTTTTGGGTTTTCGAGTCGTCTATAGGATCTTGTAAATTCTTTGACTTTTTCAAGTTTAGAAATCGCATTTTAAAGTTCCCTTGATAAACGAGTCTCTAGGATCAATTATAGGAACTTGCGAAAAGTTCTTGCTCTTAACCCGTGAGAGTTAAGACTTTCGCGTTTTATATCTCCCCATATAAAAGCCTAGCAAAACTTGACTTAAACACGTTAAGGATACTAGCTAGAGTAAACTTAGATAAGTAAACTTGGGGTGAGTCAAAGATTCACAACGTTTGAAAATTAAAACCACTTTATTTAAAAGTTATTCTAACAATGAAAGAAAATAACTATACAAAGGGAAAAACTAATAGGCCAAAATAGATCAAAAATTTTGAAAAATGTCAAAAAATTGATTTTCCGGTTAAAATGAGGAAAAATACAAGGAAAAGGCCACTTAACTTCGATAGAAGTCCCCCTACACTTAATATAAACATTGTCCTCAATGTTTAAGCATGTGGGAGTAAACTCCCCTACACTTAGGACATTGTGCACGTTGTTTAAAGCTCGCTAAGGAAAAGACAACTAACGAGATTCCTATTTTAATATTGGAAAATATAAAATAGTGAATCAAAAAGAGTTTAGGATAGAACCGGGAAGACGGGAACACGGAATCACGGGTCGTCAAAAATCATCAAGAGTAGATCATTAAGCGCTCGAATCCCTGAATATTAGAAGAGAGGAAATAGCAAACACCAACGGGTCTCCCCTACACTTAGGATAAAGAAATCGAAAAGATAGATACATGGGTTGCCTCCCAAGAAGCACTTGATTTTTCTTTACCGAGTCGTGAGCCTGACTCGACCTTGATTAGCATAGGAAGAAGCATGAAACATATCCACCGGGATCAAATACATATTTTTCGTCCATCAAATAGAAGAAGCTTAAGGAGAACAAGGCAAGCCAAAGAAGAGTAGGCAAGGTTCCCTTAAGCAAAGATGGAGCACGGTGGGAGCAAGGATGAAGAGGTGCAAGCATATCTTCAAAAGTTCCAAAGATTTTTCCTTTTATTTCATCAGACGGATACTGAGATGGCTGAAGAATATCGATACCGGGGTCGAACACCTTTTCCTTTAGGGGAAAATAGCACTCAGGCTCAGCAGAATTTGAAGATGATCCGCGAAGAAAATGCACAACCTCGTCCTCAGAAGGTGGACAAAGAGGTGTTAAATCATACGTGCTGCGGATGTTGGTGTCGTCCGGTTGCTTCTCCTTTGAAAGAATTTTCTTCAAATCCAAAGTAGGATCAAGACGATAATCATCAAAGTCTAAAGGAGGAGCATCACTCTCCTGAGGGATGTATGTATTAAGAAAAGTAGAGAAGTCTCCCTCAAATGAGTAGTCACCAAAGTAGGATTAAGCATGGATGGCGGAGGATCTTCATTATGAGAAGAATCACTCGAAAGAATATCGGCCTCATCAAAATCATCATACGTGGGCATGTCGGGATACTCGGAGGTAAAATCATCATAATCATCCGTATCTGAGCTAGAATCATCATCATAAGCATTAAAGATCGATGGAGAATCATATATGGGTGAAGGTTCCAAATTGGAGAGAGAATCATCCACATCATCTTGAAAAAGTGGATTATCAATGCAAGAATCGAATAGAGGATTGTTGTAGATGACAAAATCATCGAGCACATTAATCATATTCGCAGATTCTCGTCCATAGGATTTGCTTGTAAGCTTCCCCATTTTGAAAACTTGTTGTTCATTCCCGACCCTTAAAATTAATTCACCTTCGGCAACATCAACTAAAGGTCGTCCGGTTCGCAAGAATGGCCGACCAAGTATTAAAGGAATACGAGGGTCCATTTCATAATCAACAACAACAAAGTCGACCGGAAAAGTAAAGGTGCCAACTTTAATGAACACATCTTTGGCAATACCAACGGGGTAAGCGAGAGTGCGATTTGCAAGCTCAAGAGTCATGTTTGTTGGAGTAAGGTCGGGTAATGATAGTGCTGTCCAAACACTTAAAGGCATCAGATTAATATTGGCCTCGAGATCAGCTAGGGTAGTAAATTCTTCAGTTTTGTTAAAAATGGAAGGCAACACAAAACGTCCGGGATCTCCAAGTTTTTTCGGAAGTTCTTTAAAATATCACTGCATAACAGTTTTCATTTAAGCGTGTGTTGGTGAGCTAAATCAGCTTCTCCTTCCCTTCTTGTTAAGCAATTCCTTGAATGTTTTGACAAATTTCGGCATGTGGACAAGTGCTTCAACAAGGCTAATGTTGAAATTCATTTGAGAGATCATCTTCAAATAATTCGACACTGGAGTGTCATCCTTAGTGTGCATTTTGGCCTTGCCTAAGCGAGATGGATAAGGAATATTGGGTTTGGGTGGTAAAGGTGTAGGTGTAGCAGGTAAAGGTTGAGATGTTGAAGGTGGGGTTGGTGGAGGATTCTTGGTGGGTACTTCATCACGATGAGGCGGAGAAGGTAATGGTATACTAATACTAGGTGTAGGAGGAGTAGGGATAAATGGTGGTGGAGGAGGTGTAGATGATGGGGGCGGGATAGGTGGTCCTACTAAAGTAACTCCACTACGGGTAGTAATAGCACTCACATTCGCTCGCGGATTGGTGACGGTGTTTGAAGGTAGAGAATTCGAAGTAGAAGGTTGAGTGGTTGGTAAGAAACTAGCCAGCATATTCTTCAAATCATTCGTTTGATTGCTAAAGGAGGATTGTATATTATCCCGAAGCTCGGATATAATGTCATTCCCTTGCTTGGTGATATCCACTTTCAAATTGATAATTTGGATATGTAGGTTCTTGATTTGCTCACCTTGGGTTCTCATTAATGCTTCAACATCTTGATTTATGGGTGGGGCTGGTTTAGCGGGTGGTTGATACGGATTAGAAGCTCGAGGTGGGATTTGGTTGCTTCTAGTATAGTTGTTGTTGGGGTTTTGATTTTGAGGAGAAAAACCGGGTGAAAGGTAGTTGTTTGACCGGTAACTCAACAAATTTCTATCCCCTTGAGATCGGGCTTGGTAATATTCCGGTGAATAATTACCATAAGCCGCATACACGTTTTCCAGATTGCCTTGAGTAGAAGGACAATCAGTGTATGGGTGAGGACCGCCGCATGTCCCACAAGGATTAGCCACCGCTTTAACATGTTGTTGGTTTGTAGCGAGAAGCAAGATATTTTTGTTCATTTCGGTCATCATGCGGGTGAATTCGGTCATGTCGGGGTTTGCTGAAGTAGAAGAAACATTGACTCTCAGGTTGTTCCTTGAAGAAGCGGAGGAATCCAAGTTTTTGTGATGAGTAGTCATGTTCTCAATAAGCTCTCTACACTCCTCGGGTCTCCTTTTCATAAATGCGCCACCGGCGGCTGCATTAATCGTATCACGATCACGAAAAGTCAAACCGTTGTAGAAAGTATCAATTAAGGTCACAGGGAGCATGTTGTGGTTTGGACAACGATCGATCAAAACATTATATCTTTCCCAAGCATCAAAGAGAGATTCATCGGGTTCTTGCATGAAACCGCTGATTTGATTGCGAAGGCTCGTGACCATGGATGGTGAAAAGTAGCGCGACAAAAAGCTTTAAGTCATGTCATCCCAAGTATGAATTGAATTCTGCGGGAGACGATCAAACCATTTCTCAGCATGGTGTGATAAAGTATGTGGAAAGAGTAGAAGGCGAAGGACATCCATTGTGGCACCAGGCAACTTCATGCTTTGAGTGATTGTAATGAATTTGTCGAGGTGTTTGTTGGCATCATCATCAGGCATTCCTCGAAAAGGATTGGTTTGCACTTGCTGTATCATGTGATGCTTCAACGAAAACTCCAGAGCCGTGATTTGCATCGGCGCAATCGGTCCTCCTCGTCCAAACATGGTAGGTTGACAAAGCTCCTCCATTGTCTGAAGATCGGGCTGTGGAAGAACATTGTTGTTGTTATTATTGAGGTACGGTGGATTATTGTTATTGTTGACACCTACCATAGCTAAATCTTCAGGAGTCTCGGGCTCTTGATAAGTAGAAGATCTGATACGCATACACCTGCGAAAGCAAAAGAAAACAATACCAAAGCAATAGACAATATATATACACTATAAAAATAAAAATAAAATCTTTTTGGATTTTTGAAATTTTTTTTTAATTTTTATGGTTTTCATTTTTGAAAATTTTTTAGCAAGAAAATAACGCTCACAAGTGAACGGATCCCAAAAAGCAACGCGTCTCTCACAGAAAACCGTTAATCTTTACGAAAAGAGCTGGCAGCGGTGCCATTTGATACAAGGTTTTGACCAAGTATAAAATAAAAAGTTCGTTGTTCTGGTCTGATCGAATTGATAACTGGTTAACTATGCGACTCAGTCTTTCTTTGGTGAAACAAACAGTTGTGTCGTTGTAGTAATTAAAAAGTGCAAAACTTTGAAGTAAAAACAGGTAAAATAAATCTAACTCTAATTTAAAATAAAAGACAAGAAATTAAAAGCGTGACGAGAAATTAAAGGGCAATTAATGTAAATAACGCAAACTTAAAACTATCCTAAAGGAAAACTTAAAACGCAACTAAAACTTAAAATAAGGCAAGGCTTAAAATAAATCTAAGGCAAGTAATCTTAAAGTGCGACTAAGTAAAAAGGCGGGAAAAGTAAAGCTTAAAAATTAAAACTTAAAAACAGAAACTAAAAATAACCTGAAAACAGCTCATTCGGAATAATCCTTCGTTCGGAATGTCACCTTCGTCCGGAATGATTTCTTCTTCACTCGGGATATTGACCAAAACCCTTGATCCGGAATAAAATACTCACTCGGAATAATGGTTCATCCGGAATATGTCACTTATCCGGAATATTCACTATTCTAAATGAACACCTTTGATTCGAAAGATTTGGTCATCCGGAATGTTGCTGATTCGGAATAAATCCTTGGCCCATCGTTCGGAATGTTCCGAATAAACCTTTGATCCGGAATAATAAATTATTCCAAATAAACAACTTTGATCCGGAATGTTCCGAATGAAGCCTTGATTCAGAATGTTCCGAATAAACACTTTGATTCGGAATACAAGTATTCCGAATGAATGCCTTTGATTCGGAATGTTCCGAATGAAGATGTTTGATTCAGAATGTTCCGAATGAAGATGTTTGATTCGGAACAAACAGCTGATCCGGAATATTGTTAGAATTCCTTGGTTCGGAATGTTTTCTCACTCGGAATAAACTACTGATCCGGAACGTGGCCTTGATTCGGAATAAATGGTACAAAAGGCTGATCCGGAATAACCTACTAAACTCTTTGATCCGGAATAAACCTGGGAACAGTAACGAAAAGCGAAGAACAAGGAAGAACAAATAACACGAATCTAACCAAAAATAATCAAATTAAACCAAAAGATTAAGCAAAACTAACCAAAAAACATCTACTAATCATAAACAAACAATCCAAAACAATAAAACTAACAATACTAATCAAAATAATCAAAACCCACTTAATCAATTTAACAAAAACTCAAGAACATGAACATGAACAATAAACATAAAGATTAAGATCAAACAAGAAAGGAAGATAGAAGACTGACAATAAAAGTAAAGATTGACAATAATTAAAAGGAAACTTACTTGAAATTAAATGTATTTAAGGTGCAAGACAAGTATTTAAATTGACATGAAAATTAAATGTGCACAAATTTAAAGATGGAAGAACTAGTGTCACTCTAGCCAACAAAATGAAATTAAAACACTAATGATCTATTCATAGGGGAGATCAGGGAGGTGCTTAGGAAGCTTCCTCCCCTCTTTCTTCTTTTCTTAATTGCATGATTAAGTCCTTGTCTTCTTAATCTTTTGACTTTAACGACTTTGTCTCGGGATTTCTTTAAACTCGTCTTGTAATTCTTCAATAAATTAGACTTGAGTTCTTCGGCTTTAAGTAAACTTCCGTCTTTTGACTTTTTCTTCGATAAATCTTCAGAATTGGTCTTGGACTTCTGTTCTTTTTGCACTCTTGATTTCTTTACTTTTTCTTTTGTCTTTTTCTTCGATAAAAGCCCGTGAATGCCCGTGTTTTCTCCCCTTTTCACATTTTCGTCCTAAATCACAACAAAAACACAAACCACACATAATTCCGACATTTATGACATAAAATACACGTTTTGGCTCGGTTATTATTGTAGTTAAGTGGTAAAAAGGATGGGTGTTTACACACCTATCAGTCGTCCCAATAGTACGTTTTAACGTCCTTGAAGAATTTTTTCTTTTGTTGGGACGATAACCCTTCGATAAGAAGACCACCCGCCAAATAGTTTGCATTGTCCGCAAACCATGGGGTATCATCAAGATTGGAATTAATAGACATTAAGGTCTCAAGGGGAAAGGATTCATTAATCTCTTGATTTGGAGATTCCCCTTGATAAGGATCCACAAGTCTACTAAGATGATCCGCGGCTAGGTTTTCCGCTCCCTTTTTATCACGAATTTCGATTTTAAATTCTTGTAGGTTCAAAACCCAACGAAGGAGTCTCAGTTTAGCATCTTGCTTGGTCAACAAGTATTTCAGGGCGGAATGGTCGGTGTAAATTATGGTGGTGGAAAGCACAAGATAGGGGCGGAATTTCTCAAAAGCACACACTACGGCTAAAAGCTCTTTTTCGGTAGTGGTATAATGCAATTGAGCCCCCGTCATTGTCTTACTAGCATAAAGAGTGGGTTGGAAATGTTTGTTAACTCGTTGACCTAAAACCGCACCTACCGGGAAATCACTAGCATCGAACATGAGCTCGAAAGGTAACTCCTAATTTGTAGAGACTAAGATCGGTGCCTTAGTTAATTTACCTTAAAGAAGTTCGAAAGAGTCGATACATTCTTGAGAGAAGATGAAAGGAGCATCCTTTTCTAAGAGATGAGTCATTGGACGAGCTATTTTCGAGAAATCTTGGATGAAACGTCGATAAAATCCCGCATGGCCTAAAAACCTTCTAACTCCATTGACGGTGGTAGGTGGAGGTAACTTAGCAATGACATCAACTTTAGCACGGTGGACTTCGATACCGGCTTTGGAAATTTTATGACCGAGGACGATGCCTTCTTTTACCATGAAATGGCATTTTTCCCAATTAAGAACGAGACGAGGGTCTTCACACCGTTTAAGCATACGTTCTAAATTAGCAAAGTAAGAAGAGAAAGAATCACCATAGACCGAGAAATCGTCCATAAAGACTTTCATAGTTTCTTCAACCATGTCATGAAATATCACCATCATACACCTTTGGAAAGTCCCGGGAGCATTGCATAAGCCGAAAGGCATTCGTTTGTAAGCAAATGTTCCATAGGGACAAGTGAATGTGGTTTTCTCTTGGTCTTTTTGATCGATAGGGATTTGAAAATATCTAGAAAAACCATCTAAGAAGCAATATAAATCGTTACCCGCTAAACGCTCGAGCATTTGATCCATGAAAGGAAGAGGGAAATGATCCTTACGAGTGGCATCATTGAGCTTACGATAATCGATGCAAACTCGACAACCCGTTACGAGTAGAGTAGGAATCAACTCGTTGTTTTCATTGGGACAACGGTGATTCCGCCTTTCTTAGGCACACAATGGACGGGACTAACCCATGGCGAATCCGAGATACGGTAAATCATTACGGCATCTAGAAGTTTGATAACTTCTTTCTTAATGACTTCATGAATTTTTGGATTAACCCTTCTTTGATTTTGGATTGCGGGTTTCAAGTCATCTTCCATGAGAATTTTATTAGTACATAAATTAGGATCAATTCCGCGAATGTCGGAGATTTTCCAAGCAATTGCTTTCTTATGATTCTTAAGCACATCGATAAGTCGGGATTTTTCATCTTCTTTTAAGTCCTTAGCAATAATGACGGGTAACTTATTATCCACCTCTAAGAAAACGTACTCTAAATGAGACGGTAAATCCTTAAGCTCTAAATCCGGTGGATTGTCAATGGAAGGCTTAGTCAAATTAGGATCATTGTTTGTAACTTCCTTAGGGGTATGTGGAGAAATATGGTCCTCATTGAGAAGTCTCTCAATGGTACGAATGTCTTCTTCCCAATCGGTGGGAGAATCATCATATTTTAAATCCACATCCCCTAAACTTGCTTCAAATTCTTGTAAAAGAAAGTCACTTTCTACAAATGGAGTCAATGAAGGAGCAATAGAAGCTACGGTCTTTACATGAGGTAAAGGAGAAATGCCGCTCTTACAAGCCTCGTGAAAATGTTCTTCGCATGCTTCGTCGAGCACATCGATATAATTTACAGATTCGGGCTCATCGGGATGTTTGGAAAGTTTACCCATGTTAAAGACGATTTTATCATCCCCGACCCTCATGATAAGTTCACCCGCGGCTACATCAATTAATGTACGCCCGGTTCTCAAGAAGGGTCGTCCCATAATTAAGGGAACACGGGGATCCATCTCATAGTCGACTACAACGAAGTCGGCGGGAAAAGTGAATTTGTCGACTCCTACAAAAACATCCTCGGCTATCCCCACCGGATAAGCAACCGTACGGTTAGCTAATTCCAATGTCATACGAGTGGGGACTAGCTCGGGTAAAGATAATTGTTTCCACACGGACAATGGCATAAGATTGATACTCGCTCCGAGATCCGCCAAAGCCATACAATTCTCAACACCCGGAAAATTACAAGGAATAAGGAATCGACCGGGATCTCCTAACTTAATCGGTAATTTTCTCAAAAGAACCGTGGAACAATTCTCATTCAATTGGGTATTGGCAATATCAAGCAACTTTTCCTTATCACTTAAAAGGTCCTTAAACATCTTAGCGTACTTAGGCATGTGAGCGAGCGCCTCGGCAAAGGTGATATTAAAATTCAATTGTTTGAACATTTTTAGGAAGTTCGAAACTTGAATATCATCCTTATTCTTCAATTTCTCTTTCCGCAACCTTGAGGGATAAGGTATATTGGGTTGAGATGAAGGCTTTGGAGTGGATTGCTCACTCACATCCTTTGGTGGAGGAGGAGTAGAAATGGAAGGTGAAAGAACCGGTTGGGAACCAAAGTTGTGGTAGAAAATTTAGGTATCGGTGGAACATAAGGTGTAGACGAAGGCATAACGGGTGGTATGTCACAAGTGGAAGAAGAAGGAAGTTGTGTAGAAGAAGAAGGTATCTCGTGTCCTTGGTTAGGTAGGGGATAGGAAGGTTCTACGGTGGTCTTACCGCTCCTAGTAGTGGTAGCATTAACATTAGCCCTAGGATTGGTCACGATGTTCGAAGGGAGGTCACCTTGGGGACGAAGGGTTTGAATCATAGTCAAAAATTTCTTATCGGTCGATTCTTGCATCTCTCTCATAATTCGTTCATGGTCGGTCAATTTTTGTAGAACCAAGTCCATTTGAGGATTATGCATGTTCATTTGATTATACCCTTGATTGTTAAAACCTTGATTATGAAAACCTTGGTTTTGATATTGATTATATCGTTGATTAAATCTTTGATTTTGAAAACCTTGGTTATTAAATCATTGATTTTGAAAACCTTGGTTATTAAATCCTTGATTTTGATTATTGAACCCTTGGTTCTGCCCTTGAAAATTCCCTTGATTTTGATTAAAACCCCATTGATTAGAATTTCCTTGAAAATTACCCCGTTGCGGACCTTGGTTCCTATTTTGGGTGGGTGGGGGTGGTCTTTGTGGTGCTACAAAACCTGGGGGAGCCAAATAGTTATTAGACTTGTAAGACAAATGGTTAACATCAACATTTGGTTTGAAATGAATCCGTTCATTTTCATTGTTGTTATAAGCATAAACTTCTTGTTGATTATTGTAAACTTTGTCACAATTATAGTACGAATGTGGTCCACCACAAGTCTCACACGTTTCACAAGTTTCTTTCACGGCATTCATATGTGTAGTGAGGGCGTCGGTTTTTAGAGCAATTGATTCAATAAGCGACGTAAGCTTATCAATTCTCTTATCATTCTCACTAGAACTAGAACTTGCCATAGTGGCCCTAACACTCTTGGTTTGCACTTTAGCCTTGTTTTCAATTATGGCCCAAGCCTCGTTCATTTATTTCACAAGAATATTGCCCCCCGCGGCACTATTAAGTGAGTCTTGGTCATTTAGAGTTAAACCATTGTAAAACGTATTAATTTGATGCACTTTAGTGAAACCGTGTTGTGGACATTTTCTTAAAATCTCTTTAAATCGATCCCAAGACTCACTAAACGTTTCCCCATATTGTTGCTCAAAGGTGATGATCTCATTCCTTAAAGAAGTGGTCCGTGATGGTGGGAAAAAGTAGTTTATGAACTTGGTCTCTAAGTCAATCCATGTGGTAATACTTTGGGGTGGTTCCTTATCAAGCCAAATCCGGGCTTGTCCCTCGAGGGAAAAAGGAAAGAGTTGTAAACGAATAGCCTCTTGTGGCACCCCATTGTATTTGACGGTGTTGTCTAATTGTATGAAACGTTTGATATGAGCGTGTGGGTCATCATTAGTACGACCTAAAAATTGTGTAGCGGAAACCATTTGAATAAAACCCGTTTTAAGTTCAAAATTATTAGCTCCAATATCTGGCACCACAACCGCGTCATCGTTTCCTTCAACGTGAGATTGTAGAATCTCAATCGTTGGTCGATTATCCGTTGCCATCGTTATGTCGAAAGCTCGATTCTCGGGATCGGCTTTAATGACGGTCTTTTTGTTTTTCTTCTTCTTCTTTTTGGAAGAATTAGATGTATTTGGTACACCAATCGGTATGTATGTACACGCGCGAGTGCGCATACAATTAAAACTTTGGAATGAGGTAGGTGACCTCGGTCGACTTTGAGAGGAAAAGGATTTTCCCTCTCGAGGTGCAATATGAAAAAGCTACAAAAATATATACGTAATTACTACTTGAGTTGGCAAACCAATAATCGGTCGTCCCTCTCAATATACGCACAAGCAAGCGGGGAAGCGAGGTGGCACAAAGCACTTAAAAACCTTTTTCCTTAGACGTCCTTTTATAGCGCGTCGCCTTATACCCACCTTATAGTTTGTATATATCGAGTTCAAACGTCTTACTAGTATTTATCTATTTTTCCTTTTTATTTCGTTATGGATGCGAATACAATAGTTAGGTGATGAAATCCCAACTAAGGCTTATTTGAAAAGTAGGTAAATTAATGTTCTACGTAATATAATATAATAAATGAAAAATCTTTTTGTATTTTTTAAGAAAAATATATATTCACAAGAAAAATCGAAAGAAATCGAACTAAGAAAAATAACACTAATACGTAATATTTTTGGTGTAATACTTTTAGGAAAAAGTATTACTTTTGTATTTTTAATTTTTTTTGGTGCAAATCTTAGGAAAGAATTTGCTTTTGTGATTTTTTATTTTTTTTTGTATTTTTATGTTTTTGATTTTTTGTATTTTTGATTTTTTTTGTGCAAGAAAATTAACGTTCAAAGCGAACGGATCCTAAAATCCAAACGTCTCACGAAATCGTCAATCGTAACGAGCGAAGCGGCAGCGACGCCAATTTAATATTAGGAATTTTTAGTCCAATTAATGCAATGAATGTTAGTTTTTCCTCGACTCGACTCGAATTGATATCCGATTAAACGTAAGATTAATTTGTTTTTGGTGACTAAAACTTTTTGGTATTTTAAACTAAAAATCTATTTAATAATAAAAACTATTTAATCTAATTTAGAAATCTAATTTAAACTAATTTTAATAAAAACTTTTCTACTAAAAACTTTTTTAAATGAAATCTATCTTTCAAATTAAACTAAATGGAAAACTAATTTAAAATTATAAAAGTAATTTAAATAAAATATTTTTTTATCTTTTTTTTTATTTTTTTAAACAAAACTGAATAAATAGAAAATTTATATAAAACTTTTAAATAAACTTTATTAAACTAAAACTTGTATTTAATTAAATAAACTGCCATTAATTAAAACCCTATATTAATTTAATGATGAGAAGTAAAACACAAATGAAGTAATAGTAGAGATGGTTATGGCTTGTTGTTGTTGAGCGTGAGGTCCTGTGTTCGAATCCTAGGTGGGACGAAACTTTGCTATTAATATTTTTTTGGAATATTAACTTACTCAGACCAATTGTGTTTTGAGTGTTTTTATGCAGCAAAACTAAAACAAAAAAAACTAAATAGCTAAACCAAATAAGCAGGCAAACCAATAAGCTGATGAACAGTTAAAGGCAAATAAGGCAGATAAGCTAAAACATAATAATCTAAGAAATTAAATAAGCAAATAAGCCTAAACCGTGAGTAAGCAAAAATAAGCAATCCTAAACAAACCCGAATCCAACTGAAGCAGATTAATAGGTTCTAACAGTCAAGTAATCTAAACATTCAGCAAACGACAATCCAAACACATATCAAAAATAGGTAGATCCAAATGAACAAATTAAATAAGCAAAACTTAACAAATCTAATAAAACTAAGCAAATCCAAATAAGATCACTACATAAAAACTTAAACATGTAAATCAAAATAAACAATCACGAATCTCAAATCTCAAAGCGTATCATAACATAAGCAGATCCAAACAAGCAAGATAAACTCAATAAGCAGTTTCGACTTTAACCAAATATAACAAAACAGATCCAATCCTCAACAAGCTAAACAAACAAAAGCAGATTCAACTACAACTATTTAAGCAGGAATATATAAACTAAATAAACTTAACAATAAAATAAAAAGAAGATCAAACCTATTGACGAATTCCTTTGAGCAGTAGGTGGGCGCTGAACCCCCTATGAACCAAAATAAGCAGAACAAACACCACCGTTTTACCCAATATTCATCATCATCACCATCGTACCATGAACCATAAACAGTAACAAACCAATTTATTTTTTATTTTATTTTTTTTCTTTTTAACTTTCCAGTGGGGAAAGAGTACTTCCTTTTTATTTTTACTTTAACATTTATTTGATCAAAATAAAATTAAAATTAATTGCAATAATATTAAACGAGACAAGAATTTAAGAAAATTGAAATTTAATTGATATAAAAAACTAAGTACAATACTTGATTGAAAATAAAATTACATTAAACCCTAATTCTATTTTTCAGAAAAAAAATTAAAATAAAGAAACAGGCATTCCAAATTACAGATATGAGGGGGTTTTATAGGCAAACCCCTAGAAACCCTCTTTTTAGCTTCAAGAGTAAGCAACAAATCCAGGACATCAAATCCATCTTTTCTTCTTCTCTCTCTTCATTTTCTTCATCTAATGGTTGAAAATTATCCTCGCATCACACGGATCAACATGGTGGCATTTTTGTGCTAGTTGTGCTTGTTTCTTGATGAGGTGGATGATGTTTATTGGATGGAGGGGATATGGAAAGGTGTTTCCACCAATCAAAAGCAAGGAAAAAGCCACGTTGGATATTGAGAGGAGGACCACCTTATTTTTTGCTGCGAAAAACTTGGGGATTTATTCCCCAAGTGTGTGAATCACACACTTTGGGTAAAACCCCCAATTTTTATTGGGTAAATTGTGTGATGGTAAAAATTAGGGTTTTGAGATTGGCTGCGTTTTTTTGTGGGGAAGATGAAAGTGGGTGAGAGAAAGATAAACAGTAAAAGATATTACTTCGTTTATAACAAAACAAATGAAAGTGGGTAAAATAAATAACGTTTTATTTATTGTGTGAGTTGGGTAAAAAGAGTACACGTGTGTGTAGGTAGGTTTATTAATTTTGTATATGGGGTGAGTGGGATAGGGTACATGTGTGGCTTGTTGACTGGGGTGAGTTGACCAAGAAAATCTGACTAGCAAAATGTATCCTCCGTCCCTTATTTGTGATTGGCCTTGGGCCCAAATAAACTCTTATTCATCCGTATTATACCAAATGGGCTTTCCTTGTTATGGGCCTTTTTATCCAATTGTGAAAAGATATATTTCCCCAAATGGGCTTTTAGGACCATTTACACAAATGTGGGACCCACTTGGCCCAATTATCTTTGAAAAAATGATTTAATCCACTAAAACGAGCTTGGTTTTGGCTTTCTTGTTTATTTCTTCAAAACCGTGTCGAATTGCCAGTTTTCGTGATCTTTGGCACACTTTTGGTCTTTGACTTTGTCTCCGTCTCTTCTTGTACTTTTCTTCAACATTTGACCGTGAAATCCCGTGTTTTCTTTCCTTTTGATCATTTGTACCTATTTCACACAAAAACACAAAACCACGCGCAATTCCGACTTTTACGATATTAAACAAATGATTGTTTTTCCTTGATTTTAGTGGCAAAAGGATAAGTGTTTACACACTTATTAGTGGTGCGTTCTGTTCAATCAGCCACAGCCAAAAAAATAATAAGGGAGTGTTTGGGTCTGTAAGTT
The DNA here is from genome assembly GCA_025667525.1 of Glebionis coronaria. NCBI lineage: Eukaryota > Viridiplantae > Streptophyta > Magnoliopsida > Asterales > Asteraceae > Glebionis > Glebionis coronaria. The sequence goes on from CM046874.1 coordinate 447,508,266, forward strand.
AAATAATTAACAAAGACAGTGGAAATATAAGGAAAGCAGTGGGAATTAGTATCAAACAGTGGGAACCATATAACCAGCAGTGGGTATGTTTGACGGTTAGTGGCAATCATGCCACTGCCAGTGGCTACAAAGCCACAGTAAGGGGCTGTTTGGTTTTGGGTTTAAAACAGTTTAAGTGGGTGTTTGGCTAAGCTTATTTATAGATGAATTTTTATTTAAGTAATTATCTTAAGTCATGAGTATTAACCAATTTAATTAACTATGTATTAATTAACCAATTACCAAAATAAAAATGCATCTATATATAAGCTTAGCCAAACACCCCCTTAAACTGTCTTAAACCCAAAACCAAACAGCCCCTTACTGTGGCTTTGTAGCCACAGACAGTGGCCTGGTTGCCACTGACCGTCAAACATACCCACTGCTGGTTATATGGTTCCCATTGTTTGAAACTAATTCTCACTGCTTTCCTTATATTTCCACTGTCTTTGTTAATTATTTCATTTACAGACCCAAACACTACCTTATTTTTTTAGATGTGGCTGACTGAACAGAACGCACCACGTCACGGCAGGCAACAAACACACAACCGATAGCTTTATGCTCTCGATTTCCATCAAACCCGACCTCCTTTATGATTATTGCATCATTCCGTTCTCATGATTCATAAACAAAATAATATTTGGGATTAAAACTGAAAATATAAACGAGTGATTACCTTACGATGATTAAGAAGATGGATATTATACACGAATCGAATGAATGATCAAAACCCCGAAATCCCCTTTTTTTGGTTTTTTTCTTTTTGCCGGCGGCCTACATCACCAACCCTAATTCTCCATTTCTTTTTTTAACTCTGTTAGTGAAAAGAGAAAGGGTGTTCCCCGTGTTTTCATTCTTTGCATAAAATGGGCTTAGGCCAAAATTTTCTTTTTTTTTAAACCAACCGGCCCTTTTACTCTCTTATAATGTTTTTCCAAATTATTTTTATTATTATACGCTCACAATTAATTCTCGCGCCCTATTTCTGAATTTCCTCGTTTTAATTTCTGAATGCTAAATAATACATATGTAATAATTATTCTTTTTGAATAATTATATATACTTTGATAAAATCAAAACTGCGTATTTAATATCTCGAATTTTTAAATACGGGTTTTACAATTCTTTCCCTCTAAAAAGAATAATTCGTCCCCGAATTAAATATACGACTATACTGGGTTTAACAATTCTTCCCCTCTAAAAAGGAGAATTCGTCATCGAATTAAAGGTAATTTAAGCTGATTGAAGTAACAGCTGAAAGTATACATAAGCTGAAAGAACATGAAAACTGAAAAGGCCTATGAGCTGAAAGGATAATTCTTCTTCTAATTACGACATAATGTTGTTTCAAGGTATAAACATGACATGATTGAAGTGATCATGTACATGACATGGTTGAAGAGAACATGGAACGTAACATGTCTTGAAGAACTTAACTAAATTATTAAAGGAAAAGGATGAGAGGTCCGGGTGGACTCCTGCGTTCCAAGTGGCTTCCCGCTCTAAATGGTTCCTTCAAATATCTAGATACAATGCAATTCTTGGTCTTAATGACCCTGTCCTGATAGACTGAGTAAGCTATAACATGTAGGATACATGAAACGGTACGTACAAATATAAGAAAAAAATATTTATGTCTCTGAGCAAGCTGCTGGAAATATATTTGGGATGAACTACGTGAACAATTCCGAACGTGCTCCGTGAGCAATTGTGAACGTGGTTCACGATCATCTGAAGAATGTTGGGCATGGAATATATCATGAACGTATGTTGACTAAGGAAGAATGTCAAACGATAGAGCCTGAGACGTGAAACGTCTTCCTGGTTATGGAATAGTTGTGCTAAACTTGAGTCTGGTTTCTTAAGCTTTCTGTAACCGTATTCGGTAATAAACTGTGAAACTTGTATCGCGATATGGTATACGAAATTGAACGTGACCAATGTTATAAACGCTACCGTGAGCTTAAATCATGAGATAGCACAAAACATGAACTAAAATAGCATCGCACTACGAATGAGACGTAAACATGAAAGTGAAAATAAACGTGAATGTGAATGCAAACATACACGTGATCGAGAGCATGAACGTGAGCGCAATTCGCTAACGCTAATTTCTATCTGAAAAGATTGTTGATGGAATACCTTAGAATCATACGATCTATTGCTGAATTTCTTGCAGATTTGTTACTACGTAATCATTTCGGATTAAAGAAGACGTGTAGGCTGGGTTAACTGGTTAACAACGAGTTAGATAGCATCATGCTTCGTCTTAGTCTGCGGTAACTGACAATAACCTCCATGGAATCTTATCACATTTCTGCTCAGAAATTTCTAAGGATTGTAGTAACTCACTACCATGACGGCGTTCAATCTTGAACCTGCGGTATGTCAGGCATCTAGGTATGGACATACCCGCGTCAATGTGTGATACCGTTTCTATCTAAATTTTGACCGATTATGGAACATTCTGGTGGAAATCTGGTTGAATAGTTATGGAAATTTTTTAGGGAGACTGTCAGTAATTTCTGCGGTAGCAGTAAATTAAGTTCTAGAAAATTTGGTACTTCGTTCACAGGTGTCGGTCGGGACCATCAGGTGATGGCCTTCACCTTCGCAGGATTGTCTGAAATTTCTTTTTGTTGAAATAGGGTGGCTCATAAATGTCACTTTGTTCATCTGGGATATACATCTGGAAAGCTACATATATAATTTTCTACTATCGGATAATTTGTAGGATCATGAAAAGATGATTCCCATGTTTTCTCTAGAACTTAGTAGATAGGAATGTTAGTTATGATTTTACTGAAGATTTTCTCTTGAAATACATGAAAAATCTTATTCATAAATTTCATACTATAGCTGGGCATTAGGGAGCTCAGATGTATAAGTCAATTTTAGAGAGGCTACTTAGTAATTAATAATTGCCTTGACCTATAGTATTATTTAATAAACCTTATTAATAATTATCATGACTTATAAATAAGGACTAACTTATAGTTAAACTTATTTATCCAACTTATTTCTATTTCAGGAAACTTATTATTTTTGGAAACGTTCTTAGGAAACTTGTTATTTTTAGAAAGTTACTCAGTATTATAATACAAGTATAGTAATACAAGAATACACTACTTATATAATCGGAATACATGAATTTACACAGATACCACATAAAATAGTAAAACATGACAGAGCACGAATAATAAGCTAAGAACACACAGAACCAATAAAATACATAGTATATTAGACAACTCATACACGTCCCTTATCCTATGTAGTATTATCCGTGAAGGCGGAGTAGTTTCGTCAGGTCTTTCATTCTAGCTTCTACTTGACATAAGGTACGGATTTCCCGACCTTTCAGTAAGGACTTCCTTTCTATGCATGATTAGGATTTCCTGTCTGTAGCCAAATGTTTTCCCCAATACATGTTATAAATTATCTGAAATTATTTTAATAACTAAGATATTACATGAGCCTTATATACAAGCATGACTAGTTAGTAGTACTAAAAGTACCATAACCATGACACTTGAGGCACCGGTGTCATGACTCACCTACGGGAGAGTGATATCCCGTAGTGTTCCACTCAGTTCAGCTTGGCCATTTTATCAGTATTATTAGTGGGGTGTATAGATGCATCCTAGGCTTATCAGTTTACAGTTTATCAGGTGAATGTGGTGTGTGCTCTACATCCTTCACATTGGTGTTGATCCCTCCACCCAACATAGTTAATTAGAGGTCACCCCTCTACAGCATGTCGAGGTCACCCCTCTATGTATTCATGCAGCAGTTGTTACAGCACATGACATATATAAGCTCTCGAAATTAAAATACAGTAAAATACATTTTCAGGATTAACAATATAATTCAGCTTTAACAGTTTATAAATCAGACTTATCAGATTATCTACAGTTTTCATTACATTTTACATATCAGTCTTTCAGCTTCATTAGTTATTAATTATTTCAAATTCAGTATGTTCTTATCGTGCATTATATCGGTTCACTGAGCGTTATGCTCAACCGTAGTTCCTTTCATGTTCTAACAGCATGTACACCAGGACGCTCTTAGGATTCTGAGAGAATATGCATTTAGATGGAAGCTATCCAGACTTCTTACTTTATGCACTTCTTACAATATTATGCTAATTGGACATTTTTTAGTCCTGTCCTTCAGTATTTTACCTTTCATGTTTTGAGCTTATGTTTAGATTACCGATGTTTGATTCCGGTAACTCCTTTATGGTCAGTTAATGTTTTAGGACATTTACATTATGCTTTGATGACACGCCATAAATACACGTTATGGTACACTTATCCATGTGGGGTGTTACACATACATTGGATTCCAGCATCATAGGAAGCATAATGTTACCATCGGGGTCGGATTTTTCTACAAATAATGTTTTCAAGACAATTATTTAATTTGCACAATTAAACTCATGTAATATGTTTTAATGTCATTTGATGATCATTGCTCTATATACTGTGTGCTATCGATCCACCTTCAAAATTAACACCCCAAACGTACCTTTCTGCTGCATTTGACCATTTGGGGGTGTTATAGAAATGGTATCAGAGCGCATAGTTACAGAGAACAAGATAAAAAAACTAAAATTTTTAAATACTAAAAATTTATAACTAGACTATAACTGAATTTAAAAATCAAAATTTTTGTATCTGATTTTTGGGGAACCCTTATAGTTAGGCATACACATATAGAGCATACATATTGTGTGAGCTAACTGTGCATTGATATATGGCTTTTGTTATATGACCATCTAAGTACCTACGTAATTTTGATTACACTACTGCATGCATACATGAGCATCGCATATGCATCTTTTAAAAACATTTTGAATTGTGTAAGCTAATACTTACTCAACTTTGAAATACTATTATTTTTAGATTATCATGACGTCACCGACCATCGTGACTACATTTGACACTCTCATGACACCTAATGCTGCACCCGTATCACCGACATCTGTACTACACGGACTTGACTCTGACACAGAGTCCCGAGACCACCCGACAGAGGAGGTTATTGTGTTGACTGATTCTCATACTCCATCACCACCAGTCGTACCTGTTTCCTCACCTAGGGAACCAGATCAGGTTGTACCTACTTTACCACCTCTACCACCACTCTCTACTCTCCACACCTACCCCACTAGAGCTTTGCCACTTCGTAAGAGGAGGCACACCTCTACTCCTGTCTCGACATTTGAGATAGGACAGGGATCGGGAGCCAGACAGGAAGCACCCGACACTATGCAGGCGCAACTTGATGCGCTTATTGCTAGACAGGCGCAGGATACTGCTCTTGTCCATTCATTGCTATGCGCGGACCATCAGGGACGCGTTGTACTTCAGGAGAGCTCTCTACTGGACTGTGGAAGCTGAGTCACAGGCTGTGCATGGTTCTTGGACGACTATTCAGAACAACCTGCAGTGGCTACTTGAGGAGAAATCTATTCTTCTCAACTATTGAGGATCATATGTACGAGACCCACACTGTTGTATTGACCCAGGAGGAGACCTTTAGGAGCTTCTTCGACTTAGCCGAGATTCGTAATCAGGGGACGATCGTAGAGACCGACTATCTGAGGAGTACCGACACTGCTCGTCAGATTCAGCTTTTCGAGGCTCTCCGACTTACTAGAGAGACCAGAGATGCCCTGATCATGATGCAAGATGCTCAGGCACCTATACCACCAGTTGGACCAGCCGCACCAGCAGATAGTCACACTAATGTAGGATAGATATCTTTGTATATCATGCCAAGCATTGGGTTGCATCTCAGCTCGCATGATTTAGGACTTTTGTACTGTATCTCTTGTTTTCCTTTTTCAGTTGTATTCCTATCATTAGCACCTAACCATAGTCGGTAGCTTATCTTTTGTTGTGCAAAAAAACACTTGTACCACTATTTCAGACGTACATGATGTATCCCTGTCTTAGATCGGTTGTACGTGTATGATATTTTTATTTTGCCAGAAATAACTTGTACCAACATTACTCTATTACCTCTTGTACTTATATTATTATGAACTCTTAACAAGACATACAATTTTTTGTGAATTCTATGCATACATTTTCCATGCAGTTTAATATAACCATCAAATTTATCAACTAATAAATCTCATCCTTGTGTATTATAGAAGAATGGCACAAAGAGTTACTCGACAGAATCCCGGAGCTACTCCCACAACAACTATTTCGGAAGCACAACTTAGAGTGCTTATTGGTCAAGGCATCACTGACACCCTAGACGCCAGGGAAACACATCCTAGCAGGAACCAAGGCGACAGCCAAAACTCCAATGCGAGGGACCGAGTTGCGAGAGGGTGTACTTACCCTGACTTCCTAAAATGAAAGCCCAGCTTCTTCAAGGGCAAAGAAGGGATTGTTGAACTCATGCAATGGTTCGAGAGAACCGAGACTGTGTTCCGTATTAGTGATTGTACGAAGGAGAACAAGGTAAAATTTGCTACCTGTACACTACTGGAACACACTCTTACTTGGTGGATCTCACTGATTGCTACCCTTGGGCATGATAATTCCTATGTGATGACTTGGACTACACTAAAAGAAATACTGACCGGGAAATATTTTCCTCGCGGTGAAATCAAGAAGCTGGAAATTCAACTATGGAATCTCAAGTGCACCAAATATGACATCACAACCTACAACATAAGGTTTCAACAATTGACCTTGATGTGCAACAGAATGTTTCCTGAGGGGAAGGATATCGAGAAGTACGTTAGTGTACTTCCAGAGTCTGTTCACGACAATGTGCTAACATCTCCACCCACTACAGTCGAGAGTGCCATCGAGTTCGCCACTGAACTGATGGACAAACGAGATGATGATCATGCCATCAAACAGTCCGAGCACAAGAGGAGAGCTAATGAGAATTTCCGTAATCATCACCATACCCAACCAAAGAGGCAAAACTCAGGGCAGATTGATAGTGCTACTTTCTCAGGATCACCTCCATATGTGGGCAGCAAGCCTAAGTGTCCTAAGTGTAATTTTCACCACTATAGTGACCCAAATTCCCGAAGGCCTGGACAAGGCAATAAATATGCTTCTGCCGATAGAAAAAACTCTAGCAACACCTACAGGCCCAATAATGGGAACGGCCAGAACTTCCGTGGCAACAGACAGCAGGGAAATCGTCCTCTCACAGGAGGAAATGATGGGAACGGAAGGAGGTTCATTGCTATGGTTGTGGAGAAGTCGGACATATCTGACCCGATTGCCCGAAGAAATCAAGCAAGAACGGAAATGTTGGAGGAGCACCAGCCAAAGTTTACGTGATAGGAGACACCAGGACTGACTCCAATGTGGTTACCGGTATGTTTCTTTTGAACAATCGATATGCATCCATTTTGTTTGATTACGGAGCTGATAGGAGTTTCATATCTATCGAGTTTAGCAATTTACTAGACATCATCCCTACCCAGCTAGACAACTGTTACAGAGTCGAATTAGCCGACAGGAAAATCTTAGAAACCAATGTTATTTTAAGGGGTTGTACCCTAAACCTTTTGAAGCATCCCTTTGATATCAACTTAATCCCATTAAATGTTGGTAGTTTCGACATGATCATAGGTATGGACTAGTTAGCAAAATATCACGCAACCATTGTGTGTGACGCCAAGCTAGTCCGTATACCGTGGGGGAAAGAAAATTTAATTATACAATGAGAGGTAAATTTGGACATGACTGACACTAGACTGAGTGTCATCTCATGCACCAAAGTCCAGAAATACATACTGAAAGGATGTCCTATCTTTTTAGCACATATTTCTTAGGCGGATAAGAAAGATAAACCAGAGAATAAAAAAATCAAGGACATACCAATTATCCGCAATCATCCTGAAGTTTTCCCAGACGACTTACCTGGTTTACCACCCACTCGGCAAGTAGAATTTCAGATAGACTTGATACCAGGAGCTGCACCTGTAGCTAAAGCATCCTACCGGTTAGCACCGACCGAGATGAAAGAACTCGTGGAACAACTCCAAGAACAGTCAGACAAGGGTTTCATTAGACCCAGTTCCTCACCTTAGGGAGCTCCAGTACGATTTGTCAATAAGAAAGACGGTTCTTTCCGAATGTGTTTTGATTACAGAGAACTGAACAAGTTAACTATGAAAAATCGTTACCCACTTCCTCGAATCGATGACCTATTTGATCAACTACAAGGATCAAGTGTGTGCTCCAAGATCGACCTACGATCTGGAAACCATCAGTTGAAGGTTAGAGAGGAAGACATACCAAAGACATCTTTCATAACTCGTTACGGTCACTACGAATTTCAGGTTATGCTATTTGGATTGACCAACGCACCAGCCATATTCATGGACCTCATGAATCGAGTGTGTAGACCGTATCTTGATAAATTCTTCATTTTGTTTCTTGACGACATACTCATCTATTCCAAGAATGCGCAAGAGCACGAAGAACATCTTGCTCAAGTACTAAAATTGCTTAAGGAAGAGAAATTGTATGCCAAATTCTCCAAATGTAATTTTTGGATTCCTTAAGTGCATTTCCTTGGTCATGTGATTGATAGCAAGAAAATAAAAGTAGACCCCGCAAACGTTAAATCCGTAAAGGATTGGGCATCACATACATCACCGAAAGAGATTCCCCAATTCTTAGGTCTTGTCGGTTATTATCGGAGATTTATAGAAGGATTCTGTAAAATAGTTAAGTCTATGACGAAGCTTACTCAGAAAGGTGTGAAGTTTGAACGAGGAGAAAAAGAGCAATCAAAATTCCAAACCATCAAACAGAAGTTATGTAGTGCACCTATTCTATCCTTGCCAGAAGGAAAAGAAGAATTCATTGTCTACTGTGATGCCTCACACAAAAGCTTAGGTGCCGTACTGATGCAAAGAAAGAAAGAAAGTAATTTCCTATGCTTCAAGACAACTGAAGAAGCGCGAACAAAATTACTCTACTCATGATCTTGAGCTTGGATCGGTAGTTTTTGCCTTAAAAATCTGGAGGCACTACCAATATGGAACAAAGTGTACTGTGCATACCGACCACAAGAGTTTGCAACACATTCAAGACCAAAAAGAGCTGAACATGAGACAACACCGTTGGATAGAGCTGCTCAGTGACTACGATTGCGATATCAAATACCACCCAGGTAAAGCCATCCTGGTTGCAGATGCACCAAGCCGCAAGGGAACTGATCCTCACATGAGAGTTCGAGCCTTAGTTATGACCATTAGCATGGATCTACCCAAGGGGATATTAGAGGCTCAACTCCCAGCAGAGAAGCCTGAAAACATTGGAAAGGAAGACATAGGAGGAATGCTTAGGACGGATCTAAGCAAGGAGAAGTGAGAAGCCAGAGTAGACGGAACATTATGTTTACATGGAAGAAGTTGGTTACCATGTTACAGAGACTTGAGAAGCGTGATCATGCACGAATCTCATAAGTCTAAGTACTCCATACATCCCAGATCTGAAAAGATGTATCAAGACGTGAAGAAGTTGTATTGGTGGCCAAACATGAGGGAAGACATTGCCACATACGTGAAGAAATGTCTGACTTGTGCCAGAGTGAAGACTAAACATCAGAGGCCGTCATGATTACTAGTCCAACCTGAAATACATAAGTGAAAATAGGACAACATCACCATGGACTTCATCACCAAACATCCTACTTCATCTCAGGGTTACGATACAATTTGGCTAATCGTCGACCGACTCACAAAATCCGCTCATTTTCTACCCATAAGAGAAATGACTCTTTGAACAAGCTAGCGAAACTATACCTGAAGGAAGTTGTGACTAGACACGGCATACCAGTCTCAATTATTTGTGATCGAGACGGTAGGTTTACATCAAACTTTTAGAAAGCTTTTCAAAGAGCTTTAGGAACAATTTGGATTTGAGTACAACTTATCACCCGCATACCGACGGTCAGAGTGAAAGAACAATCCATGTAAAACCCGTAAAAATAAGGTCATAATTTAATTATAATTTTCAATTATTTTGAAGTATTTTATAACGTTAAATATTATTATGTTTAACGGTTTAAGTTGAAACCGATATTAAATATTATAATTTAATATTTTGACGAGTAACGAGGACTACTGGTGATCGCGATACCGACGGATGCCAAAATTTTTATATTTTATTATCGATCGTTTCGATATTTAATATTTTCGACGATATTGTTTTAATTACGTATCGAGTCGTTATATCATTATTTTTCGTGTGCGTTTAAACTTTTAAGTATTTTTACGAAACCTGAGTCCCGTAAATATTTTCAAAATTGACTAGTGACAATTTCCCACCTTTTTAACTAGCTAATTTCATTTTAAGCCAAACTTTTGCCAAAATTGCACTTTGGTCCTTCCCCACTAACTAAAATTAAATAAATTAAAAACACACACACATACTTTATTTTTTCTTTCACTTCCAAAATTTTCTTTCTCTCTCTCTTTTTCTTGTTTATGCCGAAACTCAACCCACACACCCAAATCCATACATTTTTCAAATTATCTTGAGCTTGAGGTTGATTCAAGCTAAACCAAGCATAGACCCATCTCTATTTTTGATCAAGGATCACAAAGGTATAAAATTTTTACACATGCAAGCACTTTTTATTTTTATGATGTTGGTAGGTGGAAGCCATGGTTATGCATGGTGTTTTTAGCATGATCCATGGTGGTTCTTGCTAGAAATCTTGTTAAAAATTATATTTTGATCCAAAGATTTTTATTTTTGTTATGATTTTGATGTTATGGTGGATGTATGATGATATTAGAGTATAGGAATGACCATTTCTATGGTTGGTTGTGGTCAAAAAGTTGATTTTGTACAAGATTTTGGTACCCATTTTATAGCAGTAGGTAAACTGAGAAATCCGAATTTTTATGTTTTGAAAATGACTTAACTTATAGCCTAGGGTTGTAGATAATTTCCTTAGCTTCGATTTGATATAAGGTAGAGCTTCTAACTCAAAACGAGCGCGAAGTTATGATGTTTTGAATAATCGTGTACCGGGAGACGAGTATCGACACTACATATAGTTGTTGTCGATATTTGGATCGAATCCCGGGGACTCTAAATGAAAGTTTTAAAATGTTTAACCTACTGATAATGAGGTATTTATTTATTAGGTTGAGTTTACTTTAAAACCCGAGTGTCGGTTTTGTAAACGGAGTCGTTTAAATAAGTTAAAACGGTTGTATGAAAAATTAACGTAAATCTGTCCGGATTTTGTGGTTTGAAAATGAGTCGAGTAAAGGACTTTAAAATTAATTTCATTTGATGAACTTGTAGGAGGACTTTCTATATATAGTAAGTTAGCTTATCGAGTCGTTTCATAAACGGTTTACAAGTTTAAAAGGGGTAAATAAGCTAGTACATGTAGTATGTACCGGCGGATTTTGTTAAAAGTATAAAATGGTAAAGTAAATGAGTAGTAAAGTATAAGGAAGTTATTTATATCGTTTACTCTCGAGTATATTGTGGTTTTATGAGTTCGAGTTTGATTTTATTAAGTATCATTTATTTCTCGAGTCTATTATTATTAAAGCACGCACCTTATTTGCTAGGTTGCGGTTATCGTGATTATCGGGCATCTACTATCGTCGGCGATCGTCTCATTACCACTATTGGCTAAGGTGAGTCTATAGCCTCGTTTGCGAAATTATATGATTTTAAAAACCCGCGAGGGGGAATACATGTTTTATAAACTTAGAACACAAGATTTTTATGGTATGCTTGTCCCTCTATGAATGGACCCGTGGTTGCCTTTAAATTGCATTAAGTGATTGCCATTGTTAAAGCCTCAATTATGGACCGTTAATTAACCTATGATGGGTTAACCGCTAGTTCAATTAATAGATCTATGGGGGAAGCCGCCCCGGTTCAGTTTGTGTGGACTTGTCACAGAAGCTTAGGCCCGACCTCCACACTGTTTGGACATATTGTATTGAGAAGTCAGGTACACGGCAATGTACCAATAATCAGGAGGTAACCGACAATTAATAAATCTCCTGTCTTATCAGACCTCTAAAAGGAGTGTTTAAGGGCTCGGTTCCATGAGCTTATTGCAATTTATGCTATATACAATTATCATTGTTGATGCAAATTATTATTTGATGCTTATAAGCATGCCACAAACTTATAATCTTTGCTTGTGTTCAAATTGATTACATAAACCTATAGATTCACTCGGCATTTTTGCTGATTGTTTTACTCACATGTATTTCAGGTAATCAAAAAGTGGAAGCTTGGAGGTCACGAGAATGAAGTTGTGCACTGCTATGTTATTCAAACTCTTTGATTTATTTATCGTTCCATTTCTAAAACAAACTAATTTGTTGTTTTAACTTATCTTTTGGTAACGATTACTTGGGACTACGCTACTCTGATAAATGTTTGGACATATTGTATTGAGAAGTCAGGTACACGGCAATGTACCAATAATCAGGAGGTAACCGACAATTAATAAATCTCCTGTCTTATCAGACCTCTAAAAGGAGTGTTTAAGGGCTCGGTTCCATGAGCTTATTGCAATTTATGCTATATACAATTATCATTGTTGATGCAAATTATTATTTGATGCTTATAAGCATGCCACAAACTTATAATCTTTGCTTGTGTTCAAATTGATTACATAAACCTATAGATTCACTCGGCATTTTTGCTGATTGTTTTACTCACATGTATTTCAGGTAATCAAAAAGTGGAAGCTTGGAGGTCACGAGAATGAAGTTGTGCACTGCTATGTTATTCAAACTCTTTGATTTATTTATCGTTCCATTTCTAAAACAAACTAATTTGTTGTTTTAACTTATCTTTTGGTAACGATTACTTGGGACTACGCTACTCTGATAAATGTTTTAGGAACGATAAATTTGAAACGTCTCTTTTCGAGTCGTTCTTTATAAATTATGTGTTATTGTATCATTGTTTAGCACCCAAAGATGTATTCCGCTGCGTGTAAATTTGGGGGTGTTAAAGATTGGTATCAGAGCCATGAGTTATAGAGAACTAGGTCTTTATTTTAAAAACCTAAACTATAACTGTCAGTTTTTATTTTTCAAAGAGTCGGTGCACCGGACTTCGCGTGACTTCAGGTTCAAGCTACTTCTGAGATTACAATTTTAGTATACGTTATTACGTATACCTTATTGGCAAGTATTTATAAATAAATACTATGATCCATTTACGGATATATATTTATATCTAGGATCCCTTTATCGATATATATTTATGTCGTTAAACTTTTCGATAAAAGTTTATCATTTATTAATGATTAACTTAAATAAATACAATGAATTTCATGATCTTTCTGTATTTATTTTTGAAGTATTTAAATTGCTTTTATTGCAAAAATTTTATATTATGACCTTACATACCTTCATTTGCGCGCGTTACTTTTATTGCTTAACCCTTTGAGATATCTATATAGATATCCAAATCGTCTTCCGACTGTTTGTATTTAGACGTCTTTTAACGTAATTTCTAGACCATTGTGTAGCTCAATGTGTCTTTGGAATAGACTAACCACTATCGTGTGAGTCACACATTTTGAAACATTTCTTAGAATCGTGTTGAATAATATCATGGTTTTTCATAATATTTTGTTGATTTTTATAATAGTTTTACACGACATGCGAAGATTTAATTCGATGACATTTATATGTATCGACTCCGAAGTGTATTGTTCGCTTATATCTCGGTAACGTCATCGTCATTTTATAAATCATCGTCTAGATTATGGCGCTAGATTGGAACACGATTTTACTTCTATAAAATTGTATCATTTGTTTTTCATTAACCTTCTTGCTCTCGGAACGCAACCTATGAATGTTCCATTCTTTTCTCGTTATGTTTTGGTGTTTTTGGACAATCGTGGCACCAAGGAGGTTTGCCTACATTGCACCTTGAAACTTAAATTATGAACATCATTCACCGTTTTGCTTCCTAAATTTTGTGTTGGATACCTTGAAGCATCTTTTGTCATTTATCATACTATATTTTTATTTAATGCTCATATTGAGATTTATTTTTCATTGTTGTAAAATCCACAAGACATGTGTGTATATATAAATATTTTGAGCCGTTAGGAAGTGTCGAAAAATATATTTAATGGAGAAACTGCTGGGGCAGTATAAACAGGTCAAAACTTAAAAGTAAAACCTGTGTTTTTAAAATAAAATAGTCAAACCTGCACAGAACTTGCAGGGATATTTTGGTCATTTTACATTGGGTTTCAGGTCTCGGGTAAAACTAGAAAGTCGTCTGAAACGTCGTTTCGCATCAAAATGCTTTAGACTCTGAGTCTTGGAGATATCGTTTATCGAGTCAATTAATCGGCTCATATTTAAAGGTCAAATCTGATAGAAAATTCAGAACATGCGATTTAAACGTTTCTAAGCTGTTCTGATTTCATTTGAGATCGTAAAATTTTAACAAATATTATTTTACAACTAACGAATACTAGTTGCATGTGAAAATGTTTAAAAATAGAAACAATACATGATTAGCAATTACCGGATTAATGGTGTAATTTGAAAATGAATAATATATTTTCTTAAAAGCATGTTGTGTCGAGTATCTTACATAAAATACACATATGGATTGATTTATTCTTTTTATATATATGACTCATTTGTCATTCGATGTTATTTTATTTTCGTTTTCTTCTAACCTTCCACTGATTTGGGTTGAGATTTGAAGTTTTGTCTTCACATTCTTCGTCGATATTCTCATCACGTATCTCATGGCGTTTCCGTCTAAACCTTATAACCTTTTGAAACCTTATTAACTTGTAACCATATCATTGGTTGTTTATTGAGCTACTAATTGCTACTTTTTGCAAACCTTTGGCTACTTTATACGTTGTCATCTTGATGTCACCTTATAAATAAATCTGATATTATTTTACGATTATTTCACCAATTATTTTTACTTTGGTCTTATAAAATATTTTTCGTAACATTAAAAGTTGCTTATTGATTATCTCACAAATTACTTGTATTCTATAAAATTTTAAACTATTTATAAATTCCATTTTACAAATGGCATGGTTTATATATAAACATAAGAAACGTAATACTCTTCGACGAAACTGAGCACTGCATTGCTAGCCCTAAATTATACATGGCCTGATCACCTATGTCTAATTTAGAAGGAGCCATGCTAGGCTGAATAGTAGTCACCTTAAAAAAAATCTTGATAATAATCAACTTTTTACTTGTAATTATGATAAATATAAATAAAATGAAATAAATTGAAAGGAATGTTTTGAAAACCTTTATATTTTATGCAAGTAGCACAATTTCTATGCATCCACATATGTTTTCTTACCCTTTGTTAAACGAATTACGCGATTATAAGTACGTTTTTACTCGATGATTGTTTTTCCACTTGTTACTTCATTTTGTCTTATAACTGATTTATTTTGACCATTCGTCTAATTACTGACTGTAGATAAATGACCTAAAAGTCTCGATGTTTTATCCTTCCTTCTTGTTCAATCTTCTTTATGCGACTGGGTAGATCTTTGGAATGTCTCCGCACGTGAATAATGAATTATCACTAGAGTGAATTCCGTATATCCGGGATGACGTCCGTCACTCTCGTTTGTCTCGAGATCCACTCTTGTGAACCTTGCTTTGACTTCTCTCTTTAAATACTAACATCGTTCATTTGAGTTGTTTTTAATTACAAGTGATTATTAGGAATTTTCTTTGATTAAAATTTTTGTATGGATCTTATTCTCGATCGAGTAACGATCACCGCTAAGTTAAAGAACTGATATTGGTGAACCACCGACCGCACTAACAATTAATCTATTATTTCTTATCGTCATACCATCAATGCCTTTATTTTATTATTCTCTTTAAGAATTCATACGACAATTGCTTCGTCCTCTTTTGTACTGTTGATTTCGTACTAATTGTTGACATTATTACCATTCATATTCGTTTGTTATCTTGTCACACTTTGAAACCCGAATATATCCCATGTTTATTTTAAAATAATAAACACCTTTATATATTTCTACAAAGTATTATAAATTTTTTATGGAACTTGTCTATATTTTCTAATGATTTTTAATTATCGAAATAACCATCACAAGTAAAAGGTCAAATTTATACATCATATTTTGTATAAACTAAAACTAATGTTTTAAATGAAATCATGTTCTATCTATTGAAGTAATTGATTTATCATACTTTACATTTAATATAATGAAATTACCAGTTTAATTTATATTCCTAATAATGATTTAATTTAGAAATTATATTTTCTAATTGTAACTATCAATACGAGTTTAATTAATAAATTCATGTCAATCTTTCAAAGTTTCTTAAGACAACCAAAATAAATTATGAAGCTATTTAACTTCTATTTTTAATATATCATCTTTATCAAGAAAGTACCTCAATTGAATTTTAAGGTAATACAAAATCCGGGATAGATAATTGTGACAAATGTTACTTTAATGTTAATATATAATTCATTCTTCGCTCTCATTGTTCTAGTATTGCGAATTATTATGTTTTATGGTTACGTGAGTCGAGATCCCTCGTCGATCGTCAACCTTAGATCATTTTACCACATCTTGTCCGTTTATGTGTTTATTGAATTCATTTTTATCTCGTTCTATTCCTCGTATTGAAGATCACTATTTTATTCTGAGTTTACAATGAATCTCGGGAAGCAGTGTATAAGAAGAAACGATAAGTGTCACCAGGATTTATGTGTGTACTTGTGGAATGATTGAGGACCGAGTTATCAATGGCAACTTATCATGGATATGAAGTTTTTGTAATCTTACTTGCTACTATCGAAGGATCATAAAAGACTCTTGAGATCAAGTAGTTATTATCAAGGGTTCGTTCAAGGTTTTCTCGATGATTAACGGTGGAGATCTATACTCGATGTTTATGTTCGACCTTTTCTTTTATGTACTTATATGGTGTGTGATCTAGTCAAATGATCGTAAGTTGTGAGAACTTGAGGCGGCATCATCCGATGACGTCCGATCATGTAGAAAACATATTATGTAATATCTTTTTGACTTTCAACGACGATATTTATTGAGACTTTAATGCGCGTTGGCGAAAGTGAGATGGTGTCTTTGCATTATCGTTTTGAGTAGGGACCCGCGTGTGAGCACCCTCCAATGACGAAAATGTTTTTCTTGTTAGTTCTTTTGATGTGTGTCCATGACTATCCGGCCGATGGATATCCTTTAATTTGCAACATTCTTTTCAACTCGACTTACCCGAAAATCCTGTCACCTATTCTTGTCGTCGAATGAGCTTCGTGTGATTCATAAAAATTTTCATGTGTCGAGCTTGACGGGTGACTGGTGGATAAGTATTTATTTATTCCTTTTTGGTGAGATATAACTTGACGATAAGTTGCGTTTTGTAAAAGAACCAGTGGAGATCGTGGATCGAGATACACGCGGGAACGTAAGGACTTCTTTATAAGGAATGCCCTCATCCTTCCGGGTAGTGAACAACTCGTGTATGAGGCGAGTTGAGCGCCGGGACGTCGCTCCCTTAAGGTGGTGAGGATGTAAAACCCGTAAAAATAAGGTCATAATTTAATTATAATTTTCAATTATTTTGAAGTATTTTATAACGTTAAATATTATTATGTTTAACGGTTTAAGTTGAAACCGATATTAAATATTATAATTTAATATTTTGACGAGTAACGAGGACTACTAGTGATCGCGATACCGACGGATGCCAAAATTTTTATATTTTATTATCGATCGTTTCGATATTTAATATTTTCGACGATATTGTTTTAATTACGTATCGAGTCGTTATATCATTATTTTTCGTGTGCGTTTAAACTTTTAAGTATTTTTACGAAACTCGAGTCCCGTAAATATTTTCAAAATTGACTAGTGACAATTTCCCACCTTTTTAACTAGCTAATTTCATTTTAAGCCAAGCTTTTGCCAAAATTGCACTTTGGTCCTTCCCCACTAACTAAATTTAAATAAATTAAAAACACACACACATACTTTATTTTTTCTTTCACTTCCAAAATTTTCTTTCTCTCTCTCTTTTTCTTGTTTATGCCGAAACTCAACCCACACACCCAAATCCATACATTTTTCAAATTATCTTGAGCTTGAGGTTGATTCAAGCTAAACCAAGCATAGACCCATCTCTATTTTTGATCAAGGATCACAAAGGTATAAAATTTTTACACATGCAAGCACTTTTTATTTTTATGATGTTGGTAGGTGGAAGCCATGGTTATGCATGGTGTTTTTAGCATGATCCATGGTGGTTCTTGCTAGAAATCTTGTTAAAAATTATATTTTGATCCAAAGATTTTTATTTTTGTTATGATTTTGATGTTATGGTGGATGTATGATGATATTAGAGTATAGGAATGACCATTTCTATGGTTGGTTGTGGTCAAAAAGTTGATTTTGTACAAGATTTTGGTATCCATTTTATAGCAGTAGGTAAACTGAGAAATCCGAATTTTTATGTTTTGAAAATGACTTAACTTATAGCCTAGGGTTGTAGATAATTTCCTTAGCTTCGATTTGATATAAGGTAGAGCTTCTAACTCAAAACGAGCGCGAAGTTATGATGTTTTGAATAATCGTGTACCGGGAGACGAGTATCGACACTACATATAGTTGTTGTCGATATTTGGATCGAATCCCGGGGACTCTAAATGAAAGTTTTAAAATGTTTAACCTACTGATAATGAGGTATTTATTTATTAGGTTGAGTTTACTTTAAAACCCGAGTGTCGGTTTTGTAAACGGAGTCGTTTAAATAAGTTAAAACGGTTGTATGAAAAATTAACGTAAATCTGTCCGGATTTTGTGGTTTGAAAATGAGTCGAGTAAAGGACTTTAAAATTAATTTCATTTGATGAACTTGTAGGAGGACTTTCTATATATAGTAAGTTAGCTTATCGAGTCGTTTCATAAACGGTTTACAAGTTTAAAAGGGGTAAATAAGCTAGTACATGTAGTATGTACCGGCGGATTTTGTTAAAAGTATAAAATGGTAAAGTAAATGAGTAGTAAAGTATAAGGAAGTTATTTATATCGTTTACTCTCGAGTATATTGTGGTTTTATGAGTTCGAGTTTGATTTTATTAAGTATCATTTATTTCTCGAGTCTATTATTATTAAAGCACGCACCTTATTTGCTAGGTTGCGGTTATCGTGATTATCGGGCATCTACTATCGTCGGCGATCGTCTCATTACCACTATTGGCTAAGGTGAGTCTATAGCCTCGTTTGCGAAATTATATGATTTTAAAAACCCGCGAGGGGGAATACATGTTTTATAAACTTAGAACACAAGATTTTTATGGTATGCTTGTCCCTCTATGAATGGACCCGTGGTTGCCTTTAAATTGCATTAAGTGATTGCCATTGTTAAAGCCTCAATTATGGACCGTTAATTAACCTATGATGGGTTAACCGCTAGTTCAATTAATAGATCTATGGGGGAAGCCGCCCCGGTTCAGTTTGTGTGGACTTGTCACAGAAGCTTAGGCCCGACCTCCACACTGTTTGGACATATTGTATTGAGAAGTCAGGTACACGGCAATGTACCAATAATCAGGAGGTAACCGACAATTAATAAATCTCCTGTCTTATCAGACCTCTAAAAGGAGTGTTTAAGGGCTCGGTTCCATGAGCTTATTGCAATTTATGCTATATACAATTATCATTGTTGATGCAAATTATTATTTGATGCTTATAAGCATGCCACAAACTTATAATCTTTGCTTGTGTTCAAATTGATTACATAAACCTATAGATTCACTCGGCATTTTTGCTGATTGTTTTACTCACATGTATTTCAGGTAATCAAAAAGTGGAAGCTTGGAGGTCACGAGAATGAAGTTGTGCACTGCTATGTTATTCAAACTCTTTGATTTATTTATCGTTCCATTTCTAAAACAAACTAATTTGTTGTTTTAACTTATCTTTTGGTAACGATTACTTGGGACTACGCTACTCTGATAAATGTTTTAGGAACGATAAATTTGAAACGTCTCTTTTCGAGTCGTTCTTTATAAATTATGTGTTATTGTATCATTGTTTAGCACCCAAAGATGTATTCCGCTGCGTGTAAATTTGGGGGTGTTAAAATCCAAACCTTAGAAGACATGATGAGGGCATGCGTGATCGACTTTGGAAAAGGATGGGTCGAACATATACTATAAGTTGAATTCTCCTACAATAATTGCCACCATGCCAGCATCAAAGCAGCACCATTTGAGGCTCTCTATGGTCGCAAGTGCAGCTCACCCGTGTGCTGGGCAGAGGTAGGAGAATTTCAACTCACCGGACCCTAACTAATCCAATAGACTACTGAGAAGATCACTCTCATTAGGCAGAGAATTCAAGCTGCACAAGACCGATAGAAGAGCTATGCAGATCGTAAACAAAAACCTATTAAATTTGAAGTATGTGACCGTGTTATGCTTAAGTTATCACCTTGGAAGGGTGTCGTACGCTTTGGAAAACGTGGAAAGCTAAGCCGATGATATGTAGGACCCTTCAAAGTGATTCCCAGAATTGGTGAAGTGGTTTATCTCCTAGAGTTACCCCAACAATTAAGCCGGGTACACTCTACCTTTCATGTTTCGAACCTAAAGAAGTGTTACGCGGATGAGCCGTTAGCCATGCCATTGGAGGGTGTTCGTTTTGATGACAAACTCCAATTTATACAAGAACCCGTAGAAGTCATGGAGAGAGCAATCAAGAAACTATAGCGCAACCAAATAGTTGGTTAAGATACGTTGGAACTCCAGGAGAGGTCCTGAGTTCACTTGGGAACGCGAAGACTCGTTTAGAGCTAAGTACCCACACCTGTTCACCTGAGCAGTAACGTCATCTTAATCTTTGGGGACAAAGCTAAAATAACGGGACAGTGCTGTAAAACCTGCAAGTTTCAGGTTTTGACAATGACATCATTGTACACGTCACCTCATGATATATATATATATATATATATATTTCCACCTTTGCATAAAATTTTTGCACAATCATATGCATCATACATGAGCATACATCATTTTTATCACCGGTGCTTTGAGCATTTATTATATCTGAACAGTTGAAACATTTGAGTAACAAGAACTTTGAACAATACATTATGATTGTGAATGTTCAATCATGGGATCACATGAGCAACATGTATGGCTACATTTTATGAGCGTACACACATACTACATTTCACCAGGCATTATGTATGGCTACATTTTATAAGCATGCAGAACACAAGACATCATTTTGGGACTTTTAAGTCACATGTAAACTCATGAGCATACTCATGCATCGTTTTAGGAATATAAAAACCTAAAACCGTGATCACAATTAATAAGGTTTATTTAATATCATATTACTACAAAATATATGTACTATATATTTTCTATACACTTTAAGTGTTACAACAATCAACCAAAAGCTATTGTCATCATATAATTTTGCTTCTAACAAAATTATAACATTTATTAAGTGTCTTATACTTTTAATCAATAAAACTATATTTTTATTTATTTTAGACTATACTTTCACCAAAAACCCTAAAACCTAACCGAATCGACTTGGACTCGAACCTACACTCACACTATACTATCTAAACTCCTAGTAACTACACAAGAACACTAGAATTGAACCAAAATATATCCTAGACATCTTAGTCTAGTCGAATATACCATAACAACCTTTACACATACTTAAAAGTCTTGTAAACTAACACTAGACAACTTAGAAGTTGTAGAAACACTCCCATTAAAGCATACACTATGTAAACAACTGCTTGTCCTCTTTGACTCTAGTATTCAACGGCTAGGAGGGATTTGAGGAGGTAACTATACAACAAAACCATTAAACCTAGTACTTGTCAAAATCCTAAGTAAGATTTAGAAGTACAACATAGATATATAAATCTTGTACTTCCTTCTCTCTTGGCGTGTATACCACCCAAACCACACATAACATCCAACCTTAGATATTTATCTCACACTTAAACTCTCAAATCTCACTCACATGACTTCCATTTTCGGATGTCACATACCTCACATATCACCTAGACGAAACACCACTTACACTATTATTTACTACCGAAATCTTGGTTCCAAAAGCATTTACTGCTAGTACACACTTGAATCTTGGTGGTCAAGGCAAGCTAAGACAATCATAGGTCCCGTTTGAGGAGTACTCGACACATAGAATTCATATAAGTCCTAGTTTTGTTCATTCATCATCACCATCTTCATCAAACAAGCAAGTACACCATACTCTTATTCACATTACTTCCATTTTCATTTTTACATACTTCTTAACCTTGCAAATCCTTGTACCACGTTGGAAACTCAATATAGACGTAACATAGTGACATGCATACATAAAATTTGCTTTAACACGACCCACAAACGTATATAAACCCACGGCTTATTATATTTCGTGGGTAAACCTCTAGATCTATGAAGGAACTAGTTAGAGACCTTGCTTATGCACCCTAGATGAACTAGGTCTATCAAGTTAATCATGTACACTAAAAATCAAGCCATATGTATCGGCTTATTATTAGAATCCGAATACTAAACATGTTCTTGAATAGCCTTAGCTTAAGTGGTTAAATAAGCTAGATAAGCTCACTAAAATAAGCTCCTAAGTCATAAGTCACGAACCATATAAGCCATAAGCCTCATAAGCTTTTAACTATATAAGCCCATAAGCCCATTAAGCTTTTAACAATATAAGCCGAATAGTAAATAAGCTTATAAGCCCAAGTAATATGTTTGGATTATTTGGATTGCTTATTAAACATATCCTAGTATTAACAAGCCCAAAATATGAGCCCGTTAAGCCCAAGAACCCAAACCGTACCCTTAATGGGCCAACTGAGCCCATTTAACTCTAAGCACACTATTTAGAGACTTTTTGTTACATTATTACCAAAGTGTGAAAGTATAGGTTAAAAACATAACTTTACAAAACATATATAATATATTCGAGACCTTTAAAAGGTTAAGGGACTAAAAGTGCAAATTTAGAAAGTATAGGGTGGCATATGTTTTTATACCGAGACTTAAAACAACCACAAGGACCATTTGTGACAATTTCTGAACTTAAAACAAACCTTAAATGGGTCCTATAATGTTTTCGAGACTTGGAGGACCAGTTTTGCCACTTTTCGAAGGTATTAGGAGCCCTAGGGGTGTTTTTGAAAATAAAGATAACGAATAACGACTAACGGAGTAATACATATAACGAACGAAACCCTAGGGGTTATTTTGGAAGTTATTATATTACAAGGACTAATGTGTAAATTTAATTTAATTACAACATTAATAAAATTGTTTTATGAATAAATTAAATTAAGTCGTTTTAAATATTAAATAAACTATTAGAGTTATTTACGACAATTTATAACGAACCAACTATTTAGTGAACTCGAAACCCTAATAAAGTTTGGTGTAACATATTATTTTCTTACGATCAATTAATTAAATAAAAATCTATTTATTTAATTTCTTACACTTTGGTTGTACGAACAGTTAAAATATATTTTTAGAAACTAAAAATTATTATCGATAACTTACTATAAGTTTAATGTTTAAACAATATTAACAACTTATTAATTTGTGATCATGCATTTTCATCAATTACATTGCATTTTTATTGTGCATATACTGAGTCATACTAGACATATACCCCCGCATAGCTGCGGAATTACATAGCGGCAAATAATTAAAGATATGTCAATTGACTCAATGGTCGAAGTCGTAACCCAGTGACTCGACCGGGTTGACCGGTGGTCAAATAAGTGATCTAGTGACTCGACTTGGTTGACCCGTGGTCAAATCTGTGCACCGGTGACTCGACGTGGTTGACCCGTGACCTGGGGATTCGACTAGATTGACCTGATGATCGATCCCGTGACCCAAGTCCCCGATGACTCGACGGTTTGACCTGGTGGTTGATCCCGTGACCCAATGATCGAATTATGAAAGAATTATAAACTAATTGATGATTGAATCTATTTATGAAATTTATGTTTTCACTTTTCAATTTTTACTTTTCAAGAATTGATGGTTTTTCCTTTATAGATAGTGTTAATCCCACTCGATTCATAACAAAAGATTCTAGAGAGAGAAAGAGAAGAAAGGTAGAGAGAGAAACTAGAGAGAATTGGTGGAAGGTTAAACTTTAGAGAGAGAGTAACCAACACCCTCTTGCACACCTAGAAGAGGGTATCTATATGCCACGCCTTAAAGGCTTTAGTGGGGTTGTTCATGGGCCAGGATTGGCTTGCACTTGGGCTTACGCCCCTAACTTATACAATATTAGCTTAAAGTCCAAGCCCGGTTAACCCGTCTAACCTATTACAATACACGACCTTTAATGACTAAGATGACCTATTAAATTCTTGTTCGACTATATAAAATATAGGGCTAACAATCTCCCCCAATGTATCAGTCGTCTTTAAATACATAAGATGATTGAGTGAATACATTCTTGTGGAGGTGATCTTCCTTCTTTGGTCTTGTATCATGGTCTTGATCTTGTTTGTAACGGTTTTGTTCCTTCATGCTTTTGTGATCTTTATCTTGAGCCTTTGTCATTTGACTTTGAGTGCTTGAGATCTTCATCTCGTGCTCCTTGTGACTAAGATGACCTATTAAATTCCTAGGTATCTTGATTATTACCATCTTGTGCTCTTGTGACTTCTGAATCGACATGTTCATACTTTGTTGATTTGGAAAGGCTAACAATCTCACATACAAATAAAGTTGTAGTTAGTCCTTCAAATATCCATCAGAGTTGTAGAAGACTTTAACTTTAGGTATGAACATGTGAAGACGACTTCGGTTAGTACACAACTACACCACCATCTTGATATGCAGCAACATATATAGACAGGGATAAAATGGCTTTGAACATTTCATCCTAACTCGGTAGCGTTTTACCTCCGGTCGGTGAAGATTGTTATACGGTATTAGATACCGTACCTGTGATCGGCTAGATTCCATTAAGAACCTCCTTGACAGGGTTTCCCTGCTGTACTAGCCAGTTCTCGTTACTCGACCGTCTCAAATCAGACTACGAACGTAAAGAGTGAATTATAAGGATAAGTTATCGTCTTATTCTAGTCTTCAATTCAGATTTCCTAGAAGTTTGATTCTAAATGAATCGCACCATTGTTGCTTTCAAGTTTGTTACAAGATCGATTCTTAGAGAATCTTGCATGTCACCTACCGTAGTGCTGTTTGAGGTTGACACTAGAAGGATTTCCATTAGTCATTGTGAACACTAAAGAGTGTCACTCTGAATGTTATGGAAAGATCACACGGATTTTGCGAAGAAACCTGGAATCAAGTTTGAATCAATTAAGAATCCAAACTTAGTTGCTTTCCAGTTCTCACAAGTTTGATTCGTGTAGAATCACACAAGTTACCTACCATGAGCTTGTTTGAGGTTGACTCAAGCAGGATTTCCATCTTCATTGTGAACCGTATCACTCCGATGTTCTAGCAATATCAGAAGGATAATGATTAGGTGATAGTTGTAAATTCACACTCCTTTGCTTTAGAAAAAAAAGAGCGTAATTAGGGTAAGTACGACGGTTTACGAAAACCGTGCACAAATGACCCAAAGGTGAGTTCGTTCTCAAGGAGGCTAGTGTGTTGTATGTTAAGACTTGATTAAATATTTGTGATTAATATTAAAAAAGAAAGAAAAGAGAAATGATGACGGTTATGATTAAAATTAAACTAAGACGAAAGACGTAAACATAAAACCGTAAAACGTGACTAAATTTAAAAAATTACCCTAGAAATTCCTAGAAAATCACAATAAATCCTAAAAAATGAAATTAGAGTTTACAAAAAATCAAAAATTACTCAAACTTTTTATTTAATTAAATAATAATTTTTAAATGCTAATTAAAGCCCAAAAAATCAATTTAATTAATAAAAAGTCCAAAATAATATTTTTCAATTTGTAAACCTCTAATATAACTTAATTAAACTAAAAAGTATCTTTGAAAAATTTAAAACTAAATAAAACTATTTAAAAATGATTAAAAACTATTCAAATATTAAAATAATCCTAAAAATTGATTAAATGATGAGAAAATTAATTTAAACGTTTTAAAAATCCTAACTTAATGTTGCAAAAATATTAAAAACATTTTTTAATAATAAAATAATAATAAAAATCCAAAAAATTTTAAGAAATTCTAAAAACTTGCAAATTAGTTTATTTTAACTTAAGTAAACAGAAAATGGAAGTGAAATGACCAAAATACCCCTAATGGGCATTCAAATGGGCCAAAAGTCTAAACAATTAGCTTAATGGGCTGATTTAGGCCCAATAAGAAAAATGTTATCCAAATAAGCCCAAAACTTCCAGTCTAGTTTAAAATTCAATTTTAAACACAAAACTCTAAAGGCCCAAAAGCTGAATCAGTGCTTATCACAGCTTAATAAGCAAACAACTTATTCTTAATGGGCTTTTTGGCCCATTAAGCCATAAGCTAATGCCATAAGCTGAAATTTTACACACATCCTTCTAATGAGATTATAAAGCAGTTTGTTAAAAGAATTTTTTAATAAGCCCAAGAAATAAGCCTGAAATAAGCAAAAGCTCTCTACACAAAACGACAAAATAGTCATTTTCGAGTTCTGGCTGATTCAAGAGCTGATTCTTTTTTCAAAATGTTTTAAATCACTTAAATAAGCTTAATAATCAAAAAGATTTCAAATAAGCACACTGAATAAGCTGGAAAAAGCAATAAGCTGTTTGAAAAAGAAAAGTCAATTCGTTTTCTAGTCAAACCTAAAAGTCAAAGGCTCAAAAGCTCCAGATTAGTCAAATGGGTCAAATAAGGAAGATTGATTACCAAAACAAAGTTGTTGCACAATAAAATAAGCTATTATAGCTTATTGATAAGTTGTTCACAAATTAACACTACTGTTACTACCAGTGGGAAATGATTCCCACTGTTTGACTTAATTGACCTGTTGTTTTTAGTGATCTTTTGTTGGATTCAATGGACAAACAAGGCAGCCTTATAACCCGTGGGTTGTAAGGAGTCAATAACAAGCAACAAATCACAAAATGATCCAGCCAACTTATACAGTTAATTCAAACAATGCTCAAATATGGTCAAGATATGAAACAGGCAGGTCTGGTGATATTAAGCTAAGTCTAAGCTAGTATAAGCCCACAAGATTGCACCAAAAGCATACAAAAGCTCAAATAGACTTAGTTACACACAAATAAACTTGTTTCATGCACTAGATACAAGATTAGAACTAGATTCAAGCTTATAATAGTTACTGATGAACAATTAACAACCACAATCCCTTTTATTGATAAACTTTACCATATATTGAATTTTAAACCCTCAAATCTATAAAACAGGTTACACAAACTATGTTTTAACTCTTGTTAGCCCTAGTTAATCATTAAATCTAGGTGTACACAAGGTTTCAGTCAACAAAGACCTAAAACAACCTAGTTATGCAAGATACAGAGATTTGATGTTACAAAGTAATATCAGATTTTACTAGTTGAAAGTGTTCGTTTTCTCGGTGTCTTAACGAATTGATTTCCGGTTCAATGTGCGACTCAATTGTTTTGGTTAAGAAAAAGGGAAGTTGATTATCTATAACTGATTAAAAAGTAAATGCGAAGAGTATTTAAAAACAAACTAAAGACAAGTACAAATAATAAAAGTAAAACAAGGTGAATATTAAAAACTAACAGTTAAAACGATATTAAAACGAAAATTAAAACAAATAATAAAACGTAATTTAAAGCGAAACAATTAATAAAAATAAATCTAAAAGAAGAAATAAACTACCGACTCGAAAATAAAGTTTACTAAATGAAAAAGGAGAGAATAAAACTAAAATGGTACTTTAAAGCTAAACGAGGGAAAACCTAAAGCGGGTACTAAATAAAAGATAAAACTTGAACTTACGAAAAAATATTAATTTTAAAAATAGAAGAAAAATTCAACTAAAAATACGTAAGTTTGAGAAAAAAAATCGGAACAACTTTCAGATAAAACTAAACAATTACGGAACAATACTATTAAATAAGCAAGCAGGCAGGCTAGCTGCTGGAAGCAGCCAGCATAGCTGCTTAATTTGGCGCCATTTTCATGCATGCATGAGCATGCATCGTACTTTCCATCGTAACCAACATGGTATTTCCATCGTAGCCAAATATGCATGTAGTTTAGGATCGTACTTGGGGATCGTACTAGGAATTGTAACACCCCATCGCATTTTAAATGGTTTCCATCGTACTCATAATCACAACATCAGATCGTACCCAAAGATTGTAAACATGGATCGTACCCACATATCACACTCTATGATCGTACCCACGATCGCAACAAGTGATCGTGGTGAGGATTATGGAGTGTGATCGTAGTGACGATCGTACTGTGTGATCGAAGCAATGGATCGCAAGTAGAAACCCTAGAGTTTATGCGATCACACTTACTTGATCGTACTGGTGAAACCCTTAAGCAGTACGATGGCAACAATAAGCAAATAAGCAAATACCAAATAAGCACTTATCTAAAACTTAACCAAATCAAATTTAAGAAAAAGCTAATAGACCAAAATTTAAAAGCTTTTAAGAATACTAAATAATAAAAATATTTAAAAACAACTTTTTATAAAAATTAACTAAAAAGCACTTAATCAAAAATAAGAAAATTAACACCATAAGCACTAAAATAGTTTAAGCTATAAAAATCAAACATTAAAAGATCAGTAAGCATAAATTTGAAAACTTGGAAACTACGAAATAAGCAAACTTTAAAAAGACTAAACTTTTTAAGAAAACTAAAAAGTAAATAAGCTAAATACAAAATAAGCCAATAAGATTGTCAAACTTATAGCTTAATTCGTATAAAAGCTTAGATGAAATAAAAAGATGAACTTTTTAATCAAACATCAAAATCAACAAGACATGTATATAAAGAGATCGGATTTAAGATCATATAAAAAAAAACTGAGAAAGATAGAATAAGATTAAGATTAAAACAAGAATTAAGCTATTTGAAAGTAAAGTTTTGATTACAAACAAGAAAGGAAGATAAAAGATTGAGATCCTAGTGAGAGAAACTGTCACTTTCTCTCTCTAGAATCACCTACCAAAATGAAAATGAAAACTACTCTAAACTAAAACTAACCAACCCTCCTAAATGAGTTTAGGAGGGTATTTATAGGAAATGGGGAGGTGCATGCTCCTCTTTCTTTCTTTCTTCACGTCTTCTCGTCTTTTCAGTTCTTCGACTTTATCGACTTTGTCTCGGGATTAATTAAACTCGTCTTATAATTTATTTATTTATTAGACTCGAGTTCTTCGGCTTTATTAAACTTTCGTCTTTTAGACTTGTTCTTCGATAAATCTTCAGAATAGGCCTTGGACATCCGTTCCTTTTGCATTCTTGATCTCTTGACTTCGTCTTTTTGTCGTTTTTCTTCGATAAAAGCCCGTGAAAGCCCGTGTTTTCTTCCCTTTTCACATTTTGGTCCTAAATCACAACAAAAACACAAACCACGCATAATTCCGACATTTACGACATAAAATACACGTTTTGGCTTGGTTATTATTGTAATTAAGTGGTAAAAGGATGGGTGTTTTCACACCTATCAAATCCCCTACACTTAACCATTGCAATGTCCTCATGCAATGCATTAGTTACAAAGCACGATTACACTTTTCATCATAGTCAATCCGTCTTGGCCATTATTAAAGAGATAGAAAATTACGAAACAAGTAAAGAAATAAAAAACATACCTTCGGGTTTTGAAAATGTCATGAATGATCATCATCCTCAAGTTTTCACTTTCTCTAAACCAAGCTTAAAAACGAGATCATTGTTATTATAAGTTAGCAAACTAACACGAACTCATGTGGGCCAATTATTTACTTAGACTCCCTTATTCCTAGGTGTATCTCTTATATTTTATTGTTGTCTTGAATGATCACGTGGATGCATTGTTGACTTATTTCGATAGTTATTAAGGCTGAAAATAATGTGGGACGATTTAATCAATAGTTAGCTAAAGGACAAAATCTTTTAAAACTGCTTCTCGGGACCTCAAAAAGTTCATATCTTGGCATAACTCGCTTCGCGATTTGAGACCTTTCTCGGACCGATATTTGGCAGCGACTTCATACTTCAAATCTTGAGAGACGTTCATGAAATAATGGTCTTCTCTTCATAATAGGAATTTCTTCACTTGAAGTTTTGAGAGATTCTTCATATTTGGAGCACGACTTCTTCATTTTTCTCCAATCTTTATTTTGGACTTTGATATACAACGATCCGCCTCCTTTTAGGACTTGGATCTATTTATCCTCATACTTGGCTAGGGTCTTTTCGGATAGACTTCTCCATGATCTTTAGGGGAGTTTTTGCTTTTCGTCGTGTGTCTCGATCCTTCATATTGATTTTCGATAAATGATTCTTCACATCACTTTTGGATCTTTAGCAACAAAATGTAGCCCTCATGCCTTGTTAGGGCCTTTTCGGACACGCCAATCTTCGCATCCCGCTTCAATAAGTTATGCCTTGGCTATGAACTCTAATTAATACCGAGCAACTTTTAAACGATCTTGGGCTAGAAGCTAAGTAACTTTTCAAATCGAACAACCTTATTTATTGCAGATAAATTTATTAACAAGCGATGGGAGAATAGGCTCATAATTAACTCACATAAATTCACGAAAGAATACCAAACTTATAATTGACTCTATCATCTCTCGTTCTCCACAGTTTAAAATCTCAAGGAATGAGACTCGTGGATGCTTAGCCTATTAAATCAAAGTTTTGGGTTTTCGAGTCGCCTATAGGATCTTGCATCTTCTTAGACTCTTTCAAGTTTAGAATTTGCGTTTTAAAGTTCCCTTGATAAACGACTCTCTAGGATCAATTATAGGAACTTGCGAAAAGTTCTTGTTCTTAATCCGTGAGGGTTAAGACTTTCGCGTTTTATAGCTCCCTATATAAAAGCCTAGAAAAACTTGACTTAAACACGTTAAGGATACTAGCTAGAGTAAACTTAGATAAGTAAACTCGGGTTGAGTCAAAAGATTCACAACGTTTGAAAATAAAAACCACTTTATTAAAGATTTATTATAACAAGGAAAGAAAATAACTATACAAAGGGAAAAACTAGTAGGCCAAAATAGATCAAAAATTTTGAAAAATGTCGAAAAATTGATTTTCCGGTTAAAATGACGACAAATACAAGGAAAAGACCACTTAACTTCGATAGAAGTCCCCCCTACACTTAAGATAAACATTGTCCTTAATGTTTAAGCATGTGGGAGTAATGACTTGGTTTTACTCGGTTAAAAAGTTCTTTGTCGTTGGTCTCTTCGAATTGAAAAACTTGTGTTTAATGTGTGACTCTGTTTTATTTTGGTGGAACAAAGATGTGTCGTTGTAGTGTTTTAAAATAAAAGTGCAGAACAATTAAAGTAAAGGCGCTCTTAGAGTAAATCTAAGTCTGATTAAAATAATTGTGCAAGTATTTAAAAGCGTGACTAAAATTAAAGGGCACTAAACGTAAATGACGTAAACTTAAATCTATCTAAGGCAATCTTAAAACGCAACTAAAACTTAAACTAAGGCAAGACTGAAATTTAACTAAGGCAAATAAACTTAAAGTGCAATAAGGAAAAGCAGGAAAAATAAAGCTTGAAAATAAAAATCAAAGACAAAAACTAATAAGAACCTGAATACAGCTCATTCGGAATAATCCTTCGTTTGGAACAATCACTCGTCCGGAATGTCACCTTCGGTTGGAATGATTCTTCTTCGCTCGGAATATTACCAAAATCCTTGATCCGGAACAAATTGATCTGAATATGTCACTTATCCAAAACAATCCTTCGTTCGGAACTTTACTGATTCGGAACTTCTCAAACTTGCCTTGATTCGGAACTTTTGATCAACCCTTGATTCGGAAGTTTCAGACTTCCGAATGAAGCCTTCTTGATTCGGAACTTGCCCTTGATTCGGAAGACTTCCGAATGAAGCCTCCTTGATTCGGAAGTTTCAGACTTCCGAATGAACACTCCCTGATCCGGAACTTGCCCTTGATTCGGAAGTTGGTTCGGGACTTTTAAGAAGTTCCGAATGAAGCTCTTGGTTCGGAACTTTTGAGTTCCGAATGAATCTCCTTGATCCGGAACTTTTTGAGTTCCGAATGAAGTATATTGATCCGGAACTTTTAAGTTCCGAATGAACAATTGCTGATCCGGAACTTTCCCTTCGTTCGGAAGTTTGAGACATCCGAATGAGCAGTCTTGAGTCGGAATTTGTCCTTTGTTTGGAACTTTGAATGTTCCGAATGAAGCCCTTGGTTCGGAACTTTGGATGTTTCGAATGAACAGACTCCCTCTCTTGATTCGGAAGATTTCTTGGAAAGATCAGAAACAAAAACAAACTCTCCCGAAGAACAAGGGAATCACAGATAAACGAATCTAACAACAAATTAAGCAGATTCAAACAAACGATTTAATTTAACCATTAACGAAGCAACAGTAAACACAATCAAACAGTTTAAATCAATAAAACAAACAACTTTAACCACAATAACTAAAAACCATTTGGATCAAAATAAAAGCATGAACATGAACATAAACATAAACACAAAAATCAAAGATTAAGAAAGGTAGATAAGAGATTGACAAGATAAAGTAAAGATTGACAATATTTAAATGAAAACTTAATTGAAATTAAATGAATTTAAGGTGCAAGACAAGGTATTTAAATTGGACAAGAAATTAAATGACATGTATTTAAAAGTGGAAGACTAATTGTCACACTTAGCCAACAAGAATGAAAAGTGATTAAGCCTAATCTATATATAGGGGAGGATTAGGAAGCTTCCTCCCCTCCTTCATTTCTTCATAATTGCATCATTAAGCCCTTAAGCATATAGTCTTCATTAATTGCACCATTAGTCCTTTTTCCTTCTAATCTTCTTTAAACTTGGACTCTAATGACTTGTGGCTCGGGATTTCTCTTGAACTCGTCTTTTAATTCTTCAACAAAATAGACTTGAGATCCTCGGCTTTTGATAAACTTCCGTCTTTTGACTTTTTCTTCGATAAATCTTCAGAATTGGTCTTGGACTTCCGTTCTTTTTGCACTCTTGATTTCTTGACTTCGTCTTTCATCTTTTTCTTAAATAAAAGTCCATAAATGCCTGTGAATTCCCATGTGTTCTCCACTTTTCACCTTTTCGTCCTAAATCACAACAAAAACACAAACTACGCATAATTCCGACATAAAAGACATAAAATACACGTTTTGGTCCGGTTATTATTGTAATTAAGTGGTAGAAAGGATTGGTGTTTACACACCTATCAAATCCCCTACACTTGATCATTGCAATGTCCTCATGAAATGCATTAGTTACAAAGCACGTTTACACTTTTCATCATAATCAATCTATAGTGGCCTTTATTAAAGAAATAGAAACTATAAACATTCAAAGTAAATAAATCGAAAGCATACCTTGGGTTTTGGAAATGTTATGAATAATCATCATCCTCAAGTTTTCACTTTCTCCAAACCAAGCTTAAAAATGAGATCATTGTTATAATAAGTTAGTAAACTAACACGAACTCATGTGGGCCAATTATTCACTTAGACTCCCTTATTCCTAGGTGTATCTCTTATATTTTATTATTGTCTTGAATGATCACGAGGATGCATTTTTGACTTATTTCGATAGTTATTAAGTCTGAAAATAAAGTGAACGATTTAATCAATAGTTAGCTAAAGGACAAAATCTTTTAAAACTGCTTCTCGGGACCTCATAAAGTTCATATCTTGGCATAACTCGTTTCGCGATTTGAGACCTTTCTCGGACCGATATTTGGCAGCTACTTCATACTTCAAACCTTGGGGGATGTTCATGAAATAATGGTCTTCTCTTCATAATAGAATTTCTTCACTTGAAGTTTTGAGAGATTCATACTTGGACCACGACTTCTTCATTTTTCTCCAATCTTTATTTTGGACTTTGAATTACAACGATCCGCCTCCTTTTATGACTTGGATCTATTTATCCTCATACCTTGTTAGGGTCTTTTTGGATACACTTCTCCATGACTTTTGGGGAGTATTTGCTTTTCGTCGTGTGTCTCGATCCTTCATATTGATTTTCGATAAATGATTCTTCACATCACTTTGGATCTTTAGCAACAAAATATAGCCCTCATGCCTTGTTAGGGCCTTTTCGGACTCGCCAATCTTCGCATCCCGCTTCAATAAGTTATGCCTTGGCTATGAACTCTAATCCATACCGAGCAACTTTTAAACGATCTTGGGCTAGAAGCTAAGTAACTTTTCAAATCGTACAACCTTATTTATTAGCAGATAAATTATTAGCAAGCGATGGGAGAATAGGCTTATAATTAACTCACATAAATTCACGAAAGAATACCGAACTTATAATTGGCTCTATCATCTCTCGTTCTCCACAGTTTAAAATCTCAAGGAATGAGACTCGTGGATGCTTAGCCTATTAAATCAGAGTTTTGGGTTTTCGAGTCGCCTATAGGATCTTGCAAATTATTAGACTCTTTCAAGTTTAGAAATCGCATCTTAAAGTTCCCTTGATAAACGACTCTCTAGGATCAATTATAGGAACTTGTGAAAAGTTCTTGTTCTTAACCCGTGAGAGTTAAGACTTTCGTGTTTTGTATCTCCCTATATAAAAGCCTAGCAAAACATGACTTAAACACGTTAAGGGTACTAGCTAGAGCAGAGTTAGATAAGTAAACTCGGGTTGAGTCAAAAGATTCACAACGTTTGAAAATTAAAACCACTTATTAAACATTTATTATAATAAGGAAAGAAAATAACTATACAAAGGGAAAAACTAATAGGCCAAAATAGATCAAAAATTTTGAAAAATGTCGAAAAATTGATTTTCCGGTTAAAATGAGGACAAATACAAGGAAAAGACCACTTAACTTCGATAGAAATCCCCCCTACACTTAAGATAAACATTGTCCTCAATGTTTAAGCATGTGGGAGTAAACTCCCCTACACTTAGGACATTGTTCACGTTGTTTAAATCTCGCTAAGGAAAAGACAACTAAAGAGATTCCTAGTTTAGTATTGAGAAAATATAAAATAGTGAATCGAAAAGAGTTTAGGATAGAACCAGGAAGAAGTAGAACACGGAATCACGGGTCGTCATGAATCATCAAGAGTGGATCATTGATGCTCGAATCCCTGATTAAGAAGTGAGGAGAGGAAAGCAAACCAACGGGTCTCCCCTACACTTATGGTAAAGAAAGCGAAAAGATAGATGCATG
Organism: Glebionis coronaria; assembly: GCA_025667525.1. Taxonomy (NCBI): domain Eukaryota; kingdom Viridiplantae; phylum Streptophyta; class Magnoliopsida; order Asterales; family Asteraceae; genus Glebionis; species Glebionis coronaria. The sequence continues at coordinate 447,543,708 of CM046874.1, forward strand.
GGTTGCCTCCCAAGAAGCGCTTGATTTTTGTTAACCGAGTCATTAGCTTGACTCGACCTTGATCATCAACGAAAGAAGCATGAAACATATCCACCAGGATCAAAGACATAGTTTTCGTCCAACAATAAGCACAAGCTTAAGGCGAACAAGGCAAGCCAAAGAAGAGTCGGCAAGGTTCCCTTAAGTAGCGATGAAGCACGGTGGAAGCAAGGGTGAAGTGGTGCAAGCATGTCTTCAATATTTCCAAAGATTTTTCCTTTTATTTCATCAGGTGGATAAGAGATGGCTTAAAGACTTCAATACCGGGGTCGAACACCTTTTCCTTCAGGGGAAAATAGCACTCAGGCTCAGCCGAGTGTGAAGAAGATCCGCAAAGAAGCACAACCTCGTCCTCAGAAGGGGGACAAAGAGGTGTCAAATCATAGTGCAACGGATATTGGTGCTGACCGGTTTCTTCTCCTTTGACAGAATGTTCTTCAAATCCAAAGTAGGATCAAGACGATAATCTTTAAAGTCCAAAGGAGGTGCATCACTCTCATGAGGGAAGTAAGTGTTGAGAAATTCAGAGAAGTCTTCCTCAAATGAGTAATCGTCCAAAGTAAGATCGAGTGATGGCGGAGGATCTTCATCATGTGAAGAATCGCTCGAAAGAGTATCGGCCTCATCAAAATCATCGAAAGTGGGCAGCTCCGGATACTCAGAAGTACAATCAAAATCATCCGAATCTGAGCTAGAATCATCATCATCATAAGCATCAAAGACCGGTGGAGATTCATAAATGGGAGAAGGTTCCAAAGTGGAACGAGAATCATCCACATTGTCTTGAAAGAGTGGATTATCAGTGGAAGACTCGAATAGAGGATTGTCATAGACGGTAAAGTCATCGAGCACATTAATCATATTCACTGATTCTCGGCCTCCAAAGGATTTGCCGGTAAGCTTCCCCATTTTAAAAACTTTTGAATCATCCCCGACTCGTAAGATTAACTCACCTTCGGCCACATCTACTAAAGCTCGTCCGGTTCTCAAGAATGGCCGACCAAGTATTAAAGGAATACGAGGGTCCATTTCATAATCAACTACGACAAAATCGACCGGGAAAGTAAATGTGCCAACTTTGATAAACACGTCTTCGGCTATACCAACTGGGTAAGCGAGAGTGCGATTTTCAAGTTCGAGAGTCATCTTTGTTGGAATGAGGTCGGGTAATGATAGTGTTTTCCAAACACTCAAAGGCATAAGATTAATACTAGCCCCGAGATCAGCAAGGGCAGTAAATTCTTCAGTTTTGTTGAACATGCAAGGCAACACAAAACGACCGGGATCTCCAAGCTTTTCCGGTAATTCTTTAAGAATAACTGCTGAGCAGTTTTCATTTAAGCGTGTGTTGGCGAGTTCAATCAGCTTCTCCTTCTTGCTAAGCAATTCCTTGAATGGTTTGACAAATTTGGCATGTGGCAAAGTGCTTCAACAAGGCTAATGTTGATGGTCATTTGAGATAGCATTTCCACATATTTCGATACTTGACAGTCATTCTTGGTTAGCTCGTTGGTCTTGCCTATGCGAGAAGGGTATGGGATTCTAGGTTTATAGGTGGAAGGTGAAGGTGTAGTCGGTAAAGGTTGGGATGTTGAAGGGTCCTTCCTAGAGACATTGTCATGACGAGGCGGAGACGGTAATGGTGTACTAATACTAGGTGTAGGAGGAGTAGGGATACATGGTGGTGGAGGAGGTGTAGATGATGGGGGTGGGATTGGTGGTCCTACGATGGTGACTTCACTACGGGTAGTAATAGCACTCACATTGGCTCGCGGATTGGTGACGGTGTTTGAAGGTAGAGAACTTGAAGTAGAAGGTTGAGTGACGGGCAAGAAACTAGCCAACAGATTCTTTAATTCAGTCGTTTGAGTGCTGAAGGAGGATTGAATATTATCACGAACCTCGGTTCTAATCTCATTTCCTTGCTTCAGGATATCTCCTTTCAAATTGATTATTTGGCTCTGTAGATTCTTGATTTGCTCACCTTGAGTTCTCATTGTGGCTTCAACATCGGGATTAATGGGTGGGTTTTGTTGGGTGGGTGGTTGATAAGGGTTAGAAGCTCCTGGTGGGATTTGGTTGCTTCTATTGTAGTTGTTGGCGGAGTTTTGGTTTTGAGGAGAAAAACCGGGTGAAAGGTAGTTGTTGGAACGGTAGCTCAGCAGATTTCTATCCCCTTGTTGTCTAGCTTGGTAATTTTCCGGTGAATAATTACCATAAGCTGCATACACATTTTCCGGATTTACTTGTGTCGAAGGACAATCGGTGTATGAGTGAGGACCGCCACATGTTTCACAAGGATTAGCAACCGCTTTAACTTGTTGTTGTTGTTGGTTTGAAGCGAGAAGCGTAATACTTTTGCTCATTTCAGTCATCATGCGGGTGAGTTCGGTCATTTCAGGGTTTGCTGAGGTAGAAGAGACATTGACTCTCGGGTTGTTCCTTGAAGAAGCAGAGGAATCCCAGTTTTTGTGGTGAGTAGTCATGTTCTCAATTAACTCTCTACACTCCTCGGGTCTCCTTTTCATGAATGTGCCACCGGCGGCTGCATTGATCGTATCACGATCTCGAAAAGTCAATCCGTTGTAGAAAGTATCGATTAAGGTCACAGGGAGCATGTTATGGTTTGGACATCTATCGATCAAGACATTATATCTCTCCCAAGCGTCAAAAAGAGATTCATCAGGGTCTTGCATGAAACCGCTGATCTGATTGCGAAGGCTTGTGACCATGGACGGTGGAAAGTAGCGCGACAAAAAGCGTTGAGTCATATAATCCCAAGTATGAATAGAATTCTTCGGGAGACGATCAAACCATTTCTCGGCATGATGTAATAAAGTGTGTGGAAAGAGTTGTAGGCGAAGTTCATCCATTGTGGCACCGGCCAACTTCATGCTTTGGGTGATTGTAATAAACTTGTCGAGGTGTTTGTTGGCATCATCATCAGGCAATCCACGGAATGGGTTTGTTTGCACTTGCTGAATCATGTGGTGCTTCAACGAAAACTCAGGAGCGTTGATTTGCATTGGCGTAATCGGTCCTCCTCGTCCAAACATTGTTGGTTGACAAAGTTCCTCCATGGTCCGAAGATCGGGCTGTGGAAGAGCATTGTTGTTATTATTAGGGTGCGGTGGATTATTGTTGTTAACACCTGACATACTTAAATCTTCTTGAGGCTCGGGCTCTTGATAATTAGAAGATCTAGTACGCATGCACCTACAAAGACAAAAGAAAAAGAAACCAAACACAAAAACAATATATATACACAAGAAAGATAAAATCTTTTTGTACTTTTGAAATTTTTAATTTTTATGGATTTTATCAATTTTTAATTTTTTTTTGTGGTTTTTTGAATTTTTATGCAAGAAAAATAACGCTCACAAGTGAACGGATACCAAAAAGCAACGCGTCTTTCACAGAAAACCATTAATCTTTACGAAAAGAGCCGGCAGCGGCGCCATTTTAATGACTTGGTTTTACTCGGTTAAAAAGTTCTTTGTCGTTGGTCTCTTCGAATTGAAAAACTTGTGTTTAATGTGTGACTCTGTTTTATTTTGGTGGAACAAAGATGTGTCGTTGTAGTGTTTTAAAATAAAAGTGCAGAACAATTAAAGTAAAGGTGCTCTTAAAGTAAATCTAAGTCTGATTAAAATAATTGTGCAAGTATTTAAAAGCGTGACTAAAATTAAAGGGCACTAAACGTAAATGACGTAAACTTAAATCTATCTAAGGCAATCTTAAAACGCAACTAAAACTTAAACTAAGGCAAATAAACTTAAAGTGCAATAAGGAAAAGCAGGAAAAATAAAGCTTGAAAATAAAAATCAAAGACAAATTCGTTTGGAACAATCACTCGTCCGGAATGTCACCTTCGGTTGGAATGATTCTTCTTCGCTCGGAATATTACCAAAATCCTTGATCCGGAACAAATTGATCTGAATATGTCACTTATCCAAAACAATCCTTCGTTCGGAACTTTACTGATTCGGAACTTCTCAAACTTGCCTTGATTCGCAACTTTTGATCAACCCTTGATTCGGAAGTTTCAGACTTCCGAATGAAGCCTTCTTGATTCGGAACATGCCCTTGATTCGGAAGACTTCCGAATGAAGCCTCCTTGATTCGGAAGTTTCAGACATCCGAATGAACACTCCCTGATCCGGAACTTGCCCTTGATTCGGAAGTTGGTTCGGAACTTTTAAGAAGTTCCGAATGAAGCTCTTGGTTCGGAACTTTTGAGTTCCGAATGAATCTCCTTGATCTGGAACTTTTTGAGTTCTGAATGAAGTATATTGATCCGGAACTTTTAAGTTCCGAATGAACAATTGCTGATCCGGAACTTTCCCTTCGTTCAGAAGTTTGAGACTTCCGAATGAGCAGTCTTGAGTCGGAAGTTGTCCTTCGTTCGGAACTTTGAATGTTCCGAATGAAGCCCTTGGTTCGGAACTTTGGAAGTTCCGAATGAACAGACTCCCTCTCTTGATTCGGAAGATTTCCTGGAAAGATCAGAAACAAAAACAAACTCTCCCGAAGAACAAGGGAATCACAGATAAACGAATCTAACAACAAATTAAGCAGATTCAAACAAACGATTTAATTTAACCAATAATGAAGAAACATTAAACACAATCAAACAGTTTAAATCAATAAAACAAACAACTTTAACCACAATAATTAAAAACCATTTGGATCAAAATAAAAGCATGAACATGAACATAAACATAAACACAAAAATCAAAGATTAAGAAAGGTAGATAAGAGATTGACAAGATAAAGTAAAGATTGACAATATTTAAATGAAAACTTATTTGAAATTAAATGAATTTAAGGTGCAAGACAAGGTATTTAAATTGGACAAGAAATTAAATGACATGTATTTAAAAGTGGAAGACTAATTGTCACACTTAGCCAACAAGAATGAAAAGTGATTAAGCCTAATCTATATATAGGGGAGGATTAGGAAGCTTCCTCCCCTCCTTCATTTCTTCATAATTGCATCATTAAGCCCTTAAGCATATAGTCTTCATTAATTGCACCATTAGTCCTTTTTCCTTCTAATCTTCTTTAAACTTGGATTCTAATGACTTGTGGCTCGGGATTTCTGTTGAACTCGTCTTTTAATTCTTCAACAAAATAGACTTGAGTTCCTCGGCTTTTGATAAACTTCCGTCTTTTGACTTTTTCTTCGATAAATCTTCAGAATTGGTCTTGGACTTCCGTTCTTTTTGCACTCTTGACTTCTTGACTTTGTCTTTCATCTTTTTCTTCAATAAAAGTCCATAAATGCCCGTGAATTCCCATGTTTTCTCCACTTTTCACCTTTTCGTCCTAAATCACAACAAAAACACAAACTACGCATAATTCCGACATAAAAGATATAAAATACACGTTTTGGTCCGGTTATTATTGTAATTAAGTGGTAGAAAGGATGGGTGTTTAGACACCTATCAGGGAGTAACTACTCTACACTTAGGACATTGTGCACTTTGTTTAAATCTCGCTAAGGAAAAGACAACTAAAGAGATTCCTATTTTAATATTGAGAAATATAAAATAGTGAATCGAAAAGAGTTTAGGATAGAACCGGGAAGAAGGGAACACGGAATCACGGTTCGTCAAAAGTCATCAAGAGTGTGTCTTTGAAGCTCTAATCCCTGCACATGGTAAGAAAGAGAACAAGAAACACCACGGGGCTCCCCCTACACTTATGGTAAAGATAGGGAAAAATAGATAGATAATTGGGTTGCCTCCCAAAAAGCGCTTGCTTATATTAACCGAGTCACGAGCCTGACTCTTCCCCGAATTAAATGGTCCATGGGGAAGCCTCGAATGTAATACCTGGATCAAGGACCTTCTCCTCGTTCCCGGTAGACATCAACAAAGGAGAAGCGGGAGGATAAGTCTTAAATGGGAGAAAGGTTCTTTCAACATACGTATAGTATGTGAAATCATGATCCACGGGAGGTGGGGTGGGTAAAGGAATCACATTGTCATCCGCCAAAGACAATGGATGTTGAGCACTCGGCAAAGCCGTAATGTTATCAATGATAGCATAATCAATGTCACCTCCCGGGTCAAAGCACTCATCCTCCGTAATAGTGGCTAAAGGGGAGGATGAAAGGTGCTCGGGAGGGGGACTTGGGACAATATCTTCCTGCAGCAAATTATCAAAAATAATGTCCCCCTCCGTATCATTATCATCAATACCTGGAGGCATGGAGTGAATGTCGATTTCTTCCAGCAATGGGTCATTATCTTCAACGGGAGGAATAGATGGAGGTAAAGACTCGAAAAGAGGAGGAGAAGTCAACTCTTCGATTTGAGCAATAAGAAGATGCACTTTCCGTAATCTATCGCGAAGAAGCACGTCTTCAACCTCATCCACAAGATCATGTTCATCGGTGAACTTCTCGTAAGCCGGAGAGAATAAATCGTCATCGTCCGCATCTCCCAGTGGAGATTGAGAAATTTCAAAACTGAAATTCTCATAGCGGAGAGAAGAATCGTCATCACTAACATCGATCTCTTCCGTAAGAGCAACGTCGTCCTCAGGCTCCATAGCAGGTAAGTCACAAACCTCATCATCCAATAATTTGTCGAGACCAACATCACTAAGCTCATTTAACAAATCTAGATCCTTAGATGCAGTAGGAACATCGAGAGTAGGAGCAGCAACTTCAGTAGGTTGGTTAAAAGTGTAGACATCATCGTCGTCGTCATCATCATAATAGATGGGACGAGTCTAGTTAGAAGTGACGTAGTCGGCTAACTCTTCCTTGATAACCTCCACATCTTTAAGAAGCTCATGCAACAACTTTTGTTGTTCATCGCCCCGAGTATGTTCAATTTCACCAATTATATCCCACGCTGTAATTAAACATTTTGGTGTAGAAAAGAAGGGAAAACGAATAAATTGGCTCAAAAAGGTGTCAGTGGTTTTAAAGGTTTCGTCCACATCAAGCAACGGTTGCCTTTCCTGATGCAAGTCAGCTCGGAGTTGAGCTAGACCTTCTAGAATATGGTTCAAAGAAGTGAGTTGTTGGTCAAGACTAATTTGCTGAGAGGATTGATGATTGAGGGTGTTATGTGGGGGCTCAAAGTGTTGAAAACCTGAATTATAGCATGGTTGTGGCTCATAGTAGTTCATCGGTTGAGAAGAATTAGAAACCGGGTTTGGTTCATAATAATCCATTGGTGAAGAAAACTGATGACACGGATTTTGCTCATAATAATTCATTGGTTGACAATAAGAAGTATCGTGAGGACCCCCACAGTTGTTGCAAAACGGTAGAGGAGAAAGACTGGGTGTGTCTTGTGGATAGCTATTATCATAGTCATAATTGTACCCCCGATTCTTGCTCGTGACCATACGGGTATTGAACCGGGCACGAAACATGCCAATGAGAATCTCTTCCACAATAGATGCACGGGGAACAGGAGGTGGGTTCAAAAAGGACGAATTAGTCGAGTTGCACAAAGGACAAAATCCGAATTGTGTGTTGTTGATATCGTTTCTGTACCGCTCACATGTACACCATTGACAAGAGTCGTTCCCGTACAATCGTCTCTCACACCCGACGCAATGGACATAAAAATCCATAAAGAAAGATAGATAAGCAAGAAGAATATTTTTGGTGCAAAACTTTGAAAAAGAAATGCTTTTTATGATTTTTCAAATGTTTTTGTATTTTTGAAAATTTTTGGACACGAAAAATAACGTTCACGAGTGAAAGGATCCCAAAAGTCAACGCGTCTCTCACAAAAAACCGTTAATCCCCGGCATCGGCGCCATTTAATATCAGATTTTACTAGTTGAAAGTGTTCGTTTTCTCGGTGTCTTAACGAATTGATTTTCGGTTCAATGTGCGACTCAATTGTTTTTGGTTAAGAAAAACGGAAGTTGATTATCTATAACTAATTAAAAAGTAAATGCGAAAAGTATTTAAAAACAAACTAAAGACAAGTACAAATAATAAAAGTAAAACAAGGTGAATATTAAAAACTAAAACTTAAAACGATATTAAAACGAAAATTAAAACAAATAATAAAACGTAATTTAAAGCGAAACAATTAATAAAAATAAATCTAAAAGAAGAAATTAACTATCGACTCGAAAATAAAGTTTACTAAATGAAAAAGGAGAGAATAAAACTAAAATGGTACTTTAAAGCTAAACAAGGGAAAACCTAAAGCGGGTACTAAATAAAAGATAAAACTTGAACTTACGAAAAAATATTAATTTTAAAAATAGAAGAAAAATTCAAAAAATACGTAACTTTGAGAAATAAAATCGGAACAACTTTCAGATAAAACTAAACAATTACGGAACAATACTATTAAATAAGCAAGCAGGCAGGCTAGCTACTGGAAGCAGCCAGCCTAGCTGCTTAATTTGGCGCCATTTTCATGCATGCATGAGCATGCATCGTACTTTCCATCGTAACCAACATGGTATTTCCATCGTAGCCAAATATGCATGTAGTTTAGGATCGTACTTGGGGATCGTACTAGGAATCGTAACACCCCATCGCATTTTAAATGGTTTCCATCGTACTCATAATCGCAACATCAGATCGTACCCAAAGATTGTAAACATGGATCGTACCCACATATCGCACTCTATGATCGTACCCACGATCGCAACAAGTGATCGTGGTGAGGATTATGGAGTGTGATCGTAGTGACGATCGTACTGGGTGATCGAATCAATGGATCGCAAGTAGAAACCCTAGGGTTTATGCGATCACACTTACTTGATCGTACTGGTGAAACCCTTAAGCAGTACGATGGCAACAATAAGCAAATAAGCAAATACCAAATAAGCACTTATCTAAAAACTTAACCAAATCAAATTTAAGAAAAAGCTAATATACCAAAATTTAAAAACTTTTAAGAATACTAAATAATAAAAATATTTAAAAACAACTTTTTATAATAATTAACTAAAAAGCACTTAATCAAAAATAAGAAAATTAACAACATAAGCACTAAAATACTTTAAGCTACAAAAATCAAACATTAAAAGATCAATAAGCATAAATTTGAAAACTTGAAAACTACGAAATAAGCAAACTTTAAAAGGACTAAACTTTTTAAGAAAACTAAAAAGTAAATAAGCTAAATACAAAATAAGCCAATAAGATTGTCAAACATATAGTTTAATTCGTATAAAAGCTTAGATGAAATAAAAAGATGAACTTTTTAAACAAACATCAAATTCAACAAGACATGTATATAAAGAGATCTGATTTAAGATCATATAAAAAAACTGAGAAAGATAGAATAAGATTAAGATTAAAACAAGAATTAAGCTATTTGAAAGTAAACTTTTGATTACAAACAAGAAAGGAAGATAAAAGATTGAGATCCTAGTGAGAGAAACTGTCACTTTCTCTCTCTAGAATCACCTACCAAAATGAAAATGAAAACTACCCTAAACTAAAACTAACCAACCCTCCTAAATGAGTTTAGGAGGGTATTTATAGGAAATGGGGAGGTGCATGTGTTTCCTCCTCTTTCTTTCTTTCTTCCCGTCTTCTCGTCTTTTAAGTTCTTCGACTTTGTCTCGGGATTAATTAAATTCGTCTTATAATTTATTTATTTATTAGACTCGAGTTCTTCGGCTTTATTAAACTTTCGTCTTTTAGACTTGTTCTTCGATAAATCTTCAGAATAGGCCTTGGACTTCCGTTCTTTTTGCATTCTTGATCTCTTGACTTCGTCTTTTTGTCGTTTCTTCGATAAAAGCTCGTGAAAGCCCGTGTTTTCTTCCCTTTTCACATTTTGGTCCTAAATCACAACAAAAACACAAACCACGCATAATTATGACATTTACGACATAAAATACACGTTTTGGCTTGGTTATTATTGTAATTAAGTGGTAAAAGGATGGGTGTTTTCACACCTATCACAAAGCACAAGATTTGCAAATATCAGCACACTTACACTTCAATATCAGATACCAACACTTAAAAACCTTAAACAACTACATAAAATAACATATATATCACAAAACATGCAGTCCCAAACAACAGTTTAAAATCTGAATTCCAATTTCAACAAAGGAAAAGTGTTTTTCAGGTTAAACCAAGCATAAACATGCATCATAATAGTATCCTCAAACACTTAGAACAAGATTCAATCCACAAGAACACAACATACAATAGCAAAATACCAAAATAACATAGAACCACTTTTTTAATAGATTTTTGGGAGAAAGGGTTCAAACCTCATGAATGTACATCCACACTCACGAATTGTTTGAGCTTTTGTGGTATCTTAACAACCACAAGCTTCCAGTAAGCTGCTAAGATGAACAAGGTGAGTAACAAACATATTATATAAAAGAATGGAAAATGAACAAGATTTCTTCCAAGATTGTTCCCCACTCCTTGAATCCTCCCAAACCACAAGCTTCACTACACCTTGAGAAGTGTCTTATCAGGGTGTTATGATCAACTTACGATCCAAAAGTTCAAGTGTTTGAACTAAGAACTTACGAAAAATCAGATTTTTGGAAAAATTTGGAAACACTTACATAAAACTTAAACCAATCATTTAAACTTCATAAACATATAGCAAACATAAAATAAAGGTGCCACTTGGAATTCGTCACAAGATTCAAACACTATTTCATTCACTTGATAATAGGATTTACACAACTTTGACCAAATGAAAAACCAAGTGCAAGAGACTATGTTGTAACCTAAGGCCTTTATATAGGCTCACAATGGTTATAGGAATCTAAAAATAACTAAAACCCTAGTTGCTTGAAGTTCCCATAATGCCCTTGAAATTTTTAATTTTTTTGACTGAATTTGGTGTTGAAGCTGTTACATGTGACCATTTCTTGTTGTTATGCGATCTTGGACGCCCAACAAAGCTTAGAAATGAAGCAAAATGTTTGTGAGGCGTTGATTTGCTGGCACACTTTTGTCTTCGTCTACAAAAGTAGCAGGGGAAGGCTCATGTGAAAATTATGGTGAGGTGGCAAGGGATTTGTGAGTTGGGTTTTGTTAAGTAAGGCCTTAATTATAAATCTAGAGGAGATTAGGACTTAATTGTTAGGATTTAAGAAAAACCCAAATTGATTATGAACATGATGAACACAAGGTTTGATCTGATTAGGTTTTAAAAAGGGTGTTTAGCGCGTGTTTAACTAATTAAATAAATTAGTTTAAAACCAGTGGTGAGTGGATGGTGATGTGGCATAATGGTGAGTTGTGATTGGATGAAAAGTGTTAGTGAGGCACGTGTCACTTGCTGGTTGGTCTAGGTAAGTTTCATGTCTCCCATATTCAACCCCTCTTCTTTCTTCATTCTTTCATTTCATGTTTAAATGAACCAAAACAAATTTCCCTTTGTTAATGAAGTTTTATTTTTTAGACTTTTGCCACAAAACTTTTGCAAAGGTATTTCAAGGACTTGTTTTTTAATATCTTGATATTTGAAGGGTTGATTTTGGCATTTCTTCATTCTTCAAGGTCTTCACTTGTATCTTTATCTTCATGGAGGACTAAAAGTGACAAGTCTTCAAATTTAAGGGACCATTCTTGCCAATTCTTCAAAGTTGAGGGTCCTTTTGTAAATTTGACAAACTTTAGGTACCAAACTTGTAATTATGAATATACAAGGGTTTAAACTGTCAATTATTCAATAATCGAGGACCCTTCTTGTTCAATCTTCAATTCTTCAAGGACTTTTCTTGGAAAATCAACTCTAGGGCCCGGTTCATTGTGCGGCTTCGTTCCCCGTGTTCGTTTTTACTTGTTTCTTGTGATCTTTTGTCATTTTCTCGATATCCGTACCTAAAATACACATTGAAAAAAAACATGCATATATTTGTCACATTTTATGATATTCTAACCATTCTAAGCCCGTTTTGGACGATGAGACTATGTATAAAGGTAGTCTCATCACTACCCCATACTAAACCATTGTCGTGCCCTCACGCAATGCTAGAATAAAGTATCTTAGCACCTCCAAAATTCATTTTTATGCACTTTTATTGAATCATAAACTTACTACACTACTATTACTTCTACTACTAGCGTTTTAGACATAATGTAGGATTTTCATCGGAAAATGGGATGTTTAGGTTCATAGAACAAGAACACGTGAATGCTTCGTTAGAAATAATTTCGTCGTCCTCGATTTTCAACCAATTCCATGCTAAGCGTGCAACGAGATCATTGTCATTATAAGTTAGTAATGCTAACACTACTCATATGCCCTAATCACTTACTTAGACTCCCTTAATCCTATTTGGTATCTCTTATATTTTATTTTTGTCTTGAATGATCACGAGGATACATTTTTTACTTATGGGATAATAGATATTTAGGTACTAAAATAGATTCATAACGGTGTAACCAAGACCATTGAATTAATAACCCCCCCCCCTAATAGACAACGATGTCAAAAAATTAAGTCAACAAGAAGGATCGATAAACACGGTTTTATAACGGTTTTGAACATGAGACTTATTACCAAGACTTTTATACGACACCTAACGGATGGGCTTTATTATCATAGGTTTACCTCCATCTTTTATTCAACTCCGCCATAGAGCTTTTATTATGACTTCAGTCTTGCCTTGCCTTTTATTTAACCTCGCCATGATGTGTTTATTATGGCCAAAGACGTATACCCACATGCTAAAGCGAATTTTGGATCTATATAGCTTCAAAGATTAAGGCTTAATTCACTTTCAATTTGGGCAATATTTTTCAGCCTTGTGAGCTTCAAATTTTTGCTTAATTTAGGTGATCACTTGAAATCTTATTATTGGGTGAAGCTTTCGGTTATTCAGGTTGCCAATACTTCAAAACCATCACGCTAGCGATAACTTAATGTCTTCCTAATATAATTACATGGAAGCTACTAGAAAAGACTAGAAACCAACAATCAAGACTAAACCGCTAAGATAATACTTGTTAGCAAAATATATATACAAGCGATGGGAGAATAAGCAAAACAACGAGAACACATGAGTTTTTGAAAGAATACGAGTACTCTATGTTTAGCATAGTAACTGTAAATAACTCTATCATTTCTCGTCCTCATTTAAGAGACTTAGCCTAATATAAGTTAAGGAATCGAAGCTAAGTGCTCAACACGCACGGTCGAGTCAAAAATTACTCTTATTCTCGCCATCAGAAAATCTACATTCGCGACTTCAAACACTTATGAAACATGAGAAAAAATTTAAAATTTGGCCATTTTTAGCCTTATTTTGCAACAAAACGATAAACAAAAAGATAAACTTTGGAAAGCGTGAAGGTTTGGCAAGGCAAGTATCTGTTCACCCCCTACACTAGAGTTAAACATTGTCCTTAATGTTTTGAATCTAAGGGTAGAATACCCCCATACTAGAGACGAAGTCGAATGCTTAATCTTGCATGGAAAGGGCAGAACCATTAAATCAATAGCCGTTTATGAAGTGTGCTAAAAACCTAAGGTTAGAACATCAAAGGATATATCATATGGATATCGAGAAATTATTCAATGCAAACGATCAAGTGCTCATGCAAAACGAACACGAGAGGCTCCAATCGTGAAGATCATGATCATCTAAAAACCACAATGTACAAACAACCAAGGAACAAAGGTTAGAAGGGCACAAATCCCCTCACGTTAACTACATTAGAAAGCGATAATATGTACATGGATAAGCATGGGACTCCCCCATGGGGCACCTCGTTTTTTATTACCGAGTCATGAGCCCGACTCGATCCCCTTAATACTAATTATACTTGTTCGAGGTATTTCAAAGAAGGAACTTCCCCACCAAAGTAGTGCTTCAACCTATGGCTATTCACCTTAAAGTTAAGACCATCATTTTGAGCTAGCTCGATGGTCCCATAAGGAAACACTTTGGTAATGGTGAATGGTCCGGACCAACGGGATTTCAACTTGTCGGAAAAGATTTTCAATCTTGAGTTAAAAAGAAACACTTGATCTCCAATGTTAAAAACCCGATTTTTAATTTTAGAATCATGAAAGTTTTTAGTTTTCTCTTTATAAATCAATGAAATTTTATAAGTAATGTCTCTCAATTCATCCAATTCATTTAATTTCATTTTCCGGTGTTTTCCCGCGGTCTCAATGTAATCATTACAATGCTTCAGGGCCCAATAAGATTTGTGTTCGAGTTCAATTGGTAAGTGGCAGTTCTTCCCATACACAAGCTTGTTAGGAGTGCACCCAATGGGCGTCTTATGAGCGGTACAAAAGGCCCATAAAGCATCGTCTAACTTATCCGACCAAGATTTTTGGTTCTCAGCTATCGATCTCTCTAAGATCCTCTTGAACGCTCAGTTTGAAACCTCGACTTGCCCACTCGTGTGCGGGTGATAAGTCGTAGAAACCCGATGTGTAACCCCATATTTCTTTAGAACCCTTTCGAATTAGTCATTACAAAAATGGGTTCCAAGATTGCTTATGATAGCACGAGGGGTTCCAAACCGAGAAAACAATTGCTTCAAAAACTTGACTACCACACGAGCATCGTTTGTGGGTAAAGCCTTAGCTTCCACCCACTTGGATAGGTAGTTAACAGCGACAAGGATGTACTTATTACCACGAGATGATGGGAACGACCCCATAAAATAAATTCCCCAAACGTCAAAGATCTCACAAACTTAGATGATGTTTTGTGGCATTTCATCGTTTTGTGAGGCTTTTCCTTGTCGTTGGCATGACTCACATGACTTGAAAAGTGCATGTGCATCTCGGTAAATAGTAGGCCAAAAGAATCCGGCATCAAAGACCTTTTTTGCCGTGAGATTAGCACCATGGTGACCAGCCGTTGGTCCCTCATGACAAGCTCTAAGGATATTAGAAGCTTTGATTCCATAAACACAACGTCAAACAATTTGATCCGCACAAGTCCGAAATAGGTAAGGGTCGTTCCAAATGTAGAACTTGACGTCATGAAAGAATTTTCGTTTTTGTTGAGTCGTCATACCCTTAATGATTAAGTTGCCGGAATGGTAATTTGCGATGTCCGCAAACCATGGGTTAGATGAGTCTTTCTTAGAATTCACTACACCAAGTGACTCAAGAGGAAATGTTTCGGTGATTTCCTTGTTCCCATACACACTTTGATGAGGATCTTCCAAGATGATCGGCCGCTAGATTCTCGGCTCCTTTTTTGTCAAGGATCGTGACATTAAATTCTTGGAGGGGGAGAATCCAACGAAGCAATCTCGGCTTTGCATCTTGTTTAGCCAAGAGGTACTTGATTGTCGAATGATCCGTATACACTATGCATTTGGTCAAGACGAGGTAAGGTCGTAAATTCTCAAATGCATACACCACGGCAAGGAATTCCTTCTCCGTTGTAGTATACTTAAGTTGAGCCTCGGTCATCTTCTTGATAGCATAGTGAATAGACAAGAAGTGCTTTTCATGACATTTCCCCAAAACGGCCCCAATAGCGTAATCACTTGCTACACATAAGTTCAAAGGGGAGGTTCCAATTGGGAGCAACAAGAATGGGAGCTTCAGTAAGTTTCCTCTTAAGGATTTCAAAGGCTCGTACACAATCTTCGTTAAAGACAAAAGGTGCATCTTTTTCGAGGATATGTGTAATAGGTCGAGATATCTTTGAAAAATCGTTGATGAATCGACAATAAAATCCTGCGTAGCCTAGGAAACTCCTAACTCCCTTAACGGTTTTGGGATGAGGTAATTTGGCGATAACGTCTATCTTAGCTTTGTCTACCTCAATCCCCGCTTTCGAAACCTTGTGCCCTAAGACGACTCCTTCTTTAACCAAAAATTAACATTTTTCCCAATTAAGCACAAGGTTGGTTTCCTCACAACATTTTAACATATGTGTCAAATTCCCAAAACACGAAGTGAACGAACTACCAAACACGGAAAAGTCATCCATAAAGACTTCCATCGTCTTCTCGATCATGTCATGAAAAATAGCCATCATACACCGTTGAAAAGTTCCCGGTGCATTGCAAAGTCCGAATGACATTCTACGATAGGCAAACGTTCCATATGGACACGTAAACGTAGTTTTTTCTTGATCACGAGGATCGATGGGGATTTGGAAGTAACAGGAAAAACCATCTAAGAAGCAATAGAAATCATTTCCCGTAAGACGCTCCAACATTTGATCCATGAAAGGCAAGGGAAAATGGTCTTTACGAGTGGCGTCATTCAACTTACGACAGTCGATACACACCCTCCAACCGGTCACGAGTTGACATGGAATTAACTCGTCTTCATCGTTTGGCACAATGATCATTCCTCCCTTTTTAGGGACACAATGAATGGGACTCACCCAAGGGCTATCGGAAATATGGTAAATCATTCCCGCGTCAAGGAATTTAAGGACCTCCTTTTTGATGACGTCGTGAATTTTGGGGTTCACCCTCCTTTGACATTGGATTGTGGGCTTGTAGTCTTCCTCCATTAAGATTTTGTGGGTACAAATTAGGGTTGATTCCCTTAATGTCAGATAATTTCCACGCAATTGCCCCTTTGTGGTCCTTCAAGACATCGATAAGTGCGGTTTTTCATCATCCGAAAGATCCTTCACAATAATAACCGGCAAATTATCGTGTCCTTCCAAGAATATGTGTTCAAGATGAGGAGGAAGATCTTTCAACTCGAAGATTGGTGGTTCCTCGATTGAAGATTTGGGTTCGATACTCATAACCTCCACCGGCGGAGGAAATGGAAAATCGTTGAGAAATTCCTTGATAATCGAAAAGTCCTCATCGTTTCCGAGGTCTTCATTACAAGTACGAGGAACGTCAAATTATTCAAACGTAGAACCACCTCCTTCAAATGGAGTGAAGGATGGTGTCGAATTATCAAGAATAGGATCGAGCATAGTGGGATTGCCACTATTTTCTTCATTACCAAAAGCTAAGAATACCTGTGAAAATTCCTCTCAAACGACATCGATCATATCAACATGGTTTATCTTCACGACGGAATAAACATGAGAAAGTTGAGAGTTTTGAGTTGCGTTTATAACAAGTTCCTCGTCGTTGAAATGTAAGGTGATTTTCCTAGCATGCACATCAATCAACGCCATTGATGTATCCAAAAAAGAACGAACTAAAATAAGAGGAACTTGAGGATCCATGATCGACTACGATAAAGTCTACCAGATAATAGAACTTTCCCGCTTTCACAAAATTGTCTTCGACCAATCCACATGCAAGAATCGTAGAATGATCGGCCATTTCGATAGACATTCTTGAAGGAGTAAGATTAGGAAGATTGAGCGACTTGAAGATTGCAAGAGGAATCAAATTAATACTAGCACCAAGATTGGCCAAGGCATAGCATTCGTCCCTATCTTGAATAACACATGGATTACAAAATTTATCGGGATCACCGACTTTTTGTGGTATGCGGTTAAGATAAACCGATGAACAACTAGACAATTGTTGCAATTTCTCCTTGTTGTTTAACATACTCTTAAATTTGGCGGCAAATCGAGGCATCATGACTAAAGCGTCGGCAAAACATATGTTAAAATACAAATCACGAAACATTTTCATAAAAAGCTCAAATTGGTAGTTGTCACGCTCTTACAATTCCTCCTTATGAAGTCTCGATGGGTAAGGTAAGGGTGGTGTGGTGATGAGACTGCTTTTATACATAGTCTCATCGTCCAAATTGGGCTTAAAATGCATAAAATATCATTAAAACTGCCAAATATATGCTCGTGTTTGTTGCTTGTGTATTTTAGGTACAGATATTGAGGAAATGGCAAAAGATCACAAGAATCATTGAAAAACGAACACGGGAAACGAAGCCGCACAATGAACCAGACCCAAATCTGGAATTTCCAAAATAGACCTTGAAGAATTGAAGATTGGCAAGATTGGCCCCTCTACTATTGAAGACTTCGTAATTTATACCCTTGCAAATCTCATTTATTGCATTTGGGTCCCTAAATTATCAAGTATTTACAAGATCAGTCCTTGGAGAATGAATAATGTGCATTAAAGACCCTTGATTAAAGTTTGCTATTTGAATGTGCCAAAAATGACAAGTATTGCAAACTTATTACAAAGGGAAAAGAAGATTGGTGCTGTTATTACAACATGGAAGAAAGAAGAAACCTTGGGGGCCAATACTGCCAGACAACTAAACTTCCTCACCCAACCAGTGATTGACACCTCACCATACCCACCCATTTACCCAAACCCTTACCCACTTACCCAACCCGTAACCCATAACCCAATACCAGGTTCATTAAATAAACCTGGTCAAACCCACCAGTCAAACCCTCCCTTTCCCTCCTAACACCCATTTTAAATAAACTTTTCCCCTTTTTGGATCTAATCACCCTCTAATCACCCCCTTAAACTCTAAAATTGCCAGGTCCAATTAACCTTAAAACAAAGGGTTTTTCACCCTATTTTTCCAGATCCCTAATTAACTACTTTCTCACCAAAACCTACGTTCCAAATCACCACAATACACACCCATGTGTCTTGTGGGACCCTCCCCTGCCTCGTCCCTTTCCCTCAAAACCCTAAAGCAGACAAAATCAACGTCCCACAAGCTCTACTTGGTCCCCAAGGACTTATAAACGTCCAAGATCATAACAAGACCAGCTGGACATCACAACAACATCACATGGCACAATTTGACCAAAGATTCAATCAAACAACAAGGGCAACTTTGGCATTTCAGCAATTAGGGTTTAGATTATTTTACTATTCTAGAATGATCTGTAGTCCATTATATAAGGACGTATAGGCTTTTCATTTAGCTTTGTTCCAGTTTTTCTAGCAAAACTTTGTAATTCCTTTTTAGTTAATAAAGTTGGTAATTTTTAAGAAAAAGTGTAATTCCTTTTGTTCTATAAAAGTTGGTAAACATTTTTAAGCTAGAATACTGAGTTCCATTTGAATTTGTTCAATCACTTTGTGTTTGAAAATTTCAGAAAAAGGGTTTCTGAAATTGGGGAATTTTTGGTAAAACCTTGTTTCAAGCTTTTGTTTTCAGGATTGTAAGTTGTATGTTTAAGGTGTTTTTGAAAGGAAAAGTATTTGGAAAATATTTGAAAAGTTTTAAAAAGGTTTGAGAAATCAGTTTATTGGATATTTGTGTGTTCTTCATTTTCTTAGCAGGTTGTTGAAATCTTGTTGTCCAAGGATCAGCATAGGCCCGGGCCTATTTGGAGAAGGCTAAGAAGCCTTGGTTGGGCCTGGATGTAGGTCCAACAAGGTAACCACCTTGTCCCTTTATTTTCAGTTTTCATTTTCATGTTTTATGGTTTATGTGATTTTGTGCAATGTGTTAAGTAACTGTTTACGTGGTTGGTTTATGCATATATGTGTTTGTTATGCATGTTAGTAGCATTTAGAATCAAATTGGAGTGGATTGTATGTGATTTGCTTTGAAAAAGTTGAGTTTCAGTTTGTAAAGGGGTGTTTGGATAAGGGTTTAAGTAGGGGTTAAGATCATTAATCTTGCTTAAAACTTGTTGAGACACACTTCATAGGTTTTTTGTAGGTAATATAAGTGGTTAGGTTTCAATTTAATAGGTTTTAAATCAAGTTGTATGCTAAAAAATTGGGAAAATTGGTCAAAAATCAGTAAGTGCATCTTTCTGCTTATTTTGTGTGAATTTGGTCACCAAGTTTGTTTATCTGTTAGGAGATTGGTTATTTTAGGGTTGTGCATTGCTTATATGCCTTGTAGTTGGATTGTATGCAAGATTTGAGCCTTAGAAATTCGGATTTGTGCATGTAAACTTGTTGCTGTTCATCAGACTTGTGTATGCTTAATCAGAAACCTTCATTTGGCATTTTTGCTTGATTGTGTGCTAAGACTTGTGCTTGTTTTGTGTTTGATTGACTCCCTACACTCCAACTGAGTGTAGGGGTGCCCCTTTTATCCAACAAACATCCATAAAAAACCAAGATCAAGTCCTCTTGATCCTTTCTTCACAGGTGAAGAAATCACTTTGTGTTCATCACACTAGCAGCCTAACTGGGCATTTTTTTGATCATTTCAGTTTGATTATAGCTTGTTTTTTATTATAACTTATGTTTTAGAGTAAAGTTAAGTACTGGTTTTGAGTTTTTAAAATTTAAAAAAAGAAAAAAAAAGTTTTTAGTAAAAAGGACGTGGCCAGGACTCGAACCTGCGCCACTCCTCCCACACACCAACGCGTTTACCAAATGCCCTAGGGTCTTTGACTGGTATCTCTTTGGTTTATTTGATATATAAGTAGTGTTTGTTTCTAGCTTATTTAACCATTCAGCTTAGTTTTAAGCTGATTTCAGCTTATTCTTTTTAGCTTTTTACCTTTTAGCATTTTTCTTTGGTTTTTACTAGGTTTTAGGACTTTTTGGTTTAAAAATATTATTTTTCTCGTAATTATTTAATTTACTAGGATTATTTTAAGTTTATATTTTAGAAAGTAATTTAAAAATAGGAAAAAGCATTTTAAAAACCCAAAAAATAGTTTTTAGGTTTTTATTTATATTCTTGAGGTTTATAGCTAAAAAAGTTTTCAAAAAGTCTTATTTTTGATTTTATAGGATTTTAGGGTTTTTAACCAACTTTAAAATTTAATATAAAATTATTAAAAAGGTTTTAGAAACTTTTAATTGCATTTTTGTCTTAGTTACATTATTCTAGATTTTTGGTAATTTTTTAGAATTATTTTATAAACTTTGAATTTTTTTGATTATTTTATTATTATTTTATTATTAAAAATTGAAAATATTTTTTTCTACTTTTTTCATTTTTCCTAGATTATAGACACTTAATTAGGAATTTTGTAACTTTCCAAATATTTTTAGGGCTTTTCATTTATTTTCTAGAATTAATTTAAGTTTTAATTGATTTTAATAGTTTTTAAGTGTTTAAAAATAGTTTTATTAGATTTTAAAATTTTAAAAAATACTTTTTAGCTTAATTAGGATATTTTTGAGGTTTACAAACTTTAAAATCTTGTTTAGGGTTTTTAATAATTAATTGTGATCTTTTGGGCTTTAATTAGCATTAAAAAGTTATTATCTAATTAATTAAAAGGTTTTAGCAAGTTTGGATTTTTTGTAAACTCTTAGAATATTATTGTGGATTTTTAGTAATTTTTAGGAATTTTTAGGTTAAAATTTTAATTTTGGCTCTATTTACGGTTTTACGTGATCGCCTTTTTCGTCTTAGTTTAATCCGACTTCGTAGCCATCTTTTTCTTTCTTATCTCATTTCTTTCTTTTCTCATAACAATAAAATCATCATTAATCAATTCATTACACAACACACTAGCCTCCTCGAGAACGAACTCACTTTTAGGGTCATTTACACACGGTTTTCCTAAATCGTCGTGCTCGCTTGCCCTATTTTATTGCTCTTTTCCTAAAGGGTAGTAAAAACACTACAATCATTTTTGGCACCGCTGCCGGGGAGGCGTGTTGTGTTTTGATTGAACCATTGTTGTTTTTATACTAGCCATAAATAGTAATTGTATTAGTAGCACTCTACTAATACGTATTATCGTTTTTTGGTTTTTGTGTGAATACTATTACTATATTGTATACGTAGAACAATAAATTCACAAGTACTCCAAATACGTGAGAAATCACAAACTTGACTTGGGAGGTCATTACCTAATCATTGTATTCGAATCTCAAACCAAAGAAAAAAGGCAAAAATAGATAAATACTTTCGTGAAGCTCGATTTTGAAAATACAAACTATAAGGTGGGTATAAGGCGGTTGTATTTCACGACCTAAAGGAAAAAGGCTCTTAAGTGCTTCGTGCCGCCTCGTTTTCTCCGCTTGCTTGTGCGTATTTGATTTTGAAAGCTAATCGAGGGTTTTGCCGCCCAAAGTATTATTACATATCATATATATTTTCTTGGTTTCATTTGATTAAACCCTCTTAAACGATTTGGTGTTCCACCATCATTCTAAAGTCATCGAAGGCGTTCACTCCACGTGATCGTTTTCATTCCTTGAGGCTTCTTTAATCAAGAGATTTGATTAAGGAGGAGATTTGTAGATTTTTGTCTGCTTAATACATTCACCATTTTCCAAAAAAGTTAATACCATCAAAAACCACTAACAATTGAAAAATTAAAAACACCAAAAAGAATCTTCTTTGCTCGTCTCCACGTTGTACGTGACGTTTATGCTAACTCGTAATCAAGCAAAACGTGCACGTAGACGAAAGAACAAAACTCCCACTCCAACTCATTCTAGTGAGGAGTCTCCTATTGACGAACCCATTGTACGAGAAGCACCAACCATGGCGAATCGAACTATGATGGAGTTACTTCAAGCACCCACCGAGGGTTATGGAGAAGCTATTGTGATTCACGAAATCCTTGCGGAGAACTTTGAGGTGAAAACGGGTTTGTTGTCGATGATCCAAAACAACAAATTCCGTGGTGATGTGAAGGACAATCCCCACAACCATATCCGCCAATTCAATCGTCTTACCGCCACTTGCAAATTTAAGGATGTCTCGAATGACTCGATTAAGATGATGCTTTTTCCGTATTCCATAGCGGGGCCCGCTAAAATTTGGTTAGAGAAAGAGCCACCCAATTCTATGTTGACGTGGAAGGATCTCGTTTCGAAATTTGTGAACCAATTTTTTCCGCCCTCTAAGTCTACGCATTTGAAGAACGAGATTTCTAAATTTTCACAATAATCAAATGAAAGTTTTTCAACGGCTTGGAATAGGTTTAAGGAGATGTTACATGAATGTCCTCATCACGGTTTTTCCGACTTGCACCAAATAGACACGTTTTACAATGGACTTAATGATCATGAAAGAGATTATTTAAATGCCGCCGCGGGTGGTAATTTTTGTGTAAAACGGTTGAAGAAGCTTTGGTCATAATTGAGAATAGGTCTAAGGTTTATAGCCCTCGTAACACACCGAGTGTTGCCAAATTAGGCTCGTCATCATCGTCTCGTAGTATCAATGCCTTACATGATGAAGCAAATGAAGAAAATCGGTTTTTTGATAGATTTGCTAACCTTATGAACCATTGGAAAAATCAAGAAGCTTCAAATTCCGCTTCGGTTAAAGCGGTTTCTAAGAGTTGTTTGTCGTGTGGTGAAGCTCATGATCTTTCCGAGTGCATTACCGCGGATGGTAACACTTCGAGTGCTTATGTAGCCACGAGAACTTATAACCAAATCGGTCAAGGTTCCCGCCAAAATCAAGCTCCACCAAATTAAAATGCTAATAATTATCGCAACAACCAAGGTAATTATCAAGGAAATCAAAGGAATTACAACAAGGGTAATTATCAAAGTGGAAATGGGCAAATTTCAAACCAAAACCAAAATCGTGATTTTCAAACTTCTACACAAGGTTTTCAAAATGATCACTCCAAAAATCTTCAAGGAGAGTTTTTGAATTATGCTAAGGCTAATGATGCTATGTTTGACAATATGCAACGTGAAATGGTTAGCTTAAGATCCGAGTTGAAAAACGAGCTAAAAAACGAACTTGCTAATGAACTTAAAACTCATGCTAATAAAATGGAAGGAAATGTTCAAAGACTCCAACAAAATCAACAAAAAATGGAGCAAGGTCAACATGAGATTAAGCAAGAATTGTTAAAAGCGGATGCTAGGCAATCTAAGTTTGAAGACCGAATGGGAAAAATGTTTGAAGCTATCATGTGTAAGCCCTCTTCTTCGGGTGGTCTTCCTAGTGATACCATCGTAAACCCGAAAGGAGAATTGAAGGTTATTACTACTCGTAGTGGTAAAACTTTCAAAGAACCCATTTCTCGTCCAAGTACTTCTATGGAGAAGGAAAAAGAGAAAGAACCCGAGGTTGTGGTTGAAAAGGAGCAAATTCCAAGCCCACGAAGTACCGCTCAAACCACACCTACGGTTGAACCAATACCAATCATGGAACCCGATATTCCAAGGCCGATGCCTATGCCTATGCCCCAACCCACACCACCTTTACCCTACCCTTCAAGACGAGACAAGGAAAAGGCACAAGAACGAAATAATTATCAATTTGAACTTTTTATGAAAATGTTTCGTGACTTGCATTTTAATATAAGTTTTGCCGACGCCTGAGTCATGATGCCTCGATTTGCCACGAACTTCAAAAGTATGTTGAATAACAAAGAGAAATTGCAAAAATCGTCTAGTTGTTCTTCGGTTTTTCTTAGCCGCATACCTCAAAAAGTCGGTGATCCCGGCAAGTTTTTAATCCCATGTGCTTTACAAGACATGGAAGAATGCTACGCCTTGGCCGATCTTGGTGCTAGTATTAATTTGATGCCTCTTGAGATTTTTAAATCGCTCAATCTTCCCAATCTCACTCCTTCAAGAATGTCAATCGAAATGGCCGATCATTTACGATTCTAGCTTGTGGAGTAGCCGAGGACGTCTTCGTGAAAGTTGGAAAGTTCTACTATCCCGTAGACTTTATTGTTGTTGATATTCCTATCGATCCTAAAGTTCCATTAATTTTAGGTCGATCATTTTTGGATACCTCGAGAGCACTTATCGATGTGCATGCAAGGAAAATCACTCTTCGTTTCAATGAGGAAGAACTCGTCATTAATGCAACCCAAAACTCCACTCTTTCTCATGTGTATTCTATCACGTCTTTGTACAATGTCAATCCTATCAAAAACATTTGCAAAAGAATTTCAAATAGAGTTTTAGGAGTTGTTGAGAAAAATGAAGTTCCATCCCCTCCGACGGTGGAGGATAAGAGTGTTAAGCCTACGATTCCAATCTCGAGTGATTCTTCGGATGATGAATACGTTGATCCCGATGGGGAAGTTTTCTTTGTTGACAAACGTTTTGAAGACTTACCACCACCTTTGCCAAAACGCTTTTCAAATGTGAGAATTTTTAGTGTGACTAACATTGCTTTAGAAACACCAAATATTTTTGACATAATTAAATCGGGTTTTCACAAAGAGAGTTTAAAAGATGAAAAAGGAAAAGATTTTAAATTGGATTTAAAAGATTTTTATACAACTCTAACTCCGTCATCACCACGTGTTTTGAGTGCTACAAGCTCGTCTTCTCCTTTTGACGATGCTTTGTGTGGACTTAGTGTGGGGGAAGCCCCTTATGTTCCCTCCCCTTTCTCCACCGAGGACGAGATATTTGATCCTGGAATTGATTATAAAGGGAAATCTCGGTCTTCCGCCGATGCAATAAATGGAAAATCTTTTCATTTGATTGGTGCGAGTCTACCTCGAGTAGCTCAATGTTTTTATGACTTACCCATTGTCCCACCCTTCTATTTCTTCTCACCTATTTTCTTGAAACTCTTTGAGTTTTTGTTGACTCATGATGAAGTGGCGTTGATTTGTTTCTCCAATGAAAACGAAAACGCCATCTTTGATCCCGGTATTTTGCACCATCAAAGGACTTTGTCCTTTATACCGGTTGTTTTTGGGCCTTGTTTATCATGTAAGCCCCACAAAAATTTGACCATACCATGATTATCCCTAAATGATCACATTTATGGGGATTCGAGTCGAGCTTTTGACTCGGTTATCAAAAACAAGGTGCCTCGTGGGGGAGACCCATGCTTATCCATGTACATATTATTGCTTTCTAAGGGTATTTGTGCCCTTCCAACCTTTGTTCCGTTGTTGTTTGTGCATTGTGGTTTTTAGATCATGATCTTCACGATTAGAGCCTCTCGTGTTCATTTTATGGGAGCACTCGATCGTTTGCTTTGAAAACTTTCCCAATATCCAAATGATATATCCTTTGATGTTCTAACCTTAGGTTTTTAGCACACTTCATAAACGGCTAATAATTTATTGGTTACACACTTTCCATGCTAGATTAGGCATTCGACTTCGTCTCTAGTATGGGGGTGTTTTCACCCCTAGACTCGAAACATTGAGGACAATGTTTAACTTTAGTATGGGGGGGGTGAATAGATACTTGCCTAGCCAAACCTTCACGCTTTCCAAAGTTTATCCTTTTGTTTATCGTTTTGTTGCAAAATAAGGCTAAAAATCGCCAAATTTTAAAATTTTTCTCATATTTCATAAGTGTTTGAAGACACGAATGTAGATTTTCCGATGGCGAGAATAAGAGTAATTTTTGACTCGACCGTGCGTGTTGAGCACTTAGCTTTGATTCCTTAACTTTTTAGGCTAAGTCTCTTAAATGAGGACGAGAAATGATAGAGTTAATTATAAGTTACTATGCTTAATAAGTGTGTAAACACTTATCCTTTTGCCACTAAAATCAAGTAAAAACAAGTCCTAATCATGTGTTTTATATCATAAATGTCGGAATTACGCGTGGTTTTGTGTTCTTGTGTTTAAATAGGTACAAATGATCCAAAGAAAAGAAAACAAGGGATTTTACGGTCAAATGTTAAAGAAAAGTCCAAGAATAAGACGAAGACAAAGTCAAAAGACCAAAAGTGTACCGACGATCACGAAAACCGGTTAAACCAACACGAGTTTGAAGAAATGATCAAAGAAGCCGAATTCAAGTTCGAGTTTTAACGGATTTAACTTTTTGAAGATATTCGAGCCAAGTGGGTCCCACATTTGGTTAATGGGCCCAAAAGCCCATTTGGTGTTTAAAGTTTTAAGACGGATGGGACTTGTGTGATAAATGGGCCAAGCCCATTTACTTAACAAATTAAAACGGAGGACATATATTTTTGCTAGTAAAAAATAAACGGGTCAAAGCCCAAATGAATAAAGGGGTCGGTTGGTCAATGTTGTCAAGTCTCAACTCACACCCTCACCTTACACGTTCCACCCCACATACTAAATAAATAAAAACCTTTACAACTCTCCCCTACACCTCACGCACAAAATTAACCTCCTTTTCACTCCCCACAATCATCCTTACTCTACACCTCCCCACACCCTATATTTTCCCCCACACGTTTTGACTTTACCCAACCCAACCAATCACCCACTTCACCCCACGTGTCTTCACACACATTTCTACCCACTTAACAGATATTTAATTAAGAAAAAAAAAGTTACCCCATCTCTCTCTTATTCTTTTCGTCAAAAACAAAGCAAATCCCTTCTCCTCCATTTTTACACAGCCACCTCTTTCAAAACCCTAATTCACCTAAGCTATTTACCATATCATAAATTAGGGCTTTTACCTTTAATAGGTAATTCACCTAAATCAAATTAATTCCCCCAAGATTCAGAGGCAAGCACTACAAGGTGGTCCTCAAATCTCCCAATCATAATATTCCTCTATGGCAATCCGCGTGAAGAAAGAGAAATAGAAGATCCAACGGTTCAATTTTTAGCTTTCATCTCAAGCTTAATCAAACAGTTGAGAAAAAATCCCTTGGAGAAAGAGAATGAAGACCCCAAGCTCATGGTTTATCTATAAATAGTGGGGGATACTCAGTTTGAAGATTAGTCCATTTTTTATAAGCTTTTCTTTATTTTCAGTTTTTTTTAAAATAGGAGTAGATTAGATTTAATTTTCTGAAAAATTAGATTAGGTTTATTGTGTTTTTTTAATTCCCAGTTATGTAATCTTTTATTAATATTAATGAAAAAGTTTAGTTTTATTTAATTTCGTCTTATTTAAATTTCTTGAATCTGTTTATTTCAATTTAGTTACTGTTCGAATGAAATTAATAAAAAAAAAATTAATAAATAAATATTACTGTTCTTTCGAGAGTGATTGGATCGAGCCATCGTTTGGGTTCGAGTGATTCGTTTGGAAGAGAATGATGAAGGTTGATGTTGATGTTTGAAGATTGGTGTTTGTTCGGTTTTCGATAAGACGGCTCAGCGCTTCAGTCTTCTTCCCAACGACATCGTCTCAAGGTTCTTAATCCCCTTTTAATGTTTTTGTTTCAGTTTTTTTGATTTAACTGCTTTAATGATTTGGTTTATGTTTATGATTTGATCAGCTTTTGTTTAAGATGATTTTTATTAAGTTTTTGTTTGTTTTTTTAGTTTTTGTTTGGATTTGCTAATTATGTTATCAGCCTTTGCGAATACTGTTAATTGAGCTTGTGCTTATTTTCGGATTTTATTAGTGATAGGATCGTTTGGTTTGCTTATTGCTTATTGAGTTTGTTGAATCTTGCTTAGTGATAGATTTGCTTATTTTCAGCTGCTCGTATAGCTTATTGGTAATTTGGTTGTTTATAGCTTATGTAGGATACGTTTATTTCGTTATTTATAGAGCACTGCTTATTTGCCTTTTCTGTTTAGTTGTTACAGCTTATTATGTTTCTTTTTAGTTTGCTTGCTTTACTATTACTGTGCTGAAACTAACTGATCCTAACTGGTCTGTTGGTTCTTTCCAATTTACAGTTACTTTCTATCTGTGTGCTTTCCAATTTAAGTTCCAAAAATAATAAAAGAAAAAATAAAAAAAAATAAAAAAAAGATATTAAGCAAATTTTGTCACTGCTGGGTATTGAAACCGTGACCCCTCGCATAATAACCAACACCCCAACCAATTAGTATGTATCTCTTTTTGTGTTCCTTAATGCAATGTTTAATTAATGTAGAGTCTTAATTATTTGGCAGTTTTCAATTAAATAGATTTAAATAAGTTTTTAATTTAATTAATTTTTAGTATAAGTTTTATTTCAAATCCTTTAATCCGTTTTTTTTTAAATAAAAAGATATAAAAAATATTTTAATTTTATTTACGTTTATAAATTTAAATTAGTTTTAAATTTACTTTTATTTAAAATAGTATTCTTTTAGTTTTTTTTTTTAAATTGAGTTTTAGAATTTAATTTTCATTTAGTTTACTTAAAATAGTTTACATATAAAGTCTTTCTTTTTAATTGGTTTTGAATTAAATTCGATTTAAATTTCGTTTAAGCTTTTAAATAGTTTTATAATTTTTAATTAGATTAAATTAGTTCAAAGTTTTTGTTAGATTTATTTAAATTTTAAATTAGTTTTAGTTTAAAATTCCAAAATAGATTTTACCAAAAACAAGTTAAGTCAAAACGTTAAACCGGAAATCAAATTCGAGTCGAATCGAGGAAAAACGAACTTAATTAAAAGGACTAAAAATCCTAGTTTCAAAATGGCGCCGCTGCCGCTTCGCTCGTACGATTGACGATTTGTCGTGAAGAGGTTTGGATTTTGGGATCCGTTCATTCTTTGAACGTTACGTTTCTTGCACAAAAAAAAATCAAAAACACAAAAAAATCAAAAACTTAAAAATACAAAAAAATTAAAAAATCACAAAAGCAATTTCTTTCCTAAGAATTGCGCCAAAAAAATTTTTAAAAAAAATCAAAAGTAATACTTTTTCCTAAACGTATTACACCAAAAATATTACGTATTAGTGTTAATTTTTAGTTCGATTTCTTTCGATTTTTCTTGTGTATATATATTTTTCTAAAAAAAATACAAAAATATTCTTCTTTATCCTCTATTGTGTTTAATTCTTTTTCTCAACCCCTCTTATTTATAATTCTTCATGGATTTGTCTTGCGTTCGGTGTGGGAGACCATGGCTTGGTTTTCCAATATGTCCATGGTGTACTTGTGCGAAGTGTGGTTCCGATATCGACAATACACAATTTGGATTTTGTCCATTGTGCAATTCTAGAAATTCGTACTTCTCCTCTTACACAAATTTCTCCCCTCCTCCCGTCTATGACAATCCCTATCCTCAACATGCACCGGGTTTTTCTCAATACCCGTGTTGCAATCATTGTGGGGGGCCTCACGATACTTCTTATTATCAACCGATGAATTATGAGCCACATCCGTGCTATAATTCCGGTTTTCAAAATTTTGGACCCCCACAAAACTCCGTCGTTCATCAACCTTCTTTTAAGGAACAAAGCATTAGTTTGGATGAAATTCTAGAAAGCTTAAAACAACTCAAAATTAGCTTGCATGACGAAAGACAACAAGAGCAAGTATCTACTCTTAGTGTTTCTACTCCTCCTCTTGTGCGTTCTTACTATTATGATGATGATGACGATGAGAATACTATTTCTTGGAATGATCTTTGTGCTCAATGTCCTAGTGCAATTGAAATTCCTTCTCTCAATATCCCAAATGCATCTAAGGATTTTGATACATCGAGTGAGATTAGTGATTTTGGGCTCGACAAATTCTTTGCTGAAGTTTGTGATGTGCCGATTTTTGCTGAGCTTACGGACACGGTTGTTCCGCTAGTCCATGATCACATACTCACAAATCCAAAAGCGATAATTAATTCTTCCAATAAGAGTTCTATATGTGGTGAGTATGATGATTTCGTCTTCGAGCCCGAGATTAAGGAAATTATCGACCGAGAGCTAGCTCTTTTACCTCCACTTCCACCTACAAGTGAGGTCGATTTTTCCAATATCGAGGCCGAACTTGATGAGTTGGAACGTCTTATTTTTAATAGTAATGACGAACCAACTCACATGACCACGCATCCAATTCTCTAGGAGTTACCTAATAAACACTCCTCTAATGATTATTACGTTTACCACATTCTTGAGGATTTAACTTATCAACAAATCCCACAAATGAATGATGGTTTCGTACTTGATCGTGATCTCTTCGAGAGAATTTCTAAAATCCTCAATGAGGGGAACGACAAACATTTGTTTGACGAGCCTATCTATGATGAAGAAATCGAAGAGATTCACGTTCATGAGGATGAATGCTTTGACCCGGGAGGTGACATTGACCATTCTATGATTGATACCTTTACGGCTTTGCCGGATAGTGACCATCCATTGTCTTTGGGGGATGACAATTTGTCTCCTTTACCCATCCCACCTCCCGTGGATCACGACCTCACATACTTTTCGTATGTTGAGAGGACCTTTTTACCTTTAATGACTTATCCTCCTGCCTCTCATTTATTATGTTCCTCCGGGACCGAGGATAAGATTTTTGATCCCGGTATAACATTCGAGGCTTCCCCATGGACCATTTAACTCGGGGTCGAGTCAGGCTCGTGACTCGGTTAACAAAAACAAGCGCTTCTCGGGAGGCAACCCGATTATCTATCTTTTATCTATTTTCACCAATAAGTGTAGGGGGAGCCGTGTAGGTTGTTTGTTTTGTGTGTTGTGATTGTGTGCAGGGACATGTGCTTTGATGATCCACTTTTGGTACTTTTGACGAGACCCGTGTTCCCGTGTTACCCGTGTACCCGGTTCCTTCGATAAGTTTTTGCTATTGTGATTCTATCTTGTATATAAATAAAACGAATAAATGTAATCACTTTAGTTGTCCTTTCCTTAGCTCGATTTAAACAACGTACTCAATGTCCTAAGTGTAGGGGAGTTTATTCTCCCACTTGCTTAAACATGGAGGACAATGTTTATATTAAGTGTAGGGGGATTTCTATCGAATTTTAGTGGCCTTTTCCATGAATTTGACCCCATTTTACCGGAACATTAAAAAAATTTTCAACGTTTTTCAAATTTTTGATCTATTTTGGCCTAGTAGAATTTTTATTTAATTTCTTTTCTTTTATTATCGCATCATAATAATTTCCATTTCAAGAATAAAGTCAAAAATGAAATAAATAAATAAAATGGTTTTAATAAGTTTAGATATCTTTGATATATTATGCCCGTCGTGAATATTTTGACTCAACCCGAGTTTACTTATCCAAGTTTACTCTAGCTAGTATCCTTAACCATATGGACCTTAATTGGTTTATTAGGCTAAGCATCCACGAGTCTCATTCCTTGAGATTTTAAATTGTGGAGAACGAGAGATGATACAGTTAATTATAAGTTCGGTATTCTTTCATTAACTTATGTGAGTTAGTTATGATCTTTTTCTCCCATCACTTGTTAATAAATATATTTGCAATAAATAAGGTTGTACGATTTAAAAGGTTACTTAGCTTCTAGCACAAGATCGTTTAAAAGTTGCTCGGTATTAATTAGAGTTCATAGCCAAGGCATAACTTATTGAAACGGGACGCGAAGATTGGCTTAT
The DNA here is from genome assembly GCA_025667525.1 of Glebionis coronaria. Classification (NCBI taxonomy): domain Eukaryota; kingdom Viridiplantae; phylum Streptophyta; class Magnoliopsida; order Asterales; family Asteraceae; genus Glebionis; species Glebionis coronaria. The sequence goes on from CM046874.1 coordinate 447,575,642, forward strand.
CCAAAAAGGCCCTAACAAGGCATGAGGATACCCGAGTCTAAAAAGGCCCTCACAAGGCATGAGGATTCACTTTTTGCTAAAGATCCTAAGATGATGTGAAGATCATTAATCCAAATCAATATGAAGGATCAAGACACACGACGAGAAGCAATTACTCCCCTAAAGATCATGGAGAAGTCTATCCAAAAAGACCCTAACAAGGTATGAGGATAAACAGATCCAAGTCCGAAAAGGAGGCGGATCGTTGTATATCAAAATCCTAAATAAAGAAGAGGATAAATGAAGAAGTCGTGGTCAACGTATGAAGCATCTTTCACTCCTTATGAAGATGTGAACCAAAATGAAGAGAAGACCATAATTTCAAGATCGTCTCTCAAGATTTAAAGTTTGAAGTACAAGCCAAATATCGGTCCGAGAAAGGTCTCAAATCGTGAAACGATTTATGCCAAGATATGAACTTTATGAGGTTTCGAGAAGCCGTTTTAAAAGATTTTGTCCTTTAGCTAACTATTGATTAAATCGTTCCACTTTATTTTCGGCCTTAATAAATTATCGAAAGAAGTCAAAAATGCATCCTCGTGATCATTCAAGACAAAAATAAAATACAAGAGATACACCGTAGGAATAAGGGGGTCTAAGTGATTAATTAAACCACATGAGTAAGTGTTAGTTGTGCTAACTTGTAATAACAATGATCTCGTTTTTGAGCTTGGTATGGGGAACGTGAACTTGAGAGTGATTAATATTCATGACACCAAAGCCCCAATCTAAGTCTTAGATTTCTTTACGAGTTTCTTCCATCTAATAATTTCCAAGTTAAACAAATAATTATAACTTTTGTCTCTTTATTAAGTTTTATCTTTTCGTCGAAGTAGTAGTAGTAATAATAGTAATATAGGCCATTATGGATTGATTATGAGGAAAATGTAACTTATGCTTTAAAACTATGCATTGCATGGGGTCATTGCAATGGTCAAGTGTAGGGGATTTAATAAGTGTGTAAACACTTATCCTTTTGCCACTAAAATCAAGTAAAAACAAGACCTAATCATGTGTTTTATATCATAAATGTCAGAATTACGCGTGGTTTTGTGTTCTTGTGTTTAAATAGGTACAAATGATCTAAAGAAGAGAAAACACGGGATTTTACGGTCAAATGTTGAAGAAAAGTCCAAGACTAAGACGAAGACAAAGTCAAAAGACCAAAAGTGTGTCGACGATCACGAAAACCGGTTAAACCAACACGAGTTTGAAGAAATGATCAAAGAAGCCGAATTCAAGTTCGAGTTTTAACGGATTTAACTTTTTGAAGATATTCGAGCCAAGTGGGTCCCACATTTGGTTAATGGGCCCAAAAGCCCATTTGGTGTTTAAAGTTTTAAGACGGATGGGACTTGTGTGATAAATGGGCCAAGCCCATTTACTTAACAAATTAAAACGGAGGACATATATTTTTGCTAGTAAAAAATAAACGGGTCAAAGCCCAAATGAATAAAGGGGTCGGTTGGTCAAAGTTGTCAAGTCTAAACTCACACCCTCACCTTACACGTTCCACCCCACATACTAAATAAATAAAAACCTTTACAACTCTCCCCTACACCTCACACACACAATTAACCTCCTTTTCACTCCCTACAATCATCCTTACTCTACACCTCCCCACACCCTATATTTTCCCCCACACGTTTTAACTTTACCCAACCCAACCAATCACCCACTTCACCCCACGTGTCTTCACACACATTTCTACCCACTTAACAGATATTTAATTAAGAAAAAAAAGTTACCCCATCTCTCTCTTATTCTTTTCGTCAAAAACAAAGCAAATCCCTTCTCCTCCATTTTTACACAGCCACCTCTTTCAAAACCCTAATTCACCTAAGCTATTTACCATATCATAAATTAGGGCTTTTACCTTTAATAGGTAATTCACCCAAATCAAATTAATTCCCCCAAGATTCGGAGGCAAGCACTACAAGGTGGTCCTCAAATCTCCCAATCATAATATTCCACCGTGGCAATCCGCGTGAAGAAAGAGAAATAGAAGATCCAACGGTTCAATTTTTAGCTTTCTTCTCAAGCTTAATCAAACGGTTGAGAAAGAATCCCTTGGAGAAAGAGAATGAAGACCCCAAGCTCATGGTTCATCTATAAATAGTGGGGGATACTCAGTTTGAAGATTAGTCCATTTTTTATAAGCTTTTCTTTATTTTCAGTTTTTTTTAAAATAGGAGTAGATTAGATTTAATTTTCTGAAAAATTAGATTAGGTTTATTGTGTTTTTTTAATTCCCAGTTATGTAATCTTTTATTAATATTAATGAAAAAGTTTAGTTTTATTTAATTTCGTCTTATTTAAATTTCTTGAATCTGTTTATTTCAATTTAGTTACTGTTCGAATGAAATTAATATAAAAAAATAAAAAAATTAATAAATAAATATAACTGTTCTTTCGAGAGTGATTGGATCGAGCCATCGTTTGGGTTCGAGTGATTCGTTTGGAAGAGAATGATGAAGGTTGATGTTGATGTTCGAAGATTGGTGTTTGTTCGGTTTTCGATAAGACGGCTCAGCGCTTCAGTCTTCTTCCCAACGGCATCGTCTCAAGGTTCTTAATCCCCTTTTAATGTTTTTGTTTAAGTTTTTTTTGATTTAACTGCTTTAATGATTTGGTTTATGTTTATGATTTGATCAGCTTTTGTTTAAGATTATTTTTGTTAAGTTTTTGTTTGTTTTTTTAGTTTTTGTTTGGATTTGCTAATTATGTTATCAGCCTTTGCGAATAATGTTAATTGAGCTTGAGCTTATTTTTGGATTTTATTAGTGATAGGATCGTTTGGTTTGCTTATTGCTTATTGAGTTTGTTGAATCCTGCTTAGTGATAGATTTGCTTATTTTCAGCTGCTCGTATAGCTTATTGGTAATTTGGTTGTTTATAGCTTATGTAGGATACGCTTATTTTGTTATTTATAGAGCACTGTTTATTTGCCTATTCTGTTTAGTCGTTACAGCTTATTATGTTTCTTTTTAGTTTGCTTGCTTTACTATTGTTGTGCTGAAACTAACAGATCCTAATTGGTCTGTTGGTTCTTTCCAATTTACAGTTACTTTCTATCTGTGTGCTTTCCAATTTAAGTTCCAAAAATAATTAAAAAAAAAGAAGATATTAAGCAAATTTTGTCACTGCTGGGTATTGAACCCGTGACCCCTCGCATAATAACCAACACCCCAACCAACTAGTCTGTATCTATTTTTGTGTTTCTTAATGCAATGTTTAATTAATGTAGAGTCCTAATTATTTGGCAGTTTTCAATTAAATAGATTTAAATAAGTTTTTAGTTTAATTAATTTTTAGTATAAGTTTTATTTCAAATCCTTTAATCCGTTTTTTTAAAAAATAAAAAGATATAAAAAATATTTTAATTTTATTTACTTTTATAAATTTAAATTAGTTTTAAATTTACTTTTATTTAAAATAGTTTTCTTTTAGTTTTTTTTTAAAATTGAGTTTTAGAATTTAATTTTCATTTAGTTTACTTAAAATAGTTTACATATAAAAGTATTTCTTTTTAATTTGGTTTTGAATTAAATTCGATTTAAATTTCGTTTAAGCTTTTAAATAGTTTTATAATTTTTAATTAGATTAAATTAGTTTCAAAGTTTTTGTTAGTTTTATTTAAATTTTAAATTAGTTTTAATTTAAAATTCCAAAATAGATTTTACCAAAAACAAGTTAAGTCAAAACGTTAAACCGGAAATCAAATTCGAGTCGAATCGAGGAAAAACGAACTTAATTAAAAGGACTAATAATCCTAGTTTCAATGCTAAACGTAGAGTACTCGTATTCTTTCAAAAACTCATGTGTTCTCATTGTTTGCTTATTCTCCCTTCGCATGTAAATATTTTTTGCTTAATAAATATTGACTTAGCGGTTTAGTTAGGATTGTTGGGTTTCTAGTCTTTTCTAGTAGCTTCCGTGTAATTAAATTGGGAAGACATTAAGGTATCGCCAGCATCACAGTTTTGAAGTATTGGCACCCGAATAATCGAAAGCTTCACCTAATAATAAGATTTCAAGTGCTCACCTAAATCTAGCAAACAATTTGAAGCCCCACAAGGCCTAAAATCTATGCAAAATTGAAAGTGAATCAAGCCTTAATCTTCGAAGCTTTAAAGATACAAAATTCGCTTTAGCGTGAGGATATACATCTTTGGCTAATAAAACCACCGATGAGGCGGATAATAAAAGGCAAGGCAAGACCGAAGTCATAATAAAATCTTCATGACGAAGTTGAATAAAAGATGGAGGTAAACCAAAGATAATAAGGCCCTTCCGTTAGGGGGCGTATAAAAGTCTTGGTAATAAGTCTCATGTTCAAAACCGTTATAAAACCGTGTTTATCGATTCTTCTTGTCAACTTAATTTTTTGACATCGTTGTCTATTAGGAGGGGTTATTGATTTGATGGTCTTAGTTACACCGTTAGGACTCTATTTTTAGACCTAAATCTCTATTATCGCATAAGTAAAAAATGTATCCTCGTGAAACATTCAAGACATAATAAAATATAAGAGATACAACTTAGGAATAATGGGAGAATAAGTACGTGATTAGGGCATATGAGTAGTGTTAGCATTACTAACTTATAATGACAATGATCTCGTTGCACGCTTGGCATGGAATTAGGGTGAAAATCGAGGACGATGAAATTATTTCTAACGAAGCATTCACGTGTTCTTATTCTATGAACCTAAACGTCCCATTTTGCGATGAAAATCATACATTATGTCTAAAACACAAGTAGTAGCAATAGTAGTAGTGTAGCTAGTTTATCGTTCAATAAAGTGAATAAAATGAATTTTGGAGGTGCTATGATACTTTATTTTAGCATTGCGTGAGGGCACGGCAATGGTTTAGTATGGGGGAGTGATGAGACTGCTTTTATACATAGTCTCATCGTCCAAATTGGGCTTAAAATGCATAAAATATCATTAAAACTGCCAAATATATGCTCGTGTTTGTTGCTTGTGTATTTTAGGTACGGATATTGAGGAAATGGCAAAAGATCACAAGAATCATTCAAAAACGAACACGGGAAACGAAGCCGCACAATGAACCAGACCCAAATCTGGAATTTCCAAAATGGACCTTGAAGAATTGAAGATTGGCAAGATTGGTCCCTCTACTATTGAAGACTTGTCAATTTATACCCTTGCAAATCTCATTTATTGCATTTGGGTACCTAAATTATCAAGTATTTACAAGATCAGTCCTTGGAGAATGAAGAATGTGCATTAAAGACCCTTGATTAAAGTTTGCTATTTGAATGTGCCAAAAATGACAAGTATTGCAAACTTATTACAAAGGGAAAAGAAGATTGGTGCTGTTATTACAACATGGAAGAAAGAAGAAACCTTGGGGGCCAATACTGCCAGACAACTAAACTTCCTCACCCAACCAGTGATTGACACCTCACCATACCCACCCATTTACCCAAACCCTTACCCACTTATCCAACCCGTAACCCATAACCCAATACCAGGTTTATTAAATAAACCTGGTCAAACCCACCAGTCAAACCCCCCCTTTCCCTCCTAACACCCATTTTAAATAAACTTTTCCCCTTTTTGGATCTAATCACCCTCTAATCACCCCCTTAAACCGTAAAATTGCCAGGTCCAATTAACCTTAAAACAAAGGGTTTTTCACCCTATTTTTCCAGATCCCTAATTAACTACTTTCTCACCAAAACCCACGTTCCAAATCACCACAAGACACACCCATGTGTCTTGTGGGACCCTCCCCTGCCCAGTCCCTTTCCCTCAAAACCCTAAAGCAGACAATATCAACGTCCCACAAGCTCTACTTGGTCCCCAAGGACTTATAAACGTCCAAGATCATAACAAGACCAGCTGGACATCACAACAACATCACATGGCACAATTTGACCAAAGATTCAGTCAAACAACAAGGGCAACTTTGGCATTTCAGCAATTAGGGTTTAGATTATTTTACTATTCTAGAATGATCTGTAGTCCATTATATATGGACGTGTAGGCTTTTCATTTAGCTTTGTTCCAGATTTTCTAGAAAAACTTTGTAATTCCTTTTTATTTAATAAAGTTGGTAATTTTTAAGAAAAAGTGTAATTCCTTTTGTTCTATAAAAGTTGGTAAACGTTTTTAAGCTAGAATACTGAGTTCCATTTGAATTTGTTCAAACACTTTGTGTTTGAAAATTTCAGAAAAAGGGTTTCTGAAATTGGGGAATTTTTGGTAAAACCTTGTTTCAAGGTTTGGTTTTCAGGATTGTAAGTTGTATGTTTAAGGTGTTTTTGAAAGGATAAGTATTTGGAAAATATTTGAAAAGTTTTAAAAAGGTTTGAGAAATCAGTTTATTGGATATTTGTGTGTTCTTCATTTTCTTAGAAGGTTGTTGAAATCTTGTTGTCCAAGGATCAGCATAGGCCCGGGCCTATTTGGAGAAGGCTAAGCAGCCATGGTTGGGCCTGGATGTAGGTCCAACAAGGTAACCACCTTGTCCCTTTATTTTCAGTTTTCATTTTCAAGTTTTATTGTTTATGTGATTTTGTGCAAGGTGTTAAGTAACTGTTTATGTGGTTGTTTTAAGCATATATGTGTTTGTTATGCATGTTATTAGCATTTAGAATCAAATTGGAGTGGATTGTATGTGATTTGCTTTGAAAAAGTTGAGTTTCAGTTTGTAAAGGGGTGTTTGGATAAGGGTTTAAGTAGGGGTTAAGATCATTAATCTTGCTTAAAACTTGTTGAGACACACTTCATAGGTTGTTTGTAGGTAATATAAGTGGTTAGGTTTCAATTTAATAGGTTTTAAATCAAGTTGTATGCTAAAAAATTGGGAAAATTGGTCAAAAATCAGTAAGTGCATCTTTCTGCTTATTTTGTGTGAATTTGGTCACCAAGTTTGTTTATCTGTTAGGAGATTGGTTATTTTAGGGTTGTGCATTGCTTATATGCCTTGTAGTTGGATTGTATGCAAGATTTGAGCCTTAGAAATTCGGATTTGTGCATGTAAACTTGTTGCTGTTCATCAGACTTGTGTATGCTTAATCAGAAACCTTCATTTGGCATTTTTGCTTGATTGTGTGCTAAGACTTGTGCTTGTTTTGTGTTTGATTGACTCCCTACACTCCAACTGAGTGTAGGGGTGCCCCTTTTATCCAACAAACATCCATAAAAAACCAAGATCAAGTCCTCTTGATCCTTTCTTCACAGGTGAAGAAATCACTTTGTGTTCATCACACTAGCAGCCTAACTGGGCATTGTTTTGATCATTTCAGTTTGATTATAGCTTGTTTTTTTTTATTATAACTTGTGTTTTAGAGTAAAGTTAAGTACTGGTTTTGAGTTTTTAAAATTTAAAAAAAGAAAAAAAAAGTATTTAGTAAAAAGGACGTGGCCAGGACTCGAACCTGCGCCACTCCTCCCACACACCAACGCGTTTACCAAATGCCCTAGGGTCTTTGACTGGTATCTCTTTGGTTTATTTGATATATAAGTAGTGTTTGTTTCTAGCTTATTTAACCATTCAGCTTAGTTTTAAGCTGATTTCAGCTTATTCTTTTTAGCTTTTTACCTTTTAGCATTTTTCTTTGGTTTTCACTAGGTTTTAGGACTTGTTGGTTTAAAAATATTATTTTTCCCGTAATTATTTAATTTACTAGGATTATTTTAAGTTTATATTTTAGAAAGTAATTTAAAAATAGGAAAAAGCATTTTAAAAACCCAAAAAAATAGTTTTTAGGTTTTTATTTATATTCTTGAGGTTTACAGCTAAAAAAGTTTTCAAAAAGTCTTATTTTTTATTTTATAGGATTTTAGGGTTTTTAACCAACTTTAAAATTAAATATAAAATTATTAAAAAGGTTTTAGAAACTTTTAATTGCATTTCTGTCTTAGTTACATTATTCTAGATTTTTGGTAATTTTTTAGGATTATTTTATAAACTTTGAATTTTTTGATTATTTTATTATTATTTTATTATTAAAAATTAAAAATTGAAAATCAGTAAGTGCATCTTTCTGCTTATTTTGTGTGAATTTGGTCACCAAGTTTGTTTATCTGTTAGGAGATTGGTTATTTTAGGGTTGTGCATTGCTTATATGCCTTGTAGTTGGATTGTATGCAAGATTTGAGCCTTAGAAATTCGGATTTGTGCATGTAAACTTGTTGCTGTTCATCAGACTTGTGTATGCTTAATCAGAAACCTTCATTTGGCATTTTTGCTTGATTGTGTGCTAAGACTTGTGCTTGTTTTGTGTTTGATTGACTCCCTACACTCCAACTGAGTGTAGGGGTGCCCCTTTTATCCAACAAACATCCATAAAAAACCAAGATCAAGTCCTCTTGATCCTTTCTTCACAGGTGAAGAAATCACTTTGTGTTCATCACACTAGCAGCCTAACTGGGCATTGTTTTGATCATTTCAGTTTGATTATAGCTTGTTTTTTTTTTATTATAACTTGTGTTTTAGAGTAAAGTTAAGTACTGGTTTTGAGTTTTTAAAATTTAAAAAAAGAAAAAAAAAGTATTTAGTAAAAAGGACGTGGCCAGGACTCGAACCTGCGCCACTCCTCCCACACACCAACGCGTTTACCAAATGCCCTAGGGTCTTTGACTGGTATCTCTTTGGTTTATTTGATATATAAGTAGTGTTTGTTTCTAGCTTATTTAACCATTCAGCTTAGTTTTAAGCTGATTTCAGCTTATTCTTTTTAGCTTTTTACCTTTTAGCATTTTTCTTTGGTTTTCACTAGGTTTTAGGACTTGTTGGTTTAAAAATATTATTTTTCCCGTAATTATTTAATTTACTAGGATTATTTTAAGTTTATATTTTAGAAAGTAATTTAAAAATAGGAAAAAGCATTTTAAAAACCCAAAAAAATAGTTTTTAGGTTTTTATTTATATTCTTGAGGTTTACAGCTAAAAAAGTTTTCAAAAAGTCTTATTTTTTATTTTATAGGATTTTAGGGTTTTTAACCAACTTTAAAATTAAATATAAAATTATTAAAAAGGTTTTAGAAACTTTTAATTGCATTTCTGTCTTAGTTACATTATTCTAGATTTTTGGTAATTTTTTAGGATTATTTTATAAACTTTGAATTTTTTGATTATTTTATTATTATTTTATTATTAAAAATTGAAAATTAGTTTTTTCTACTTTTTTCATTTTTCCTATATTATAGACACTTAATTAGGAATTTTGTAACTTTCCAAATATTTTTAGGGCTTTTCATTTATTTTCTAGAATTAATTTAAGTTTTAATTGATTTTAATAGTTTTTAAGTGTTTAAAAATAGTTTTATTAGATTTTAAAATTTTAAAAAGTACTTTTTAGCTTAACTATGGTATTTTTGAGGTTTACAAACTTTAAAATCTTGTTTAGGGCTTTTTAATAATTAATTGTGATTTTTAGGGCTTTAATTAGCATTAAAAAGTCATTATCTAATTAATTAAAAGGTTTTAGCAAGTTTGGATTTTTTGTAAACTCTTAGAATATTATTGTGGATTTTTAGTAATTTTTAGGTTAAAATTTTAATTTTGGCTCTATTTACGGTTTTACGTGATCGCCTTTTTCGTCTTAGTTTAATCCGACTTCGTAACCGTCTTTTTCTTTCTTATCTCATTTCTTTCTTTTATCATAACAATAAAATCATCATTAATCAATTCATTACACAACACACTAGCCTCCTCGAGAACGAACTCACTTTTAGGGTCATTTACACATGATTTTCCTAAATCGTCGTGCTCGCTTGCCCTATTTTATTGCTCTTTTCCTAAAGGGTAGTAAAAAAACTACAATCATGTGGGTTGGGGCATAGGCATAGCCTTTGGAAGCTCGGGTTTCAATGATGGTAATGGGTCAACCGTAGGTGTGGTTTCAGCGGTACTTCGTCGGATTGGGATATGCTCCTCTTCGACCACCACCTCAGGTTCTTCCTCAATTTCCTCCACCGTAGGAGTAACTGGTTGAGGAGTCGGTTCCTTAAAGGTCTTACCACTACGTGTGGTAATCACTTTCATCACTCCCTTAGGATTAGACACGGTGTTACTAGGAAGACCACCCGAAGAAGACGGTTTACACATTATAGCCTCAAACATGCTTGAAATTTTATCCTCAAACATAGATTGCCTTTTATCCGCCTTAAGCATCTCTTGTTTAATCTCATGTTGGCCTTGTTTCATCTTTTGATGGTTTTGTTGTAAACTTTGCACATTAATCTTCATTTTGTTTGCATGAGTCTTAAGTTCATTTGCAAGCTCGTTTTTCAACACTTTTCAAATCATTCTTAAACTCGGATCTTAGGCTAATGATCTCCCTTTGTATATTATCAAACCTAGCATCATTTCCGTTTGCATATTCAACTAATTCATTTGGAAGATCTTTCAAGTTTTGCAAACCTTTTTTGTTGTTTTGAAAACCACGGTTTTGATTTTTGTTTTGCACTTGATTATTAGCCCCTTGATTCCCATAGTTGTTATTACCCTTGTAATTGTTCCTTTGATTTCCTTCGTAACCAACTTGATTGTTTCTATAATTGTTAGCATTTTGAATTGGTGTAAAACCCGGTGGAGTCAACTGATTAGTGCGGGTAACTTGACCGTTTTGGTTATAAGTTCTCGTGGACGCGTAGGCACTCGAAGTGTTACCACCGTTGGTAATGCAATCGGAGAAATCATGACCTCCACGATAATACATACAATAAACCTCAACCTCGTTAGCCGTAGCGGGAGTGGGTTATTCACCAACTTTAAACTCAATAAACAAACCTTTAAGCTTATCAAAAATCTTGTTTTCCAAATTTGCCTCTATTTGGAAAGCATCGATGGTATGTGACATTAAGGCGAAGGCGAAGACGAAGCCTTGTGAACACTCGATGTGCTACGAGGACTATAGACCTTGGACCTATTCTCAATAATCAACAATGTTTCCTCGACCGTTTTACACAAAAATTTACCACCCGTGGTGGCGTTAAGATAATCAAGCTCATGATCGTTTAAGCCATTGTAAAACGTGTCAATTTGATGCAAGTCGGAAAAACCGTGATGAGGACACTCATGTAACATTTTCTTAAACCTATTCCAAGCCGTTGAAAAACTCTCATTATACTCTTGTGACAACTTTGAAATCTCGTTTCTCAAATGCGTGGTCTTAGAAGGCGGGAAAAATTGGTTTACGAACTTCAAAACGAGATCCTTCCACGTCAATATAGAATTGGGTGGCTCTTTCTCTAACCAAATTTTAGTGGGCCCTGCTAAGGAATACATAAAAAGCATCATCTTAATCGAGTCGTTCGAGACGTCCTTAAACTTGCAAGTGGCGGTAAGACGATTGAATTGGCGGATATGGTTGTGAGGGTTGTCCTTTTCGTCACCATGAAACTTGTTGTTTTGAATCATGGACAAAAACCCGTCTTGACCTCAAAATTCTCCGCAAGGATAGCGGGAATCACAATAGCCTCTCCATAACCCTCGGTGGGTGCTTGAAGCAACTCCATCATAGTACGATTAGGAAAGGTTGCTTCTTGTTCTACGATGGGTTCGTCAAGAGGAGATTCTTCACTAGAAGGTGTTCCTTCCTTTCGGTTTCTACATTTACGTGCACGTCTTGCTTGGTTACGAGTTTTCATAAACGTCACCTACAACGTGGGGATGAGCAAAGAAGATTCTTTTGGGTGTTTTTACTTTTTCAAATTTTTTTGTGCCTTTGATTGTTTTTTACTTTTTTGGATTTTTGTGATGTATTACGTAGACACAAATCTACAAATCTCTCCTCAAATCAAATCTCACGATTAAAGGAGCCTCAAGGAATGAAAACGATCATGTAAAGTGAATACCTTCGATAACTTTAGAACGTTGGTGGAACACCAAAACGTCAAGAGGGTTTAATCTTTAAAACCAAGAAAATATATAGATACGTAGATAATACTTTGGTTGGCAAACCCTCGATTAGCCCTTTTTCTCTTAACACGCACAAGCAAGCAGGGGAACGAGGCGGGGCTAAGCACTTAAGAACCTTTTTCCCGTAGTATGTTAAATACAACCGCCTTATATCCACCTTATAGTTTGTGTTAATTAAAATCAAGCTTCACGAAAGTAATTATCTATTTTTCCTTTTTTCTTTGTTTGAGATTCGAATACAACGATTGAGTGATGAAATCCCAAATCAAGGTTGTGTTTTCACACTTTTTGAGTACTTGTGAATTTATTGTGATACGTATACAATATAGTAATATTTCACACAAAAAACAAAAACCGATAATACGTGTGCTTAGAGTTCTAAAACACACAAATATTTATTATGGTTAATATAAAAACAAATTTTGTTCAAATAGAAACACACCACGCCTCCCCGACAGCGGCGCCAAAAATGATAGTTTTAAATTCACACTCCTTTGATTTAGGAAAAACAAATAGCGTAATTAGGGTAAGTACAACGGTTTAGGAAAACCGTTCACAAATGACCCAAAGGTGAGTTCGTTCTCAAGGAGGATAGTGTGTTGTATGTTAATACTTGATTAAATGTTTGTGATTAATACTAAGAAAGAAGGAAAAGAGAAATGATGACTGTTATGATTAAAATTAAACTAAGACGAAAGACGTAAACGTAAAACCGTAAAAAGTGACGAAAGTTTAAAAACTACCCTAGAGATTCCTAGAAAATCAAAATAAATCCTAAAAATGAAATTAGAGTTTACAAAAAATCTAAAATTACTAAAACCTTTTATTTAATTAAATAATAATTTTTTAATGCTAATTAAAGCCCAAAAAATCAATTTAATTAATAAAAAGCCCAAAATAAGATTTTTCAATTTATAAGCCCCTAAGATAACTTAATTAAACTAAAAAGTATCTTTGAAAAATTTAAAACTAAATAAAACTATTTAAAAATGATTAAAAACTATTCAAATATTAAAATAATCCTAAAAATTGATTAAATGATGAGAAAATTAATTTAAAAGTTCTAAAAAGCCTAACTTAATGTATTTAACCTAAGAAAAATGAAAAAGATGCAAAAATATTAAAAGTAATTTTTAATAATAAAATAATAATAGAAATCAAAAAAAATTTTAAAAATTCTAAAAAGTTGCAAACTAGTTTATTTTAACTTAAATAAACAGAAAATGAAAGTGAAATGACCAAAATATCCCTAATGGGCCAAAAGTCCAAACAGCTAGCTTAATGGGCTGATTTAGGCCCAATAAGAAAAATGTTGTCCAAATAAGCCCAAAACTTCCAGTCTAGCTTAAAATTCAATTTTAAACACAAAACTTTAAAGGCCCAAAAGTTGAATCAGCGCTTATCACAGCTTAATAATCAAATAGCTTATCCTTAATGGGATTTTTGGCCCATTAAGCCATAAGATAACGCCATAAGCTGAAATTTGACACGCATCCTTATAATGAGATTATACAGCAGTTTGTAAAAAAGAATTTTTGAATAAGCCTAAGAAATAAGCAAAAGCTCTCTACACAAAACGACAAAATAGTCGTTTTCGAGTTCTAGGCTGATTCAAGAGCTGATTCTTTTTGCAAAATGTTTTAATCACTTAACTAAGCTTAATAATAAAAAAGATTTCAAATAAGCACTCTGAATAAGCTGGAAAAAGTAATAAGCTGTTTTGAAAAGGAAAAGTCAATTCGTTTTCTAGTAAAACCTAAAAGTCAAAGGCTCAAAAGCTCCAGATTAGTCAATTGGGTCAAATAAGGAAGATTGATTACTAAAACAAAGTTGTTGCATAATAAAATAAGCTATTATAGCTTATTGATAAGTTGTTCACAAATTAACACTAGCAGTGGCTAGTAGCAGTGGGAAAGGATTCCCACTGTTTGCCTTAATTGACCTGTTGTGTTTAGTGATCTTTTGTTGGATTCAATGGACATACAAGGCACCCTTACAACTAGTAGGTTGTAAGGAGTCAATAACTCGAAACAAATCACAAAATGATCCAGCTAATTTATACAATTAGTTCAAACAATGCTCAGATATGGTCCAGATATGAAACAGGCAGGTCTGGTGATATTAAGCTAAGTTTAAGCTAGTATAAGCCCACAAGATTGCAACAAAAGCATACAAAAGCTCAAATAGACTTAGTTACATACAAATAAACTTGTTTCATGCACTGGATACAAGATTAGAACTAGATTCAAGCTTATAATAGTTATTGATGAACAATGAACAACCACAATCCCTTTTTACTGATGAACTTGACCAAATCTTGAATTTTAAACCATCAAATCTATAAAACCGCTTACACAAAATATGTTTTAAGACTTGTTAGCCCTAGTTTATCATTAAATCTAGGTGTGCACGAGGTTTTAGTCAACAAAGACCTAAAACAAGCTAGTTATGCAAGATATAGAGATTTGATGTTACAAAGCACAATATTTACAAATATCAGCACACTTACACTTCAATATCAGATACCAACAGTTAAAATCCTTAAACAACTACTTAAACTCACATAAAAATCACAAAACATGCAGTCCCAAACAACAGTTTAAAATCTGAATTCCAATATTAACAAAGGATAAATGTTTTTAGGATAAACCAAGCTTAAACATGCATCATCACAATATCCTCAAACACTCAGAACAAGATTCAAGCCACAAGAACACAACATACAATAGCAGAATACCAAAATCACTTAGAACTACTTTTTTTTATAGATTTTTGGGAGAAAGGGTTTAAACCTCATGAATGTACATCCACACTCACGAATTATTTGAGCTTTTGTGGTAGCTTAACAACCACAAGCTTCCAATAACTGCTAAGATGAACAAGGTGAGTAACAAACATATTATATAAAAAATGGAAAATGAACAAGATTTCTTCCAAGCTTGTTCCCCACTCCTTGAATCCTCCCAAACCACAAGCTTCACTACACCTTGATAAGTGTCTTATCAGGGTGTTATGATCAACTTATGATCCAAAAGTTCAAGTGTTTGAATTAAGAACTTAAGAAAAAAATCAGATTTTTGGAAAAATTTTGAAACACTTGCATAAAACTTAAACCAATCTTTGAAACTTCATAAACACAAACTCATAAGATTAGCAAACATAAAATAAAGGTGGCACTTGGAATTCGTCACAAGATTCAAACACTATTTCATTCACTTGATAATAAGATTTATAGAACTTTGACCAAATGAAAAACCAAGAGCAAGATACTATGTTGTAACCAAAGGCCTTTATATAGGCTCACAATGGTTCTAGAAAGTTAAAAATAACTAAAACCCTAGCTACTTGAAGTTCCCATAATGCCCTTGAAATTTTGAATTTTGTTGACTGAATTTGGAGTTGAAGCTGTTACATGTGATCATTTCTTGTTGTTATGTGATCTTTTACGTCCAACAAAGCTTAGGAATGAAGCACATGTTTGTGGGGCGTTGATTTGCTGGCACACTTTTGTCTTCGTCTATTAAGTAGCAGGGGAAGGCTTATGTGACAATTTTGGTGAGTTGCAAGGGATTTGTGAGTTGTGTTTTGTTAAGTAAGGCCTTAATCATAAATCTGGAGGAGATTAGGCCTAAATTTTTAGGATTTAAGAAAAACCCAAATTGATTATGAACATGATGAACACAAGGTTTGATCTGATTTGGTTTTAAAAAGGGTGTTTAGCGCGTGTTTAACTAATAAAATAAATTAGTTTAAAACCAGTGGTGAGTGGATGGTGATGTGGCATAATGATGAGTTGTGATTAGATGAAAAGTGTTAGTGGGGGATGTGTCACTTGCTGGTTGGTCTAGGTAAGTTTCATGTCTCCCATATTAAACCCCTCTTCTTTCTTCATTCTTTCATTTCATGTTTAAATCAGCCAAAACGAATTTCCCTTTGTTAAGGAAGCTTTATTTTTTAGACTATGGCCACAAAACTTTTGCAAAGGTATTTCAAGGACTGGTTTTGTAATATCTTGATATTTGAAGGGCTGATTTTGGTATTTCTTAATTCTTCAAGGTCTTCACTTGTATCCTTGTCTTCATGAAGGACTAAAAGTGACAAGTCTTCATATTTGAGTGACCATTCTTGCCAATTCTTCAAAGTTGAGTGTCCTTTTTGTAAATTTGACAAACTTTACGGACCAAAATTGTAATTATGAATATACAAGGGTTTAAAGTGTCTATTCTTCAATAATGGAGGACCCTTCTTGTTCAATCTTCAATTCTTCAAGGACTTTTCTTGGAAAATCAACTCTAGGGCCCGATTCATTGTGCGGCTTCGTTTCCCGTGTTCGTTTTTGCTTGTTTCTTTTGATCTTTTTTGTCATTTTCTTGATATCCGTACCTAAAATACACATTGAACAAACGCAAGCATATATTTGGCACATTTTATGATATTTTAACCATTTTAAGCCTGTTTTGGACGATGAGACCATGTATAAAAGCAGTCTCATCAGTAGGACTTAATTGTATCCTAATGAGATGATAAATTGATCTATTTTGGCTCTAGACTCAATAAGTGCATTTTTGTAATCAGAGGCTGTAGCAGACTACCACCTTTTTAATATTAACTAACTCGAAGTGAGAAAGTCAATAGATACGTGTTGATCTCCGTGACAATGAGACATGTTTCTTTTGAGAGAAACCTGAATGGCTAGGAAGGCTTGTGCCTTACATCACTAGGTCCATGACATAAGTCTTGAAAAGATGTGTTAACCCGATTTCTACCTATGTTGCATAGAATATTCAACTCCTTCAATGCTTACCAATTCGTCATCACTAGCACCTTGTTGTGATTTTTCCAGTGTTAACTTAAGTAATTCGTCCGCATTTAGCTTCATTCTACTCGATCTTTCCTAAGGACAACTATTTCTAGCTATGGAATGTCCTTGGGTAGATCCCTCTGGTTCTGGTTGGATCATAGAACTTAGTTTCCTATCCTAAACCACCTTTTGACTCCATCATTCTGTCGTGGATAGTAGGTTGTTTTGGGTATAGATCGTAACCATAAACCATTGAAAACCATTCAAAGTGCTTGATAAAAAGTCAAAACTTTTAACACTTTGAACGTTTTACATTTCCGAAAAGCTCCCCAAACACACATGCATCGATATACGAAACAGTTTAGCATGTGAAAGAAAGAGTTGTACTTGAGTCTTTAAGATCACATGTTGCGATATATTATATTTTTAATCACATTTTCTCCCCTATCTCTAATATAAAAATTTAATATTAGAGATACCAATTGATTAAAATGTGATAGTTTCAAAAAATCGTTTGGAGAGAAACATGTGTGCACGCATGAAACATTGAACTTTAGGTCGGGTTGCTCCCCCTCAACAATATATGTATGTCTTGAGAAAAAACTTTACAAATTTTTTGAAAAACAACACCACAAAATATGTTGAGGTACGTAGTTGAGATGCCTTTTCTGATATAATATATAATATATAACAGATTTAATATCGTTTTTGAAATGTGTTGGATACATAAAATATGACAATCTCTATGTTGGGTCTACTAGATGTAGATCTTGCAGCCTGTCAGGAACGGTGAACGACTTCTGTAATCACAAGTCAATCCACAGAGAGACTCTATACACAATATGAATGCAGAATACAAATATAATAAAGAAGAACAGAATAACTATAAAGACTTGATCCTTTCTAAGGATTCCTAATATTGATAATGACTAGAACTACGTTTGATGAAGGTGTGTCTAACCCTTCTGCCTAAGGTTCCTTTTATACTACAAGGAAACCCTAATACAGCATTAAACAAAACGTGTATAACTGATATACATATCCTTTCCTAACATATCTCATACATATCCTAACAGAATAATAAATAAATAATAAAGTTTGACTTTGACTAGGACCAGGAGCACGACTTGCTCCTACTACTACTAGGACCAGGAGGAACTACATACCTCCTAGTCTACCTATTACATTTAACTATACCAATGGTCCTAATAATCCTCCCCTAAACTTGAATTTGACTTGTTGATTTCAAGTTTCCTAGAAAACGTGCAATAAAGCTCTAGGATTGAAGCAGCAAAAGAAATAGCAGCAACAGCAAGATAAGAGTCAGAAGAATCGCCGCAACATGAAACACTAGAAGCTTCTTCAAAGCTTGGAACAAATCAGCATCATGTTGAATCTTTACAGCAACATGAGAAGATTTGATGAGCCTTTACCAAGTAGCTGCTCGCTCTTGGGCTAGCCAGTCTTTCTGGTGGAATAAGCATCACCCTGGGAGACCAGAACCCAGCCCAACTCTTAGAACGTGAATCAATGGTGAGTGGGGGTACCCTGATGATTTTAGGCAAACCATCATAGCCGTCAACGGATTTGATATGTCTTTACCAGAAGCCGTACCCCTTTGGACTCGCCAACTCTCAGCAATGAAGCATCGGTGAGTTGAAAACCCTATAGCTTTAAGCAACCTATTACAGCTATCAACGGATTTGATAAAATCTTTACCAAGAGCCGTACCCCCTTGGATTAGCCACTTTTCAGTCTAGGACCATGGCAAGTGAAAACCATCCAGTTTTGGGTAACCTGGCAACCATCAACGGATTTGAGAATCGCACCAGGAGCCGTACCCTCAAGGTGAATCAACTCTTTCTTGTCGATTAGACATGGTAAGTTGAGGACCATTTGTTGTGAGGACCAAGTCCAACACCAGATGAAACCAGTAACCAGCACAAGGACAATTCAGCAACCAGAACCCAAAGTGTGAAGCAACAGATGGTATTATATTCACAAGTATAAAATCCATGATGTGTTAAAGTATAAGCAGATATTATATAAAAAGTATAAATTTTTTTTTATTAGTTTTTTTTTTAACTATAAAGAATGAAATTCACCAAGCACTTTACATATTGGTGAAAAGAATGATAATATGAACAAATGATCAAAAACACTTACAAACCAACCAAATCAGAGACCAGAAGCAGCCTTCTTATCAGCTTTCAAACGAGCCTGGATCCCTTCCACCAACGTAGTTGCCATAGAAGACTCATTCCCCGAGGGAGCATTTGAAATCTGCAAGTGACTAGCCAACATAGCCTCCATTGAAGCAATTGTCAACGGATAATCCACGTCTGTGAGCATGAAGACCATATGACCAGATTCCAACTCCAACATATGCACACCACATCCCGCATATAACTTCCATCGCTTAATAACCCATTGCATCTGATCCTTCCAGACACCAGAAACAGGAGCATGAGGAGGTGCATCAAGCATCATCTTAAGATCAGCCCATACTCGCAGACCAGGCCAGGAAGACACAACCATAGGATCAACAGGCATGCTGGTATCCACAAACCCATATAAAGCCATAAGATCCTTACGATCAGCCCAAGACAAAATACCCTGGAGACCCGAAGCAAACCGCACATACCCATCACTAAGAGTAATCCTATGAGATACCGTACCAGGAAGAGTCGTGGAACGCGCAACCGTCCAACCAGTAATATATCCATTACCCAAAGGCAAATCAGAGTCACTGTCAGAAGCTGCATCAATCAGATTTTCAGGATCACGCTTCTCATAGGGGACCGTCTTGCCACGTCTAACACGTCGAGCCGATTTCTGGCGAAGCGAACGGCGAGGTGTGGTGTCAGTAGGTGAGGGTTCAACCTTTACCTTTACCTGAGCAGCAGCAGTGGGAGTAGGGGAAGTAGACTCAAGAGTTTGCCCACCCAAGGGATCAACAGGAGCTGCACTAGAAGAAGGAATAGGTTGAGAACAAGGAACTGGTGGTGATGGTGATGCCATATCAGGTGTAGCAGTTGTGGTGATTGTGGTAGCAAAGGTGGTGGTGGTAGCATGTGTGGTGGTGGTAGCAGGACCTGAAGAAGAAACCAGAGGAGCAACCAATGGAGTAGTGGTGGTACCAACTGTAGAAGCAACAAAAACCGAGGGAATAGCAGCAGAACCAGGAGTAGGATCAGATGGAGGACCAGTAGTAACAGCAGGTGAAGAAGTGGTCACCACACGTGGAGAAGGACGATAGATAAATCGTTCCGGAATTGGGGTACTTTGATGCTTGACCATTCTCTCATATAGTGCCTTAAGTTCATCAAAAGACAAAGCCCGAACCCTGTCCCACTTCCAGCCAGTTTGGAAATAAGTAGCCAACTCATACTTCACATATCACTGCATCTGCTTTCGCTCCTTAGTTCTCGACAAAGGTCTGTTCTTACGCTTCTCACGAAGCTGTGCAGCAAGCGCTAACTGATGCTTGCACATCAACACCATGGCTCTTGGAATACAGTTATGCGCATCCACATCCGCACCCAAAAGATCAGTGAACTGGTAATAATCCCTGGTAAGAATAGTCAACACCTGCATCCAATCACTATCATTCCAATGCATTGCATCATGCTGGACTTGGTCACGTCTCTGCTGTTGAAGCGCTTCCTCCTCAGCTCGAGCAGCTTCATCAATTTCGGCTTGCATCCATTGAGCAGCCTCCTCACCCAACCTATCCTCCTCAAGCTGTCTACGTGTACGCTTGCGAGGTGGTGAAGGAGCATCAGTCATGGGGGCCTTCCCCTTTGCATCATGGGATGGACCAGCATTGGAACCAGCAGTAGGACCAGAAGCAACATCCATAGGAGTGGGAAAAGCAGCAGGAGAAGGAACACTGAAGGAAGTCGGAGGAACCGGAAAATCATCATACAATTTATCAGCAAAGGCAGCCTTTGCCAACAAACTCAAACCATCCTCAACACGATCCTTAACTTCCTCATCAGAATCAGATTGAACCACATGCTTCTTTCGGCGTCTTTGCTTAGTCTCCAAAGCTTTGATGCGATCAGCCATGGGAAGAACAAACTCCCTAGTAAGCTTCCGGTGTTGATTCAAATCTGCTTCCAGGGAAAGAATCCGTGCATGATACCTGTGCATAAGATCAAGTAGAGAAGTAAGTGTAATAGGCTCCTCCACCTGCCCACCAAGAGGACTTGGGTCAGGGAAGGCGTCACTAGAGCCAGAATCAACCAATGGGTCAACATTAGGAGCACTAGCACCAGTAGGCTTATCAAAAGAGTGTGGAGCAGGACTAGGAGGGGGAGTCTCCACAAATGGAGACGCATGAGGGAATGAAGAAGGAGCAGCCTTGGAAGTGGATGGCATTTCAACCACCACCTCCACAACCGGCTCTTCCTCAACCACATGAGGTGCACCACTAGCATGAACCTCATCCTCCATCGGGTCATCACTCAATTGAGGTTCCTCCTCGAGTTGTTCAACCGGAGGAACCACAACATCAGGAGGACCCTGATCCAGCCCCAACATGGCCTCAGAAAGGGGCCTCCACTCCCCACTAAACCCATGGACCATATTATAATACACTTTGGCAGTAAGCTTAGAAGGCACATGTTAAGTCCTATCACGAGGAATGCAAACCAGTATTTGTTGTAAAAACCTAGGATACATCAGAAACTTCTTCCTAGAACCAACACTCGATAGATTTCTAACCATCCCCTCAAACAAATAACGAGAGAAATTAAAAACTCTACCGTGTGCTAAGCAAATGAGACTAGTAGCCAAAGGAGTAGGGAAAGCATCCCAACTCCCAGACTTGGGACTTAAACAATGAATCAGAAAATGCACCAGAAGCTTCCATTGGGGGGAAAACCTATCCTTCTAGAAGTTAAACTTCCCCCCATGATTGTACCCTATAGCAGCCATCCCCTCCAACACCTCCGAATTGGGGATGGACACAACACCACCTTCATCTTGAAGATGAAGGGAAGATCGAATAGAAGCCTCAGACACCACGTATGAACGTCCATCTATGGTAGCATGGAGTTCACGTGGACGACCAACCACAACCACAAGACGAGCATATGCCCAAAACTGACGAATGACACTATCATAAATAGTAGGACATACAGTAAAAGCATACCTTAGGTTTGAAGCCTCAATGAAGTCCAGAATGTCAGTAAAATCATCACGATGTGGACCATCTCTTAGATAGGCGACCTTGTTGTGAGCAGGTTGGTATACCAGGGCAGCCATGGATCTTGATAAATTGAATGGAAGATGATTTTGGTTAGGGTTGAGAGAGTAGGATCGGTTGTGTGTGTGTTATGAGTGGTATGAATGAGTCAAGGGGGGGGGGGGGGGTTAATTGACCATAAATAATGGAGATAGTAGCTGTTCATTGACCCCTAATAATGGGGGGTTTCCCTTTCAAATTAGACAATTATTACATAGTAACCACTTGCCCCCTTTTAAAATAATTTCCAAATTCCAATTTACCAAAGTTAAATAAGAGTGTAAATACCAGAATTGGAAGCGTTGACTAAAAGTCAAAGCGCACAATGGTTAGCAAAATGTGGTCAACAAAAGTCAATAAGAATGAACAGTGTCCCAGACCAGTACCAAAAGCCAATCATCACTTGACAAAGAAGGATTTTTAACCACCAGAAGCCAACCATTAATGACTAGAAGCTAACCAATGAGGACTAGAAGCCAGTCATGAAAGAATATAACCACCAGAAGTGAGCAAAATCCTCCACCAGGAGTAACACACACCACCAGAACCAATGCAATATGTTGCTAAAATCTACCAATATGTTAGTCTGTGCAAAGTAATATGTACACGAAGCCTCCCCTTAGGCTTAGCCTCCCCTCAATCCTAGACCTCAAGGATTGACCATCCCAATGTGAACCACTAATTGGTTGAACCGAGGACCATCAAATGCTTTTGTCAGCAAATCATCAACATTATCATCCGTATGAACTTTAAGAACATGTATCAACTTCTTCTCATTGGCATCCCGTATAAAATGGTGCCTAATTTCAATATGCTTTGTTCACTGATGAAAAACAGGATTCTTCACAATGCAGATAGTACTTTGATTGTCAATAAAAATTTTGGTGTTCATAAAATTGAAACCATAATCCAACATTTGATTTTGGATCCACAAAACCTGTCCACAACAACTAGCAGCAGCAACGTATTCAGCTTCTGTTGAAGAAGTAGCTACTATTGTCTGTTTCTTGCATTGCCATGAAATAAGTCGGCGACCCAAAAATTGACAACCACCAGTAGTAGACTTTCTGTCATTATTAGCACCTGCATAGTCACTATCACTATATGCTTCTAGAACAAAAGGTGATTCTCTAGGATACCATAAGCCCAGTTTAGGTTGAGCCTTGATATACTTGAAAATCTACTTCACTGCATTCAAGTTCGAAACCGTTGTAGTCACCTGATGTCTAGAACAAGCACTTACTGCAAACATGATATCCGGACGTGATGCAGTCAAATACATGAGTGAGCCAATCATAGACCTGTACATGTGAACATTGACCGGGGGGTCTGGCTCATTCTTGAGTTTGGCTTTAGCAACTTCATAAGGAGTTGCTGCTGGTCGAAGAGGATCCATGTCAAACTTCTGAAGAATCTCATGAACATATTTATCTTGACTGATGAAGATCCCATCCGACTGTTGCTTGACTTGTATGCCAAGGAAGAAGGAAAGCTCTCCCATAGCACTCATCTGAAACTCGCCTTTCATCAAGTGTTCAAACTCATCACACCATTCCTTCTTAGTAAAACCAAAGATAATGTCGTCCACATAAACCTGAACAAGGATAATGTCCTTGGTATTCCTCCTAAGAAATAGTGTTTTGTCAATAGTACCTCTTCTATAGCCATTCTTTAACAAGAAACTTGAAAGACGCTCATACCAAGCTCTAGGAGCCTGATGTAATCCATAAAGAGCCTTGACCACCTTGTAAACTTTCTTGGGATGAAGTGGATCTACAAAGCCCTTAGGTTGAGTGACATACACCTCCTCATCAATTTTTCCGTAGAGAAATGCACTCTTGACATCCATCTGAAACACCGTAAAGCCCACATAAGAAGCAAAAGCCAAAAACAGACGAATGGCCTCAATCCTTGCAACCGGAGCAAAAACTTCAGTGTATTCAATGCCCTCAATTTGAGTGTGGCCCTGTGCGACAAGCCTAGCTTTATTCCTCACGAAAATTCCCCGTGCATCCTTCTTGTTCTTGAGAATCCATTTGGTATTGATTGATGTCTTTCCATCTGGTAAGTCAACTAGAACCCAAACATTCTGAAACAAGAATTGCTGCATTTCCTCCTGCATAGCCTCCACCCAACTTTGATCCTCAAGAGCATGAGAGACTGACCTAGGTTCCACCTGTGAAAGAAAACAAGAAAATAAGCAGTGTTGAAAGTCCGTATGATTATTACGCTTTTGATCTTCAATATAGCTCACAAGAGCATGATGATCAGACGAGGCCTTCTTCTGCATTCTGCGTGTCTTGACAGTAGAACCAGGATCTCCAATGATTTGAGTGGTAGGGTGATCTTTGTGTGATTGCAAGACTAGATTGGAAGCTACCTCCACTTCTGGTGCCAAGTTATTGAGATCACCAACAAAGTCAGCATCATATGAAGCAGCGTTGAAAATGCCATCTACTGGTTGTTTATGAATATCATCCAGCTTGGTAGAAGACTTATTTTGATGGTTCCCCAAATCAGAAGGACTGGAGAATCGAGTATATGAAGCAGACTCACTAGCTGAAGTACCAATAGGAGATAAGCTAGCACTAGAAGCAGAAGCTGGGGTACCAGGAGCAGCTTTGTCAGTAGGCGTATTCAAGGGAAACTCAAAGCCACCTTGAGCAGCTGCTGTAGTAGATTCTTGTTGTTGTTTGAGAAGGGTGTCAAGAACTACTTGTGAATCCAATACATCCAATGGAGTTGCATCACTAGGAGGAGTAGGAGAGACAGTGGTGGAGTAGGATGGAACCACAAAAATATCATCCTCGTCATCTGAATTAGAAAGACTAGAAGGAACACCTGTACTAGAAGTTGCAAACACTTGTGGACCTGCATCATGGTTAGTTTTGAAACGAAAATATCCTAATGAATCACTAAGATAATCAAGATCAAAATACCATTCAGGACCCTTGCCTTGGATGTTTGACTTCTCTTCAAAATACCTGAGATTTATAGTTTCAATGACCCGCTAGGCTTGGAGATTGTAGACACGATAAGCCCGAGAGTGAGCTGAATAGCCCACAATGTATCCTTCATCTGCCTTGCCATCAAACTTCCCCAAATAGTCACTAGTATTCAGAATGGTGACATGACACCCAAACGGCTTCAAATGAGCAATATTTGGAACTTTGGCCGTTAGAAGTTCATAAGGTGTCTTCTTGTGAGGATTGGTAATAGAAACCCTATTCAAAACATAACTTGCAGTATTAACAGCTTCTGTCCAGAACATGGTTGGAAGCTTGGAATCGGCAAGCATTGTTCTTGCTGCTTCTATTAGAGTCTTGTTCTTTCTTTCTGCCACACCATTCTGTTGAGGAGTTCTTGCTGCACTATAATCTCTTTTGATGCCCTTAGCATTACAAAGTGCTATGAGGTCTTTATTTTTGAACTCAGTTCCATTATCACAACGAATACCTTTAACCTTCTTGGAAAACTGGTTCTCTATAAGGGTGAGAAAATCTCTAAGAATTGAGTAGGTCTCACTCTTGGCAACCATGAAGAACACCCATGTAAACCTGCTATATCCATCAGTTACCACCAGACAGAATTGTTTGTGGTCAATGCTCCTAATGGAAGTAGGACCAAATAAATCCATGTGTAGTAGCTGCAATGGTTCAGTAATAAGACTAAGAGCAGTAATGGCCTTGAAGGATGCTTTATGCTGTTTGCCTTTGCTGCAAGCAATACAATTTATATCATTCCTAAATGACTTGGGAGGTAAACCAGAGACCAGATTCATATTTGCTAGTTTGTGAATGGTCTTGAAGTTCACATGCCCCATCCTTCTGTGCCATTGAGTAGCTTCATCTTCTGAGGCTTTAGCAACCAGACATGCTAGTTGACCAGTAGGGTTGACTTCATTCAGCTTGATGCTATAGAGATTGTGTCTTCTAGGGATTCTGAGCAGAACCTGTTAGTCATTCGGAAGCTGAAAGTCTTTGGAGAGCACAAGTGCATCAGTATCCGTGAAGAGAACAAACTGCTTCTTGTCACAAATCTGAGAGACAGATATCAAGTTGAAGTGTTGAAGTGCTTCCACATAGTAGACCTGCTCAAAATTTAGATTAGGCGTCTTAATTGTTCCTTTGCCAGTGATCCTGCCTTCACCTCCACCGAAATAGACCTTGCTGCCTTGAAATGGTACAAAGTTAGAGAGAAGACTTTTATTTCCTGTCATGCTCCTGGAGCAACCACTATCAACAATGCCTAAACTAGGATCTTGGTATGGAGTAACCTACAACAACAAGATAAGAAAAATGCAAAAGTTAGTATCTTAAGGGGACCCAAACCTTTTCAGGTTTTAGCCTGCCTTGTGGATCTTTAGTAGAGATCCAAGAAGATTGATGAGATCCACCGTTGTTCCTTAGTTGCCTATGCATCATATGGGTATTATTGTTTGACCAAGAACAACCTGCTGAGGGCTTAACAGCAGTTCCCAAACTTCCCAAACCAAAATACATGTGGTCAAAATTATGTGAATAAATTGGATTAAAATTTTGAAAATAGTTACTGGTGGATCTATTTGTTGTTAATCCAATGTTTCTCCAATGATCAGAAGGTAATGGAGAGGACCTTCTAGAAGAAGAAAACGATTGAGCACTAGGATTGAGTCTTCTAGAAGTATATGTGGCAGCTCCTGGTGGACCAGGAGCAGGAAATGCTTGATTAATAGAAGCATGTGTGTCATAAAAATCACAATCTTTAATCAAATGAAATGCACTTCCACAAACAAAACATGTTTTAATAGACCTTTTATTAGAATGACATTGTTTCATACTGCTAACATTATTACACACAATTTTAGGAGAATCAAACTTCCTAGGACTCAATAAACCAGGACCAGACACACTTGACTTAAAAGCAACTCTTTCTTCATACATCCTAGCACCAGTAGCAGCATGATCATTCGACTTGGAACTTGTAGGTCTTGACTCTTCACTTGAATCACTTGATGCAGAGTCACTGGCTTTGTCACTGAAAGTACACGAGACAAAGTCATTAGAATTAGTAGAACTTTTTGGGGACCCATGCATCTGTGATCCATCCAAGTCATTATGCCTAGAAGTGGGCATGAGAGTTCCAGTAAGAGGGGGAGGGACAACATGCATTTCTGCTGCTGGTTTAAACCTATTGTACCTAGGTTCTCCCTCTTCCTCTTTGTCGGCATCAAAGACACTCGAAAAAGATAAATCAAACACATCTTCGGAATCAATATATTTATCAAATCCTAACCCTCTTTTAGTCCTACCAGACATGCTACTATCAATAAATTTTGAAATATTTTTAGGTGCCTTTTGCCATTTTTCAAATCTCAACATGGTAGCATCTAATCTTTCTTGCATCTCCTATTTTTCTTTTATAGTGGCATCTTTTACCTTTTCTGTATATTTAAGCATATTAGTTGTGTTTTCTAAATCGATGCTCAGTATCCTAATTTTATCCTCATACTCACGTTGAGTATCTTGTAGCCACCTCTTTTGTTGTTCCAATGTGTTTAATGAAGCCTTATAGGCTTGAACCTCTAAAAAATACTTATCATTCTGATCATTTACTTCATTAAATTGGGACAACAATTCTGAGTATTTATCATGACAACCAAGAGGACAATGTTGTACCTGAGGTGAGATGCCCATAAGGGCAAACTCGTCTGCTTCTTCTGCATCAGATAAATTCCCAGCAATCATTGCAAACATGTCAGTCGAAGATTCAGCTGATTCCAAAGTGGTAGTCTGATGATCATTCCAGTTGACCATAGAGTCAACAGACACCAATGCCTTCTTGTCATCTTTTACCTCCTGAACCTTAAAAGATGAGTACCTGCTCTTCTCCTGGTCATTCTTGCTAGGGCATTCCCTTGCAAAGTGACCTTGTTGCTGGCAGTTATAGCATCGAACCTTGCTTCTGTCGAATCTTGCTGGCTCCCGTGGGTTGTAATTGAATTTTCGACCTGCTTTCTTCTCAAACTTGTGAACCCTCAGAGTGAGCATGACCATCTGCCATTTAAGATCCATTTCATCCAGGTCAAGTTTATCGACCTGTTTGAAGTCATCAAAAGCAAGTTGTTGTTGAGCATCAACATTAGCCACAAAATAATGAAGAACGGCTTCTACCATACTACCAGACTTGGCAGTAGGATCAGGAGCAGAAGTATGCTGAAAAGTATGTTGAGAAGACACAGTATTGCTTGGGCTACTAGCATATGACATGGGACTAGAAGCCATAGAACTCACAAAGGCAGAATTAGCAGGAGTGGGAAAAGAATCGCTTGAATATCCTCTCACATGAGGTTCAAAAGTTTTGAGCTTATGAA
Organism: Glebionis coronaria; assembly: GCA_025667525.1. Taxonomy (NCBI): domain Eukaryota; kingdom Viridiplantae; phylum Streptophyta; class Magnoliopsida; order Asterales; family Asteraceae; genus Glebionis; species Glebionis coronaria. Next base: position 447,603,988 of record CM046874.1, read on the forward strand.
ATAGATCATCAAAATTGAGATAGTCAAGCCCACCTTTTGCTTTGAGAGAGATTACCACCTGATTCCATGAGTAGGGTAAGGCTCTAAGAAACCTTGCATTAATATCACCATCGTCAGGCTTTGAACGAAGTTGATTCAATTGGCTCAATATCTTTTGGAACCTGTCATTCCCTTGATGTAAACCTTCAGTTTCTGAGATTTTGAATTCTGTGAATTCATCTCTCAGCATGGATCTTCGCATTTTCTTTGACTCATCATTCCCACCAAACCTTGATTTTATACCATTCCAGATCGCTCTGGCATCATCCAAATGGTAGAATTCACCCATGTGATCATCAGGAAGAGATTGAAGCAAAATAGTCTTTGCTTTGACCTCCTTCTGAATAGCTATGATTTCTTCATGAGATTTAGGGTCAAGAAGAGTAATATTACCATTCTTGTCTCTTCCAGTTAGCTTCCTGTTGTTCCCATTCAGAATAACCTTCCAAAGGTCTTGATCAGATTGGTGATCCACCATTCCATCTTCATTGCCCAACTATCATATTCGTCCTTTTTCAGAAGATGGAATTTACCATTCGTGTTGGAAACCGTAGCAACGATCTGTTGAGGTTGCACAGCAGTTTTAGGAGTGCTGTCTTCTCCTGTTTGAGTAGAAGTTGAAGCAGACATGATAAAACAAAAATGTAAGTAATAAGAAAACTTGATTCTTCTTTGTATAGAGACCCTCCCAGGCTCTGATACCACTTGTTGGGTCTACTAGATGTAGATCTTGCAGCCTGTCAGGAATGGTGAACGACTTCTGTAATCACGAGTCAATCCACAGAGAGACTCTATACACAATATGAATGCAAAATACAAATATAATAAAGAAGAACATAATAACTATAAAGACTTGATCCTTTCTAAGGATTTCTAATATTGATAATGACTAGAACTACGTTTGATGAAGGTGTGTCTAACCCTTCTGCATAAGGTTCCTTTTATACTACATGGAAACCCTAATACAGCATTAAACAAAACGTGTAAAACTGATATGCATATCCTTTCCTAACATATCTCATGCATATCCTAACAGAATAATAAATAAATAATAAAGTTTGACTTTGACTAGGACCAGGAGCACGACTTGCTCCTACTACTACTAGGACCAGGAGGAACTACATACCTCCTAGTCTACCTATTACATTTAACTATACCAATGGTCCTAACACTCTAGATGTACCCAACAACATTAAAGGCTTTGATTTTAAAACGCTCCCCCTCAAAAAAAGATCAAAATAACATATGACATTTTTCAGATATAAAAACACATTATGAAGAAGGGAGTATTGAACACACAATTTTGTAAGATTTAGAAAAACCTTTTGAGAAATTCTTGAAAAATTGTGTTCTACAATTTTAAAATAAATTCCGATTTACATGAGCTCAAAACTTTGAATGTTTTGTGACTAGCTCATGACCGAGAAAAATTAAGTTCCCGTTTTGAAGGATAAGCTATCATCCGTGATAAACTTTAATGAAGTTGAAGTCCGAGTTCTAAGCGGACATTTACTTAGAAGTCGTTTTTCATGAACTTAAAAACTTTGAATGTTTTTATGAGAAGCTCATGACCGAGAAATATGAAATTCTCGATGAGAAGGATAAGTTATCGTCCGAGATAAACTTTCCTTCGTTGAGGTCTGAGTCCTAAGATGTGATGCGCTTAGAAGTCATTATGAGAGAATACCAAGCAGCTTCATTTGTAAAAACCTCCAAGTCTTCTGGAGTCATATACTTCATACCAAGACGGCCAACGAGATACTAAAACCTATTTTGAGATAGATCTTTGGTAAACAAGTCTTCTATCTAGCACTCAGTTCAGACAAAGTATAATTCCACGATACCAAGTTCCATTTGTTCCTTGATGAAGTGATATCTTACTGCGATGTGCTTGGTACCGGAGTGTTGAACCGGATTGCATGAGATGGCTATGGCCGACTTTGAGTCACAATACATAAGTATTTTATCAAAGTGGAAGCCATAATCCATGAATTGAGTTCTCATCCAGAGGACTTGAGCACAACACGCAGATAGAGCTACATATTCTACTTCAGCTGATAAGAGCGAAGTGCAATCCTGCATCTTTGACGACCAACTCACAAGCTTGTCTTCCCATAGAAATTGTATGCTACCGAAGTAATTTTTCGACTATCAAGGCAACCTGCGTGATCAGAATCTGAAAAATCTGTTATATGAAAACTAGTTTCCCTCGGATACTTGCGTCCCATGTGAATGGTATTTTTAAGGTACCGAAAATCCGTTTAACCTCCTTGAGGTGCTTTTGAGTAGGTCTGGTGATGAGACTACAATAATACATAGTCTCATCGTCCAAATCGGGCTTAAAATAGTTAAAAATGTCATAAAATACCCCAAAATATGCTTGTGTTTGTTCATTGTGTATTTTAGGTACGGATATCGTGAAATCAGCAAAATATCACAAGATTCAAGAAAAAATGAACACGGGAAATGAAGCCGCACAAAGAACCGGACCCGAATCATGAATTTACAAAGAAGTCCTTGATGTTTTGAATAATATCAACTTTGGTCCCTCATATTTTAAAGACTTATCATATTATACCCTTGTAAAACTCAATATTACAAAATGGGTCCATAATATTTCAAAGAATGTGTTAATCAAGCCCTTAAAGAAAGCTCATCTTGCAAGATTAGTCCTTGTTTAATGTTTTACAACTAGACAAGGACTAAAATGTCATTACTTCAAAGAATATAACAAAGGAAATGGGTATAAATGATGCCAAGAACTTCTATACATCTTTTTCCAAAGGCATGGGACTATAATTTCCAAAACATAAACCTTACCAACCAATAACTAGCCGCCACCTCACCAGGTCAACCCACTAGTCAAGCTACCTCACCATCCAGTCATACTCCCTCCAACACTCACCTCATGCCACGGGGAAACTAATACTATGCTAATCTTCCCTAACCATATTTCCCATGAACCCTAGAAAATTACCCAGATTATATTCTTTCAATACAAAGTGTAAATTAAAATTACCAATGCCAACTGATAATTCACACAAGCCTAAACCAATCCCCACCCAAAAACCAAACCCCACTCAACTGTGGTCCCCGAACCCAAGGTCCCCTGCTGCTTGGTTTAGCTAGAAATAGCAAAGATAGAATTTCCAAGACCCATCAACGGTTCATCACGATTTCTTGTTCCCAAAGAATGTTGTGGACGTCCAAGATCAAAGCAAGACAATTGGCTACTTCACATGTTGCCAAGAAGACCAAGACAAACAAGCATATTTTGAGAATCATCCATGGGCATTATAGGAATTCTTTGTATTAGGGTTTGCTAGTCTAGAAACATCTATAGTTAGTATAAAAGCAATGCGGGGTTGTGGCATTTGCTTTGTTCCAGTTTTTGTACCTTTTTATCAAATTAATGAAAATTAAATGATTTTAAATGTGCCATCAACTGAGTTCCTTTACTGTCTTTTGTAGTGTAATCAGTTACTTTTCTTTGCAAAATTTAGTGTAAAATTTGTTTATCAAAAGCAGCTTATAAGTTTAAGGAAACTTGGCTATTAAGTTGTTTTGCTGTCATAGCCTTATATAAGCTTATGGAGCTGTTTGGTTGACACCCAAGCAACTTCATTAAGATGGTATAAGCTATTGTTTTTGTTGGTCACTTTTCAATATTTTCAGTTTCAAGTTTTGTGTTTCAAAAATTGTCCCAAGACCTTATTTTTTTTGTCATTGCTTACTGTCCAATAACCTCATCGAAAAGCTGCTTGACAACAGCTATTGGTGAAGTTTTTTAGACTTGTATCTCCTTTGTTTTTTTTTGTTTAAACGGGCATCAAGAAGTGGTGTGATTTGTCTGTTTGTAGACTCCACACCACAAACACTCCATTTTCACTATTTCCTTTGAAGATATTAGTCCCCTCTGGTCTGTTGTAGAGCAGCCAGCAGGGTTTCTTTGCACTCCTCATAAGTTATCAAAGATCCCAATGGAAGGCATCAGCTAAGGTTAGAAGCTTTAACCCCATTGGTCACTTTTTTTTAGATTTATGTGTTTTGTAGAATGCGTGTTCATGTGGTAGTTTAAAGTATTGAATCCATGTTCTTTATCAGTTTTATATATGATCTAGTTGCTTTGAGTTGTTTTAGAATCAATTTGGTTACCAAGTCTTTGTTAATTTTGTTTAGCAGATTATAAGGGGTTGTTTGGTTGTGTGGATTATCTGACTTAGGGTGACACAAGGTGGGTAAAAACCAGTTAAACACACCCAAAATGGTAATGGTAGGGTAGATTGGTAGTTTTCTTTGAATTTGTTAAGGCAAAAAAGAAGTTTGCATGTTCAAAGTTTGGTAAATATAGCGATTAAATGACTAACTCTAAAACAAGCTTGTTTTTGTCTTTTGTGAGTTCAAAACTTGCTCACCAGTTAGTTAAGTGGTAGTCTAGGGTTATCAGTAGATTATTTGTAGTTTGGTTGTGTTTTGTATGAGTTTTGTCCTTTTGAAACTCACCCTAGTGCCATGTTTACCAGCAATATATACTCAGACCCCAATAGCTTCATCAGAGACTGTATTTGTTCATTTTTCTTGTGATTTTGTGCTTGTACTTGTGTGTTTTTTGCTTTAACTAACTCCCAACACTCCACTGAGTGTAGGGGTGCTTTTGTATCCAAACAACACCAACAAATCAGCTCACAAACCGTCCTTCTTTGTTTCTATGGTCAAGCAGTGGGAACCAGGTTCCCGCTTATAGTATTAGTTTTCCCATTGCTGGGGATAAAGACAAACAAATCTGACCTGTCCCTTTCAGATTGGGTGATTTTTGTCTTTAGTGGAATTTTTTAAGTATTTTTCATAGGTTTCAATTTTCCTTGTCTTGTTAATTTACTTTGAGATTTTTCATTAAGTTAAATTTTATTTTACTGTTCATTTCGATATTTTTAGAATTAATTTCAATTTTAATTAGTTTTAATCTAAACTATTTTTGTCTTTAAGTGTAAAAAAGTATTATTTTTCAGATTTAAATCTTAGTTTAATTAATATATTTTAAGATTCTTAGGAAAAGAATTTCACTGTTTACTTTATTTTATTATTTTTTAGAATTAATTTAATGTTTAAATAGGTTTTAATTAAAACTGTTTTGTCTTATTAGGTAAAATTTTATCTTTTTCAAACTTTTTCATTTTTATACTGTTTAGTAATATAATTTAGGATTTTTCAAAAAGTAAATTTAATTTTAGCATTATTTTATTATTTTTAATCATTATTTTACTTTAAAAAGTATTTTTAGCATTTAAAAATTAGAAAAATAGTTTTAAAAATTTAAGAAAAATACTTTTTAGTGTTTAAATAATATAAGTAAGATATTTGTTTTATAAAATAATATTTTGGGTGTTTTGTTAATTATACTTAATTTTAGGGCTTTAATTAGCATTTAAAATTGAATATTTAATTAATAAAAGGTTTTAAAATATATTTATTGAATTTTTATTCTTATTTATATTATTTTAGATTTAGTTTTAATTTTTAAATAATTTTTAATTTCGTCGCGTTTTACGTATTTACGTTCACGTTTTTACGTTTTACGTCGTAGTGTAATCGTAGTGTAACTCGTCTTTAATTTTCTCTTCTCATAACCAAAAGCGAAACTAAGCCAAACATTGTCTTTATATAATTGGCATAACAAAACTACACCTCCGCCGAGAACGAACTCGCACTTATTCGATTCGTCGGTTTTTTCCTAAACCGTCGAGTTTAATACTTGCCCATAATACGTCTTTTTCCTAAAAGCGTATTTTTACTACATCAATTTTGCTGCCGCTGTCGGGGAGGTGTTTAGCCATATATATATCATGTTTGTGTGAGTAGTGCATTTTTACTTTTCAATTTTTGGAAAACGTAAATATCGTAAATACTCATTTTTGTTAATTTTTTCTACTATATTATAATATCCAAATAAATCGTGTTTAGTTTTCCTAAACTAAACACCCAACAATCATTTTACTATATTGTAGATACATTGGTTTTCGTTTTCTTTGTGAATATTATTAATATATTGTATATGTATCACAATAAATTTACAATATCTCCAAGAGCGTGAAAACGCAACCTTAATTGGGATTTCATCACTCAATTATTGTATTCGAATCTAAAGCAAAAGTTTAAAGGCAAAATAGATAAATACTTTCGTGAGGCTTAATTTTGATTAACACAAACTATAAGGTGGGTATAAGGCGGTTGTATTTCACGACCTAATGGGAAAAGGCTCTTAAGTACTTAGCGCCGCCTCATTTCCCCCGCTTGCGTGTGCGCGTTTTGAGAAAGAGGGCTAATCGAGGGTTTGCCGCCCAAGTATTATCTACGTATCATATACATTTGCTTGGTTTTAAGATTAAACCCTCTTGAACGTTTTTGTGTTCCACCAACGTTTCAAAGTCATCGAAGGCGTTCACTCAACGTGATCGTTCTCATTCCTTAAGGCTCCTTTAATCGAGAAATTGATTCGAGGAGAGATTTGTAGATTTGAGTCTACGTTAGAAAGAATCCAAAAAAATTAAAAAACAATCAAAAAAAAAAACGAAAAAACCGCAAAAAGAATCTTCTTTGCTACCCACCATTCTACGCTTAGTGCATGCGCACTAAATCGAAGGATTATTCTAATTCTAGAGACGCTTCGAATCGACGCAATAGAAATCAAAGGAATAGACGACGTAGACGAGAATTAGAAACCGACGTTCCTAATATCGCTGTTGAAGAGATCGTAGATGAGATGGCCGACAATCGTTCGATGATGGAATTGCTCCAAGCGTCCACTGAGGGTTATGGAGACGCGATCGTAATTCCCTCTATCGAAGCAGAGAATTTTGAGATTAAGTGCGGAATGCTTTCGTTGATTCAAGCAACGAAGTTTCGAGGTCATGAGGCAGATAATCCTCATGATCACATTCGGAATTTTGATCGTCTTTTGGCCACGAGCAACGTCGACACCGATGTCGTCAAGCTTGTTCTTTTTCCGTACTCGCTAGATGGTCCCGCCAAGGATTGGTACGAGAAAGAGACACCTAATTCTATAATTACATGGAAGGATCTCGTTTCCATGTTCGTTAATCATTTCTTCCCACCGTCTAAGACGACGTTTTTCAAAAACGAGATTACGAGATTTAAGCAAAAACCGAATGAATCATTTAGAGACGCGTGGGATCATTTTAAGGAATAGCTTAGGAAATGTCCTCACCATGGATTTTCCGAGTTGCACCAAATCGATACGTTTTACAACGGTCTTAGTTTTCAAGAATAAGATTCGTTGAATTCCGCCGCCGGTGGCAACTTTTTGTGTAAGACTACGAAAGATGCATTAATAGTTATCGAGAACTGATCCAAGGTTTACCAACTCCGCAATGCACCGAGTGTTGCCAATTTCACCAATGTTAGTAATTCTAATCGCGACATTGAGAGGGTTGATGCGAAAGTCGACAAGTTGACGAATGTGTTTACGTCTTTTCTCATCGAAATGCAAAAGAAAGACGCTCACGGTACGGTAAAAGCGGTTGAGGCATCGTGTACGTTGTGAGGTGGACCTCATAATTATTACGAGTGTGCGGCTACGGATGGCGAAACGTCGAGTGTAAACGCGTTAAAAAACAATTTTCAAAATCAAAATAACACGGGTCCATCACAAGAAAATTATAACCAAGGCAACAATTTTAATCAAAACCGAAACAATATTCAAGGAAATAATCAACAAGGAAATTTTTCGAATCAAGGAGGTTATAATCAAGGTCGTAATTTGAGTTGGCAAAATCGAGATAACAACAACAACCAAAACTCGAATTTTTCAAACAACAACAATCAAGGAAACAATTTTTCAAATGATTATCAAGGGAATTTTAAAAGAAACAATTAAAACCAAGGGAACTTTAATGCTAATCAAAATAGTTCGTCAAACGATTTTCAAGAATACATGAAAACGAATGAGGCTAATATGAGACGATTAGAGGGACAAATTGGTACTTTGAAAAACGACTTTTCCAACACTTTGAAAAATCAAAACACGAAGATTGAGCAAGGACAAACCGACATAAAAAGATGTTTTCGACCATTATGAACAAGGCCTCGGGTGCATCATCGAGTTCGTTACCTAGTGACACTGTTGCTAATCCGAAGGAACAATGTAAAGCCGCCTCGTCTCGTGATAAAAGTCGTGAGATTACCCCTAACCTTGATGGATTTAGAGTTATTCCTTCGTCTCAACCCTCTACTTCTAAGACGCCTTCATGTTCTAAAGTCGATGGGGTGAACGTGGCGACCAAGGAAAATAGTGCACACCCTCGTGTACCTTGAATTCCATCCACGGTTCAAAAAGAGAGTTTTATCGACCTCACCCAAGTAACCCTTGAAGAAACTTGTGCATCGATCCTTCTTAAAAAACCCAAAAGGTACATGCCGAGAAAGGAAGAGGATTCGGGCCAATTTCTACTACCTTGTGATTTTTTCGAGATTGAGGGATGTTTAGCCATTTCCGATTTAGATGCTAGCATCAATCTCATGCCTCATTCTCTTTTGAAATTGATGAGATTGCCTAGTCTTACCCCCACGAACATGACTATCGAGCTTGCAAATTATACACCTTTAGAACCAATTGGAATAGTCGAGGATGTCTATGTTGGGATTGTAAAGTTTGTTTTTCCCGTGGACTTCGTCATATCCGATTACGAGTGTGATCCTAAATGTCCCATTATTTTAGGTCGACCCTTTTATCGACGGCTCGAGCAGTAATCGACGTCCACGGTGGGAAACCCACTATGAAATATGGGGAGGAACAAATGGCTTTTTTCACGAATAAATTCTAAGTTTCAAATGATCATGATAAAACCGAGTTTTCAAAATAAGATATTTTAAAATTTGACAATATCAAAGCTCATACTTTAGCGGAAAAATAAGATTAGATGCATGTTTTGAAAGGATGAAAATGAATGGTTTTAAAGATGAGGATTTTAATGAGAAAGAGTAAGTTTACTTAATTCAAAAGGGTATTCGTAAATTTATGGATGAAATCATTTTAGGATATATTCGGTGAAACAAGTGAACAACCAATTCTGAAGGGAGACGTTAGTGCCATCACGACAATGACAAAAATTGACTCGTCTTCACCACCTTCGAAGGACCACGTCTTTGAGGCTTCAACTTCTAATCCCATCGAAGTGTCTCCATTACCTAGCCCAACACCTGTTGAGGCCAAAGGTTTTATCGACATCGATCCTCTCGTCATGAAAAAGTCACCTAAGCATAGTCATTCGACTTGTAAGACCATGGTTGTGAGTGCTCACATCGACTCTTTCTTTGACAATGACGATGGCGATTTTTCCAAGATTGATCACGTGCTTAAAAATCCACATGCAATTTTTGATTCGCCTAAAAAGAATTCTAAGTGTGGTAAGTACGATGATTATGAGATTGATCCCGAGATTGAGGAAATTATCGAACGAGAGCTAGCTCTTTTGCCTCCACTTCCACCTACGAGTGAGGTTGATCTTTCCAAAATCCAGGATGAACTTGATGAGTTGGGACGTCTTATTTTCGATGATGAACCAACTCACGTAACCCAAAATCCCATTCTCGAGGAGTTACCGAATCAATACTCCTCAAATGAGAATGTCGTTTATGACATTCATGAGGAGTTACCTAATCGACACTCCTCCCTTATGAATGATGATTTTGTGCTTGATCGTGATCTCTTCGAGAGAATTTCAAATATCATTAATGAGGATTATGAAGAACTTTGGTTCGATAAGCCTATTTACGATGAAGAAATCGATGAGATTCACGATCACGAGGATGACGAATATGTTGACCCCGAGGGGGCGGTGTTCTTTGTTGATAAACGGTTTTGAGAACTTATACAATCCACCGCCCCCTAACCGCGACTTAAATGTGAGGATTTTAGCGTGACAAATGTTGAGTTTGAAACACCAAATATTTTCGACATCATCAAATCGGGTTTTCATAAAGATTTTTTGAACGATGAAAAAGGGAAAGATTTTAAAATTGATTTAAAAGATTTTTCTACAAGTTTAACTCCGTCATCACCGCGTTTTATGAGTGCTACCACCTCGTCTACTCCTTTTGACGAGTGTGAGTGTGGATTTAGTGTGGGGAAGCCCCTTATGTTCCCTCACATTTCTCCACCGAGGACGAGATATTCGATCCCGGAATTGTTTGTAAAGGAAAATCTCGGTCTTCCACCCATGCAATAAATGGAAAATACTTCATTTTCTTGGTGTGAGTCTACCTCGAGTAGTGATAGTTGTATTTTCACGTCTTTTAGGAAAAAGAACGTAAAAGGTAAGTACGACGATTTAGGAAAACCGTGCATTAATGACCCAAAGTGTGAGTTCATTCTCAAGGAGGCTTGGTGTGTGTGTTAATACTTGATTAAATTTGAGATTAATATTGATGAGAGAATGGAAAAAATATTATGACGGTTACGAATAAAATCAAATTACGACGAATGACGTATACGTAAAACCATAAAAAGTGACGAAGTTCAAAAATTACCCTAAAAATTTCTAGAAAATTACAATAAATCCTTAAAAATAGAATTAGAGTTTATAAAAAATGAAAACTTACTCAAACCTTTTTTAATTAAATAATAATTTTTAATGCTAATTAAAGCCTTAAAAACCAATTTAAATAATAAAAAGCCCAAAATAAGATTTTTCAATTTGTAAACCTCTAAAATAACTTAATTAAACTAAAAAATATTTTTGAAAAATTAAAACTAATTAAAACTATTTAAAATGATTAAAAATTAAAATTAAATATTAAAATAATATTAAAAATTCAAATTTATAAAAATTTCTAAAAACTTCCAAACTACTTTATTTTAACTTAATAAAACCAGAAATTAAAGTAAAACGACCTAAATACCCCTATTGGGCCTCCAAATGGGCCAAAACATTAAACAAAATGCTTAATGGGCTTTTTAAGGCCCAATAAGAAAAATGATCACCAAATAAGCCCAAAATTTCCATATTAGCTTAGAATTCAATTTTAAACACCAAACTCTAAAGGCCCAAAAACCGAATCAGTGCTTATCACAGCTTAATAGAATTCAGCTTATTCTTAATGGGCTTTTTGTCCCATTAAGCCATAAGCTAAGGCCATAAGCTGTAATTTGACACACATCCTTCTTATGAGATTATAAAGTTGTTTGTAAAAAGAATTTTTCCAAAAGCTCAGGAAATAAGCCTGAAATAAGCCAAAGCTCTCTATAGAAAACGACAAAATAGTCGTTTTTGAGTTCTAGACCACTTCAAGAGCTGATTCAAGTTGCAAAAGGTTTTAAATCACTTAAATAAGCTTAATCAACAAAAAGATTTCAAATAAGCACACTCAATAAGCTGGAAAAATTAATAAGCTATTTTGGAAAAAGACAAAGTAGTCGTTTTATAGTCAAAAGCTAAAACCAAAAGCTGTAAACTTCAAAACTGACTTATAAGCTAAAGATAATAAGTTCTATCACAAAAAACAAGTTGTTGCACAATAGAATAAGCCATAATAGCTTATTAATAAGTTGTTGACCAAATTAGACTATCAGTGGGAACTTTTAGTGGGAAAGAGTTCCCACTGCTTGACTTTCTTGACTTGCTTTTTTAGAGATTTTCAGTTGGTTTCTTTGGACAATCAAGGCACCCCAACAACCAGTGAGTTGTAGGGAGTCACAATTAAGCAAATAAACACAAATTCAACAGGCCAATTAGTACAGTTTAATCAAACAGTGCACAGACATGATACAAACATCATAATAAGTAGATCTGATGATTAAAAAGCTGTTTGAGCAAAAATAAGCCAACCAAAGTCCACCAAATGCATACACAAGCTCAATTAGACTTAGTTACACACAAATCAACTGGTTTCATGCAATGGTTTAAAGATTTGATCTTGTTTTAAACCTAAGTGTGTTACTGATGAACACAAGTGACTTATAGCTGAACTACTTGACCACAAATCCAATTTCAAACCCACAAATCTACTTAACAGGTTACACAAACTTAGTTTTAGCACTTGTTTACCCTAGTTACTCATTCATACTAGGTTTTCACAATGTTTCAGTTCAAAATGACCTAAAACAAGCTAGATAGACCAAAGATTAAGATTTGATGTTTGAAAGCACAAGACTTAGAGATATCAGCACACAACCACTTCAATATCAGTTAAAAACACAAAAGACCCCAAAATAACTACTCAATCTCACAAATGAATCACATAACATGCAATCCCAAACAACTTTTCAAATTCTGAAATTAAAATTTAACAAAGGAAAAATGTTTTTTAGACTTGAATAAGTTTAAACACACATCATAATAACATTATCATGCACTTAGAACAATATTCATGCATCAAATAACAACAAACAACAGTAGGAACCCAAAATCACTTATCACCAAGATTTGACAGACTTTTGGAGAAAATATGACAAACCTAATGAATGTACATCCACACTCAAGAATTTTAGAGCTTATGTGGTAGCTTAACAACCACAAGCTTCCAACAAAATACTACTAAGATCAATAGAGTTAGCACAAACAGATTATATAAAAAGAAAAATGGAAAATGAAACAGATTATTTCAAGATTTGTACCCCACTCCTTAAACATCCCCAAGCCTAGATCTCACTCCACCTTGATAATCTTCTTATCAGGGTGAGATGATCAATCAAAGCCCAAAATTTTCAAGTGTTTGTACCAAAGACTTAGAAAAAAACAGGTTTTGGAAACTTTTGAAACAACTTGCACAATACTTAAAAACCAAACTTTGGAACATATAATCAACAAACTTCAAACATTAAACAATAACAGTAAAGATGGCACTTGGATTTCGTCACAAGATTCAAAAACTTTTTCATTCAAATGAACAAAGGGTTTACAGAACTTTGACCAAAGGAAAAACCAAGAGAAAATTGCTATGCTATGAGCTAAACCCTTTATATAGAGGGTGTACAATGACCTAGAAGCTGATAAAACTTAAAAACCCTAAGTGATGAAGTTCCACATTTGCCCTTTGAAGTTTGAATAACCTTTGACTGAATTTGGATTTTTATGATGATTCATGTGATGCCAGTTGGTGCAAAGTGATCCAAGGGGTCTAATATAAGCTTAGGATGTAAACTTGAGTGTGGGACGTTGATCTTATGCATTTTTTTGTTTGGAGGTGAAAAGTGGGGCAGGGGAGGGTGGTAGTAACATGTGAAGTGATGGTGATGGGGGTTTAAGGGTGGGTTTAGGATTAGTTGGCCCTTAATCATGGATCTGGAAGAGATTAACACCTAATTTCAAATGTTTAATGAATACCTAATTCGTGTTCATCATGTGAATAGTGAGGCTTTTGATTTAGTTTAGTTTTTGAAAATGTGTTAAGACGCCAACTAATTAATAATCAGTTAAACCGGATTAGTGGGATGTGACGTAGAGAAATGATGGCATGTGATTGGAGGATTTGGTGAGTGGGGTGATGTGTCACAAGGGTATTGGTCTAGGTAAGTATCCTTGTCGCCCAACTTTAACCCTCCCCTTTTCTTCTTGTTTGCATTTCATGTTTAAATATGCAAAAACAGATTTTCCTTTCTAATTGAGGTTTTAAACTTCACACTTTGGCCACCAAAACTTTCCAAAGGATTTATAAAGGACTTGTTTTTCCATTTGATGATATTTGAAGGGCCAAACTTGTCATGTATTCATACTTTAAGGTATTCACTTGTATTCTTGTCTTCATGGAGGACTAAAAGTGATAAGTCTTCAATTTTGAGGGACCAATCTTGCCAATTCTTAAAAGTTGAGGGTCCTTTTTGTAAATTTGACAAACTTTAGGGACCAAACTTGTAATTATGAATATACAAGGGTTTAATGTGTCAATTCTTCAATAATGAAGGACCCTTCTTGTACATTGTTCAATTCTTCAAGGTCTTTTCTTGGAAAATCAACACTAGGGTCCGGTTCATTGTGCGGCTTTGTTTCCCCTATTCGTTTTTGCTTGTTTCTTGTGATCTTTTGTTATTTTCTCGATATCCGTACCTAAAATAGATATTGAGCAAGCACAAGCGCATATATGGCACTTTTTATGATATTTTAACCGTTTTAAGCTTGTTTTGGACGATGAGACTATGTATGAAAGTAGTCTCATCACTCCCCCATACTAAACCATTGTCGTGCCCTCACGCAATGGTAGAATAAAGTATCATAGAACCTCCAAAATTCATTTTTATGGACTTTTATTGAATCATAAACTTACTAGACTACTACTACTTGCTACTACTCGTTTTAGACATAATGTATGATTTTCATCACAAAATGGGACGTTTAGGTTCATAGAACAAGAACACGTGAATGCTTCGTTAGAAATAATTTCCTCTTCCTCGATTTTCACCCAATTCCATGCCAAGCGTGTAACGAGATCATTGTCATTATAAGTTAGTAATGCTAACACTACTCATATGCCCTAATCACGTACTTAGACTCCCTTAATCCTAAGTGTTATCTCTTATATTTTATTCTTGTCTTGAATATTCACGAGGATACATTTTTGACTTATGCGATGATAGAGATTAAGGTCCAAAAATAGAGTCATAACGGTCTAACCAAGACCATCGAATTAATAACCCCCCTAATAGACAACGATGTCAAAAAATTAAGTCAACAAGAAGGATCGATAAACACGGTTTTATAACATTTTTGAACATGAGACTTATTACCAATAATTTTATACGCCCCCTAACGGATGGTCCTTATTATCATAGGTTTACCTCCATCTTTTATTCAACTCCGCCATGGAGCTTTTATTATGACTTCGCTCTTTCCTTGCCTTTTATTTAACCTCGCCATGAGGTGTTTATTATGGCCAAAGACATATATCCCCACGCTAAAGCGAATTTTGGATCTTTAAAGCTTCAAAGATTAAGGATTAATCACTTTCAATTTTGCATAGATTTTTCGGCCTTGTGAGCTTCAAATTTTAGCTTGATTTAGGTGAGCCCTTGAAATCTTATTATTGGGTGAAGCTTTCGATTATTCGGGTCGCCAATACTTCAAAACCGTGACGCTAGCGATACCTTAATGTTTTCCCAATTTAGTTACATGGAAGCTACTAGAAAAGACTAGAAACCAACAATCAAGACTAAACCGCTTAAGCCAATACTTATTAGCAAAATATATATACAAGCGAAGGGAGAATAAGCAAACAATTAAAACACATGATTTTTTGAAAGAATACGAGTACTCTACGTTTAGCATAGTAACTTATAATTAATTCTATCATTTCTCGTCCTCATTTAAGAGACTTAGCCTAATATAAAGTTAAGGAATCGAATCTAAGTGCTCAACACGCACGATCGAGTCAAAAATTACTCTTATTCTCGCCATCGGAAAATCTGCATTAGTGTCTTCAAACACTTATAAAACATGAGAAAAAATTTAAAATTTGGCCATTTTTAGCCTTATTTGCAACAAAACGATAACAAAAAGATAAATTTTGGAAAGCGTGAAGGTTTGGTAAGGCAAGTATCTATTCACCCCCCATACTAAAGTTAAACATTGTCCTCAATGTTTTGAGTCTAAGGGTGAGATACCCCCATACTAGAGACGAAGTCTAATGCCAAATCTAGCATTGAAAGGGTGGAACCATTAAATCAATAGCCGTTTATTAAGTGTGCTAAAAAAATAAGGTTAGAACAATCAAGGATATATCATATGGATATCGAGAAATTCTTCAAATAAAATGATCATGTGCTCACGTAAAACGAATACGAGAGGCTCCAATCATGAAGATGATCATCTAAAAACCACAAGTCACAAACAACCCTGGAACAAAGGTTGGAAGGGCACAAATCCCCTCACATAAGCTACAATAGAAAGTGATAATATGTTCATGGATAAGCATGGGAACTCCCCCACGAGTCACCTCGTTTTTGATTACTGAGTCATGAGCTCGACTCGATCCCCTCAATACTAGTTATCATTGGGGAAGGTGACTTGGTCGAGGTAGTTCAAAGAAGGAACTTCCCGACCAAAGTAGCGCTTCAACCTATGGCCATTCACCTTGAAGTTAGGACCATCATTTTGAGCTAGCGCGAAGTTCCCATAAGGAAACACTTGGGTAATGGTGAATGGTCCGGACCAACAGGATTTCAACTTGCCGGAAAATATTTTCAATCTCGAGTTAAAAAGCAACACTTGATCTCCAATGTTAAAAACCCGGTTTTTAATTTTAGAATCGTGAAACTTTTTAGTTTTCTCTTTGTAAATCAATGAATTTTCATAGGCAATGTCTATCAGTTCATCCAATAAATTCAATTGCATTTTCTGGTATTTCCCCGCAGTCTCGATGTCATCATTACAATTCTTTAGGGCACAATAAGCTTTGTGTTCGAGTTCAATGGGCAAGTGGCAATTCTTCCCATATATAACCTTGTAAGGAATGCACCCAATGGGAGTCTTATGAGGGGTACGAAAGGCCCCTAAAGCATCGACTAACTTATCTGAGCACGATTGTCGGTTTTCCCCTATCGTTCTCTCCAAGATCCTCTTCAAAGCTCGATTTGAAACCTCGACTTGCCCACTCGTTTGTGGGTGATAAGTCGTACAAAGTCGATGTGTAACCCCATATTTCTTTAGAACCCTTTCGAATTGGTCATTACAAAAATGGGTTCCACGATCGCTTATGATAGCACGAGGGGTTCCAAACCGAGAGAATAGTTGCTTCAAAAACTTGACTACCACACGAGCATCGTTTGTGGGCAAAGCCTTAGCTTCCACCCACTTAGATAGGTAATAAACGGCGAAAAGGATGTACTTATTACCACGAGATGATGGGAACGACCCCATAAAATCAATGCCCCACTCGTCAAAGATCTCACATACTTGGATAATATTTTATGGTATTTAATCGTTTTGTAAGGCCTTTCTTGACGTTGGCATAAGTCACACGACTTGACAAGTGCGTGCGCATCTCGATAAATAGTAGGCCAAAAGAATCCGGCATCAAAGACCTTCTTCACCATGAGATTAACACCATGGTGACCACCCATTGATCCCTCGTGACAAGCTCTAAGGATATTAGAAGCTTTGGTTCCAGAAACACAACGTCGAATAATTTGATCCGCACAAGTTCGAAATAGGTAAGGGTCGTTCGAAAAGTAGAACTTGACGTCACGAAAGAATTTTCATTTTTGTTGAGTCGTCATACCCTTGATGATTAAGTTTCCCGCATGGTAATTTGCGATGTCCGCAAACCATGGGGTAGAAGAATCTTTCTTGGAATTCACTACACCAAGTGTCTCGAGAGGAAATGTTTCGGTGATTTCCTTGTTCTGGTACACACTTTGGTGAGGATCTTCCAAGCAAGAAAGATGATCGGTCGCTAGATTCTCGGCTCCTTTTTTTGTCAAGTATTGTGACATAAAATTCTTGTAGGAGGAGAATCCAACGAAGCAATCTCGGCTTAGCATCTTGTTTAGCCAAGAGATACTTGATTGTCGAATGATCCGTATACACTATGCTTTTGGTCAAGACGAGGTAAGGTCGAAATTTCTCAAATGCATACATCACGGCAAGGAATTCCTATTCCATTGTGGTATACTTAAGTTGAGCCTCGGTCATCGTCTTGCTAGCATAGTGAATAGGCAAGAAGTGCTTTTCATGACTTTGCCCCAAAATGACCCCAACGTAATCACTTGCATCACACATGAGCTCAAAGGGGAGGTTCTAATTGGGAGCAACAAGAATGGGAGCTTCGGTAAGTTTCCTTTTAAGGATTTTAAAGGCTCGTACACAATCTTCGTTAAAGATAAAAGGACCATCTTTTTCGAGGAGGTGTATAATGGGTCGAGATATCTTTGAAAAATCCTTGATGAATTGGCGATAAAAGCCCGCGTGGCCTAGGAAACTCCTAACTCCCTTAACGGTTTTGGGATGAGGTAATTTGGTGATAACGTCTATCTTTGCATTGTCTACCTTAATCCTCGCTTTTGAAAGCATGTGCCCTAAGACGATTCCTTCTTTAACCATAAAATGACATTTTTCCCAATTGAGCACAAGGTTGGTTTCCTCACAACGTTTCAACATGTGTTTCAAATTTTCTAAGCACGAAGTGAACGAACTACCAAACACGGAAAAGTCATCCATAAATACTTCCATCGTCTTCTCGATCATGGCATGAGAAATAGCCATCATGCACGGTTGAAAAGTTCCTGGTGCATTGCAAACTCTGAATGGCATTATACGATAGGCAAACTTTCCATATGGACACGTAAACGTAGTTTTTTCTTGATCATGAGGATTAATGGGGATTTTGAAGTAACCGGAAAAACATCTAAAAAGCAATAGAAATCTTTTCCCGCTAGACGCTCCAACATTTGATCCATGAAGGGAAAAGGAAAATGGTCTTTACGAGTGGCGTCATTTAACTTACGATAGTCAATACACACCCTCCAACCGGTCACGAGTCGAGTTAGAATTAACTCGTTGTCATCGTTTGGCACAACGGTCATTCCTCCCTTTTTAGGGCCACAATGAATAGGACTCACCCAAGGGCTATCAGAAATAGGGTAAATCATTCCCGTGTCAAGGAGTTTAAGGACTTCGTTTTTGATGGTGTCGTGTATTTTTGGGGTTCACCCTCCTTTGACATTGGATTGCGGGCTTGTAGTATTCATCCATTAAAATTTTGTGGGTACAAAATTTTGGGTCGATACCCTTAATGTCGGATAATTTCCATGCAGTTGTCCCTTTGTGGTCCTTCAAGACATCGATAAGTGCGGTTTTTTCATCATCCGAAAGATCCTTCGCAATAATAACCAGCACTTATTGTCTCCTTCCAAGAATACATATTCAGGATGAGGAGGAAGATCTTTCAACTCGAGGATTGGTGGTTCCTCGATTAAAGATTTGGGTTCGATACTCATAACCTCCACCGACGGAGGAAATGGGAAATTGTTAAGAAAATCCTTGATAATCAAAAAGTCCTCATCATTGTCGAGGTCTTCGTTATAAGTTCGAGGTACATCAAACTCTTCCAAAGTAAAACCACCTCCTTCTAATGGACTGAAAGATGGTGTCGAGTTATCAAGAATAGGATCGAGCATAGTGGGATTGCCACTATTTTCTTTATCACCAAAATCTAAAAATTCCTATGAAAATTCTTCGCAAACGACATCTATCATATCAATATTGTTTATGGCCGCGATAGAATAAGCATGAGAAATTTTGGAGTTTTGAGTTGCTTTTATAACAAGTTCCTCGGCGTTGAAACGTAAGGTGATTTTCCTAGCATGAACATCAATTAACGCCATTGACGCATCTAAAAACGAACAACCTCAAATAAGAGGAACTTGAGGATCCGTGGGAATATCGGCTACAATAAAGTCTACTGGATAATAGAACTTTCCCACTTTCACAAAAACGTCTTCGGCCAATCCACATGCGGGGATCGTGGAATGATCGGCCATCTCGATAGACATTCTTAAAGGAGTAAGATTAAGAAAATTGAGCGACTTGAAGATTGAAAGAGGCATCAAATTAATACTAGCACCAAGATCGGCCAAGGCATAGCATTATTCCATGTCTTGAATACCAACCAGAATTAAGAACTTACCGTGGTCACCGACTTTTTGAGGTATGTGGTTAAGATAGACCGATGAACAACTAGACAATTTTTGCAATTTATCCTTGTTGTTTAACATTCGCTTAAAGTTGGCGGCAAGTCGAGGCATCATGATTAAAGCATCAGCAAAACTTATGTTTAAATGCATATCACGAAACATCTTAATGAAAAGCTCAAACTGGTAATTATCTCGTTCTTGTAATGTTTCCTTACAAATTCTCGATGGGTAAGGTAAGGGTGATGTTGGGTGGGGCATAGGCATAGCCTTTGGAATCTCGGGTTCGAATGTTGGTAAAGAGTCAACCGTAGGTGTGGTTTAAGCGGTACTTTGTAGGATTGTAATGTGCTCCTTTTCGACGACCACCTCGGGTTCTTCCTCAATTTCATCCACCGTAGGAGTAATTGGTTGAGTATTCGGTTCCTTAAAGGTCTTACCACTTCGTGTGGTAATCACTTTCATCTCTCCCTTCGGGTTTGACACGGTGTTGCTAGGAAGAAAAACCGAAGAAGACGGTTTACACATTATAGCCTCAAACATGCTTGATATTCTATCCTCAAACTTAGATTGCCTTTTATTTGCCTTAAGCATCTCTTGTTTAATCTCATGTTAGCCTTGCTCCATTTTTTTTATTTTGTTGTAGCCTTTGCACGTTACTCTCCATTTTGTTTGTATGAGTCTTAAGTTCATTTGCAAGCTCATTTTTCAACTCATGTTTCAAATCATTCTTAAACTCGGATCTTAGGCTAGTTATCTCCCTTTGTATATTATCAAATCTAGCATCATTAGCCATTGAATAATTTTCAAATTCATTTGGAAGATCTTTCACGTTTTGTAAAACTTTGTTGTTGTTTTCAAAATCCCGATTTTAATTTTTGTTTTGCACTTGATTGCTAGTCCCTTGATTCCTATTGTTGTTACCCTTATAATTGTTCATTTGATTTCCTTGGTAACAAACTTGATTGTTTCGATAAATGTTAGCATTTTGATTTGGTGGAAAACCAGGTGGAGTCAATCGATTAGTGCGGGTAACTTGACCATTTTGGTTATAAGTTCCCGTAGCCGCGTAGGCACTCGAAGTGTTACCACCGTTGGTAATGCACTCGGAGAAATCATGACCTCCACCACAATACATACAAGAAACCTCAACCGCTTTAGCCTTAGCGTGAGTGGGTTGTTCACCAACTTTAAACTCAATCAATAGTCCCTTAAGCTTATCAAATATCTTGTCCTCCAAATTAGCCTCTATTTGGCAAGCATTGATGGTATGTGACAATGAAGGCGAAGACGAAGCCTTGTGAACACTCGATGTGCGACGAGGGCTATAAACCTTGGACCTATTCTCAATGATCAACAATGCTTCCTCGACCGTTTTACACAAAAAATTACCTCCCGCGGCGGCATTGAGATAGTCTCGGTCATGATCGTTCAAGCCATTGTAAAACGTGTCGATTTGATGTAAGTCAGAAAAACCGTGATGAGGACGTTCATGTAACATTTCCTTAAACCTATTCCAAGCCGTTGAAAAACTCTCATTACACTCTTGTGTAAACTTTGAAATCTCGTTTTTCATGTGCGTAGTCTAAGAGGGCGGGGAAAATTGGTTCACGAACTTCGAAACGGGATCCTTCCCACGTCAATATAGAATTAGGTGGATCTTTCTCTAACCAAGTATTTGCGATCCCCGCTAAGGAATACGGAAAAAGCATCATCTTAATCGAGTCGTTCGAGACGTCTTTAAACTTGCAAGTTACGGTAAGACGATTGAATTGGCGAATGTGGTTATGCGAGTTGTCTTTTTTGTCACCACGAAACTTGTTGTTTTGGATCATAGACGAGAAACCCGTCTTAACCTCAAAATTCTCTGCAAGGATTTGGGAATCACAATAGCCTCTCCATAACCCTCGGTGTGTACTTGAAGCAACTCCATCATAGTACGATTAGCCATGGGAGCTTCTTGTTCTACGATGGGTTCGTCAATAGGAGATTCTTCACTAGAAGGTGTTCCTTCATTTCGGTTTCTACGTTTACGTGCACGTCTTGCTTGGTTACGAGTTTGCATAAACGTCACGTACAACGTGGGGGAAGAGCAAAGAATATTTTTTGGATGTTTTTACTTTTTCCAATTTTTTGTGCTTTTGATTGTTTTTTACTTTTTTTTGGATTTTTTGATGTATTACGTAGACACAAATCTACAAATCTCCCCTTGAATCGATTTCTCGATTAAAGGATCCACAAGGAGTGAAAACGATCACGTTGAGTGAACGCCTTCGATGACTTTAGAATGTTGGTGGAACACCAAAACTTTCAAGAGGGTTTAATCTTTGAAATCAAGAAAATATATATGATACGTAGATAATACTTTGGGTGACAAACCCTTGATTAGCCCTTTTTATCAAAACACGCACAAGCAAGCGGAGGAAAAGAGGCGGCGCGAAGCACTTAAGAGCCTTTTTCCTTTAGGTCGTGAAATATTGTGACAATCCGTCAATTTCAGGTCGTTATTTTAATCTCGACTATTACGTATTACATGTTTACTTTAATCAGAATTTTAAATTATAGACTAACCAAGAAGGTTATGACTTGAAACTAGCGTAAGAATGTCGATTAGATGAAAACCATCAAGGAATACGTTAGGTATCGATATTATATTCTCAATTTATCATAAGAATGATTTTATTTATTTAATCTTTATTTATCGTGCTTTACGTTTTAACGAATGACGAGAACTACTAGTGATCACGATACCGACGGATGCCCAAAAATTTATGTTTTATTATCGATTGTCTCGATATTTTATATTTTCGACGTTTTCGATTTAGTTACGTTTTAAGTCGTGTCGACGCTTTATTATATTTATGAAGCGTTTTAACTTTTGAAAAGTATTTTTACGAAACCCGAGTCCCGTAAATATTTTTAATTTTGACTAATAGTCATTTTCTACCCTATAAACTATTAAATTACTTTTTGGCCTAAAATTATGCCTAAATGACAAAATCTACCCTACCTACTACACTATATATAATTTTTCCACTCAATGAAACACATAGAAACAAGAAAAAAAAAATTATTCACCCTCCCTTTGTTTTCTCTCTTTGCCATCCACACCAAGCACCAAACCCTCAAATAATTTGGATTTCTACTTTGAATCTTCCAAAAATAAAAGGAGACCCATCCTAGAAATTTCAAGAGCTTCATTTTGGTGTAATTTTCTTTAACATGCATTCACTTTATTTTTCTTTTCAAATTTTGATGAAGAACATGTTGTTTGATCCATTTTTATGATTAAACATGTTGTTATTATTATTATATTTTAGTGGGGTGTTATTGCATGTATGAATTTTAAAAGATGATTTTATTAGATTGAGCATGCAAGTGTGTTAGGAGTTAGATAGATGAATTATAATGATATTACGGTAATATTAGAAGTATAAAATTGGTTAAAATGGATAAAAATATTGTTTTAGTATGATTTTTAAACACGTATTTTTAGGCAGTGAGTTTGATTGTGGTAAAATACGACCTTTTAGGAAAAAGACGCAAAAGCGGTAAGTATTAAGTGATGATTTAGGAAAATCAAATACTAATGACCCAATTAAGTTCGTTTCCCAAGGAGGTATATGCGTGTGACTAAAATATAATGGTATTTGAGATTAATATTTGAGAAAGAAGGGGATGAGAAAATAGAATGACGGACACGTGAAAATTATTACTACGACGACTAAAATTAAAACCGTAAAAAGTGCCAAAATAAAAATTAGTTCTAAAAATTCCCAAAAAATTCGAAAAAATCAAATTAAATAAACTAAGAGTTTACAGATGATCAAAACTTTTTCAAACCTTTTAATTAATTAAATATTAATTTTTAAATGCTAATTAAAGCCCTAAAAATCAAAATAAGTATTAAAAAGCCCAAATAAAGATTTTTCATTTTGTAAACCTCTAAAATGACTAAATAAGAATAAAAACTATTTTTATAAAATTTTAAACTAATTAAAACTATTTAAAATGATTAAAAACTATTAAAAACTTAAAATAATTCTAGAAATTAAGAAAATGATGACAAAATTAATCTAAGAAAAAATCCTATTTTAATGTATTAAACCTAAGAAAAATATAAAAAGTGCTAAAATGTGAAAATTGAAATTTAATAATAATAGTATTACAATAATATTAAAAATCCAAAAATTATAAAAAATTCTAAAAACATGCAAACTAGTTTATTTTAACCTAAATAAACAGAAAATGAAAGTGAAATTACCAAAATACCCCTAATGGGCCCCCAAATGGGCAAAAAATGAAAACACTCCAATCTAATGGGCTTTTTGGCCCAAAAACATCAACTAGGCCCAAATGACCTGAAAAAGCCCTATCTGACTCAAAATTTAATTCTAAACACTGAAAGTAGGGATTTTGTATGTAAAAAGTTATCGTCCGATCTTTTCGAATTGACTACTGGTTAACTTGCGACTTAGTCGTCTTTTGGTGAAAAAGAATATTTTTTGTTGTTGTAAAATAAATTGCAAAACTTTTAAAGTAAATGACGGTTAATTAAATCTAAAACTAATTAAAAAGTAAATGGTGCAACATTAAAAAAACTTTAAAAGGTAATTTAACTAAATGACAAAAATTAATGATTCACGAAAATTAAATTTGATAAAGTAATAAAAATGTAAACTTAAAAATCAAACAAACTTTAAAATGAAACAAAACCCCAATCCATCGGAATCCCATTGGAATGCTGTCACCATAAGCCATCGGAATGCAAGATCAGAATCTAGGTATCAGAATGCAAACTTACCACTCCATCAAAATAATGATCGGAATAAGTTCCTGTCGGAATGTGATCGGAATCCCCTATCAGAATAACTGAAACCAAGTCCTATCGGAATAACACTCACCTATCGCAAGGTTGAACAAACCTGTCGGAATCTCAGATCGGAATGCTAGATCGGAATCCCAGATCGGAATGTGGCTAGTGAAATTTTGGCAGCACTTCGTCTCAATAAAACCTTAAGAGCCGTCGCAATATACGATCGCAATGAGCGAATGGAATCATGATCTGGATAAGGGGGAGTTACTAGATCACAATCCTCTGTCGGAATACAAAACCCTAAGCCGATTTTCACGATCGGAATGAGGGATAGATGTCGGAATGTAGGACCTCTCTTTCCGATGGAAGCAGAAACGTAATAAGCAAAGCAAATAAGCTAATACTAATAAGCAATAACAAAAACATGATTAAACAAGAATAAGATGAACAAAATAAACACAAATTTAAAAACTTTCAAGACACAAAATACTAGAACTTTATAAAATGGACTTTAAAAAGATAAAACTTTTAAAAAAACTTAAAAACAAATATGCTAAACACAAAATAAGCCAATAAGATTGTCAAACTTATAGCTTAATTCGTATAAAAGCTTAGATGGAAATGAAAAGACAAACTTTTTAATCAAATAAGCAATGAGATTAAGCAAAAGATTGCTTAATCCGAATTTATAACAAATCAAAACAAGAAAAGTAGAATGAGAATGATAAAGAAAAGCTTGATTAAAGGAAAATAAAGATTAACAACAAAATTAAAAGACGTACTTGAATTAAAGGGAAGAAATTTAAGGTGCAAAACAAGAAGATAAAATTGACAATTACATAAATGACATGAAAATAAATGTGCAAGTAATGAAAATGGTGGAGAGCTAAATTGTCAAATTAGCTAACAAAACTAAATGTGGTGAAATGAAGGGTATTTATAGTGATTAGGGAGGTTAAGCATGTGTTGCTTCCTTCTTTATTTCTTTCTCGTCTTTTCGTCTTTTAAGTTCTTCGACTTTATCGACTTTGTCTCGGGATTAATTAAACTCGTCTTATAATGTCTTCACTTATTTAGACTTGAGTTCTTCGGCTTTATTAAACTTCCGTCTTTAGACTTTTCTTCGATAATTCTTCAGAATAGGCCTTGGACTTCCGTTCTTTTTGCACTCTTGATCTCTTGACTTCGTCTTTCGTCTTTTTCTTCAATAAAAGCCCGTGAAAGCCCGTGTTTTCCTCCCTTTTCACATTTTGATCCTAAATCACAACAAAAACACAAACCACGCATAATTCCGACATTTACGACATAAAATACACGTTTTGGCTTGGTTATTATTATAATTAAGTGGTCAAAGGATGGGTGTTTTCACACCTATCAAACACAAAATTCTGAAGGCCCAAAAGCTGGTTTTGAGCTTATCACAGCTTATTGGTACAACAACTTATCCTTATTGGGCCAATAAGCCCATTAAGCAATAAGCCAATGCCATAAGATCAGATTTGACACAAAACCTTCTTTTGAGATGTCTAAGAGATCTGTGAAAAGAAATTTTGAAAAAACAAACCCAATAAGCCAGAAATAAGCAAAGTAGAATTTCACTAAAAGACAAAATTGTCGACTTAGAGTTCTAGACCACCTCAGACCTTCACATAAGTTGCAAAAGACTCTAAATGACTTAATTAAGACAAATCAACAAAGAAAAGTTCAATAAGCCAAGCCAAATAAGCAGAATAAGCTGATAAGCACTTATGTAAAAGTCAAAGTTATTGATTTTATAGTCAAACCTCAAAGTCAACCCCTCAAATGCTCCAGAATGAACAAATGGGTCAAATAAGTGACACCTATTACAAATTCAAAGTTGTTGCAGGTTTAAATAAGCTAGAACAGCTTATTGATAAGCACCAGTTGAAATGACACTAGCAGTGGCTAGCGGCAGGGGAAAGGAGTTCCCACTGCTTTGACTATTTGACTTGCTTTTTTAGAGAGATCTAGTTGGATTCAAATGAAAACAAAGGCACCCTTGTAACCAGTGGATCACAAGGTGTCAATATCAATCAACAAATCAAAATTTGGTTCACTCAATAAGCACAAAATAAGCGAACAGTTCACAGATATGCCACAGACCTTGAAAATAAGAAGTTATTAACAAATAAGTAGATTGAGCATTCATAAGCCAGCCAAATTGAACCAAATGCATACACAAGATATAATAAAGTCCAATAAGTACAAATAAACTTGTTTCAAGCACTGGATCAAAGTAAATAAGCAGATTCAAGCACAAGAAGTTACTGATAAGCAAAGGTGATTATCCAAAATCCTTTTTCTGATCTATTTGACCACCAATCCAATTTCAAGCCCTCAAATCCTTTTCCCTGGTTGTATTAACTTAAATTTAACACTCTTTAACCCTAGTCTACCCTTAGATCTAGATGTCCCCAAAAGTTTAGCCAATATTACCAAGTAAAACTGATTTTATGAACCGTTGATTGATTTAGGTGTTTACACCCTCAAAACTTGCAGATAACCAACCCCTTATACCAGATAAACAGATAACAACACAAAAGAACCAAAAACACCCACAAAGGTTTCCTTGAACCTTGAAAAATAAGTTAACCCAAACACCCCTTTGGAATCTGATCTCTCTATTTTCCAAAGGATTGTTGTGATTTAACCTTCAATCCAAGATCAAAACAACCTAACAACAATATTCCAACCCTCAGAAACACAAATCCACCACAAATACACAGAACCACAAACAAATATGCAAAAATCACCAAAGTCATACAAAATTCAGAAAAGTGAAAAAGGATTAGAGATGCAAACCTCCAAGCTGTACATCTACACCTTGGATTGTTTGAGCTTAGGTGCTAGAAAAATAAGCACTAGCTTCCTTGTACATGATAAGAACAACAAACACCAAAGATGAACAATAAACTTTGAAATCTGATTTTTGAAAAAAATAGTTTTAATCTATAAAACCTTTCCTCAAAAACCAACAAATGATAAAATGGAACTCAAATCTTAGCTATTCAGACACCAAACTTTTATAAATAACAGAAGAGAATTCAAAGTTTTAAGAAATTTAAATTTTATTTCATAAAAAGGGATTACGAAGAAGATAGCTAAAATCTGGAACAAAGGGGCTCTCACATGTTAAGGCCTCCTTATATAGACGACTAGGATCATTCTAGAAGGTAAAAATACATGAAAACCCTAGTCTATTAAATCTCAAATATGCCCTTGAGTGCTTGATGGTGTTTGATGTTTGTAAGCTGTCCAAATGAATCAGAGACGTTCATTTTTGCTTTGGGGACAAGTAAGGAGTATTTGCTGTTGATTTGGCCACGTGGCTTTACATGGAGAGGAGAGTGTCACATGATTGGTGCAGGGCAGCCTTGGGTGGGGTCCTTGGGTGAGTGGGTGTGAAGTTTTAGGCATGGGAATGATTCGTGTGAGAGTTAATTGTGTTTTGGTTAAGTCAATTGGGATTAACCCTTTGACCGGTAAAAGTAAATTCTGGGGGTGATAGGTGAACAGTATGTAGTTTGATCCGTTTTTTGTGGAGTGTAAAGTTGTTTGGCGCATTTTTGGTTTTGAATGTTTCAAATGCCCACCTTTGGTCCTTGTGTTTTGGCAGAACTTGTATTAAACGTTTTTCAGCTAACAAAACCTATTTCCTTTGTTAATAAAGTTTCCAACTTTATAATTTTGCCACAAAACTTTGGTAAAAGGGTTTCAAAGGTTATTTTTGCCATTTTTGGATATTTCAAGGACTGATTTTGGACATTTCCCATCTTTGAAGGTCTTCATTGGATCTTTGACTTCATGAGGGACCATTGTTAACAATTTAGAACTGTTGAGGGACTAAACATGCCAAATCTTCAAAGTTGAAGGACCTTTTTGTAATTTTTACAAACTTAAGGGACCAAACTTGTAATTATAAAAATACAAGGGTATTAAGTGTCATTTATTCATAAATGAGGGATCAATCTTGTACATCTTCAAGTCTTCAAGGGTTTTTCTTTGATAAATCCATAACTAAGGCCCGGTTCATTGTACGGCTTCATTTCTCGTGTTCGTTTTTCCTTGTTTCTTGTGATATTTTGTCTTTTTCACGATATCCATACCTAAAACACACAAGTAAACAAATAAAAGGATATATATGGTATTTTTATGACATTTTATGCATTTAAAGCCCAAAAAGAACGATGAGATCATGTATAAATACCATCTCATCACTCCCTCATACTAAGCCATTCCCGTGCCCTCACGCAATGCTAGAATAATGTGTCTAAGCATCACCAAAATTCAATTTTATTTTCCTTTATTGAATAGTAAAAGACTTGCAACAATACTACGAAGATGTGTAAAGACATAATGTATGATTTTCATCACGTGTGTGACTTTTAGGGTCAATGAATAGAAACAAGTGAATGTCCCATAGAGTAAAGTTCGTCATCCTTGATTGTCATAAATTCCATGCTAAGTGCAAAAACGAGATCATTGTTGATACAAGTCACAATGCTAACACTACTCATACGTCCAAATTGTGTGATACTTTTTTTCCCCGAAATCCTAGTTATTATGAAAGGAAATGGGTTTGTAGAATTTTTTAACTATTTGTAATGGATCAGAAGTGATTCATATTGATTTATTTGAGTATTTATTAGTCCGAAAGTAAAGTAGCACGATTTAATTGATAGTTAGCTGAAGGACAAAATCTTTTAAAACAGCTTCTCGTGTATCTCCTTAAGTTCATATCTTGGCATAAATCGTTTCATGATTTGAGATCTTTCTCGGACCGATATTTGGCATGTACTTCATACTTCAAATATTGGGAAGACGTTCTTGAAATTATTGTCTTCTCTTCATATTTTGGAATTTATTCACTTGATGTTTTTGAGAGATTCTTCATACTTGGACCACGACTTCATCATTTTTCTTCAATCTTTATTTTGGATTTTGATATACAACGATCCACCTCCTTTTAGGACTTGGATATATTTATCCTCATACCTTGTAAGTGTCTTTTTGGATAGACTTTCTCCATGATCTTTAGGGGAGTAATTGCTTTTCGTTGTGTGTCTTGATCCTTCATATTAATTTAGGAATAATGATACTTCACATCATCTTGGATCTTTAGCAACAAAATAGAGCTCCTCTTTCCTTGTTAGGGTCTTTTTGGATCTTCACCAATCTTCGCATCCCACTTCAATAAGTTATGCCTTGGCTATGAACTCTATTCAACCCCGAGCAACTTTTAAACGATCTTGTGCTAGAGGCTAAGTAACCTTTCAAATCGTACGACCTAACTTATTGCAATTATTTTTATTCCTAATGCATTGATCTTATGGGAGAAAAAGCCACAATTAAAAACATATGACTTTTTGAAAGAACATTTACGTTTAGCATGATCACTTTTCTAACTCTATCATTTCTCGTTCTTCACTATTTAAAGACCTCTAATTAAAGAGACTCGTGAATACTTAGCCATGCAAGTAAAAATTAAGCCAAATTTGGATTAACTTTCATTAAGACTATATCAAATCGAAGTTTTGGGTTTTCAAGCCACCTATAGGATCTTGTACTTTCTTGGACTTTTTCAAGTTTAGAGAATGCTTTTTATAGTTCCCTTGATAAGTAACTTTCTAGGATCAATTATAGGAACTTGCGAAAAGTTCTTGTTCTTAACCCGAATGAGCTAAGTGACGTGACTCTAATTACACATCATATTTCCTCGTAAAACATGCTTAAAATGGTCAAATAATCATCAATTATGCCTTGTATATGTGTATTTTGTCGTTTGTGCGTGTGTAGGTACGGATATCAAAGAAATCACAAGAAATGAAGCCAAAGAGCCAAAACAGACATGAGAAATGGAAAGAGCATGGAAAATTGAGTTCAATGATGCCTTCATATTTCTTGGGCCGGCCTGACACCATTTAAATGGGTCGAACCGACCCATTATTGAACTTTATAATAGCTGCTGGCCCAACTTAGCACTTCAGCCCGTTTTATAGTGCAACCAACCAGAGGCCCGAAAGTGGAAGTAACCCAAAGAAGCTCCAGGCCCAACATTGGTGTCAAGCCCAGCAAGCCCACTATCACAATATACAATAGATAAGATCTGGATAGCTTAAAGAGGATGCATAATTCAATTTTTCAAGACACTGACTTTTTTTTATATTATTTTTTCTTAGATAGAATAGAAAAAAGGAGGTGTATTGTTTTTTTTATCTTCATATCTCACTTTATTTTTGGAGAGTAGACTGCGTATTATTTTGTTGAGGTTGTTATTCGAAGAAGTTGATGTTCTAGTTTCCTGCAAATCTAGTATTGAATCTATTTTCGATTTCTGCAAATCCTTAGCTTAGCTTATCGTTTAGTTTGTAGTTTGATTTTGCTTATGTTCTCATGTTACTTTTATTGTTACTGGTTGTGTAGGGTATCATCTAGTTTGATATCTAGTTTTTGATTCTTTAAATTTCTATAGCTCTCAAGTATTAGCCACTGTTTGTTTAGCCTGTATATTTTATTTACTTGTGATCTATTAGGTAGAATTTATAGATGTAATGTTCATTTAGGTTGTTAACTATTGGTCCTTGATTTGGATTTGATAACATTTAGATAATTCACCATTAGCTATTTTAAGTTCAAAAAGGAAGAAAAATATGAACTTTTGATTTGTAGTATAGACTTGTGGTATAGTAGCTGGTTGATACAAAGGCTTTTGACACCCCGTATAACAATTAAGTTCTTTGTTCTAGTCTAATCGAATTGATCTAGGTTAACTATGCGACTCAGTCGTTCTTTGGTGAAACAAATAGTTGTGTCGTTGTAGTAATTAAATGTGCAAGACAATTAAAGTAAATGGCGTTAATTTAAATCTAAGTCTAAGTAAAATAAATGGTGCAAGTATTTAAAAGCGTGACAAGAATTAAAAGACACTAAACGTAAATAACGCAAACTTAAATTTATCTAAGGCGAACTTAAAACGCAACTAAAACTTAAACTAAGGCAATGCTAAAATAAATCTAAGGCAAGTAATCTTAAAGTGCGATTAAGTAAAAAGGCGGGAAAAATAAAGCTTGAAAATTGAATTTAAATAAAAACAAGAAAATTCGCAATTGTTAAAAACTGAAATAATTCCGCAATTAACCACTAATTGTGAAATCATACCCACAATTCCGCAATCAGCAGAATGTTCAAATTCGCAATTCCGAAACCAAGATTTCGCAATAGTTGCGAAATCAATGATTTCGCAATGCACTATTTGGAACAATTCCGCAATTGGTAAATTAGGCAAGATTTCGCAACTTTGGAAGGAAAGATTTCGCAATCAGGAAGAATGTTCAAATCCGCAATAAGCAAAAAGATCAATTTCGCAATTAGCAAAAAGATCAAATTCGCAATGCTCAAGAAAGATTGATTTCGCAATACGAAAAATGGATTCAATTTTGCAATTATTGAGGAATTGCAAAATCGAATCAGATTTCCTAAAAACTAGGAAAACTCAAAAAAGTACGAAAATAAGCTCAAAAATCTTAATTTTTTAAGCACAATAAGCAAGATAAAACTTCAATAAGCTATCTAAAAATCCCAAATCAATAACAAAACGTATGAAAACTTTAAAAACAAGACACGAAAATTAAAAAGATTTAAACTTTAAATAAAAAGAAGATGAAAAAGATTAAGATTGAAAACTTTAAATCAACACAAACAAAGATTTATAAAAAGAAGATGAACAAGAAGATTACAAACTTAGAGATTAAAGAACAAAATTAAAAGACTTACTTGGAATTTAAAGAAATTAAGGTGCAAGACAAGTATTTAAAATGACAAGTAATTAAAAGTGCATAAAATAAAGTGGAAGAACTAATGTGTCATATTAGCCAACAAAGAAAAATGATTAACTAGCCTAATCTATATATAGGGGAGGATTAGGAAGCTTCCTCCCCTCCTTCATTTCCTCTTAATTGCGTCTTTAAGTCCCTCCTTCTTAATCTCTTTGTTAATTGCACCATTAGTCCTTAAGCCTTTAAATCTTCTTTAATCTTGGACTTTAATTACTTATGGCTCGGGATTTCTTTAAACTCGTCTTTATATTCTTCAATAAATAAGACTCGAGTTCTTCGGCTTTTGGTAAACTTCCGTCTTTCGACTTTTCCTTTGATAAATCTTCAGAATTTGTCTTGGACTTCCGTTCTTTTTTCACTCTTGACTTCTCGACTTCATATTTCGTCTTTTTCTTCAATATTAGCCCGTGAATGCCGTGTTTTCTCCACTTTTCACAATTTCGTCCTAAATCACAACAAAAACACAAACCACGCATAATTCCGACATAAAAGACATAAAATACACGTTTTGGCTCGGTTATTATTGCAATTAAGTGGTAAAAAGGATGGGTGTTTACACACCTATCAAATCCCCTACACTTGACCATTGCAATGTCCTCATGCAATGCATTAGTTACAAAGCATGTTTACATTTTTCATCATAATCAATCCACGTTGGCCTTTATTAAAGAGATAGAAAATTAAAGACATTCAAAATAAAGAAATCTAAAAGCATACCTTAGGTTTTGGAAATGTTGTGAATGATCATCATCCTCAAGTTTTCACTTTCTCCAAACCAAGCTTAAAAACGAGAT
This sequence comes from Glebionis coronaria, assembly GCA_025667525.1. Lineage (NCBI taxonomy): Eukaryota > Viridiplantae > Streptophyta > Magnoliopsida > Asterales > Asteraceae > Glebionis > Glebionis coronaria. The sequence continues at coordinate 447,637,129 of CM046874.1, forward strand.
CATTGTTATTATAAGTTAGCAGACTAACACGAACTCATGTGGGCCAATTATTCACTTAGACTCCCTTATTCCTATGTGTATCTCTTATATTTTATTGTTGTCTTGAATGACCACGAGGATGCATTTTTGACTTATTTTGATAGTTATTTAGTCCGAAAATAAAGTGAACGATTTAATCATTAGTTAGCTAAAGGACAAAATCTTTTAAAACTGCTTCTCGGGACCTCATAAAGTTCATATCTTGGCATAACTCGCTTCGCGATTTGAGACCTTTCTCGGACCGATATTTGGCAGCGACTTCATACTTCAAACCTTGAGAGACGTTCATGAAATTATGGTCTTCTCTTAATAATGGAATTCTTCACTTGAAGTTTTGAGAGATTCATACTTGGACCACGAATTCTTCATTTTTCTCCAATCTTTATTTTGGACTTTGATATACAACGATCCACCTCCTTTTATGACTTGGATCTATTTATCCTCATACCTTGCTAGGGTCTTTTCGGATACACTTCTCCATGACTTTTGGGGAGTTTTTGCTTTTCGTCGTGTGTCTCGATCCTTCATATTGATTTTTGATAAATGATTCTTCACGTCACTTTGGATCTTTAGCAACAAAATATAGCCCTCATGCCTTGTTAGGGCCTTTTCGGACTCGCCAATCTTCGCATCCCGCTTCAATAAGTTATGCCTTGGCTATGAACTCTAATCCATACCGAGCAACTTTTAAACGATCTTGGGCTAGAAGCTAAGTAACTTTTCAAATTGTACAACCTTATTTATTGCAGATAAATTTATTAGCAAGCGATGGGAGAATAGGCTTATAATTAACTCATATAAATTCACGAAAGAATACCGACTTATAATTGGCTCTATCATCTCTCGTTCTCCAAAGTTTAAAATCTCAAGTAATGAGACTCGTGGATGCTTAGCCTATTAAGTCAAAGTTTTGGGTTTTCGAGTCGCCTATAGGATCTTGCAAACTCTTAGACTTTTTCAAGTTTAGAAATCGCATTTTAAAGTTCTCTTGATAAACGACTCTCTAGGATCAATTATAGGAACTTGGGAAAAGTTCTTGTTCTTAACCCGTGAGAGTTAAGACTTTCGCGTTTTATAGCTCCCTATATAAAAGCCTAGCAAAACTTGACTTAGAAACGTTAAGGATACTAGCTAGAGTAAACTAAGATAAGTAAACTCGGGTTGAGTCAAAAGATTCACAATGTTTGAAAATTAAAACCACTTTATTAAACTTTTATTCTAATAAGGAAAGAAAATTAACTATACAAAAGGAAAAACTAATAGGCCAAAATAGATCAAAAATTTTGAAAAATGTCGAAAAATTGATTTTCCGGTTAAAATGAGGACAAATACAAGGAAAAGGCCACTTAACTTCGATAGAAGTCCCCCCTACACTTAACATAAACATTGTCCTCAATGTTTAAGCATGTGGGAGTAAACTTCCCTACACTTAGGACATTGTGCACTTTGTTTAAATCTCGCTAAGGCAAGGACAACTAAAGAGATTCCTATTTTAATATTGAGAAAATATAAAATAGTGAATCAAAAGAGTTTAGGATAGAACCGGGAAGAAGTGAACACGGAATCACGGGTCGTCAAGAATCATCAAGAGTGGATCGTTGAAGCGCGAATCCCTGATTAAGAAGTGAGGAGAGGAAAGCAAACCAACGGGTCTCCCCTACACTTATGATAAAGAAAGCGAAAAGATAGATGCATGGGTTGCCTCCCAAGAAGCGCTTGATTTTTGTTCACCGAGTCGTGAGCCTGACTCGACCTTGATCATCATAGGAAGAAGCATGAAACATATCCACCAGGATCAAAGACATAGTTTTCGTCCATCAAATAGCACAGGCATAAGGCGAACAAGGAAAGCCAAAGAAGAGTAGGCAAGGTTCCCTTAAGCAGCAATGGAGCATGGTGGAAGCAAGGGTGAAGTGGTGCAAGGAAATTTCCATAAGTTCCAAAGATATTTCCTTTTATTTCATTAGGTGGATACTGAGATGGCTTAAAGATTTCAATACCGGGGTCGAACACCTTTTCCTTTAGGGGAAAATAGCACTCAGGCTCAGCAGAGTGTGAAGAAGATCCGCGAAGAAGCACAACCTCGTCCTAAGAAGATGGACAAAGAGGTGTTAACTCATACGTGCTGCGGATATCGGTGTCGACCGGTTTCTTCTCCTTTGAAAGAATGTGCTTCAAATCTAAAGTAGGATCAAGACGAAAATCTTCAAAATCTAAAGGAGGTGCATCACTCTCATGAGGGAAGTAAGTGTTAAGAAATGCAGAGAAGTCTTCCTCAAATGAGTAATCGTCCAAAGTAGGATCGAGTGATGTAGGTGGAGGATCTTCATCATGTGAAGAATCGCTCGAAAGAGTATCAGCCTCATCAAAATCATCATACGTGGGAAGATCGGGATACTCAGAAGTAAGGTCATCATAATCATCCGAGTCTGAGCTAGAATCATCATCATAAGCATCAAAGACCGGTGGAGAATCAAAAATGGGAGAAGCTTCCAAAGTAGGGAGAGAAACATCCACATCATCTTGAAAAAGTGGGTTATCATTGTAAGACTCGAATAGAGGATTGTTGTAGATGGTAAAATCATCAAGCACATTAATCATATTCACTGATTCTCGGCCTCCAAAGGATTTACTTGTAAGCTTCCCCATTTTGAACACTTGTGCATCATCCCCGACTCGTAAGATTAACTCACCTTCGGCAACATCCACTAAAGCTCGTCCGGTTCTCAAGAATGGCTGACCAAGTATTAAAGGAATACGAGGGTCCATTTCATAATCAACAACAACAAAATCGACCGGGAAAGTAAATGTGCCAACTTTGATGAACACGTCTTCGGCTATACCAACGGGGTAAGCGAGAGTGCGATTTGCAAGTTCAAGAGTCATCTTTGTTGGAGTGAGGTCGGGTAATGATAGTGTTTTCCAAACACTCAAAAGCATCAAATTAATACTGGCCCCGAGATCAGCAAGGGCAGTAAATTCTTCAGTTTTGTTGAACACGCAAGGCAACACAAAACGACCGGGATCTCCAAGCTTTTCCGGAATTTCTTTAAGAATAACTTCAGAGCAGTTTTCGTTTAAGCGTGTGTTGGCGAGTTCAATCAACTTCTCCTTCTTGTTAAGTAATTCCTTAAATGCTTTAACAAATTTGGGCATGTGGACAAGTGCTTCAAGAAAGCTAATGTTGAAGTTCATCTGAGAGATCATCTTCACATAGCGTGTCACTTCAGAGTCATCCTTGGTTAGCATTTTGGTCTTGCCTAAACGAGAGGGATAAGGGATATTGGGTTTGGGTGGTGAAGGTGCAGGTGTAGGTAAAGGTTGAGATGTTGAAGGGTCCTTCCGAGGTACATCGTCATGACGAGGCGGAGACGGTAATGGTGCACTAATACTAGGTGTAGGAGGAGTAGGGATAAATGGTGGTGGAGGAGGTGTAGATGATGGGGGCGGGATAGGTGGATCGACAATGGTAATTCCACTACGAGTAGTAATAGCACTCACATTGGCTCGCGGATTAGTGACGTTGTTTGAAGGTAGAGAACTTGAAGTAGAAGGTTGAGCAGGGCGCAAGAAACTAGCAAGCATATTCTATATATCATTCGTTTGAGTGCTGATAGAGGATTGAAGATTATCTCGAAGTTCGGATCTAATCTCATTTCCTTGTTTGGTAATATCTCCTTTCAAATTGATAATTTGGCTCTGCAGGTTCTTGATTTGCTCACCGTGGGTTCTCATGATGGTGTCAACATCGGGGTTAATGGGTGGGAGTTGTTGAGCGGGTGGGTGATAAGGATTAGAAGCTCTTGGTGGGATTTGGATGCTTCTAGTGTAGTTGTTGGCGGAGTTTTGGTTTTGAGGAGAAAAACCGGGTGAAAGGTAGTTGTTAGATCGGTAACTCAACAGATTTCTATCCCCATGAGGTCGAGCTTGGTAATTTTCCGGTGAATAATTACCATAAGCTGCATACACATTTTCCGGATTTCCTTGTGTAGAAGGACAATTGGTGTATGAGTGAGGACCGCCGCATGTTTCAAAAGGAGCAGCAACAGCTTTAACTTGTTGTTGTTGTTGGTTTGAAGCCAAGAGTTGCATACTTCTGCTCATTCCAGTCATCACACGGGTGAGTTCGGTCATATCAGGGTTTGCTGAGGTGGAGTAACATTGACTCTCGGGTTGTTCCTAGAAGAAGCGGAGGAATCCCAGTTTTTTTGGTGAGTAGCCATGTTCTCAATAAGCTCTCTACACTCCTCGGGTCTCCTTTTCATGAATGTGCCACCGGCGGCTGCATTAATCGTATCACGATCTCGAAAAGTCAAACCGTTGTAGAAAGTATCTATTAAGGTCACAGGGAGCATGTTGTGGTTTGGACATCTATCGATCATGACATTATATCTCTCCCAAGCATCAAAAAGAGATTCATCAGGATCTTGCATGAAACCGCTGATTTGATTGCGAAGGCTCGTGACCATGGATGGTGGAAAGTAGCGTGATAAAAAACGTTGAGTTATGTCATCCCAAGTGTGAATAGAATTCTTCGGGAGACGATCAAACCATTTCTCAGCATGATGTGATAAAGTATGTGGGAAGAGTTGTAGGCGAAGTTCATCCATTGTGGCACCGGCGCACTTCATGCTTTGGGTGATTGTAATGAACTTGTCGAGGTGTTTGTTTGCATCATCATCAGGCATTCCTCGAAAAGGATTTGTTTGCACTTGCTGAATCATGTGGTGCTTCAACGAAAACTCAGGAGCGTTGATTTGCATCAGCGCAATCGGTCCTCCTCGTCCAAACATGGTAGGTTGACAAAGTTCCTCCATTGTCCGAAGATCGGGCTGTGGAAGAACATTGTTGTTATTGTTGAGGTGCGGTGGATTATTGTTGTTAACACCTGACATACTTAAATCTTCTTGAGTCTCGGGCTCTTGATAATTAGAAGATCTAGTACGCATACACCTGAAAATGCAAAAGAAAAAGAAACCAAACACAAAGACAATATATATACACAATAAAGATAAAATCTTTTTGGATTTTTGAAATTTTTTAATGTTTATGTGTTTTTATCAATTTTTTATTTTTATGGTTTTTTGAATTTTTTTTAAGGAAGAAAAATAACGCTCACAAGTGAACGGATCCCAAAAAGCAACGCGTCTCTCACAAAAAACCGTTAATCTTTACGAAAAGAGCCGGCAGCGGCGCCATTTGATACAAAGGCTTTTGACACCCCGTATAACAATTAAGTTCGTTGTTCTGGTCTAATCGAATTGATCTAGGTTAACTATGCGACTCAGTCGTTCTTTGGTGAAACAAATAGTTGTGTCGTTGTAGTAATTAAATGTGCAAGACAATTAAAGTAAATGGCGTTAATTTAAATCTAAGTCTAAGTAAAATAAATGGTGCAAGTATTTAAAAGCGTGACAAGAATTAAAAGACACTAAACGTAAATAACGCAAACTTAAATTTATCTAAGGCGAACTTAAAACGCAACTAAAACTTAAACTAAGGCAATGCTAAAATAAATCTAAGGCAAGTAATCTTAAAGTGCGATTAAGTAAAAAGGCGGGAAAAATAAAGCTTGAAAATTGAATTTAAATAAAAACAAGAAAATTCGCAATTGTTAAAAACTGAAATATTCCGCAATTAACCACTAATTGCGAAATCATACCCACAATTCCGCAATCAACAGAATGTTCAAATTCGCAATTCGGAAACAAAGATTTCGCAATAGTTGCGAAATCAATGATTTCGCAATGCACAATTTGGAACAATTCCGCAATTGGTAAATTAGGCAAGATTTCGCAACTTTGGAAGGAAAGATTTCGCAATCAGGAAGAATGTTCAAATCCGCAATAAGCAAAAAGATCAATTTCGCAATTAGCAAAAAGATCAAATTCGCAATGCTCAAGAAAGATTGATTTCGCAATACGAAAAATGGATTCAATTTCGGAATTATTGAGGAATTGCAAAATCGAATCAGATTTCCTAAAAACTAGGAAAACTAAAAAAAGTACGAAAATAAGCTCAAAAATCTTAATTTTTTAAGCACAATAAGCAAGATAAAACATCAATAAGCTATCTAAAAATCCCAAATCAATAACAAAACGTATGAAAACTTTAAAAAAAGACACGGAAATTAAAAAGATTTAAACTTTAAATAAAAAGAAGATGAAAAAGATTAAGATTGAAAACTTCAAATCAACACTAACAAAGATTTATAAAAAGAAGATGAACAAGAAGATTAAAAACTTAACGATTAAAGAACAAAATTAAAAGACTTACTTGGAATATAAAGAAATTAAGGTGCAAGACAAGTATTTAAAATGACAAGTAATTAAAAGTGCATAAAATAAAGTGGAAGAACTAATGTGTCAAATTAGCCAACAAAGAAAAATGATTAACTAGCCTAATCTATATATAGGGGAGGATTAGGAAGCTTCCTCCCCTCCTTCATTTCCTCTTAATTGCGTCTTTAAGTCCCTCCTTCTTAATCTCTTTGTTAATTGCACCATTAGTCCTTAAGCCTTTAAATCTTCTTTAATCTTGGACTTTAATGACTTATGGCTCGGGATTTCTTTAAACTCGTCTTTATATTCTTCAATAAATAAGACTCGAGTTCTTCGGCTTTTGGTAAAGTTTCGTCTTTCGACTTTTCCTTCGATAAATCTTCAGAATTGGTCTTGGACTTCCGTTCTTTTTCCACTCTTGACTTCTCGACTTCATTTTTCGTCTTTTTCTTCAATATTAGCCCGTGAATGCCGTGTTTTCTCCACTTTTCACAATTTCGTCCTAAATCACAACAAAAACACAAACCACGCATAATTCCGACATAAAAGACATAAAATACACATTTTGGCTCGGTTATTATTGCAATTAAGTGGTAAAAAGGATGGGTGTTTACAGACCTATCACTGGTTGATTTTGTGTTCGTTAGTTCATAGCTTGATTTTGTAAGACAATCTATTTTAATATAAAAATGATAGAATTAGCTTAAAATAAGTGGTAGGATAAACTCTTGAGTAAAAAATAGAAGATAAATAGGTTGCGCATATAGAATGCAACGTAAATCATTGATTATAAGGAGCTATGCATGGTTTGCTTGTATTTCATTACATCTCATTGTATTTCATTTCATTTTAAATTTAATCTTAATTACATTCTCTAAGTTTAAAAAAAAATAGATTTTTAGTTTTAATAAAAAAATAATAATAGTTTTAATAAATCAATAAAAAAATATATAAAAAGTATGAAAGAATAGTTTTGACATTTTTAGAATAAATTTACCTTTTACATTTTTAGAATAATTTTACATTTACGTTTTTGGTATTATAATATTTTTATTTTCACTTATCATTTTCATTTAGCATTTAGTAATTCTCGTTTACATTTACTTGCGCATTTAATATTTTTACTTTGTGATTTTAAATGTGGTATTGGTTTCATGTTTCTTTTTGAATAGTATGTATCATGTATATTAGTATTTTACTTTTTATGTCTTTTGTGTCAAGTAGTTAATAGTATCAAAATACGCTTTTATTTACCAAAAAAAATAACGTCTTAACAAGAAAACGTAAAATCAATTCGACACGATTCGAGAGGAAAAATGACTATATTAAAATGGTGCCGCTGCCGGTTCGTGCTCGTTACGATTGACGATTTTTCGTGAGACAATTTGGATTTTGGGATCCGTTCCCTTTTGAACATTATTTTTCATTACAATAATAAAAAAATAAATAAAAACCAAAAATATTTTCTTATTTTTCTTCTTTTCTCTGTTACTATGTATACCCTTTAAAAAATTAAATTTCTTTTTCTTTTAGATTGTATTTTTCTTTAGCGATATATTATCATAATTTCTTAAAATATATATATATATGTATGTGTGTATATATATATATATATATATATATATATATATATATATATATATATATATATATATATATATATATATATATATATATATATATATATATATATATATATATATATATATATATATATATATATATATATATATATATATATATATATATATATATATATATATATATATATATATATATATATAAATCACAAAAGCATTTCTTTCCTAAGATTTGCACCAAAAAAATAAAAAATAAAAAAAAGTAATACTTTTCCTAAAGTATTACACCAAAAAAATCTACGTACATATATATATTTTCTATCTTGTATTTTCTTCGTTTTTACGTATATATTATATTCTCTTTTATAAAAAATAATATCGTGACGAGTCAAGCCGATCCCGAGTATCGTGCTTTTGAAATGGCTATGGATAATCGATCGATTTATGAGTTGTTGCAAGTACCTACTGAGGGATGTCTCGACAGTGCGATCGTGATACCGGATATTGATAGTGATTATTTTGAGCTTAATCCGGATTTGATTAAGTTGGTATCCGATCGTCCTTTTTACGGATTTGAGGACGACGATCCTTACGCTCATATCCGTCAATTTCGTTCATACGCCAATACCGTCAAATACACCAATGTGACACAAGACATTATCTATTTACACCTTTTTCCTTTCTCCCTTGATGGGCAAGCCCGGACTTGGCTTGAAAACGAACCACCACGATCTATTTTTACATGGGCTAATCTAGAATCCAAATTCTTAAATCAGTTTTACCCTTATGCTAAAACGAGAAAAATTCGGTTGGAAATTACTAATTTTCAAGAGTCTAATAAGGAAACATTTACCGAGGCTTGGGAAAGATTTAAGGATTTAGTACGTTGTTGTCCTCATATGGATTTTCTGCTTTGCACTTGATTAATTAGTTTCATAACGGGTTGATCCAATACGATCAAGATTCTCTTAACACGGCTGCAAGCGGAAATCTATACTCTCGGAGTACTAGGGAGGCTTTAATGATTATTGAGAACAAGTCTCAAGTATGGACCAAGGCCGAAGTATCCGGGTACCACGTTTATCATTAGGAGTGGCCCTCTTTTCTCATATACTCTGAGAGTTAGTGATGAGCCATGTGTTGATTCAGATGACCCTATTTTTAATGATTCTTCTAGTCCCCTTTCTCATGTGACTAGTGACTCTTCTCCTCCGGATTTTGAGAAAGACGTAGTTATTGAGCAACTCTCTGTCGAGTTGACTCCCGACCCACCAAAAATTAATGAAGGGTGTTATGGGGATTTTCAAAATCAAGGCTTTCCAATTCAAGAAGATTTTCAAAATCATAACAATTTTCAAAGTAATAATCAATGGGATTTTCAAATTCAACCTTCACAAATGGATGAAATAGTTGAAATATTTGAGGAACAAAAGAGGATGATAAATGAACTTCATGAACAAAAACTAAGTCTTATATATCAACTTTTAGAAGCTTGAGAGCTCAATTTGAGGCTAACACCACTACTAGTAGTGATGTTCCCACTGTAAATCCTTCCATCTCTCCGCCAATAAAGGAGAGACAAGGCCCGGAGATTATCATTAGCTTTACTCCCCTCCGGTGTTGACACCCACAAATACATTTAGCTCTCCTTCCTCATCTTGTGAGGAAATTCCCGAGATTGTACTTGAACCTACACTTGACCTTATTCCTTTTATTACTATTTCACCTATTCCTCCAAATGATACTACTCCTCAGAGTAGTTATCCGGATATGGATGTGTTATCTTATGATTCCGACTATACTTTTAATTCTTCATCGGGCTCGGATGAGGATAACTCTCCTATTTTGAAAAACCCGACTTTTGAGAATCATGATAATGATACTAATGATTTCTCGGATCCTTTACTCCTTAGTGATGATTTTTATACCTCGAGTGTTGAGAGATTCCATCACAAGGATGCTTTCTATGATCCCGTGTTATTGGTTTTCTCGGATGTGCTTAATTGTGATCATGGTATTGATGATAAGGCGAATGGAGATTTAAAACTTGATATTGATATTGATTTTGAAAACTCGGATTTTGACAAATTCATATTTGCCTTTTCACCAATTGCTTTTGATTCTACTATCGATTCTCTTCCACATCTCACTAAAAAAAGTGAGGATGATGGTTTTCACATTCCCGAGATCGATGATTTTCTTGATATTGATACACCCGTGGAGTACATATCTGGGTATTTTGATGTGGAGGGAGATATATTTTTTCTAGATGATTTATTACATGATGATACTATACCTTCTCTCCCTCCCTCCCCACCTATTCCTAATGAGACCAAAGATGTTGACACCGAGTTGTCTTGCTATTTTCCCATAAAGGGAACGGTATTTGATTCGGGTATACATATTTTTGAGCAATCTCAGTATCTTAATGATGAAATTAAAAGGAAACTTTTAGAAAAATTGGGATCTTTACCTTCTTGCTATACCCTTCATTGTGATAGATTTTTGCTTAAAGGAAACCAATCTTTCTTATACTTGTTTGTTATTGCCACCTTGGGGTCTATTTCTTTTAGAGATGGAAACCACGTATTTGACCCGGGTGGAATTTTATGGGGTTTTCCTTATTTGGGAGGTTATTTCACTTTATCATGGAGAGTTTTTCTTTTACGGGTAAATCTTTTTCTCTCCATGACCGTTTCCCTAAGGACAATTTAATTTGGGGATCGAATCGAGCTCATGACTTGGTTACCAAAAACGAGGTGCCTCGTGGGGGAGATTCCCATGCTTATCATTCTATCTTCTTTCTAATTTCTAATGTGAAGGGCTTGTGCTTCTTCGTTTGTTTCTCGTTTTTTGTTTGTGATGTGATTTTAGGTTTCTCATATATCGAAGACTCCCGTGTTCGTTTTTCATCACATATCACTCGAGTTTTGATCCTTCATTTGAGACATCCGATATCCGATGATTATAATCTTTACTAACGCTTATTTTTATTGGCATAATTATTTGTGTCATACCCTTTCCATGTTAGGATTTTGCATTCGACTCTTCGTCTCTAGTAGGGGGCTATTATACCCTTAGACTTGAAACATTGAGGACAACGTTTGGTTTTAGTATGGGGGTATCTATCGATATGCTTTTCCTTTTGTTCATTGTCTTCACGTACTCTGTTTTTCAAAAATGTGCTTAAAATTGCATAAATTTTAATTTTTTTTTTCATATTTTAATAAGTGTTTTTGACACGAATGTAAGCTTTCCGTTGGTGAAAATAAGAATAGTTTTTGACTCGACCGGTTTACCTTAGCTCATTCCTTAACCATGTAGACCTTAATTGGTTTATTAGGCTAAGCATCCACGAGTCTCATTATTTGAGATTTTAAATTGTGGAGAACGAGAGATGATAGAGTTGATAATAAGATTAAGGGTTAATTCTTTCTTATATGAGTTTTTGTGGCACTTTCTCCCCGCTTGTATATTTAATTGCTTAATAAAGGGAGATTTTTGCGGTTTAGGTTCGGTATTTTAGTTCTTAACCAACTCTTTTATTCCCTTGTAATTAAACCGAGAACACATTGAGGGTGCCAGCGTCATGGACTTCCGACTAAGGTGGCTCATAACCACTAAGTAGGAGGTATTCAGACCATGGGATTACGGAATTTGGCCTACTATATATATCATAAATAAAGAAGAATAAGATTAAAACATGATCTCAAGGAGCCTTCGGGTGTGGGACATGTAGCACGAGCCTTGTCATTAGAGCCTTAGGGTGTATTTCATGGTAAGTGTTTAATAAAAAGTGTTTCATCATTATTTCAAGGAGCCTTAGGGTGTGGAGTGATGATGAATGTCAATTCCCTTGTTTATGGTTCAATGAGCCTTAGGGTGTGGATCATAGATAAGGAGCACTTTTACATCTTAAAGAGCCTTAGGGTATATGATGTAAATTTGCTAACTCCATTATAAAGTCAATGTGACTTTGGAGGAATAAATAATAACTAGTACTATTGGCCAAATTTCGAATCTGGGAATTTATTCCTTAAATCATGTTAAATTATCCTTGATGTGGGCTTTCTTTAGTGACAACGGTTTTTGAGGATGAGGTTACGTTCTAAGTGTCGGGTTTACACCGTTTTACCTTCATTTTTGGACTAATAACTATTAAATAAGTCAAATGAGCCTACGGGTGAATGACAATCCTTAAAATCTAGATATACAACTTAGGAATAATGGAGAAGGAGTTCTACACAAATGTGTTATATAAGTGGTTTTAACATGAGAACTTGTTGTTAACAATGATCTTGTTTTTGAGCTTGGCATGGAAAGAGTGAAAAGTCGAGGACGATGAACCTATTCAAATTTTGTGATCCTGAAAGTTATTTTTGAATAATGAAAGCGATACATTATGTCATTTACAGATTAAATATTATTAAAATAAATAAATGCTTTTAATAAATGAAAAACGGAGTTGCTTTATACTTTATTCTGGCATTGCGTGAGGACACGACAATGGTTTAGAAGGGGGGGTGTGATGTGACTCTAATTACACATCATAATTCCTCGTAAAACGTGCTTAAAATGGTCAAATAATCATCAATTATGCCTTGTATATGTGTGTTTTTTCGTTTGTGTGTGTGCAGGTACGGATATCAAAGAAATCACAAGAAATGAAGACAAAGAGCCAAAACAGACACGAGAAATGGAAAGAGCATGGAAAATCGAGTTCAACGGTGCCTTCATATTTTTTTGGGCTGGCCCGACACCATTTAAACGGTTCAAACCGACCCATTATTGAACTTTATAATAGCTGCTGGCCCAACTTAGCACTTCAGCCTGTTTTATAGTGCAACCCACTAGAGGCCCGAAAGTGGAAGTAACCCAAAGAAGTTCCAGGCCCGAGATTGGTGTCAAGCCCAGCAAGCCCACTATCACAATATACAAAAGATGAGATCTGGATAGCTTAAAGAAGACGCATAATTCAATTTTTCAAGACACTGTCTTTTTTTATATTATTTTTTCGTAGATAGAATAGAAAAAAGGAGGAGTACTGTTTTTTCTTATCTTCACATCTCACTTTATTTTTGAATAGTAGGCTGCGTTTTATTTTGTTGAGGTTGTTATTCGAAGAAATTGTTGTTCTACTTTCCTGCAAATCTAGTATTGAATCTATTTTCGATTTCTACAAATCCTTAGCTTAGCTTATCGTTTAGTTTGTAGCTTGATTTTGCTTATGTTCTCATGTTACTGTTATTGTTACTGGTTGTGTAGGGTATCATGTAGTTTGATATCTAGTTTTTGATTCTTTAAATTTCTATAGCACTCAAATATTAGCCACTGTTTGTTTAGCCTGCATATTTGATTTACTTGCGATCTATTAGGTTGAATTTGTAGATGTAATGTTCATTTAGGTTGTTAACTATTGGTCCTTGATTTGGATTTGATAACATTTAGATAATTCACCATTAGCTATGTTAAGTTCAAAAAGGAAGAAAATATGAACTTTTGATTTGTAGTATAGACTTGTGGTTTAGTAGCTGGTTGATTTTGTGTTCGTTAGTTCATAGCTTGATTTTGTAAGACAATATATTTTAATATAAAAATGATAGAATTAGCTTAAAATAAGTGGCAGGATAAACTCTTGAGTTAAAAAATAGAAGATAAATAGGGTGCGCATATAGAATGCAACGTAAATCATTGATTATAAGGAGCTATGTCTGGTTTGCTTGTATTTCATTACATCTCATTACATTTCATTTCATTTTAAATTAAATCTTAATTACATTCTCTAAGTTTAAAAAAATAGATTTTTAGTTTTAATAAAAAAAATAATAGTTTTAATAAATCAATAAAAAATATATAAAAAGTATGAAAGAATAGTTTTGACATTTTTAGAATAAATTTACCTTTTACATTTTTAGAATAGTTATACATTTACGTTTTTGGCATTATAATATTTTGCATTTTCACTTGTCATTTTCATTTAGCATTTAGTAATTCTCGTTTACATTTACATTTTTGTCATTATAATATTTTGCATTAAATGTGGTATTTGCTTCATGTTTCTTTTAGAATAGTATGTATTACGTACATTAGTATTTTACTTTTTATGTCTTTTGTGCCAAGTAGTTAATAGTATCAAAATACGCTTTTATTTACCAAAAACAAATAACGTCTTAACAAGAAAACGTAAAATCAATTCGACACGATTCGAGAGGAAAAAAGACTATACTAAAAATCATATATTACTAAGACTTTCGCGTTTTAAAGTTCCCTATATAAAAGTCTAGCAAAACTTGATTCGAGCGGGTTAAGGAATGTAAAGGGCTCCAAATGCCCATCAAGTCAAAAATTAGCTCTTATTCTACCCATCAGAAAATATACATTCGTGTCTTAAAAACACTTATGAAAACTAAGAAATTTTTTAAAATTTGGCCATTTTTAGCCTTATTAGCAACAAAACAAAAAGAAACATTGAAAGTTGGAAAACGTGAGGGCGTAGCAAAGCAAGTATCTATTCACCCCCATACTAAAATTAAACATTGTCCTCAATGTTTCGAGTCTAAAGGTGGAGCACCCCCATACTAGAGACGAAGAGTCGTATGCTTAGGATCTAGCATGGAAAGGGTGATCAACAATATATCTAAAGCCGTTTATTAATTATGCTAAAGATAATTGTTAGAACAATAAAGGATATGTCATGGATTCGTGAAAAACTCTTCAAGCAAACTATCGAGGCTCACGTAAACGAACACGAGAGTCTTCAATCGTAGTGAAGATGATGATTTAGATAAGACATTCACAAACAACCATGAGACAAAGAGTTGGAAGGGCACAAATCCCCTCTCATTATTTATTAGAAAGCATAAAAGGATAAGCATGGGATCTCCCCCACGAGGCACCTCGTTATTGATTACCGATTCATGAGCTCGACTCGATCCCCTCAATGCTAATTATCATTGGGGAAGGTAACTTGGTCGAGGTCGTCCATCGAAGGAACTTCCCCACCAAAGTAGTGGTTAAGCCTATGTCCATTCACCTTGAAGTTAGGACCATAATTTTGAGCTAGCTCGATGGTCCCATAAGGAAACACTTGTGTAATGGTGAAAGGACCCGACCAACGAGATTTCAATTTCCTGGAAAATATCTTTAATCGAGAGTTAAAAAGTAACACTTGATCACCAACGTTAAAAACCCGGTTTTTAATCTTTGCATCATGAAAGTTTTTAGTCTTTTCTTTGAAAATCAATGAATTTTCTTAAGCATTATCTCTTAATTCAGCCAATTCATTCAATTGTATTTCCCGGTGATCTCCCGCAGTCTTTAAATCAAAATTTGCATGCTTTAGGGCCCAATATGCCTTATGCTCCAATTCAATGGGCAAATGACAATTCTTTCCATAAACCAACTTATATGGAGTAGATACGATAGGTGTCTTATAAGCGGTCCTAAAGGCCCATAAAGCGTCATCGAGTTTGTCGGACCATGAAGCACGGTTTTCACCAATCGACCTCTCTAAAATCCTCTTCAAAGCTCGGTTTGAAACCTCGACTTGCCCACTCGTTTGCGGGTGATAAGCCGTAGAAAGACAATGAGTAACTCCATATTTCTTTAAGACCTTCTCGAAGTGGTCATTATTGTAGAAAAGTGATAATCTTATAACTAATTAAGAGGGTTGTTGTTATTCTAGAGAGAGAAATTAGAGAGAGAAAGAAAAAAACTTGTATTAATGTGAGAAATGTAAAAACAACCAACACCCCTTTCTATGGTGGAAAGCGGTTTATATACCCAAGTCCTTAAGTGGACTTGGGCCTACGGCCCATGAACATGCTCATGGGTCGGGCTAAACATAAATATTACTTAAACAATACTACCAGCCTATAACTATATTGCTGGAGTGACCGAGACTTTCTTTATACGAAAAACGTATTTCCAACAATCTCCCCCAAAGGGAGGTCACTCCAAATTTACAAAGTCCTAATCTAGCATGTTAGATCTTGTTCTTGAGCATGTAGTCCACTTTCTCTTTTCTTTAACTTTTCTTCCTTTTGTGAATATGTGTTGAATAACATCAAGTTTTTGCTTGGAACATGTTCTTTTGGCCTTTCACGTGAAATCTTTGTCTTCTTGTGATATTTTCCTCTTCGTGACTTCATTTCCCACATACCTATCCTTTGTTGAATTCTTAAAAGTTTCATAGTCGATACAGCAGAAGATTTTAGGTCATTCTTTCTTGAATTTGCTGAAATATTTGATGCAGAAGGAATAAGTATGTGAGGATGACTTTAACTGGTATACCGCAACGCCACCGTCTTCAAATGAATCAACATAATAAGACACGAATAAAATGGTTTTGACATTTTATTCTGATTCGGTAGCATTTTACCTCCGGTCAGTGAAGACCGTTGGACGATAATAAATATCGTACTTGTGACAGGTAGCTCTAATTAAAGATCTCCTTGACAAGATATCGTGGGTAAACCCGTTCTCTTTATTCGACCGTCCAAAGCTGACTACGAACATAAAGAGTGAATCATTTGGATTAAAAAATCCGTATGATTGAAGCCGTCAATTCATGAAACCTGGAACAAGTGAATTTCAACTAAGATTTTCACCATCGTTGCTTTCCAATTATCACGAGCTAGATTTCAAATAGAATCTTGCTTGTCACCTACCAAGTGCTGTTTGATGTTAACACTAGAAGGATTTCCACTCGTCACTGTGAACACTAAAGAGTGTCACTCTAAGTGTTCTGGCAAGATCATACGATAATGCGTAGAGGCATGGAACGAGTTTAAGTTCAATTAAGAATTAAACTACTATTTCTTTCTAGTTTTCATAAGATTGGTTCTTAAATAACCGCACGTGTCACCTACCATGAGCTTGTTTGATGTTGGCTCAAGCAGGATTTCCATCTTCATTTTAGTACTTGTGTATTACTCGGATGTTCTGGAAATATTACAAGAATACTGCGTAGGACTCATAAAGATCTCTTACTTTTCACAGTGTGTGAAGAAGCAAGGAATAAATGGAAAGTGTCCTAATGAGACTTTTTATGATCTTGTGGCTCTAGACTCGATAGTGCGCTTTGATTTAGTGAGCAATGGCTGGAGAGGATTGCCACCTATTCAATATCAGTATATTCGGAGTGAATAAACCAATAGATAACGTGCTGAGCTCCGTATGATTAAAAAAAACATCTTTTGAGAGATATTTGAGTTAGTTGGGAGGGGTTGTGCATGACATCACTGGGTCCATGATATCTTGTCTTCAATATTGAGAATCATTTAAAAACGATCCCGATAATAGATGTGTTGACCCGGTTTCTGTCCTAAGTTGTTAGGAGGGCTTCTTTCTTTACACCCTTTATCTTTACATTTCTTTTTTATTCTTCAACCCCGTCAGTAATTACCAATACATCATCACTAGCACCTTGTTATGATTGTTCCAGTGCTAGCATCAGTAATTAGTCGGTACTCTGCTACGTTCACAATCATCTCCAACTTTCCTAGGACTTTTAATTCTATCTAGGGAATTGTCCTTGGGAAGATTCCACCGGTTCTGATGAATCATTGGACTAATACCTAATCTTACCACCCTTTTGTCACCACATCCGTCGTGAACTAAGTGTGTTTTGGGTAAGTATTGTCACCATGAAAAATCCTTGAAAATCACTTAAAGCACTTGTGATATTATAATCAATTTTTTTGTGCCTGAAGTGTTTTGTTCATAAAAAACGCTCCCCCTTAACATGTGCATTACACATATTAAGTTGGTTTTATTTTTAAATCTTTTTCATTTTTCAGCCAAATATCATTAAGTCTCCTTAATCCCATTTTCTCCCCTTATCCAAAATGTTAACCATTAATATTTGGGATATTGAATGGATTAACCGGTCTTTGGGTAAAAATGAAAGCAATCTATGGCCATATAACATATTAATGCTCCCCCAGAAGTTAATGAGGGTTAGTTGTAGTGCTTGAGTATGATAGATTTTGAAAGATTTAGAATCTCGTGAGAAATTCTTGAAACATTAACATACTTTCACACTACAACAAGCACGAGAGGCTCATGCAAAACGATCGAGTGCTCATGAAAAACGAACACGAGAGGCTCCAATCGAGAAATTATTCAATGCAAACGATCGAGTGCTCATGCAAAACGAACGCGAGAGGCTCCAATCGTGAAGATCATGATCATCTAAAAACCACAATGCACAAACAACCACGGAACAAAGGTTAGAAGGGCACAAATCCCCTCACGTTAACTACATTAGAAAGCGATAATATGTACATGGATAATCATGGGACTCCCCCATGAGGCACCTCGTTTTTTATTACTGATTCATGAGCTAGACTCGATCCCCTTAATACTAATTATACTTGTTCGAGGTAGTTCAAAGAAGGAACTTCCCCACCAAAGTAGTGCTTCAACCTATGGCTATTCACCTTAAAGTTAGGACCATTATTTTGAGCTAGCTCGATGGTCCCATAAGGAAACACTTTGGTAATGGTGAATGGTCCGGACCAACGGGATTTCAACTTGCCGGAAAAGATTTTCAATCTTGAGTTAAAAAGAAACACTTGATCTCCAATGTTAAAAACCCGATTTTTAATTTTAGAATCATGAAAGTTTTTGGTTTTCTCTTTATAAATCAATGAAATTTCATAAGTAATGTCTCTCAATTCATCCAATTCATTTAATTTCATTTTTCGGTGTTTTCCCGCGGTCTCAATGTAATCATTACAATGTTTCAGGGCCCAATAAGATTTGTGTTCGAGTTCAATTGGTAAGTGGCAGTTCTTCCCATACACAAGCTTGTTAGGAGTGCACCCAATGGGCGACTTATGAGCGGTACGAAAGGCCCATAAAGCATCGTCTAACTTATCCGACCAAGATTTTTGGTTCTCAGCTATCGATCTCTCTAAGATCCTCTTGAACGCTCAGTTTGAAACCTCGACTTGCCCACTCGTGTGCGGGTGATAAGTCGTAGAAAGCCGATGTGTAACCCCATATTTCTTTAGAACCCTTTCGAATTGGTCATTACAAAAATTCGGTTCCAAGATCGCTTATGATAGCACGAGGGGTTCTAAACCGAGAAAACAATTGCTTCAAAAACTTGACTACCACACGAGCATCGTTCGTGGGTAAAGCCTTAGCTTCCACCCACTTGGATAGGTAGTTAACAGCGACAAAGATGTACTTATTACCACGAGATAATGGGAACGGCCCCATAAAATCAATTCCCCAAACGTCAAAGATCTCACAAACTTAGATGATATTTTGTGGTATTTCATCGTTTTGTGAGGCTTTTCCTTGTCGTTGGCATGACTCACATGACTTGAAAAGTGCATGTGCATCTCGGTAAACAGTAGGCCAAAAGAATCCGGCATCGAAGACCTTCTTTGCCGTGAGATTAGCACCATGGTGACCACCCGTTGGTCCCTCATGACAAGCTCTAAGGATATTAGAAGCTTTGATTCCATAAACACAACGTCGAATAATTTGATCCGCACAAGTCCGAAATAGGTAAGGGTCGTTCCAAATGTAGAACTTGACGTCATGAAAGAATTTTCGTTTTTGTTGAGTCGTCATACCCTTAATGATTAAGTTGCCCGCATGGTAATTTGCGATGTCCGCAAACCATGGGTTAGATGAGTCTTTCTTAGAATTCACTA
Source organism: Glebionis coronaria (assembly GCA_025667525.1). NCBI lineage: Eukaryota > Viridiplantae > Streptophyta > Magnoliopsida > Asterales > Asteraceae > Glebionis > Glebionis coronaria. The sequence continues at coordinate 447,656,701 of CM046874.1, forward strand.
CACCAAGTGACTCAAGTGGAAATGTTTCGGTGATTTCCTTGTTCTCATACACACTTTGATGAGGATCTTCCAAGCGAGAAAGATGATCGGCCGCTAGATTCTCGGCTCCTTTTTTGTGAAGGATCGTGACATTAAAATCTTGGAGGGGGAGAATCCAACGAAGCAATCTCGGCTTTGCATCTTGTTTAGCCAAGAGGTACTTGATTGTCGAATGATCCGTATACACTATGCATTTGGTCAAGACGAGGTAAGGTCGTAATTTCTCAAATGCATACACCACGACAAGGAATTCCTTCTCCGTTGTAGTATACATAAGTTGAGCCTCGGTCATCTTCTTGATAGCATAGTGAATACGCAAGAAGTGCTTTTCATGACATTGCCCCAAAACGGCCCCAATAGCGTAATCACTTGCTACACATAAGTTCAAAGGGGAGGTTCCAATTGGGAGCAACAAGAATGGGAGCTTCAGTAAGTTTCCTTTTAAGGATTTCAAAGGCTCGTACACAATCTTTGTTAAAGACAAAAGGTGCATCTTTTTCGAGGAGATGTGTAATAGGTTGAGATATCTTTTAAAAATCGTTGATGAATCGACAATAAAATCCTGCGTAGCCTAGGAAACTCCTAACTCCCTTAACGGTTTTGGGATGAGGTAATTTGGCGATGACGTCTATCTTAGCTTTGTCTACCTCAATCCCCGCTTTCGAAACCTTGTGCCCTAAGACGACTCCTTCTTTAACCATAAATTAGCATTTTTCCCAACTAAGCACAAGGTTGGTTTCCTCACAACATTTTAACATATGTGTCAAATTCCCTAAACACGAAGTGAACGAACTACCAAACATGGAAAAGTCATTCATAAAGACTTCCATCGTCTTCTCGATCATGTAATGAAAAATAGCCATCATACACCGTTGAAAAGTTCCCAGTGCATTGCAAAGTCCGAATGGCATTCTACGATAGGCAAACGTTCCATATGGACACGTAAACATAGTTTTTTCTTGATCACGAGGATCGATGGGGATTTGGAAGTAACAGGAAAAACCATCTAAGAAGCAATAGAAATCATTTCCCTAAAGACGCTCCAACATTTGATCCATGAAAGGTAAGGGAAAATGGTCTTTACGAGTGGCGTCATTCAACTTACGACAGTCGATACACACCCTCCAACCGGTCACGAGTTGACTTGGAATTAACTCGTTTTCATCGTTTGGCACAACGGTCATTCCTCCCTTTTTAGGGACACAAGGAATGGGACTCACCCAAGGGCTATCGTAAATAGGGTAAATCATTCCCGCGTCAAGGAATTTAAGGACCTCCTTTTTGATGACGTCGTGAATTTTAGGGTTCACCCTCCTTTGACATTGGATTGTGGGCTTGTAGTCTTCCTCCATTAAGATTTTGTGGGTACAAAATTTAGGGTTGATTCCCTTAATGTCGGATAATTTCCACGCAATTGCCCCTTTGTGGTCCTTCAAGACATCGATAAGTGCGGTTTTTCATCATCCGAAAGATCCTTCGCAATAATAACCGGCAACTTATCGTGTCCTTCCAAGAATACGTATTCAAGATGAGGAGGAAGATCTTTCAACTTGAAGATTGGTGGTTCCTCGATTGATGATTTGGGTTCGATACTCATAACCTCCACCGGCGGAGGAAATGGAAAATCGTTGAGAAAATCCTTGATAATCGAAAAGTCATCATCGTTGTCTAGGTCTTCATTACAAGTACGAGGAACGTCAAATTATTCCTACGTAAAACCACCTCCTTCAAATGGAGTGAAGGATGGTGTCGAATTATCAAGAATAGGATCGAGCATAGTGGGATTGCCACTATTTTCTTCATTACCAAAACCTAAGAATTCCTGTGAAAATTCCTCTCAAACGACATCGATCATATCAACATGGTTTATCGTCACGACGGAATAAACATGAGAAAGTTGAGAGTTTTGAGTTTCGTTTATAACAAGTTCCTCGTCGTTGAAATGTAAGGTGATTTTCCTAGCATGCACATCAATCAACGCCATTGATGTATCCAAAAAAGAACGAACTAAAATAATAGGAACTTGAGGATCCATGATCGACTACGATAAAGTCTACCAGATAATAGAACATTCCCACTTTCACAAAATTGTCTTCGACCAATCCACATGCGGGAATCGTAGAATGATCGGCCATTTCGATAGACATTCTTGAAGGAGTAAGAATAGGAAGATTGAGCGACTTGAAGATTGCAAGAGGAATCAAATTAATACTAGCACCAAGATTGGCCAAGGCATAGCATTCGTCCATATCTTGAATAGCACATGGAATACAAAATTTACCGGGATCACCGACTTTTTGTGGTATGCGGTTAAGATAAACCGATGAACAACTAGACAATTGTTGCAATTTCTCCTTGTTGTTTAACATACTCTTAAATTTGGCGGCAAATCGAGGCGTCCTTACTAAAGCGTCGGCAAAACATATGTTAAAATGCAAATCACGAAACATTTTCATAAAAAGCTCAAATTGGTAGTTGTCACGCTCTTACAATTCCTCCTTATGAAGTCTCGATGGGTAAGGTAAGGGTGGTGTGGGTTGGGACATAGGCATAGCCTTTGGAAGCTCAGGTTTTAATGATGGTAATGGGTCAACCGTAGGTGTGGTTTCAGCGGTACTTCGTCGGATTGGGATATGCTCCTCTTCGACCACCACCTCAGGTTCTTCCTCAATTTCCTCCACCGTAGGAGTAACTGGTTGAGATGTCGGTTCCTTAAAGGTCTTACCACTACGTGTGGTAATCACTTTCATTACTCCCTTAGGATTAGACACGGTGTTACTAGGAAGACCACCCGAAAAAGACGGTTTACACATTATAGCCTCAAACATGCTTGAAATATTATCCTCAAACATTGATTGCCTTTTATCCACCTTAAGCATCTCTTGTTTAGTATCATGTTGGCCTTGTTCCATCTTTTCTTGGTTTTGTTGTAAACTTTTCACATTAATCTCCATTTTGTTTGCATGAGTCTTAAGTTCATTTGCAAGCTCGTTTTTCAACTCACTTTTCAAATCATTCTTAAACTCGGATCTTAGGCTAATGATCTCCCTTTGTATATTATCAAACCTAGCATCACTTCCGTTTGCATATTCAACTAATTCATTTGGAAGATCTTTCAAGTTTTGCAAACCTTTGTTGTTGTTTTGAAAATCACGGTTTTGATTTTTTTTTTGCACTTGATTATTATCCCCTTGATTCCCATAGTTGTTATTACCCTTGTAATTGTTCCTTTGATTTCCTTGGTAACCAACTTGATTGTTTCGGTAATTGTTAGCATTTTGAATTGGTGCAAAACCCGGTGGAGTCAACTGATTAGTGCGGGTAACTTGACCGTTTTGGTTATAAGTTCTCGTGGACGCGTAGGCACTCGAAGTGTTACCACCGTTGGTAATGCAATCGGAGAAATCATGACCTCCACGATAATACATACAATAAACCTCAACCTCTTTAGCCGTAGCGGGAGTGGGTTGTTCACCAACTTTAAACTCAATAAACAATCCTTTAAGCTTATCAAAAATCTTGTTTTCCAAATTTGCCTCTATTTGGAAAGCATCGATGGTATGTGACATGAAGTCGAAGGCGAAGACGAAGCCTTGTGAACACTCGATGTGATACGAGGACTATAGACCTTGGACCTATTCTCAATAATCAACAATGCTTCCTCGACCGTTTTACACAAAAATTTACCACCCGTGGTGGCATTAAGTTAATCAAGCTCATGATCGTTCAAGTCATTGTAAAACGTGTCAATTTGATGCAAGTCGGAAAAACCGTGATGAGGACACTCATGTAACATTTTCTTAATCCTACTCCAAGCCGTTGAAAAACTCTCATTATACTCTTGTGACAACTTTGAAATCTCGTTTCTCAAATGTGTGGTCTTAGAAGGAGGGAAAAATTGGTTTACGAACTTCAAAACGAGATCCTTCCACGTCAATATAGAATTGGGTGGCTCTTTCTCTATCCAAATTTTAGCGGGCTGCTAAGGAATACATAAAAAGCATCATCTTAATCGAGTCGTTCGAGACGTCCTTAAACTTGCAAGTGGCGGTAAGACGATTGAATTGGCGGATATGGTTGTGAGGGTTGTCCTTTTCGTCACCACGAAACTTGTTGTTTTGAATCATGGACAAAAACCCGTCTTGACCTCAAAATTCTCCGCAAGGATAGCGGGAATCACGATAGCCTCTCCATAACCCTCGGTGGGTGCTTGAAGCAACTCCATCATAGTACGATTATCAAAGGTTGCTTCTTGTTCTACGATGGGTTCGTCAAGAGGAGATTCTTCACTAGAAGGTGTTCCTTCCTTTCGGTTTCTACATTTACGTGCACGTCTTGCTTGGTTACGAGTTTGCATAAACGTCACCTACAACGTGGGGATGAGCAAAGAAGATTCTTTTGGGTGTTTTTACTTTTTCAAAAATTTTTATGCCTTTGATTGTTTTTTACTTTTTTGGATTTTTGTGATGTATTACGTAGACACAAATCTACAAATCTCTCCTCAAATCAAATCTCTCGATTAAAGGAGCCTCAAGGAATGAAAAAGATCACGTAAAGTGAATACCTTCGATAACTTTAGAACGTTGGTGGAACACCAAAACGTCAAGAGGGTTTAATCTTTAAAACCAAGAAAATATATAGATACGTAGATAATACTTTGGTTAGCAAACCCTCGATTAGCCCTTTTTCTCTTAACACGCACAAGCAAGCAGGGGAACGAGGCGGGGCTAAGCACTTAAGAACCTTTTTCCCGTAGTTCGTGAAATACAACCGCCTTATATCCACCTTATAGTTTGTGTTAATTAAAATCAAGCTTCACGAAAGTAATTATCTATTTTTCCTTTTTTCTTTGTTTGAGATTCGAATACAATGATTGAGTGATGAAATCCCAAATCAAGGTTGTGTTTTCACACTTTTTGAGTACTTGTGAATTTATTGTGATACGTATACAATATAGTAATATTTCACACAAAAAACAAAAACCGATAATACGTGTGCTTAGAGTTCTAAAACACACAAATAGTTATTATGGTTAATATAAAAACAAAATTTGTTCAAATCGAAACACACCACGCCTCCCCGACAGCGGCGCCAAAAATGATAGTTCTAAATTCACACACCTTTGCTTTAGGAAAAACAAATAGCGTAATTAGGGTAAGTACGACGGTTTAGGAAAACCGTTCACAAATGACCCAGAGGTGAGTTCGATCTCAAGGAGGCTAGTGTGTTGTATGTTAATACTTGATTAAATGTTTGTGATTAATACTAAGAAAGAAGGAAAAGAGAAATGATGACTGTTATGATTAAAATTAAACTAAGACGAAAGACGTAAACGTAAAACCGTAAAACGTGACGAAATTTTAAAAACTACCCTAGAGATTCCAAGAAAATCAAAATAAATCCTAAAAAATGCAATTAGAGTTTACAAAAAATCTAAAATTACTCAAACCTTTTATTTAATTAAATAAATTTTTTTTTAATGCTAATTAAAGCCCAAAAAATCAATTTAATTAATAAAAAACCCAAAAAAGATTTTTTAATTTATAAGCCCCTAAGATAACTTAATTAAACTAAAAAGTATCTTTGAAAAATTTAAAACTAAATAAAACTATTTAAAAATGATTAAAAACTATTTAAAAATGATTAAAAACTATTCAAATATTAAAATAATCCTAAAAATTGATTAAATAATGAGAAAATTAATTTAAAAGTTCTAAAAAGCCTAACTTAATGTATTTAACCTAAGAAAAATGAAAAAGTTGCAAAAATATTAAAAGCAATTTTTAATAATAAAATAATAATAAAAATTAAAAAAAAAATTCTAAAAAGTTGCAAACTAGTTTATTTTAACTTAAATAAACAGAAAATGAAAGTGAAATGACCAAAATATCCCTAATGGGCCAAAAGTCCAAACAGTTAGCTTAATGGGCTGATTTAGGCCCAATAAGAAAAATGTTGTCCAAATAAGCCCAAAACTTCCAGTCTAGCTTAAAGTTCAATTTTAAACAAAAAACTCTAAAGGCCCAAAAGTTGAATCAGTGCTTATCACAGCTTAATAATTAAATAGCTTATCCTTAATGGGATTTTTGGCCCATTAAGCCATAAGATAACGCCATAAGCTGAAATTTGACACACATCCTTATAATGAGATTATACAGCAGTTTGTAAAAATAATTTTTGAATAAGCCTAAGAAATAAGCAAAAGCTCTTTACACAAAACGACAAAATAGTCGTTTTCGAGTTCTAGGCTGATTCAAGAGCTGATTCTTTTTGCAAAATGTTTTAATCACTTAACTAAGCTTAATAATAAAAAGATTTCAAATAAGCACTCTGAATAAGCTGGAAAAAGCAATAAGCTGTTTTGAAAAGGAAAAGTCAATTCGTTTTCTAGTCAAACCTAAAAGTCAAAGGCTCAAAAGCTCCAGATTAGTCAAATGGGTCAAATAAGGAAGATTGATTACCAAAACAAAGTTGTTGCATAATAAAATAAGCTATTATAGCTTATTGATAAGATGTTCACAAATTGACACTAGCAGTGGCTAGTAGCAGTGGGAAAGGATTCCCATTGTTTGCCTTAATTGACCTGTTGTGTTTAGTGATCTTTTGTTGGATTCAATGGACATACAAGGCACCCTTACAAATAGTAGGTTGTAAGGAGTCAATAACAAGAAACAAATCACAAAATGATCTAGCCAATTTATACAGTTAGTTCAAACAATGCTCAGATATGGTCCAGATATGAAACAGGCAGGTCTGGTGATATTAAGCTAAGTTTAAGCTAGTATAAGCCCACACGATTGCACCAAAAGCATACACAAGCTCAAATAGACTTAGTTACATACAAATAAACTTGTTTCATGCACTGGATACAAGATTAGAACTAGATTCTATCTTATAATAGTTATTTTTAACAATGAACAACCACAATCCCTTTTTACTGATGAACTTGACCAAATCTTGATTTTTAAACCATCAAATCTATAAAACCGCTTACACAAAATATGTTTTAAGACTTGTTAGCCCTAGTTTATCATTAAATCTAGGTGTGCACGAGGTTTTAGTCAACAAAGACCTAAAACAAGCTAGTTATGCAAGATATAGAGATTTGATGTTACAAAGCACAATATTTGCAAATATCAGCACACTTACACTTCAATATCAGATACCAAAAGTTAAAATCCTTAAACAACTACTTTAACTCACATAAAAATCACAAAACATGCAGTCCCAAACAACAGTTTAAAATCTGAATTCCAATTTTAACAAAGGATAAATGTTTTTAGGATAAACCAAGCTTAAACATGCATCATAACAGTATCCTCAAACACTTAGAACAAGATTCAAGCCACAAGAACACAACATACAATAGCAGAATACCAAAACCACTTAGAACTACTTTTTTTATAGATTTTTGGGAGAAAGGGTTCAAACCTCATTAATTTACATCCACACTCACGAATTATTTGAGCTTTTGTGGTAGCTTAACAACCACAAGCTTCCAATAAGCTGCTAAGATGAACAAGGTGAGTAACAAACATATTATATAAAAAATGGAAAATGAACAAGATTTCTTCCAAGCTTGTTCCCCACTCCTTTAATCCTCCCAAACCACAAGCTTCACTACACCTTGATAAGTGTCTTATCAGGGTGTTATGATCAACTTATGATCCAAAAGTTCAAGTGTTTGAATTAAGAACTTAAGAAAAAAATCAGATTTTTGGAAAACTTTTGAAACACTTGCATAAAACTTAAACCAATCTTTGAAACTTCATAAACACAAACTCATAACATTAGCAAACATAAAATAAAGGTGGCACTTGGAATTTGTCACAAGATTCAAACACTATTTCATTCACTTGATAATAAGATTTATAGAACTTTGACCAAATGAAAAACCAAGAGCAAGAGACTATGTTGTAACCTAAGGCCTTTATATAGGCTCACAATGGTTCTAGAAAGCTAAAACTAACTAAAACCCTAGCTGCTTGAAGTTCCCATAATGCCCTTGATATTTTGAATTTTGTTGACTGAATTTGGAGTTGAAGCTGTTACATGTGATCATTTCTTGTTGTTATGTGATCTTTTACGTCCAACAAAGCTTAGGAATGAAGCACATGTTTGTGGGGCGTTGATTTGCTGGCACACTTTTGTCTTCGTCTATGAAGTAGCAGGGGAAGGCTTATGTGACAATTGTGGTGAGGTTGCAAGGGATTTGTGAGTTGTGTTTTGTTAAGTAAGGCCTTAATCATAAATCTGGAGGAGATTAGGCCTTAAACTTTAGGATTTAAGAAAAAAACAAATTGATTATGAACATGATGAACACAAGGTTTGATCTGATTTGGTTTAAAAAAGGGTGTTTAGCGCGTGTTTAACTAATTAAATAAATTAGTTTAAAACCAGTGGTGAGTGGATGGTGATGTGGCATAATGATGAGTTGTGATTGGATGAAAAGTGTTAGTGGGGCATGTGTCACTTGCTGGTTGGTCTAGGTAAGTTTCATGTCTCCCATATTAAACCCCTCTTCTTTCTTCATTCTTTCATTTCATGTTTAAATCAGCCAAAACGAATTTCCCTTTGTTAATGAAGCTTTATTTTTTAGACTTTGGCCACAAAAATTTTGCAAAGGTATTTCAAGGACTGGTTTTGCAATATCTTGATATTTGAAGGGCTGATTTTGGCATTTTTTCATTCTTCAAGGTCTTCACTTGTATCCTTGTCTTCATGAAGGACTAAAAGTGACAAGTCTTCATATTTGAGTGACCATTCTTGCCAATTCTTCAAAGTTGAGGCTCCTTTTTGTAAATTTGACAAACTTTACGGACCAAAATTGTAATTATGAATATACAAGGGTTTAAAGTGTCGATTCTTCAATAATGGAGGACCCTTCTTGTTCAATCTTCAATTCTTCAAGGACTTTTCTTGGAAAATGAACTCTAGGGCCCGGTTCATTGTGCGGCTTTGTTTCCCGTGTTCGTTTTTGCTTGTTTCTTGTGATCTTTTTGTCATTTTCTTGATATCCGTACCTAAAATACACATTGAACAAACGCAAGCATATATTTGGCACATTTTATGATATTTTAAACATTTTAAGCCTGTTTTGGATGATGAGACTATGTATAAAAGCAGTCTCGTCATTAGGACTTAATTGTATCCTAATGAGATGATAAATTGATCTCTTTTGGCTCTAGACTCAATAAGTGCATTTTTGTAATCGGAGGCTGTAGCAGACTGCCACCTTTTTAATATTAACAAACTCGAAGTGAGAAAGTCAATAGATACGTGTTGATCTCCGTGACAATGAGACATGTTTCTTTTGAGAGAAACCTGAATGGCTAGGAAGGCTTGTGCATTGCATCACTAGGTCTATGACATAAGTCTTGAAAAGATGTGTTAACCCGATTTCTACCTATGTTGCATAGAATATTCAACTCCTTCAATGCTTACCAATTCGTCATCACTTGTTGTTATTTTTCCAGTGCTAACTTAAGTAATTCGTCCGCATTTAGCTTCATTCTACTCGATCTTTCCTAAGGACAACTATTTCTAGCTATGGAATGTCCTTGGGTAGATCCCTCTGGTTCTTGTTGGATCATAGGACTTAGTTTCCTATCCTAAACCACCTTTTGACTCCATCATTCTGTTGTGGATAGTAGGTTGTTTTGGGTATAGATCTTAACCATAAACCATTGAAAACCATTCAAAGTGCTTGATAAAAATCAAAACTTTTAACACTTTGAACGTTTTACATTTCCGAAAAGCTCCCCCAACACACATGCATCGATATACGAAATAGTTTAGCATGTGAAAGAAAGAGTTGTACTTGAGTCTTTAAGATCACATGTTGCAATATATTACATTTTTAATCACATTTTCTCCCCTATCTCTAATATAAAAATTTAATATTAGAGATACCAATTGATTAAAATGTGACAGTTTCTAAAAATCGTTGGGAGAGAAACATGTGTGCACGCATGAAACATTGAACTTTAGGTCGGGTTGCCCCCCCTCAACAATATATGTATGTCTTGAGACAAAACTTTACAAAATATTTGAAAAACAACACCACAAAAATGTTGAGGTACGGAGTTGAAATGCCTTTTCAGATATAATATAACATATAACAGATTTAATACCATTTTTGAAATGTGTTGGATACATAAAATATGACAATCTCTAGATGTACCCAACAAAATTAAAGGCTTTGATTTTAAAACGCTCCCCCTAAAAAAATAGATCAAAATAACATATGACATTTTTCAGATATAAAATCACATTATGAAGAAGGGAGTGTTGAACACACAATTTTGTAAGATTTAGAAAAACCTTTTGAGAAATTCTTGAAAAATTGTGTTCAACAATTTTAAAATAAATTCCGATTTACATGAGCTCAAAACTTTGAATGTTTTGTGACTAGCTCATGACCGAGAAAAATTAATTTCCCGTTTTGAAGGATAAGCTATCATCCGTGATAAACTTTCATGAAGTTGAAGTCCGAGTTCTAAGCTGACATTTACTTAGAAGTCGTTTTTCATGAACTTAAAAACATTGAATGTTTTTATGAGAAGCTCATGACCGAGAAATATGAAATTCTCGATGAGAAGTATTAGTTATCGTCCTAGATAAACTTTCCTTCGTTGAGGTCTGAGTCCTAAGATGTGATGCGCTTAGAAGTCATTATGAGAGAATACCAAGCAGCTTCATTTGCCAAAACCTCCAAGTCTTCTGGAGTCATATACTTCATACCAAGATGACCAACGAGATACTAAAACCTATTTTGAGATAGAGCTTTGGTAAACAAGTCTTCTATCTGGTACTCAGTTCAGACAAAGTATAATTCCACGATACCAAGTTCCATTTGTTCCTTGATGAAGTGATATCTTACTGCGATGTGCTTGGTACCGGAGTGTTGAACCAGATTGCATGAGATGGCTATGACCGACTTTGAGTCACAATACATAAGTATTTTATCAAAGTGGAAGCCATAATCCATGAGTTGAGTTCTCATCCAGAGGACTTGAGCACAACACGCAGATAGAGCTACATATTCTACTTCAGCTGATGAGAGCGAAGTGCAATCCTGCATCTTTGACGACCAACTCACAAGCTTGTCTTCCCCTAGAAATTGTACGCTACCATAAGTGATTTTTCGACTATCAAGGCAACCTGCGTGATCAGAATCTGAAAAAGCTGTTATATGAAAACTAGTTTCCCTCGGATACTTGAGTCCCATGTGAATGGTATTTTTAAGGTACCGAAAATCCGTTTAACCTCCTTGAGGTGCTTATGAGTAGGTCTGGTGATGAGACTGCAATAATACATAGTCTCATCGTCCAAATCGGGCTTAAAATAGTTAAAAATGTCATAAAATACCCCAAAATATGCTTGTGTTTGTTCATTGTGTATTTTAGGTACGGATATCGTGAAATCAGCAAAATATCACAAGATTCAAGAAAAAATGAACACGGGAAATGAAGCCGCACAAAGAACCGGACCCGAATCATGAATTTCCAAAGAAGTCCTTGAAGTTTTGAATATTATCAACTTTGGTCCCTCATATTTTAAATACTTGTCATATTATACCCTTGTAAAACTCAATATTACAAAATGGGTCCCTAATATTTCAAAGAATGTGCTAATCAAGCCCTTAAAGAAAGCTCATCTTGCAAGATTAGTCCTTGTTTAATGTTTTACAACTAGACAAGGACTAAAATGTCCTTACTTCAAAGAATATAACAAAGGATATGGGTATAAATGATGCCAAGAATTGCTATACATCTTTTTCCAAAGGCATGGGACTATAATTTCCAAAACATAAACCTTACCAACCAATAAATAGCCGCCACCTCACCAGGTCAACCCACTAGTCGAGCCACCTCACCATCCAGTCATACTCCATCCACCACTCACCTCATGCCACGGGGAAACTAATACTATGCTAATCTTCCCTAACCACATTTCCGATGAACCCTAGAAAATCACCCAGATTATATTCTTTCAATACAAAGGGTAAACTAAAATTACCAATGCCAACTGATAATTCACACAAGCCGAAACCAATCCCCACCTAAAAACCAAACCCCACTCAACTGTGGTCCCCAAACCCAAGGTCCCCTGCTGCTTGGTTTAGCTAGAAATAGCAAAGATAGAATTTCCAAGACCCATCAACGGTTCAACACGATTTCTTGTTCCAAAAAAATGTTGTGGACGTCTAAGATCAAAGCAAGACAACTGGCTACTTCACATGTTGCCAAGAAGACCAAGACAAACAAGCATATTCTAAGAATCATCCATGGGCATTATAGGAATTCTTTGTATTAGGGTTTGCTAGTCTAGAAACATCCATAGTTAGTATAAAAGCAATGCGGGGTTGTGGCATTTGCTTTGTTCCAGTTTTTGTACCTTTTTATCAAATTAATGAAAATTAAATGATTTTAAATGTGCCATCAACTGAGTTCCTTTACTGTCTTTTGTAGTGTAATCAGTTACTTTTCTTTGCAAAATTTAGTCTAAAATTTGTTTATCAAAAGCAGCTTATAAGTTCAAGGAAACTTGGCTATTAAGCTGTTTTCCTATCATAGCCTTATATAAGCTTATGGAGCTGTTTGGTTGACACCCAAGCAACTTCATTAAGCTGGTATAAGCTATTGTTTTTGTTGGTCACTTTTCAATGTTTTCAGTTTCAAGTTTTATGTTTCAAAAATTGTCCCAACACCTTATTTTTTGTCATTGTTTACTGTCCAATAACCTCATCGAAAAGCTGCTTGACAACAGCTATTGGTGAAGTTTTTTAGACTTGTATCTCCTTTGTTTTTTTGTGTTTAAATGGGCATCAAGAAGTGGTGTGGTTTGTCTGTTTGTAGACTCCACACCATAAACACTCCATTTTCACTATTTCCTTTGAAGATATTAGTCCCCTCTGGTCTGTTGCAGAGCAGCCAGCAGGGTTTCTCTGCACTCGTCATAAGTTCTCAAAGATCCCAATGGAAGGCATCAGCTAAGGTTAGAAGCTTTAACCCCATTGGTCACTTTTTTTTAGATTTATGTGTTTTGTAGAATGCGTGTTCATGTGGTAGTTTAAAGTATTGAATGCATGTTCTTTATCAGTTTTATATATGATCTAGTTGCTTTGAGTTGTTTTAGAATCAATTTGGTTACCAAGTCTTTGTTAATTTTGTTTAGCAGATTATAAGGGGTTGTTTGGTTGTGTGGATTATCTGACTTTGGGTGACACAAGGTGGGTAAAAACCAGTTAAACACACCCAAAATGGTAATGGTAGGGTAGATCGGTAGTTTTCTTTGAATTTGTTAAGGCAAAAAAGAAGTTTGCATGTTCAAAGTTTGGTAAATATAGCGATTAAATCATTAACTCTAAAACAAGCTTGTTTTTGTCTTTTGTGAGTTCAAAACTTGCTCACCAGTTAGTTAAGTAGTAGTGTAGGGTTATCAGTAGATTATTTGTAGTTTGGTTGTGTTTTGTATGAGTTTTGTCCTTTTGAAACTCACCCTAGTGCCATGTTTACCAGCAATATATACTCAGACCCCAATAGCTTCATCAGAGACTGTATTTGTTCATTTTTCTTGTGATTTTGTGCTTGTACTTGTGTGTTTTTTGCTTTAACTAACTCCCAACACTCCACTGAGTGTAGGGGTGCTTTTGGTTCCAAACAACACCAACAAATCAGCTCACAAACCGTCCTTCTTTGTTTCTATGGTCAACCAGTGGGAACCAGGTTCCCACTTATAGTATTAGTTTTCCCATTGCTGGGGATAAAGACAAACAAATCTGACCTGTCCCTTTCAGATTGGGTGATTTTTGTCTTTAATGGAATTTTTTAAGCATTTTTCATAGATTTCAATTTTCCTTGTCTTGTTAATTTATTTTGAGATTTTTCATTAAGTTAAATTTTATTTTACTGTTCATTTCGATATTTTTAGAATTAATTTCAATTTTAATTAATTTTAAACTAAACTATTTTGTCTTTTAGTGTAAAAAAGTATTATTTTTCAGTTTTACAAATTTTCTTAGTTTAATTAATATATTTTAAGATTCTTAGGAAATGAATTTCACTGTTTACTTTATTTTATTATTTTTTAGAATTAATTTAATGTTTAAATAGGTTTTAATTCAAACTGTTTTGTCTTATTAGGTAAAATTTTATCTTTTTCATTTTTCTACTGTTTAGTAATATAATTTAGGATTTTTCAAAAAGTAATTTTATTTTAAGCGTTATTTTATTATTTTTAATCATTATTTTAGTTTAAAAAGTGTTTTTAGCATTTAAAAATTAGAAAAATAGTTTTAAAAATTTAGGAAAAATACTTTTTAGTGTTTAAATATTATAAGTAAGATATTTGTTTGATAAAATAATATTTTGGGCTTTTTGTTGATTATACTTAAATTTAGGGCTTTAATTAGCATTTAAAATTGAATATTTAATTAATAAAAGGTTTTAAAATATATTTATTGAATTTTTATTCTTATTTATATTATTTTAGATTTAGTTTTAATTTTTAAATAATTTTTAATTTCATCGCGTTTTACGTATTTACGTTCACGTTTTTATGTTTTACGTCGTAGTGTAATCGTAGTGTAACTCGTCTTTAATTTTCTCTTCTCATAACCAAAAGCGACACTAAGCCAAACATTGTCTTTATATAATTGGTATAACAAAACTACACCTCCGCTAAGAACGAACTTGCACTTATTCGATTCGTCGGGTTTCCTAAACCGTCGAGTTTAATACTTGCCCATAATACGTCTTTTTCCTAAAAGCGTATTTTTACTACATAAATTTTGCTGCCGCTGTCGGGGAGGTGTTTAACCATATATATATCATGTTTGTCTGAGTAGTGCATTTTTACTTTTCAATTTTTGGAAAACGTAAATATCGTAAATACTCATTTTTGTTAATTTTTTCTACTATATTATAATATCCAAATAAATCGTGTTTAGTTTTCCTAACCTAAACACCCAACAATCATTTTACTATATTGTAGATACATTGGTTTTTGTTTTCTTTGTGAATAATATTAATATATTATATACGTATCACAATAAATTTACAATATCTCCAAGAGCGTGAAAACGCAACCTTAATTTGGATTTCATCACTCAATTATTGTATTCGAATCTAAAGCAAAACTTTAAAGGCAAAATAGATAAATACTTTCGTGAGGCTTAATTTTGATTAATACAAACTATAAGGTGGGTATAAGGCGGTTGTATTTCATGACCTAAGGGGAAAAGGCTCTTAAGTACTTAGCGCCGCCTCATTTCCCCCGCTTGCGTGTGCGCGTTTTGAGAAAGAGGGCTAATCGAGGGTTTGCCGCCCAAGTATTATCTACGTATCATATACATTTGCTTGTTTTCAAGATTAAACCCTCTTGAACGTTTTGGTGTTCCACCAACGTTTCAAAGTCATAGAAGGCGTTCACTCAACGTGATCGTTCTCATTCCTTGAGGCTCCTTTAATCGAGAAATTGATTCGAGGAGAGATTTGTAGATTTGAGTCTACGTTATTAAGAATCCAAAAAAAATTAAAAAACAATCAAAAATTAAAAAAATTAAAAAACGAAAAAACCGCAAAAAGAATCTTCTTTGCTACCCACCATTCTACGCTTAGTGCATGCGCAATAAATCGAAGGATTATTCTAATTCTAGAGACGCTTCCAATCGACGCAATAGAAATCGAAGGAATAGACGACGTAGACGAGAATTAGAAACTGACGTTCCTAATATCGCTGTTGAAGAGATCGTAGATGAGATGGCCGACAATCGTTCGATGATGGAATTGCTCCAAGCGCCCACTGAGGGTTATGGAGACGCGATCGTAATTCCCGCTATCGAAGAAGAGAATTTTGAGATTAAGTGCGGAATGCTTTCGTTGATTCAAGCAACGAAGTTTCGAGGTCATGAGGCAGATAATCCTCATGATCACATTCGGAATTTTGATCGTCTTTTGGCCACGAGCAACGTCGACACCGATGTCGTCAAGCTTGTTCTTTTTCCGTACTCGCTAGATGGTCCCGCCAAGGATTGGTACGAGAAAGAGCCACCTAATTCTATAATTACATGGAAGGATCTCGTTTCCATATTCGTTAATCATTTCTTCTGACCGTCTAAGACGACGTTTTTCAAAAACGAGATTACGAGATTTGAGCAAAAACCGAATGAATCATTTAGAGACGCGTGGGATCATTTTAAGGAATTGCTTAGGAAATGTCCTCACCATGGATTTTCTGAGTTGCACCAAATAGATACATTTTACAACGGTCTTAGTTTTCAAGAATAAGATTCGTTGAATTCCGCCGCCGGTGGCAACTTTTTGTGTAAGACTACGAAAGATGCATTAATAGTTATCGAGAATTGATCCAAGGTTTACCAACTCCGCAATGCACCGATTGTTGCCAATTTCACCAATGTTAGTAATTCTAATCGCGACATTGAGAGCGATGCGAAAGTCGACAAGTTGACGAATGTGTTTACGTCTTTTCTCATCGAAATGCAAAAGAAAGACGCTCACGGTACGGTAAAAGCGGTTGAGGCATCGTGTACGTTGTGTGGTGGACCTCATAACTATTACGAGTGTGCGGCTACGGATGGCGAAACGTCGAGTGTAAACGCGTTAAACAACAATTTTCAAAATCAAAATAACGCGGGTCCATCACAAGAAAATTATAACCAAGGAAACAATTTTAATCAAAACCGAATCAATTTTCAAGGAAATAATCAACATGGAAACTTTTCGAATCAAGGAGGTTAAAATCAAGGTCGTAATTTGAGTTGGCAAAATCGAGATAACAACAACAACCAAAACTCGAATTTTTCAAACAACAACAATCAAGGAAACAATTTTTCAAATGATTATCAAGGGAATTTTAAAAGAAATAATTAAAACCAAGGGAACTTTAATGCTAATCAAAATAGTTCGTCAAACGATTTTCAAGAATACATGAAAACGAATGAGGCTAATATGAGACGATTAGAGGGACAAATTGGTACTTTGAAAAATGACTTTTCCAACACTTTGAAAAATCAAAACATGAAGATTGAGCAAGGACAAACCGACATAAAAAGATGTTTTCGACCATTATGAACAAGGCCTTGGGTGCGTCATCGAGTTCGTTACCTAGTGACACCGTTGCTAATCCGAAGGAACAATGTAAAGCCGCCTCGTCTCGTGAGAAAAGTCGTGATATTACCCCTAACCTTGATGGATTTAGAGTTATTCCTTCGTCTCAACCCTCGACTTCTAAGATGCCTTCATGTTCTAAAGTCGATGGGGTGAACGTGGCGACCAAGGAAAAGAGTGCACACCCTCGTGTACCTTGAATTCCATCCACGGTTCAAAAAGAGAGTTTTATCGACCTTTACCCAAGTAACCCTTGAAGAAACTTGTGCATCGATCCTTCTTAAAAAACCCAAAAGGTACATGCCGAGAAAGGAAGAGGATCCGGGACAATTTCTACTACCTTGTGATTTTTTCGAGATTGAGGGATGTGTAGCCATTTCCGATTTAGATGCTAGCATCAATCTCATGCCTCATTCTCTTTTGAAATTGATGAGATTGCCTAGTCTTACCCCCACGAACATGACTATCGAGGTTGCAAATTATACACCTTTAGAACCAATTGGAATAGCCGAGGATGTCTATGTTGGGATTGTAAAGTTTGTTTTCCCCGTGGACTTCGTCATATCCGATTACGAGTGTGATCCTAAATGTCCCATTATTTTAGGTCGACCCTTTTATCGACGTCTCGAGCAGTAATCGACGTCCACGGTGGGAAACTCACTATTAAATATGGGGAGGAACAAATGCACTTTTTCACGAATAAATTCTAAGTTTCAAATGATGAAGAGAAAACCGAGTTTTCAAAATCAGATATTTCAAAATTTGACAATATCAAAGCTCATACTTTAGCCGAAAAATAAGATTAGATGCATGTTTTGAAAGGATGAAAATGAATGGTTTTAAAGATGAGGATTTTAATGAGAAAGAATTAGTTTACTTAATTCAAAAGGGTATTCGTAAATTTATGGATGAAAAATCATTTTAGGATATATTCGGTGAAACAAGTGAACAACCAATTCTGAAGGGAGACGTTAGTGCCATCTCGACAATGACAAAAATTGACTCGTCTTCACCACCTTCGAAGGACCACGTCTTTGAGGCTTCAACTTCTAATCCCATCGAAGTGTCTCCATTACCTAGCCCAACACCTGTTGAGGCCAAAGGTTTTATCGACATCGATCCTCTCGTCATGAAAAAGTCACCTAAGCATAGTCATTCGACTTGTAAGACCATGGTTGTGAGTGCTCACATCGACTCTTTCTTTGACGATGACGATGGCGATTTTTCCGAGATTGATCACGTGCTTAAAAATCCACATGCAATTTTTGATTCGCCTAAAAGGAATTCTAAGTGTGGTAAGTACGATGATTATGAGATTGATCCCGAGATTGAGGAAATTATCGAACGAGAGCTGGCTCTTTTGCCTCCACTTCCACCTACGAGTGAGGTTGATCTTTCCAAAATCGAGGATGAACTTGATGAGTTGGAACGTCTTATTTTTGATGATGAACCAACTCACGTAACCCAAAATCCCATTCTCGAGGAGTTACCGAATCAATATTCCTCAAATGAGAATGTCGTTTATCACATTCATGAGGAGTTACCTAATCGACACTCCTCCCTTATGAATGATGATTTTGTGCTTGATCGTGATCTCTTCGAGAGAATTTCAAATATCATTAATGAGGATTATGAAGAACTTTGGTTCGATAAGACTATTTACGATGAAGAAATCGATGAGATTCACGATCATGAGGATGACGAATATGTTGACCCCGAGGGGGCGGTGTTCATTGTTGATCAACGGTTTTGACAACTTATACAATCCACCACCCCCTAACCGCGACTTAAATGTAAGGATTTTATCGTGACAAATGTTGAGTTTGAAACACCAAATATTTTCGACATCATCAAATCGGGTTTTCATAAAGATTTTTTGAACGATGAAAAAGGGAAAGATTTTAAAATTAATTTAAAAGAATTTTCTACAAGTTTAACTCCGTCATCACCGCGTTTTATGAGTGCTACAACCTAGTCTACTCCTTTTGACGAGTGTGAGTGTGGATTTAGTGTGGGGAAGCCCCTTATGTTCCCTCACATTTCTCTACCGAGGACGAGATATTCGATCCCGGAATTGCTTGTAAAGGGAAATCTCGGTCTTCCACCCATGCAATAAATGGAAAATACTTTCATTTTCTTGGTGTGAGTCTACCTCGAGTAGTGATAGTTGTATTTTCACGTCTTTTAGAAAAAAGAACGTAAAAGGTAAGTACGACGATTTAGGAAAACCGTGCACTAATGACCCAAAGTGTGAGTTCGTTCGTGTGTGTGTTAATACTTGATTAAATTTGAGATTAATATTGATGAGAGAATGGAAAAAAAATTATGACGGTTACGAATAAAATCTAACTACGACGAATGACGTAAACGTAAAACCATAAAACGTGACGAAATTTAAAAATTACCCTAAATATTTCTAGAAAATTACAATAAATCCCTAAAAATAGAATTAGAGTTTACAAAAAATGAAAACTTACTCAAACCTTTTTTTAATTAAATAATAATTTTTAATGCTAATTAAAGCCTTAAAAACCAATTTAAATAATAAAAACCCCAAAATAAGATTTTTGAATTTGTAAACCACTAAAATAACTTAATTAAACTAAAAAATATTTTTGAAAAATTAAAACTAATTAAAACTATTTAAAATGATTAAAAATTAAAATTAAATATTAAAATAATATTAAAAATTCAAATTTATAAAAATTTCTAAAAACTTCCAAACTACTTTATTTTAACTTAATAAAACCAGAAATGAAAGTAAAATTACCTAAATACCCCTATTGGGCCTCCAAATGGGCCAAAACAGTAAACAAAATGCTTAATGGGCTTTTTAAGGCCCAATAAGAAAAAAGATCACCAAATAAGCCCAAAATTTCCATATTAGCTTAAAATTCAATTTTAAACACAAAACTCTAAAGGCCCAAAAGCCGAATCAGTGCTTATCACAGCTTAATAGAATTCAGCTTATTCTTAATAGGCTTTTTGTCCCATTAAGCCATAAGCTAAGGCCATAAGCTGTAATTTGACACACATCCTTCTTATGAGATTATAAAGCTGTTTGTAAAAAGAATTTTTTCAAAAGCTCAGGAAATAAGCCTTAAATAATCCAAAGCTCTCTATAGAAAACGACAAAATAGTCGTTTTTGAGTTCTAGACCACTTCAAGAGCTGATTCAAGTTGCAAAAGGTTTTAAATCACTTAAATAAGCTTAATCAACAAAAAGATTTCAAATAAGCACACTCAATAAGCTGGAAAAATCAATAAGCTATTTTGGAAAAAGACAAAGTAGTCGTTTTATAGTCAAAAGCTAAAACCAAAAGCTGTAAACTTAAAAACTGACTTATAAGCTAAAGATACTAAGTTCTATCACAGAAAACAAGTTGTTGCACAATAGAATAAGCCATAATAGCTTATTAATAAGTTGTTGACCAAATTAGACTATCAGTCAGAACTTTTAGTGGGAAAGAGTTCCCACTGCTTGACTTTCTTGACTTGCTTTTCTAGAGATTTTCAGTTGGTTTCTTTGGACAATCAAGGCACCCCAACAACCAGTGAGTTGTAGGGAGTCACAATCAAGCAAATAAACACAAATTCAACAGGCCAATTAGTACAGTTTAATCAAACAGTGCACATACATGATACAAACATCATAATAAGTAGATCTGATGATTAAAAAGCTGTTTGAGCAAAAATAAGCCAACCAAAGTCCACCAAATGCATACACAAGCTCAATTAGACTTAGTTACACACAAATCAACTGGTTTCTTGCAATGGTTTAAAGATTTGATCTTGTTTTAAACCTAAGTGATTGATGAACAAAGATGAACACAAGTGACTTATAGCTGAACTACTTGACCACAAATCCAATTTCAAACCCACAAATCTACTTAACAGGTTACACAAACTTAGTTTTAGCACTTGTTTACCCTAGTTACTCATGCCTACTAGGTTTTCACAATGTTTCAGTTCAAAATGACCTAAAACAAGCTAGATAGACCAAAGATTAAGATTTGATGTTTGAAAGCACAAGACTTAGAGATATCAGCACACAACCACTTCAATATCAGTTAAAAACACAAAAGACCCCTAAATAACTACTCAATCTCACAAATGAATCACATAACATGCAATCCCAAACAACTTTTCAAATTCTAAAATTAAAATTTAACAAAGGAAAAATGTTTTTGAGACTTGAATAAGCTTAAACACACATCATAATAACATTATCAAGCACTTAGAACTATATTCATGCATCAAATAACAACAAACAACAGTAGGAACCCAAAATCACTTATCACCAAGATTTGACAGACTTTTAGAGAAAATATGACAAACCTAATGAATGTACATCCACACTCACGAATTTTAGAGCATATGTGGTAGCTTAACAACCACAAGCTTCCAACAAAATACTACTAAGATCAATAGAGTTAGCACAAACAGATTATATAAAAAGAAAAATGGAAAATGAAACAGATTCTTTCAAGATTTGTACCCCACTCATTAAATATCCCCAAGCCTAGATCTCACTCCACCTTGATAATCTTCTTATCAGGGTGAGATGATCAATCAAAGCCCAAAAATTTCAAGTGTTTGTACCAAAGACTTAGAAAAAAATAGGTTTTGGAAACTTTTGAAACAACTTGCACAATACTTAAAAACCAAACTTTGGAACATAAAATCAACAAACTTCAAACATTAAACAATAACAGTAAAGATGGCACTTGGATTTTGTCACAAGATTCAAACACTTTTTCATTCAAACGAACAAAAGGTTTACAGAACTTTGACCAAAGGAAAAACCAAGAGAAAATTGCTATGCTATGAGCTAAACCCTTTATATATAGGGTGTACAATGACCTAGAATCTGATAAAACTTAAAAACCCTAAGTGATGAAGTTCCACATTTGCCCTTTGAAGTTTGAATAACCTTTGACTGAATTTGGATTTTTATGATGATTCATGTGATGCCAGTTGGTGCAAAGTGATCCAAGGGGTCTAATATAAGCTTAGGATGTAAACTTGAGTGTGGGACGTTGATCTTATGCATTTTTTGTTTGGAGGTGAAAAGTGGGGCAGGGGAGGGTGGTAGTAACATGTGAAGTGATGGTGATGGGGGTTTAAGGGTGGGTTTAGGATTAGTTGTCCCTTAATCATGGATCTGGTAGAGATTAGCACCTAATTTCAAATGTTTAATGAATACCCAATTCGTGTTCATCATGTGAATAGTGAGGCTTTTGATTTAGTTTAGTTTTTGAAAATGTGTTAAGGCGCCAACTAATTAATAATTAGTTAAACCGGATTAGTGGGATGTGACGTAGAGAAATGGTGGCATGTGATTGGAGGATTTGGTGAGTGGGGTGATGTGTCACAAGGGTATTGGTCTAGGTAAGTATCCTTGTCGCCCAAGTTTAACCCCCCCCTTTTATTCTTGTTTGCATTTCATGTTTAAATATGCAAAAACAGATTTTCCTTTGTAATTGAGGTTTTAAACTTCACACTTTGGCCACCAAAACTTTCCAAAGGATTTATAAAGGACTTGTTTTTCCATTTGATGATATTTGAAGGGCCAAACTTGACATGTATTCATACTTTAAGGTATTCACTTGTATTCTTGTCTTCATGGAGGACTAAAAGTGATAAGTCTTCAATTTTGAGGGACCAATCTTGCCAATTCTTCAAAGTTGAGGGTCCTTGTTGTAAATTTGACAAACTTTAGGGACCAAACTTGTAATTATGAATATACAAGTGTTTAATGTGTCAATTATTCAATAATGAAGGACCCTTCTTGTACAATGTTCAATTCTTCAAGGTCTTTTCTTGGAAAATCAACACTAGGGTCCGGTTCATTGTGTGGCTTCGTTTCCCCTGTTTGTTTTTGCTTGTTTCTTGTGATCTTTTGTCATTTTCTCGATATCCGTACCTAAAATAGATATTGAGCAAGCACAAGCGCATATATGGCACTTTTTATGATATTTTAACCATTTTAAGCCTGTTTTGGACGATGAGACTATGTATAAAAGCAGTCTCATCACTCCCCCATACTAAACTATTGCCGTGCCCTCACGCAATGATAGAATAAAGTATCATAGCACCTCCAAAATTCATTTTTATGGACTTTTATTGAATCATAAACTTACTAGACTACTACTACTTGCTACTACTCGTTTTAGACATAATGTATGATTTTCATCACAAAATGGGACGTTTAGGTTCATAGAACAAGAACACGTGAATGCTTCGTTAGAAATAATTTTCTCTTCCTCGATTTTCACCCAATTCCATGCCAAGCGTGTAACGAGATCATTGTCATTATAAGTTAGTAATGCTAACACTACTCATATGCCCTAATCACGTACTTAGACTCCCTTAATCCTAAGTGGTATCTCTTATATTTTATTATTGTCTTGAATGTTCACGAGGATACATTTTTGACTTATGCGATGATAGAGATTAAGGTCTAAAAATAGAGTCATAATGGTCTAACCAAGACCATCGAATTAATAACCCCCTAATAGACAACGATGTCAAAAAATTAAATCAACAAGAAGGATCGATAAACACGGTTTTATAACATTTTTGAACATGAGACTTATTACCAATAATTTTATACGCCCCCTAACGGATGGGCCTTATTATCATAGGTTTACCTCCATCTTTTATTCAACTCCGCCATGGAGCTTTTATTATGACTTCGCTCTTTCCTTGCCTTTTATTTAACCTCGCCATGAGGTGTTTATTATGGCCAAAGACGTATATCCCCATGCTAAAGAGAATTTTGGATCTTTAAAGCTTCAAAGATTAAGGCTTAATCACTTTCAATTTTGCATAGATTTTTCGGCCTTGTGAGCTTTGAACTTTTGCTTGATTTAGGTGAGCACTTGAAATCTTATTATTGGGTGAAGCTTTCGATTATTCGGGTTGCCAATACTTCAAAACAGTGACGCTAGCGATACCTTAATGTTTTCCCAATTTAATTACATGGAAGCTACTAGAAAAGACTAGAAACCAATAATCAAGACTAAACCGCTTAAGCCAATACTTATTAGCAAAATATATATACAAGCGAAGGGAGAATAAGCAAACAATTAAAACATATGATTTTTTGAAAGAATACGAGTACTCTACGTTTAGCATAGTAACTTATAATTAATTCTATAATTGCTCGTCCTCATTTAAGAGACTTAGCCTAATATAAAGTTAAGGAATCGAAGCTAAGTGCTCAACACGCACGATCGAGTAAAAAATTACTCTTATTCTCGCCATCGGAAAATTTACATTAGTGTCTTCAAACACTTATAAAACATGAGAAAAAATTTAAAATTTGGCCATTTTTAGCCTTATTTGCAACAAAACGATAACAAAAAGATAAATTTTGGAAAGCGTGAAGGTTTGGTAAGGCAAGTATCTATTCACCCCCCCATACTAAAGTTAAACATTGTCCTCAATGTTTCGAGTCTAAGGGTGAGATACCCCCATACTAGAGACGAAGTCTAATGCCTAATCTAGCATTGAAAGGGTGGAACCATTAAATCAATAGCCGTTTATGAAGTGTGCTAAAAAATAAGGTTAGAACAATCAAGGATATATCATATGGATATAGAGAAATTCTTCAAAGAAAACGATCTAGTGCTCACGTAAAACGAATACGAGAGGCTCCAATCGTGAAGATGATCATCTAAAAACCACAAGTCACAAACAACCCCGGAACAAAGGTTGGAAGGGCACAAATCCCCTCACATAAGCTACAATAGAAAGTGATAATATGTACATGGATAAGCATGGGAACTCCCCCACGAGGCACCTTGTTTTTGATTACTGAGTCATGAGCTCGACTCTATCCCCTCAATACTAGTTATCATTGGGGAAGGTGACTTGGTCGAGGTAGTTCAAAGAAGGAACTTCCCGACCAAAGTAGCGCTTCAACCTATGGAAATTCACCTTGAAGTTAGGACCATCATTTTGAGCTAGCGCGAAGGTCCCATAAGGAAACACTTGGGTAATGGTGAATGGTCCGGACCAACAGGATTTCAACTTGCCGGAAAATATTTTCAATCTCGAGTTAAAAAGCAACACTTGATCTCCAATGTTAAAAACCCAGTTTTTTATTTTAGAACCGTGAAACTTTTTAGTTTTCTCTTTTTAAATCAATGAATTTTCATAAGCAATGTCTATCAATTCATCCAATTCATTCAATTGCATTTTCCGGTATTTCCCCGCAGTCTCGATGTCATCATTACAATTCTTTAGGGCCCAATAAGCTTTGTGTTCGAGTTCAATGGGCAAGTGGCAATTCTTCCCATATACAACCGTGTAAGGAATGCACCCAATGGGAGTCTTATGAGGGGTACGAAAGGCCCCTAAAGCATCGACTAACTTATCTGAGCACGATTGTCGGTTTTCCCCAATCGTTCTCTCCAAGATCCTCTTCAAAGCTCGATTTGAAACCTCTACTTGCCCACTCGTTTGTGGGTGATAAGCCGTACAAAGTCGATGTGTAATCCCATATTTCTTTAGAACCCTTTCGAATTGATCATTACAAAAATGGGTTCCACGATCGCTTATAATAGCACGAGGGGTTCCAAACCGAGAGAATAGTTGCTTCAAAAACTTGACTACCACACGAGCATCGTTTGTGGGCAAAGCCTTAGCTTCCACCCACTTAGATAGGTAATAAACGGCGAAAAGGATGTACTTTTTACCACGAGATGATGGGAACGGCCCCATAAAATCAATGCCCCACACGTCAAAGATCTCACATACTTGGATGATATTTTATGGTATTTCATCGTTTTGTAAGGCCTTTCTTGACGTTGGCATGAGTCACACGACTTGACAAGTGCGTGCGCATCTCGATAAATATTAGGCCAAAAGAATCCGGAATCAAAGACCTTCTTCACCATGAGATTAGCACCATGGTGGCCACCCATTGATCCCTCGTGACAAGCTCTAAGGATATTATAAGCTTTGGTGCCAAAAACACAACGTCGAATAATTTGATCCTCACAAGTTCGAAATAGGTAAGGGTCGTTCCAAAAGTAGAACTTGACGTCACGAAAGAATTTTCATTTTTGTTGAGTCGTCATACCCTTCATGATTAAGTTTCCCGCATGGTAATTTGCGATGTCCGCAAACCATGGGGTAGAAGAATCTTTCTTGGAATTCACTACACCAAGTGTCTCGAGAGGAAATGTTTCGGTGATTTCCTTGTTCTCGTACACACTTTGGTGAGGATCTTCCAAGCAAGAGAGATGATCGGTCGCTAGATTCTCGGCTCCTTTTTTTGTCAAGTATTGTGACATAAAATTCTTGTAGGAGGAGAATCCAATGAAGCAATCTCGGCCTAGCATCTTGTTTAGCCAAGAGATACTTGATTGCCGAATGATCCGTATACACTATGCTTTTGGTCAAGAAGAGGTAAGGTCGAAACTTCTCAAATGCATACATCACGGTAAGGAATTCCTATTCCATTGTGGTATACTTAAGTTGAGCCTCGGTCATCGTCTTGCTAGCATAGTGAATAGGGAAGAAGTGCTTTTCATGACTTTGCCCCAAAATGACCCCAACGTAATCACTTGCATCACACATGAGCTCAAAGGGGAAGTTCTAATTGGGAGCAACAAGAATGGGAGCTTCGGTAAGTTTCCTTTTAAGAATTTTAAAGGCTCGTACACAATCTTCGTTAAAGATAAAAGGAGCATCTTTTTCGAGGAGGTGTATAATGGGTCGAGATATCTTTGAAAAATCCTTGATGAATTGACGATAAAAGCCCGCGTGGCCTAGGAAACTCCTAACTCCCTTAACGGTTTTGGGATAAGGTAATTTGGTGATAACGTCTATCTTTTCTTTGCTACCTCAATCCTCGCTTTTGAAAACATGTGCCCTAAGACGATTCCTTCTTTAACCATAAAATGACATTTTTCCCAATTGAGCACAAGGTTGGTTTCCTCACAACGTTTCAAGATGTGTTTCAAATTTTCTAAGCACGAAGTCAACGAACTACCAAACACGGAAAAGTCATCCATAAATACTTCCATCGTCTTCTCGATCATGGCATGAGAAATAGCCATCATGCACGGTTGAAAAGTTCCCGATGCATTGCAAACACTGAATGGCATTATACGATAGGAAAACTTTCCACATGTACACGTAAACGTAGTTTTTTCTTGATCATGAGGATTCATGGGGATTTGGAAGTAACCGGAAAAACATCTAAAAAGCAATAGAAATCGTTTCCCGCTAGACGCTCCAACATTTGATCCATGAAGGGAAAAGGAAAATGTTCTTTACGAGTGGCGTCATTTAACTTATGATAGTCAATACACACCCTCCAACCGGTCACGAGTCGAGTTGGAATTAACTCGTTGTCATCGTTTGGCACAACAGTCATTCCTCCCTTTTTAGGGCCACAATAAATGCGACTCACCCAAGGGCTATCAGAAATAGGGTAAATCATTCCCGTGTCAAGGAGTTTAAGGACTTAGTTTTTGATGGTGTCGTGTATTTTGGGGTTCACCCTCCTTTGGCATTGGATTGCGGGCTTGTATATTCCTCCATTAAAATTTTGTGGGTACAAAATTTTGGGTCGATACCCTTAATGTCAGATAATTTCCATGCAATTGTCCCTTTGTGGTCCTTCAAGACATCGATAAGTGCGGTTTTTTCATCATCCGAAAGATCCTTCGCAATAATAACAAGCACTTATTTTCTCCTTCCAAGAATACATATTCAAGATGAGGAGGAAGATCTTTCAACTCAAGGATTGGTGGTTCCTCGATTGAAGATTTGGGTTCGATACTCATAACCTCCACCGACGAAGGAAATGGGAAATTGTTAAGAAAATCCTTAATAATCGAAAAGTCCTCATCATTGTCGAGGTCTTCGTTATAAGTTCGAGGTACATCAAACTCTTCCAAAGTAAAACCACCTCCTTCTAATGGACTGAAAGATGGTGTCGAGTTATCAAGAATAGGATCGAGCATAGTGGGATTGCCACTATTTTCTTTATCACCAAAATCTAAAAATTCCTGTGAAAATTCTTCGTAAACGACATCGATCATATCAATATTTTTTATGGCCGCGATAGAATAAACATGAGAAATTTTGGAGTTTTGAGTTGCTTTTATAACAAGTTCCTCGCCGTTGAAACGTAAGGTGATTTTCCTAGCATAAACATCAATTAACGCCATTGACGCATCTAAAAACGAACAACCTAGAATAAGAGGAACTTGAGGATCCGTGGGAATATCGGCTACAATATATTCTACTGGATAATAGAACTTTCCCACTTTCACAAAAACGTCTTCGGCCAATCCACATGCGGGGATCGTGGAATGATCGGCCATCTCGATAGACATTCTTAAAGGAGTAAGATTATGAAAATTGAGCGACTTGAAGATTGCAAGAGGCATCAAATTAATACTAGCACCAAGATCGGACAAGGCATAGCATTATTCCATGTCTTGAATACCAACCGGAATTAAGAACGTACCGTGGTCACCGACTTTTTGAGGTATGCGGTTAAGATATACCGATGAACAACTAGACAATTTTTGCAATTTCTCCTTGTTGTTTAACATTCGCTTAAAGTTGGCGGCAAATCGAGGCATCATGATTAAAGCATCGGCAAAACTTATGTTTAAATATATATCACGAAACATCTTAATGAAAAGCTCAAACTGGTAATTATCTCATTCTTGCAATGTTTCCTTACAAATTCTCGATGGGTAAGGTAAGGGTGGTCTTGGGTGGGGCATAGGCATAGCCTTTGGAATCTCGGGTTCCAATGTTGGTAAAGAGTCAACCGTAGGTGTGGTTTGAGCGGTACTTTGTGGGATTGTAATGTGCTCCTTTTCGACGACCACCTCGGGTTCTTCCTCAATTTCCTCCACCGTAGGAGTAATTGGTTGAGTATTCGGTTCCTTAAAGGTCTTACCACTTCGTGTGGTAATCACTTTCATCTCTCCCTTCGGGTTTTACACGGTGTTGCTAGGAAGAAAAACCGAAGAAGACGGTTTACACATTATAGCCTCAAACATGCTTGATATTCTATCCTCAAACTTAGATTGCCTTTTATCTGCCTTAAGCATCTCTTGTTTAATCTCATGTTAGCCTTGCTCCAATTTTTTTTATTTCGTTGTAACCTTTGCACGTTACTCTCCATTTTGTTTGTATGAGTCTTAAGTTCATTTGCAAGCTCATTTTTCAACTCATGTTTCAAATCATTCTTAAACTCGGATCTTAGGCTAATTATCTCCCTTTGTATATTATCAAATATAGCATCATTAGCCATTGAATAATTTTCAAATTCATTTGGAAGATGTTTCACGTTTTGCAAACCTTTGTTGTTGTTTTCAAAATCC
Organism: Glebionis coronaria; assembly: GCA_025667525.1. Lineage (NCBI taxonomy): Eukaryota > Viridiplantae > Streptophyta > Magnoliopsida > Asterales > Asteraceae > Glebionis > Glebionis coronaria. Next base: position 447,686,237 of record CM046874.1, read on the forward strand.
CGATTTTAATTTTTGTTTTGCACTTGATTGCTAGTCCCTTGATTCCTATAGTTGTTACCCTTATAATTGTTCCTTTGATTTCCTTGGTAACAAGCTTAATTGTTTCGATAATTGTTAGCATTTTGATTTGGTGTAAAACCCGGTGGAGTCAATCGATTAGTGCGGGTAACTTGACCGTTTTGGTTATAAGTTCCCGTAGCCGCGTAGGCACTCGAAGTGTTACCACCGTCGGTAATGCACTCGGAGAAATCATGACCTCCACCACAATACATACAAGAAACCTCAACCGCTTTAGCCTTAGCGAGAGTGGGTTGTTCACCAACTTTAAACTCAATCAATAGTCCCTTAAGCTTATCAAATATCTTGTCCTCCAAATTAGACTCTATTTGGCAAGCATTGATGGTATGTGACAATGAAGGCGAAGACGAAGCCTTGTGAACACTCGATGTGCGACGAGGGCTATAAACCTTGGACCTATTCTCAATGATCAACAATGCTTCCTCGACCGTTTTACACAAAAAATTACCTCCCGCGGCGACATTGCGATAGTCTCGGTCATGATCGTTCAAGCCATTGTAAAACGTGTCGATTTGATGTATGTCGGAAAAACCGTGATGAGGACGTTCATGTAACATTTCCTTAAACCTATTCCAAGCCGTTGAAAAACTCTCATTACACTCTTGTGTAAACTTTGAAATCTCGTTTTTCAAGTGCGTAATCTAAGAGGGCGGGGAAAATTGGTTCACGAACTTCGAAACGAGATCCTTCCCACGTCAATATAGAATTGGGTGGCTCTTTCTCTAACCAAGTATTAGTGATCCCCGATAAGGAATACGGAAAAAGCATCATCTTAATCGAGTCGTTCGAGACGTCCTTAAACTTGCAAGTTGCGGTAAGACAGTTGAATTGGCGAATGTGGTTATGCGAGTTGTCCTTTTTGTCACCACGAAACTTGTTGTTTTGGATCATAGACAAGAAACCCGTCTTAACCTCAAAATTCTCTGCAAGGATAGCGGGAATCACAATAGCCTCTCCATAACCCTCGGTGTGTACTTGAAGCAACTCCATCATAGTACGATTAGCCATGGGAGCTTCTTGTTCTACGATGGGTTCGTCAATAGGAGATTATTCACTAGAAGGTGTTCCTTCCTTTCGGTTTCTACGTTTACGTGCACGTCTTGCTTGGTTACGAGTTTGCATAAACGTCAAGTACAACGTGGGGGAAGAGCAAAGAATATTTTTGGGTGTTTTTCCTTTTTCCAATTTTTTGTGCTTTTGATTGTTTTTTACTTTTTTTGGATTTTTTTGATGTATTACGTAGACACAAATCTACAAATCTCCCCTTGAATCGATTTATTGATTAAAGGATCCTCAAGGAATGAAAACGATCACGTTGAGTGAACGCCTTCGATGACTTTAGAATGTGGGTGGAACACCAAAACGTTCAAGAGGGTTTAATCTTTGAAACCAAGAAAATATATATGATACGTAGATAATACTTTGGGTGACAAACCCTTGATTAGCCCTTTTTATCAAAACACGCACAAGCAAGCGGAGGAAAAGAGGCGGCGCGAAGCACTTAAGAGCCTTTTTCCTTTAGGTCGTGAAATACTGTGACAATCCGTCAATTTCAGGTCGTTATTTTAATCTAGACTATTACGTATTACATGTTTACTTTAATCAGAATTTTAAATTATAGACTAACCGAGAAGGTTATGACTTGAAACTAGCGTAAGAATGTCGATTAGATGAAAACTGGCAAGGAATACGTTAGGTATCGATATTATATTCTCAATTTATCATAAGAATGATTTTATTTATTTAATCTTTATTTATCGTGCTTTACGTTTTAACGAATGACGAGAACTACTAGTGATCGCGATACCGACGGATGCCCAAAAAATTATGTTTTATTATCGATTGTCTCGATATTTTATATTTTCGACGTTTTCGATTTAGTTACGTTTTAAGTCGTGTCGAAGCTTTATTATATTTATGAAGCGTTTTAACTTTTGAAAAGTATTTTTACGAAACCCGAGTCCCGTAAATATTTTTAATTTTGACTAATAGTCATTTTCTACCCTATAAACTATTAAATTACTTTTTGGCCCAAAACTATGCCTAAATGACAAAATCTACCCTACCTATTACACTATATATAATTTTTCCACTCAATGAAACACATAGAAACAAGAAAAATAAAATTATTCACCCTCCCTTTGTTTTCTCTCTTTGCCATCCACACCAAGCACCAAACCCTCAAATAATTTGGATTTCTACTTTGAATCTTCCAAAAATAAAAGGAGACCCATCCTCGAATTTTCAAGAGCTTCATTTTGGTGTAATTTTCTTTAACATGCATTCACTTTATTTTTCTTTTCAAATTTTGATGAAGAACATGTTGTTTGATCCTTTTTTATGATTAAACATGTTGTTATTATTATTATATTTGAGTGGGGTGTTATTGCATGTATGAATTTTTAAAGATGATTTTATTAGATTGAGCATGCAAGTGTGTTAGGAGTTAGATAGATGAATTATAATGCTATTACGGTAATATTAGAAGTATAAAATTGGTTAAAATGGATCAAAATATTGTTTTAGTATGATTTTTAAACATGTATTTTTAGGCAGTGAGTTTGATTGTGGTAAAATACGACCTTTTAGGAAAAAGACGCAAAAGTGGTAAGTATTAAGTGATGATTTAGGAAAATCAAATACTAATGACCCAATTAAGTTCGTTTCCCAAGGAGGTATATGTGTGTGACTAAAATATAATGATATTTGAGATTAATATTTGAGAAAGAAGGGGATGAGAAAATAGAATGACGGATACGTGAAAATTATTACTACGACGACTAAAATTAAAACTGTAAAAAGTGCCAAAATAAAAATTAATTCTAAAAATTCCCAAAAAATTCCCAAAAATCAAATTAAATAAACTAAGAGTTTACAAATGATCAAAACTTTTTCAAACCTTTTAATTATTTAAATATTAATTTTTAAATGCTAATTAAAGCCCTAAAAATCAAAATAAGTATTAAAAAGCCCAAATAAAGATTTTTCACTTTGTAAACCTCTAAAATGACTAAATAAGAATAAAAACTATTTTTATAAAATTTTAAACTAATTAAAACTATTTAAAATGATTAAAAACTATTAAAAACTTAAAATAATTCTAGAAATTAAGAAAATGATGATAAAATTAATCTAAGAAAAAAAATCCTATTTTAATGTATTAAACCTAAGAAAAATATAAAAAGTGCTAAAATGTAAAAATTGAAATTTAATAATAATAGTATTAAAATAATATTAAAAATCCAAAAATTATAAAAAATTCTTAAAACATGCAAACTAGTTTATTTTAACCTAAATAAACAGAAAATGAAAGTGAAATTACCAAAATACCCCTAATGGGCCCCCAAATGGGCAAAAAATGAAAACACTCCAATCTAATGGGCTTTTTGGCCCAAAAACTTCAACTAGGCCCAAATGACCTGAAAAAGCCCTATCTGACTCAAAATTTAATTCTAAACACTGAAAGTAGGGATTTTGTATGTAAAAAGTTATCGTCCGATCTTTTCGAATTGACTACTGGTTAACGTGCGACTCAGTCGTCTTTTGGTGAAAAAGAATATTTTTGGTTGTTGTAAAATAAATTGCAAAACTTTTAAAGTAAATGACGGTTAATTAAATCTAAAACTAATTAAAAAGTAAATGGTGCAACATTAAAAAAACTTTAAAAGGTAATTTAACTAAATGACAAAAATTAATGATTCACGAAAATTAAATTTGATAAAGTAATAAAAATGTAAACTTAAAAATCAAACAAACTTTAAAATGAAACAAAACCCCAATCCATCGGAATCCCATCGGAATGCTGTCACCATAAGCCATCGGAACGCAAGATCAGAATCTAGTTATCGGAATGCAAACTTACCACTCCATCGAAATAATGATCAGAATAAGTTCCTATCGGAATGTGATCGGAATCCCCTATCAGAATAACTGAAACCAAGTCCTATCGGAATAACACTCACCTATCGCAAGGTTGAACAAACCTGTCGGAATCTCAGATCGGAATGCTAGATCGGAATCCCATATCGGAATGTGGCTAGTGAAATTTTGGCAGCACTTCGTCTCAATAAAACCTTAAGATCCGTCGTAATATACGATCGCAATGAGCGATAGGAATCATGATATGAATAAGGGGGAGTTACTAGATCGCAATCCTCTGTCGGAATACAAAACCCTAAGCCGATTGTCACGATCGGAATGAGGGATAGCTGTCGGAATGTAGGACCTCTCTTTGCGATGGAAGCAGAAACGTAATAAGCAAAGCAAATAAGCTAAGACTAATAAGCAATAACAAAAACTTGATTAAACAAGAATAAGATGAACAAAATAAACACAAATTTAAAAACTTTCAAGACACAAAATACTAGAACTTTATAAAATGGACTTTAAAAAGATAAAACTTTTAAAAAAAACTTAAAAACAAATATGCTAAACACAAAATAAGCCAATAAGATTGTCAAACTTATAGCTTAATTCGTATAAAAGCTTAGATGGAAATGAAAAGACAAACTTTTTAATCAAATAAGCAATGAGATTAAGCAAAAGATTGCTTAATCCAAATTTATAACAAATCAAAACAAGAAAAGTAAAATGAGAATGATAAAGAAAAGCTTGATTAAAGGAAAATAAAGATTAACAACAAAATTAAAAGACTTACTTGAATTAAAGGCAAGAAATTTAAGGTGCAAAACAAGAAGATAAAATTGACAATTAAGTAAATGACATGAAAATAAATGTGCAAGTAATGAAAATGGTGGAGAGCTAAATTGTCAAATTAGCTAACAAAACTAAATGTGGGGAAATGAAGGGTATTTATAGTGATTAGGGAGGTTAAGCATGTGTTGCTTCCTTCTTTATTTCTTTCTCGTCTTTTCGTCTTTTAAGTTCTTCGACTTTATCGACTTTGTCTCGGGATTAATTAAACTCGTCTTATAATGTCTTCACTTATTTAGACTTGAGTTCTTCGGCTTTATTAAATTTCTGTCTTTAGACTTTTCTTCGATAATTCTTCAGAATAGGCCTTGGACTTCCATTCTTTTTGCACTCTTGATCTATTGACTTTGTCTTTCGTCTTTTTCTTCGATAAAAGCCCGTGAAAGCCCGTGTTTTCCTCCCTTTTCACATTTTGACCCTAAATCACAACAAAAACACAAACCACTCATAATTCCGACATTTACGACATAAAATACACGTTTTGGCTTGGTTATTATTATAATTAAGTGGTTAAAGGATGGGTGTTTTCACACCTATCAAACACAAAAGTCTGAAGGCCCAAAAGCTGGTTTTGAGCTTATCATAGCTTATTGGTACAACAGCTTATCCTTATTGGGCCAATAAGCCCATTAAGCAATAAGCCAATGCCATAAGCTCATATTTGACACACAACCTTCTTTTGAGATTCCTAAGAGATCTGTGAAAAGAAATTTTGAAAAAGCAAACCCAATAAGCCAGAGATAAGCTAAGTAGAATTTCACTAAAAGACAAAATAGTCGACTTAGAGTTCTAGACCACCTCAAACCTTCACATAAGTTGCAAAAGACTCTAAATGACTTAATTAAGACAAATCAACAAAGAAAAGTTCAATAAGCCAAGCCAAATAAGCAGAATAAGCTGATAAGCACTTATGTAAAAGTCAAAGTTATTGATTTTCTAGTCAAACCTCAAAGTCTACCCCTCAAATACTCCAGAATGAACAAATGGGTCAAATAAGTGACACCTATTACAAATTCAAAGTTGTTGCAGGTTTAAATAAGCTAGAACAGCTTATTGATAAGCACCAGTTGAAATAACACTAGCAGTGGCTAGCAGCAGGGGAAAGGAGTTCCCACTGCTTAGACTATTTGACTTGCTTTTTTAGAGAGATCTAGTTGGATTCAAATGAAAACAAAGGCACCCTTGTAACCAGTGGATCACAAGGTGTCAATATCAATCAACAAATCAAAATTTGGTTCACTCAATAAGCACAAAATAAGCAAACAGTTCACAGATATGCCACAGACCTTGAAAATAAGAAGTTATTAACAAATAAGCAGATTGAGCATGCATAAGCCAGCCAAATTGAACCAAATGCATACACAAGCTATAATAAAATCTAAGAAGTACAAATAAGCTTGTTTCAAGCACTGGATCAAAGTAAATAAGCAGATTCAAGCACACAAAGGTACTGATAAGCAAAGGTGATTATCCAAAATCCTTTTTCTGATCTATTTGACCACCAATCCAATTTCAAGCCCTCAAATCCTGTTCCCTGGTTGTATTAACTTAAATTTATCACTTTTTAACCCTAGTATACCCTTAGATCTAGGTGTCCCCAAAAGTTTAGCCAATATTACCAAGTAAATATGATTTTATGAACCGTTGATTGATTTAGGTGTTTACACCCTCAAAACTTGCAGATAACCAACCCCTTATACCAGATAAACAAATAACAACACAAAAGAACCAAAAACACCCACAAAGGTTGCCTTGAACCTTGAAAAATAAGTTAACCCAAACACCCCTTTGGAATCTGATCTCTCTATTTTCCAAAGGATTGTTGTGATTTAACCTTCAATCCAAGATCAAAACAACCTAGCAACAATATTCCAACCCTCAGAAACACAAATACACAGATCCACAAACAAATATGCAAAAATCACCAAAAATCATACAAAATTCAGAAAAATGAAAAAGGATTAGAGATGCAAACCTCCAAGATGTACATCTACAACTTGGATTGTTTGAGCTTAGGTGCTAGCAAAATAAGCACTAGCTTCCTTGTACTTGCTAAGAACAACAAACACCAAAGATGAAGAATAAACTATGAAATCTGATTTTTTGAAAAAAATAGTTTTAATCTATAAAACCTTTCCTCAAAAACCAACAAATGATAAAATGGAACTCAAATCTTAGCTATTCAGACACCAAACTTTTATAAATAACAGAAGAGAATTCAAAGTTTTAAGAAATTCAAGTTTTATTTCATAAAAAGTGATTACAAAGAAGATAGCTAAAATCTGGAACAAAGGGGCTCTCACATGTTAAGGCCTCCTTATATAGACGACTAGGATCATTCTAGAAGGTAAAAATACATGAAAACCCTAGTCTATTAAATCTCAAATATGCCCTTGAGTGCTTGATGGCGTTTGATGTTTGTAAGATGTCCAAATGAATCAGAGACGTTCATTTTTTCTTTGGGGCCAAGTAAGGAGTATTTGTTGTTCATTTGGCCATGTGGCTTTACATGGAGAGGAGAGTGTCACATGATTGGTGCAGGGCAGCCTTGGGTGGGGTCCTTGGGTGAGTGAGTGTGAAGTTTTAGGCATGGGAATGATTCGTGTGAGAGTTAATTGTGTTTTGGTTAAGTCAATTGGGATTAACCCTTTGACTGGTAAAAGTAAATTCTGGGGGTGATAGGTGAACGTATGTAGTTTGATCCGTTTTTTTTTGGAGTGTAAAGTTGTTTGGCGCATTTTTGGCTTTGAATGTTTCAAATGCCCACCTTTGGTCCTTGTGTTTTGGCAGAACTTGTATTAAACGTTTTTCAGCCAACAAAACCTATTTCCTTTGTTAATAAAGTTTCCAACTTTATAATTTTGCCACAAAACTTTGGTAAAAGGGTTTCAAGGGTTATTTTTGCCATTTTTGGATATTTCAAGGACTCACTTTGGACATTTCCCATCTTTGAAGGTCTTTATTGGATCTTTGACTTCATGAGGGACCATTGTTAACAATTTAGAATTGTTGAGGGACTAAACTTGCCAAATCTTCAAAGTTGTAGGACCTTTTTGTAATTTTGACAAACTTAAGGGACAAAACTTGTAATTATAAATATACAAGGGTATTAAGTGTCATTTATTCATAAATGAGGGATCAAACTTGTACATCTTCAGGCTTCAAGGGTTTTTCTTTGATAAATCCATAACTAGGGCCCGGTTCATTGTACGGCTTCGTTTCTCGTGTTCGTTTTTCCTTGTTTCTTGTGATATTTTGTCTTTTTCACGATATCCATACCTAAAACACACAAGTAAACAAATAAAAGGATATATATGGTATTTTTATGACATTTTATGCATTTAAAGCCCGAAAAGAACGATGAGATCATGTATAAATACCATCTCATCACTCCCTCATACTAAGCCATTCCCGTGCCCTCACGCAATGCTAGAATAATGTGTCTAAGCATCACCAAAATTCAATTTTATTTTCCTTTATTGAATAGTAAAAGACTTGCAACAATACTACGAAGATGTGTAAAGACATAATGTATGATTTTCATCACCTGTGTGACTTTTAGTGTCAATGAATAGCAACAAGTGAATGTCCCATAGAGTAAAGTTCGTCATCCTTGATTGTCATAAATTCCATGCTAAGTGCAAAAATGAGATCATTGTTGTTACAAGTCACAATGCTAACACTACTCATACGTCCAAATTGTGTGATACTTTTTTTCCCTGCAATCCTAGTTATTATGAAAGGAAATGGGTTTGTAGAATTTTTTAACTATTTGTAATGGATCAGAAGTGATTCATATTGACTTATTTGAGTATTTATTAGTCCGAAAGTAAAGTAGCACGATTTAATTGATAGTTAGCCGAAGGACAAAATCTTTTAAAACAGTTTCTCGTGTATCTCCTTAAGTTCATATCTTGGCATAACTCGTTTCATGATTTGAGATCTTTCTCGGACCGATATATGGCATGTACTTCATACTTCAAATCTTGGGAAGACGTTCTTGAAATTATTGTCTTCTCTTTATATTTTGGAATTTCTTCACTTGACGTTTTTGAGAGATTCTTCATACTTAGACCACGACTTCATCATTTTTCTTCAATCTTTATTTTGGATTTTGATATACAATGATCCGCCTCCTTTTAGGACTTGGATATATTTATCCTCATACCTTGTAAGTGTCTTTTTGGATAGACTTTCTCCATGATCTTTAGGGGAGTAATTGCTTTTTGTTGTGTGTCTTGATCCTTCATATTAATTTAGGAATAATGATACTTCACACCATCTTGGATCTTTAGCAACAAAATAGAGCTCCTCTTGCCTTGTTAGGGCCTTTTTGGATCTTCACCAATCTTCGCATCCCACTTCAATAAGTTATGCCTTGGCTATGAACTCTATTCAACCCCGAGCAACTTTTAAACGATCTTGTGCTAGAAGCTAAGTAACCTTTCAAATCGTATGACCTAACTTATTGCAATTATTTTTATTCCTAATGCATTGATCTTATGGGAGAAAAATCCACGATTAAAAACATATGAGTTTTTGAAAGAACATTTACGTTTAGCATGATCACTTTTCTAACTCTATCATTTCTCGTTCTTCACTATTTAAAGACCTCTAATTAAAGAGACTCGTGAATACTTAGCCATGCAAGAAAAAATTAAGCCAAATTTGGATTAACTTTCATTAAGACTATATCAAATCGAAGTTTTGGGTTTTCAAGCCACCTATAGGATCTTGCACTTTCTTGGACTTTTTCAAGTTTAGAGAATGCTTTTTATAGTTCCCTTGATAAGTGACTTTCTAGGATCAATTATAGGAACTTGCGAAAAGTTCTTGTTCTTAACCCGAATGAGCTAAGTGATGTGACTCTAATTACACATCATATTTCCTCGTAAAACATGCTTAAAATGGTCAAATAATCATCAATTATGCCTTGTATATGTGTGATGTTGAAGTTTTGCAACCCTTTAGGAAAAGAGAGCAATAAATAGGGCAAGTGAGCACGACGATTTAGGAAAACCGTGTGTGAATGACCCAATTAAGTTCGTTCTCAAGGAGGCTAGTGTGTTATGTGTGTAATGACTTGGATTAATTTGTGATTATATTAGAGAAAAGAAAAATAGAAAAGGGATTAGAAAAGAATGACGGTTATGAAGACGGATTAAACTAAGTCTAAAAAGGCGTACACGTAAAGTCGTAAAAACCACCAAAATTAAAATTTAACCCTAAAAATTCCTAAAAATCACCAAAAATCCTTAATAATGTTCTAAGAGTTTACAAAAAATCAAAACTTGCAAAAACCTTTTAATTAATTAGATAATGACTTTTTAATGCTAATTAAAGCCCTAAAAATCAAAATTAATTATTAAAAAGCCCTAAACAAGATTTTCAAGTTTGTAAACCTCAAAAATTACTCTAATTAAGCTAAAAACGATTTTTCAAAATTTTAAAACCAATTAAAACTATTTTTAAATAATTAAAAACTCCTAAAATCAATTAAATCATAAATTAATTATAACAAATAATTAAAAGACCTAAAAAATATTTGGAAAGTTGCAAAAATCCTAATTAAGTATTTAGAACCTAGGAAAAATATAAAAACCTAGAAAATCAGACTTTTAATTTTTAATAATAAAATAATATTAAAATAATATTAAAAATCCAAAAATTATAAAAAATTCTAAAAACTTGCAAACTAGCTTAATTTAACCTAAATAACTCAGAAATGAAAGTGAAATTACCTAAATACCCCTATTGGGCCTAGAAAATGGGCCAACCCCTAAACAGTCCCTTATTGGGCTTAATTAAGGCCCAATAAGAAAAAGTGCTCAAAATAAGCTCAAAAAGCACAGGTTGACTCAAAATTTGATTTTAAACAACTTTTTCCGAAGGCCCAAAAGCTGAAAATGTGAAATAAGCTAACTTATAATAAGCAGCTTATTCTTAATGGGCTTTTTGGCCCATTAAGCTATAAGCTGATGCCATAAGCTAAAATTTAACACACAACCTTCTTTTGACCTAACAAAGACTTCTGTAAAAAGCAATTTCAAATAAGACCACTCAATAAGCCAGAAACAAGTCAACAACTTATTCACAAAACGACAAAATAGTCGTTTTTATGATCTAGACCACCTCAGAAGCTGATTCAAGTTGCAAAATGTTTCTTTTGACAAAACTAAGCTTAAAAACCAAAGAACTTTCAAATAAGCACACTCAATAAGCTGGAAAATCAAATAAGCACTTATCTTAAAAGTCAAACAAGTTGGTTTTCTAGTGAAAAGTCAAAGTCAAAGTCTGATAAGCTCCAGTTCACTTAAATGGGTCAAATAATGAAGATCTATTACAAAAAATAAGTTGTTGCAAGTCAGAATAAGCTAGAATAGCTTATTGATAAGCTGATGATAAAATTGCACTAGCAGGGGCTAGTTTTGGATGTTGAGCAGTGGGAACTTTTCCCACTGCTTGACTATTTTGACTTGTTGTCTTTAGTGACTTTTTCTTGGATTCAGTTTTCACAAAGGCACCCAATTGATCTTTGGATCAAAAGGAGTCAATAACAAGCAAAATAACACAATCACAAACAGCCAATTGATACAGTTTAATCAATTAATCACCAGATATTGCATAGACATGAACAATGAGTAGTTTAGCATTCAAGAGCAATTTTAGCACAAAACAGCCAACCAAATTCAACCAAATGCACACACAAGCTATAATAAACTCCAATAAGCAAGTCTAAACAGGTTTCATGCACTGGTTCAAAGAATTAAGCAAGATCCAAGCTATGAAAGTTACTGATGAACACTACACATGCAGATTTCTACTTTTGCTGATGTATTTGACACACAAGCCTATTTCAACACCTCAAATCTTTCAAACAGGTTATGTTAACTTTGTTTAAACCACTTTTATCCCTAAGCATGCATACACACTAAGTGTTCCCAAAATCCTAGGTCAAAACAAGCAGAAACAAGGTCTATATAGCAGATTGATCAATTCAAGTGTTCAAACCCAATAACTTGCAGCAAAACACTCTCAAACAAAGGTATATCAGATACAAAGCATGAACAACACTTTCCCTTAACACAAAATCAGATTACAAGCATAAATCAGTAGACCCAAACACCCCTTTAACTTTTTCAAATCAAGATTTTCAAAAGCAAAACAAGATTTCAGGCCAACCAAGCATCAATTAACACTCAAACAAGTTTAATAAACAGATTCTAGCAAGAACAAGCCACAAAATTCACAAGAACAACAGTTTCATACAAATATCACCAAAAATCACAATTTATGCAGATTTGGAGATTAAGTAAGCAAACCTCATGGATGTACATCCACACCCACGAATTTTGAGCTTATGTGCTAGCAAGAACAAGCACAAGCTTCCACAAAAGCCTGCTAAGATTCAACAAGGGTTAAGCACAATAACATGAAAAATCAGAAACTTGGAAAAATCTTGATTGATGCAAACTTGTTACCCCACACTTGATTATCCCCAAGTTATAAGCCTCACCACACCTTAACCAACTCAGTTAGGATGCTATGATCAGCCCTATAGCCCAAGAATTCCAAGATTGGAACAAGACTTAGCAAAATATCAAGAAAATGAGGAAAATATGCAAACTTGTGCACACTCCTCTTTTGAAAACAGGTTTTGAACTTCAAAAGCAGTAAACTAAGAACAATAATAAGCAGAATAAAGATGGCACTTGGTCTTTCTTCAAATCACTTAACTCAAATTCATTAAACTGAAAAAGGATTTACAAGTGTTTGAACAAAGGAAAAACCAAAAGCAGGAACAAATGAAATGAACTAGACCCTTTATATAGAGGGTGTACAAGGTCCTAGCAAGCTGCAAAACGTGTAAACCCTAATGCTAAAGTCCCAAAAATGCCCTTGAGGTCTTTGGCATCTTCTTGAATCATGTGACTTGTTTTTGGCTTTTTGTTGATGCTGGCAAGTGTAAAGTTGATCCAAGGGTGCAAAACCAGCTTAAGTTAAAAGCATAATTCTCCTACGTTGGATGGCTGGTTAGTTTTTGTTTGGACGTGAAAAGTGGGGCAGGGGAAGGTTGGCATACTCACATGCATGAGAGTGATGGGAGTTTAGGAGTTGGGTTATGATTAGAGGGCCATTAATCATCATTCTGGAAATTATTAGGGCTTAATTACAAGAAATTAAGAAATCCCTAATTGTGTTCTTGAGGTGAATAGTGCCAGGTTTGATTTGTTTTTGTGTTGGATTATATTTAAATAAGTGTTAATGGCGCCAAGATTAAATTAATCTTAATCCGGCTGAGTGGATTGGTGAGGTGGAAGAAGGGTGAGATCTGATTGGAGGAGAGAGTGAGTGGGGTGAGGTGGCAATTGGTGGTTGGTCTAGGTGTCTTAGGTTGTCTGGCCCATTATTACCCCTTATCTTTCAGAAACTTGCCACTTTGTAAATATTTAGCCAAAAATTCGTTTCCTTTGTATTTGAAGTTTCAAACTTCACACTTTTGCCCCAAAAAGTTTCATAAAGTAAATTCAGGGGTATTTCTTGCCATTTTTGCATTCTTCAAGGGCTGGTTTGGCATTTTCTTGAATGATAATGGTCTTGACTTGTATGATTGTCATCTTGGAGGACTGAAATTGCCAAGTCTTGATAAATGAGGGACCATTTTTGCCAATTGTTGAAAGTTGAGGGTCCTTTTTGTAATTTTGGATTTTTCAAAGGACCAAACTTGTCATTTCTTGTACTTTGAAGGACTTCATGATATATTTGACTTTGTGGATGATATTGATTGACAATTTAGCTTTGTTGAGGGGCTAAACTTGCCAATTCTTCAAAGTTAAGGGCCCTTTTGGTAATTTTGACAAACTTTAGGGACCAAACTTGTAATTATGAGGATACAAGGGTATAAAGTGTCAATTCTTCATAATTGGAGGACCCTTCTTCATAATTCTTCAAATCTTCAAGGGTTGATCTTGGGAAAGTCTTCACTAGGGCTTGGTTCATTGTGCGGCTTCGTTTCCCGTGTTCGTTTTTGCATGCTTCTTGTGATCTTTTGTCATTATCTCAATATCCGTACCTAAAATACACAAGCAACAAACACAAGAATATATTTGGGTATTTTGATGATATTTAATGCATTTTAAGCCCTATTTGGAAGATGAGACTATGTATAAAAGCAGTCTCATCACTCCCCCATACTAAACCATTGCCGTGCCCTCACGCAATGCTAGAAAAAAGTATCAAAGCATCTCCAAAATTTAATTTTATGACTTTATTGGAATGATAAACTAGCTACACTACTACTATTACTACTACTTGTGTTATAGACATAATGTATGATTTTCATCGCAAAATGGGACGTTTAGGTTCATAGAATAAGAACACGTGAATGCTTCGTTAGAAATAATTTCGTCATCCTTGATTTTCACTTCAATTCCATGCTAAGCGTGCAACGAGATCATTGTCATTATAAGTTAGTAATGCTAACACTACTCATATGCCCTAATCACGTACTTATCCTCCCATTATTCCTAAGTTGTATCTCTTATATTTTATGATGTCTTGAATGTTTCACGAGGATACATTGTTTGACTTATGCGATAATAGAGATTTAGGTCTAAAAATAGAGTCCTAACGGTGTAACTAAGACCATCAAATCAATAACCCCTCCTAATAGACGACGATGTTAAAAAATTAAGTTGACAAGAAGAATCGATAAACACGGTTTTATAACGGTTTTGAACATGAGACTTATTACCAAGACTTTTATACGCCCCCTAACGGAAGGGCCTTATTATCTTTGGTTTACCTCCATCTTTTATTCAACTTCGCCATGAAGCTTTTATTATGACTTCGGTCTTGCCTTGCCTTTTATTATCCGCCTCATCAGTGGTTTTATTAGCCAAAGACGTATATCCTCACGCTAAGGCGAATTTTGGATCTTTAAAGCTTCGAAGATTAAGGCTTGATTCACTTTCAATTTTGCATAGATTTTTCGGCCTTGTGGGGCTTCAAATTGTTTGCTTGATTTAGGTGAGCACTTGAAATCTTATTATTGGGTGAAGCTTTCGATTATTAGGGTGCCAATACTTCAAAACCGTGACGCTGGCGATACCTTAATGTCTTCCCAATTTAATTACACGGAAGCTACTAGAAAAGACTAGAAACCCAACAATCCCAACTAAACCGCTAAGTCAATATTTATTAAGCAAAAAATATTTACATGCGAAGGGAGAATAAGCAAACAACGAGAACACATGAGTTTTTGAAAGAATACGAGTACTCTACGTTTAGCATAGTAACTTATAATTAACCCTATCATTTCTCGTCCTCATTTAAGAGACTTAGCCTAATGTATAGTTAAGGAATCAAAGCTAAGTGCTCAACACGCACGGTCGAGTCAAAAATTACTCTTATTCTCGCCATCGGAAAACCTACATTCGTGTCTTCAAACACTTATAAAACATGAGAAAAATTTAAAATTTGGCCATTTTTAGCCTTATTTTGCAAGAAAATGATAAACAAAACGATAAACTTTGGAAAGCGTGAAGGTTTGGCAAGGCAAGTATCTATTCACCCCCCCATACTAAAGTTAAACATTGTCCTCAATGTTTCGAGTCTAGGGGTGCAAACACCCCCATACTAGAGACGTAGTCGAATGCCTAATCTAGCATGGAAAGGGTGTAACCATTAAGTAATAGCCGTTTATGAAGTGTGCTAAAAACCTAAGGTTAGAACAATAAAGGATATATCATGGATATTGAGAAATGTCTCCAAAGCAAACGATCGAGTGCTCCCATAAAACGAACACGAGAGGCTCCAATCGCGAAGATCATGATCTAAAAAACCACATATCACAAACAACCACGGAACAAAGGTTGGAAGGGCACAAATCCCCACACGTAAGCTACATTAGACTAAGAAAGCGATAATATGTACATAGGATAAGCATGGGACTCCCCCACGAGGCTCCTCGTTTTTGATTACCGAGTCATGAGCTCGACTCGATCCCCTCAATACTAATTATCATTGGGGAAGGTGACTTGGTCGAGGTAGTTCAAGGATGGAACTTCCCCACCAAAGTAGTGCTTCAACCTATGTCCATTCACCTTGAAGTTAGGACCATCATCTTGAGCTAGCTCGATGGTCCCATACGGAAACACTTGAGTCACGGTGAATGGACCGGACCAACGGGATTTCAATTTACCGGAAAATATTTTAAGTCTTGAATTAAAAAGCAATACTTGATCCCCAATGTTAAAAACCCGGTTTTTAATTTTTGAATCATGCAACTTTTTAGTTTTCTCTTTGTAAATCAATGAATTTTCATAAGCAATGTCTCTCAATTCATCTAATTCATTTAATTGCATTTTCCGGTGTTTCCCCGCGGTCTCCATGTCATCATTACAATTCTTTAGGGCCCAATAAGCCTTGTGTTCTAACTCGATAGGCAAATGACAATTCTTTCCATACACAAGCTTATAGGGAGTGCACCCAATGGGCGTCTTATGAGCGGTCCTAAAGGCCCATAAAGCATCGTCTAACTTATCCGACCAAGATTGTCGGTTTTCCCCCACGGATCTCTCCAAGATCCTCTTTAATGCTCGGTTTGAAACCTCGACTTGCCCACTCGTTTGTGGGTGATAAGCCGTAGAAAGACGATGTGTAACCCCATATTTCCTTAAGACTCTTTCAAATTGGTCATTACAAAAATGGGTTCCACGATCGCTTATGATCGCACGAGGGGTTCCAAACCTAGCAAACAAACTTTTCAAGAACTTAACTACCACACGAGCATCATTAGTGGGCAAGGCCTTCGCCTCCACCCACTTAGATAGGTAGTCAACCGCAACAAGGATGTACTTATTACCACGAGATGATGGGAATGGTCCCATAAAGTCTATACCCCAAACGTCAAAGATCTCACATACTTGAATGATATTTTGTGGCATTTCATCTTTTTGTGAGGCTTTTCCTTGTCGTTGGCATGCATCACAAGACTTCACAAGGATTTGTGCATCTCGGTAAATAGTAGGCCAAAAGAAGCCGGCATCAAACACCTTCTTAGCCGTGAGATTAGCACCGTGGTGACCACCCGTGGGTCCCTCATGGCAAGCTCTAAGGATGTTAGAAGCTTCGGTGCCAAAAACACAACGTCGGATGATTTGATCCGCACAAGTTCGAAACAAGTAAGGGTCGTTCCAAAAGTAGAACTTGACGTCACGAAAGAATTTTCGTTTTTCTTGAGTCGTCATACCCTTAACGATGAAGTTACCCGCATGGTAATTTGCAAAATCCGCAAACCATGGGGTAGAAGAATCAAGCTTAGAATTCACTAAACCAAGTGTCTCGAGCGGAAATGTTTCGGTGATTTCCTTGGGCTCGTAAACACTTTGGTGAGGATCTTCCAAACGAGAGAGATGGTCGGCCGCTAGATTCTCGGCTCCTTTTTTGTCAACAATGGTGTGATCAAATTCTTGAAGGAGGAGAATCCAACGAAGTAATCTCGGCTTTGCATCTTGTTTAGCAATGAGATACTTGATAGCCGAATGGTCCGTATACACTATGCATTTCGTCAAGACGAGGTAAGGTCGGAATTTCTCAAATGCATACACCACGGAAAGGAACTCCTTTTCCGTTGTAGTGTATTTAAGTTAAGCCTCGGTCATCGTCTTGCTAGCATAGTGGATAGGCAAGAAGTGCTTTTCATGACGTTGCCCCAAAACGGCCCCAATAGCGTAATCACTTGCATCACACATAAGTTCAAAGGGGAGATTCCAATTTGGAGCAACAAGAATGGGAGCTTCGGTAAGTTTCCTCTTAAGGATCTCAAAGGCTCGTACACAATCTTCGTCGAAGACAAAACGTGCCTCTTTTTCAAGAAGATGTGTAATGGGTCGAGAAATCTTCGAGAAATCCTTGATGAATCGTCGATAAAAGCCCGCGTGGCCTAGGAAACTCCTAACTCCCTTGACGGTTTTGGGATGAGGTAATTTGGCGATGACGTCTACCTTAGCTTGATCTACCTCAATCCCCGCTTTCGAGACCTTGTGCCCTAAGACGATTCCACTCTTAACCATAAAATGACACTTTTCCCAATTGAGCACAAGGTTGGTTTCCTCACAACGTTTTAACATTCTCTCAAGGTTCGACAAACACGAAGTAAAGGAATCACCAAACACGGAAAAGTCATCCATGAAGACTTCCATCGTCTTCTCGATCATATCATGAAAAATAGCCATCATGCATCGTTGAAAAGTTCCCGGTGCATTGCAAAGTCCGAATGGCATTCTACGATAGGCAAACGTTCCATATGGACACGTAAACGTAGTTTTTTCTTGATCACGAGGATCGATGGGAATTTGGAAGTAACCAGAAAAACCATCTAAAAAGCAATAGAAATCGTTTCCCGCAAGACGCTCCAACATTTGGTCCATGAAGGGCAAGGGAAAATGGTCTTTTCGAGTGGCTTCATTCAACTTTCGATAGTCAATGCACACTCTCCATCCGGTCACGAGTCTTGTGGGAATTAACTCGTTGGCATCGTTTGGCACAACGGTCATCCCTCCCTTTTTAGGGACACAATGAATAGGACTCACCCAAGGGCTATCGGAAATAGGGTAAATCATTCCCGCGTCAAGGAGTTTAAGGACCTCCTTTTTGATGACGTCGTGAATTTTGGGGTTCACCCTCCTTTGACTTTGGATTGTTGGCTTGAAATCCTCCTCCATTAAGATTTTGTGGGTACAAAACTTGGGATCGATCCCCTTAATGTCGGATAACTTCCACGCAATTGCCCCTTTGTGAGCCTTAAGAATATCGACAAGTGCGGTTTTTTCATTATTCGAAAGTTCCTTCGCAATAATAACCGGCAACTTGTCGTCCTCCTCCAAATAGACATACTCGAGGTGAGGAGGTAAATCTTTCAACTCGAGGATAGGTGGTTCCTCAAGTGAAGATTTGGGCTCGATACTCATAACCTCCTCGGGTGGAGGAAATGGGAAATCGTTGAGAAAATCCTTGATAATCGAGAAGTCCTCATAGTTGTCGAGGTCTTCGTCACAAGTACGTGGAACATTGAATTCTTCCAACGTAAAACCACCACCTTCGAAAGGAGTGAAGGTTGGTGTCGAATTATCAAGAATTGGATCTAACATAGTGGGATTGCCACTAGTTTCTTCATCACCAAAACCTAGAACTTCTTGTGAAAATTCCTCGCAAACCACGTCAATCATATCAACGAGGTTTATGGTTGCAACGGAATAAACATGAGAAATTTGAGAGTTTTGAGTTGCGTTTATAACAAGTTCCTCGTCGTTGAAACGTAAGGTGATCTTTCTAGCATGCACATCGATCAAAGCCATAGACGTATCTAAAAACGAACGACCTAAAATAAGAGGAACTTGAGGATCCGTGGGGATGTCAACAACAATGAAGTCTACGGGATAGTAGAACTTCCCCACTTTCACAAAAACGTCTTCCGCCAATCCACATGCAAGAATCGTGGAATGGTCGGCCAACTCAATAGACATTCGTGAAGGAGTAAGATTAGGAAGATTGAGCGACTTGTAGATTGCAAGTGGCATCAAGTTAATGCTAGCACCAAGATCGGCCAAGGCATAGCATTCTTCCATATCTTGAATTGCACAAGGGATCAAAAATTTACCGGGATCACCGACTTTTTGAGGTATGCGATTAAGATAAACCGACGAACAACTAGACTTTTGGTGTAATTTCTCCTTGTTGTTCAACATACTCTTAAAGTTAGCGGCAAATCGAGGCATCATGACCAAGGCATCGGCGAAACTCACATTAAAGTGCAAATCACGAAACATTTTCATAAAAAGCTCAAATTGATAGTTGTCGCGCTCTTGACGTTTCTCCTTCCTAAGTCTCGATGGATAGGGCAAAGGTGGTGTGGGTTGGGGCATAGGCATAGCCTTTGGAATCTCGGGTTCCAATATGGGTGATGGGTCAACCGTAGGTGTGGCATGAGCGGTACTTTGTGGGCTTGAAATATGCTCCTTTTCGACCACCACCTCGGGTTCTTCCTCAATTGCTTCCTCCGTAGGAGCAATTGGTTGAGGAATCGGCTCCTTAAGTGTCTTACCACTACGTGTGGTAATCACTTTCATCTCACCCTTAGGGTTGGATATGGTGTTACTAGGAAGACCACTTGACGACGGTTTACACATTATTGCCTCAAACATAGACGAGATTTTATCTTCAAAATTAGATTGCCTCAATACGGCTTCGGTTTGCCTTTTCTCGGCCTTAAGCATCTCTTGTTTAATCTCATGTTGCCCTTGTTCCATCTTTTGTTGGTTTTGTTGCAACCTAGTGACATTTCCTTCCATCTTGTTGGTGTGGATTTTAAGTTCATTAGCTAACTCATTTTTCAACTCTTTCTTCAAGTCGTTTTTGAACTCGGATCTTAGGCTAATTATTTCTCTTTGAATGTTGTCAAACCTAGCATCATTACCACTAGCATATTCAACAAACTCACTTGGAAGATCTTTCAATGTTTGCAAACTCTTGTTGTTATTTTGAAAATCATTTTTGTTTGAAACTTGATTATTAGCCCCTTGATTCCCATAATTTCCCTTGTTATAATTGTTCTTAAAACCAACTTGATTGTTGCGATAGTTGTTAGCATTTTGATTTGATCCAAAACCCGGTGGAGTCATTTGATTAGAGCGGGAAACTTGACCGTTTTGGTTGTAATTTCCCGTGGCCGCAAAGGCACTCGAAGTGTTACCACCGTTGGTAATGCACACGGAGAAATCATGACCTCCACCACAATACATGCAAGAAACCTCAACCGCTTTAACCGTAGCGGGAGCACTTGGTTCACCAACTTTAAACTCAATCAAAAGTCCTTTCAACTTATCAAAAATTTTGTTCTCCAAATTTGCCTCAATTTGGCAAGCATCGATGGTATTAGACAAAGAAGGTGAAGCCGAAGACGAAGCCTTACGAACACTAGACGTGCTACGAGGACTATACACCTTAGATCTATTTTCAATAATCACCAAAGCTTCCTCAACCGTTTTACACAAAAAATTACCACCCGCGGCGGCATTCAAATAATCCCTTTCATGATCATTAAGTCCATTGTAAAACGTGTCAATTTGATGCAAATCGGAAAAACCGTGATGAGGACATTCATGTAACATTTCCTTAAACCTATTCCAAGCCGTTGAAAAACTTTCATTAAATTCTTGTGAAAACTTTGAAATCTCGTTTTTCAAGTGCGTAGTCTTAGAGGGCGGAAAAAATTGGTTCACAAACTTAGACACGAGATCCTTCCACGTCAATATAGAATTGGGTGGCTCTTTCTCTAACCAAATTTTTGTGGGCCCCGCTAAGGAATACGGAAAAAGCATCATCTTAATCGAGTCGTTAGACACATCCTTAAACTTGCAAGTAGCGGTAAGACGATTGAATTGGCGGATATGGTTGTGAGGATTGTCCTTCTCATCACCACGGAATTTGTTGTTTTGAATCATGGACAACAAACCCGTCTTAACCTCAAAATTCTCCGCAAGGATAGCGGGAATCACAATAGCCTCTCCATAACCCTCGGTGGGTGCTTGAAGTAACTCCATCATAGTTCGATTCGCCATGGTTGGTGCTTCTTTTACAATGGGTTCGTCAATAGGAGACTCCTCACTAGAATTGTTTGGAGTGATAGATTTGTTTTTTCGTTTACGAGCACGTCTTGCTTGATTTCGAGTTAGCATAAACGTCACGTACAACGAGGGGATGAGCAAAGAAGATTCTTTTTGGTGTTTTGTATTTTTTCAATTTTTTTGTGGTTTTTGATTGTATTAACCTTTTTTGGAACTTGGTGAAATGTATTAAGTAGACAAAAAGTCCACAAATCTCCTCACTAATCAAATCTCTTGATTAACGAAGCCTCAAGGAATGAAAACGAACACGTGGAGTGAACGCCTTCGATGACTTTAGAACGATGGTGGAACACCAAATCGTTCAAGAGGGTTTAATCAAATTGAAACCGAGAAAATATATATGATACTTAGTAATACTTTGGGCGGCAAAACCCTCGATTCACTCTCACAATCAAATACTCACAAGCAAGCGGGGAAACGAGGCGGCGCGAAGCACTTAAGAGCCTTTTTCCTTAGGATATATTTTATAATATCCGCCTTATACCCACCTTATAGTTTGTATTTTCAAGATTAAGCTTCACGAAAGTATTTATCTATTTTTGCCTTTTTCTTTGGTTTGAGATTCGAATACAATGATTGGGTAATGACCTCCCAAGTCAAGGTTGTGATTGCTCACGTATTTGGAGTACTTGTGTATTTATTGTTCTACGTATACAATATAGTAATAATATTCACACAAAAACCGAAAAACGATAATACGTATTAGTAGAGTGCTACTAATACAAATACTAATTATGGTTAGTATAAAAACAACAATGCCAAATCAAAACACAACACGCCTCCCCGGCAGCGGCGCCAAAATGATGTTGAAGTTTTGCAACCCTTTAGGAAAAGAGAGCAATAAATAGGGCAAGTGAGCACGACGATTTAGGAAAACCGTGTGTGAATGACCCAATTAAGTTCGTTCTCAAGGAGGCTAGTGTGTTATGTGTGTAATGACTTGGATTAATTTGTGATTATATTAGAGAAAAGAAAAATAGAAAAGGGATTAGAAAAGAATGACGGTTATGAAGACGGATTAAACTAAGTCTAAAAAGGCGTACACGTAAAGTCGTAAAAACCACCAAAATTAAAATTTAACCCTAAAAATTCCTAAAAATCACCAAAAATCCTTAATAATGTTCTAAGAGTTTACAAAAAATCAAAACTTGCAAAAACCTTTTAATTAATTAGATAATGACTTTTTAATGCTAATTAAAGCCCTAAAAATCAAAATTAATTATTAAAAAGCCCTAAACAAGATTTTCAAGTTTGTAAACCTCAAAAATACTCTAATTAAGCTAAAAACTATTTTTCAAAATTTTAAAACCAATTAAAACTATTTTTAAATAATTAAAAACTCCTAAAATCAATTAAATCTTAAATTAATTATAACAAATAATTAAAAGACCTAAAAAATATTTGGAAAGTTGCAAAAATCCTAATTAAGTATTTAGAACCTAGGAAAAATATAAAAACCTAGAAAATTAGACTTTTAATTTTTAATAATAAAATAATATTAAAATAATATTGAAAATCCAAAAATTATAAAAAATTCTTAAAACTTGCAAACTAGCTTAATTTAACCTAAATAACTCAGAAATGAAAGTGAAATTACCTAAATACCCCTATTGGGCCTAGAAAATGGGCCAAACCCTAAACAGTCCCTTATTGGGCTTAATTAAGGCCCAATAAGAAAAAGTGCTCAAAATAAGCTCAAAAAGCACAGGTTGACTCAAAATTTGATTTTAAACAACTTTTTCCAAAGGCCCAAAAGCTGAAAATGTGAAATAAGCTAACTTATAATAAGCAGCTTATTCTTAATGGGCTTTTTGGCCCATTAAGCTATAAGCTGATGCCATAAGCTAAAATTTAACACACAACCTTCTTTTGACCTAACAAAGACTTCTGTAAAAAGAAATTTCAAATAAGACCACTCAATAAGCCAGAAACAAGTCAACAACTTATTCACAAAATGACAAAATAGTCGGTTTTTATGATCTAGACCACCTCAGAAGCTGATTCAAGTTGCAAAATGTTTCTTTTGACAAAACTAAGCTTAAAAACCAAAGAACTTTCAAATAAGCACACTCAATAAGCTGGAAAATCAAATAAGCACTTATCTTAAAAGTCAAACAAGTTGGTTTTCTAGTGAAAAGTCAAAGTCAAAGTCTGATAAGCTCCAGTTCACTTAAATGGGTCAAATAATGAAGATCTATTACAAAAAATAAGTTATTGCAAGTCAGAATAAGCTAGAATAGCTTATTGATAAGCTGATGATAAAATTGCACTAGCAGGGGCTAGTTTTGGATGTTGAGCAGTGGGAACTTTTCCCACTGCTTGACTATTTTGACTTGTTGTCTTTAGTGACTTTTTCTTGGATTCAGTTTTCACAAAGGCACCCAATTGATCTTTGGATCAAAAGGAGTCAATAACAAGCAAAATAACACAATCACAAACAGCCAATTGATACAGTTTAATCAATTAATTACCAGATATTGCACAGACGTGAACAATGAGCAGTTTAGCATTCAAGAGCAATTTTAGCACAAAACAGCCAACCAAATTCAACCAAATGCACACACAAGCTATAATAAACTCCAATAAGCAAGTCTAAACAGGTTTCATGCACTGGTTCAAAGAATTAAGCAAGATCCAAGCTATGAAAGTTACTGATGAACACTACACATGCAGATTTCTACTTTTGCTGATGTATTTGACACACAAGCCTATTTCAACACCTCAAATCTTTCAAACAGGTTATGTTAACTTTGTTTAAACCACTTTTATCCCTAAGCATGCATACACACTAAGTGTTCCCAAAATCCTAGGTCAAAACAAGCAGAAACAAGGTCTATATAGCAGATTGATCAATTCAAGTGTTCAAACCCAATAACTTGCAGCAAAACACTCTCAAACAAAGGTATATCAGATACAAAGCATGAACAACACTTTCCCTTAACACAAAATCAGATTACAAGCATAAATCAGTAGACCCAAACACCCCTTTAACTTTTTCAAATCAAGATTTTCAAAAGCAAAACAAGATTTCAGGCCAACCAAGCATCAATTAACACTCAAACAAGTCTAATAAACAGATTCAAGCAAGAACAAGCCACAAAATTCACAAGAACAACAGTTTCATACAAATATCACCAAAAATCACAATTTATGCAGATTTGGAGATTAAGTAAGCAAACCTCATGGATGTACATCCACACCCACGAATTTTGAGCTTATGTGCTAGCAAGAACAAGCACAAGCTTCCACAAAAGCCTGCTAAGATTCAACAAGGGTTAAGCACAATAACATGAAAAATCAGAAACTTGGAAAAATCTTGATTGATGCAAACTTGTTACCCCACACTTGATTATCCCCAAGTTATAAGCCTCACCACACCTTAACCAACTCAGTTAGGATGCTATGATCAGCCCTATAGCCCAAGAATTCCAAGATTGGAACAAGACTTAGCAAAATATCAAGAAAATGAGGAAAATATGCAAACTTGTGCACACTCCTCTTTTGAAAACAGGTTTTGAACTTCAAAAGCAGTAAACTAAGAACAATAATAAGCAGAATAAAGATGGCACTTGGTCTTTCTTCAAATCACTTAACTCAAATTCATTAAACTGAAAAAGGATTTACAAGTGTTTGAACAAAGGAAAAACCAAAAGCAGGAACAAATGAAATGAACTAGACCCTTTATATAGAGGGTGTACAAGGTCCTAGCAAGCTGCAAAACGTGTAAACCCTAATGCTAAAGTCCCAAAAATGCCCTTGAGGTCTTTGGCATCTTCTTGAATCATGTGACTTGTTTTTGGCTTTTTGTTGATGCTGGCAAGTGTAAAGTTGATACAAGGGTGCAAAACCAGCTTAAGTTACAAGCATAATTCTCCTACGTTGGATGGCTGGTTAGTTTTTGTTTGGACGTGAAAAGTGGGGCAGGGGAAGGTTGGCATACTCACATGCATGAGAGTGATGGGAGTTTAGGAGTTGGGTTATGATTAGAGGGCCATTAATCATCATTTTGGAAATTATTAGGGCTTAATTACAAGAAATTAAGAAATCCCTAATTGTGTTCTTGAGGTGAATAGTGCCAGGTTTGATTTGTTTTTGTGTTGGATTATATTTAAATAAGTTTTAATGGCGCCAAGATTAAATTAATCTTAATCCGGCTGAGTGGATTGGTGAGGTGGAAGAAGGGTGAGATCTGATTGGAGGAGAGAGTGAGTGGGGTGAGGTGGCAATTGGTGGTTGGTCTAGGTGTCTTAGGTTGTCTGGCCCATTATTACCCCTTATCTTTCAGAAACTTGCCACTTTGTAAATATTTAGCCAAAAATTCGTTTCCTTTGTATTTGAAGTTTCAAACTTCACACTTTTGCCCCAAAAAGTTTCATAAAGTAAATTCAGGGGTATTTCTTGCCATTTTTGCATTCTTCAAGGGCTGGTTTGGCATTTTCTTGAATGATAATGGTCTTGACTTGTATGATTGTCATCTTGGAGGACTGAAATTGCCAAGTCTTGATAAATGAGGGACCATTTTTGCCAATTGTTGAAAGTTGAGGGTCCTTTTTGTAATTTTGGATTTTTCAAAGGACCAAACTTGTCATTTCTTGTACTTTGAAGGACTTCATGATATATTTGACTTTGTGGATGATATTGATTGACAATTTAGCTTTGTTGAGGGGCTAAACTTGCCAATTCTTCAAAGTTAAGGGCCCTTTTGGTAATTTTGATAAACTTTAGGGACCAAACTTGTAATTATGAGAATACAAGGGTATAAAGTGTCAATTCTTCATAATTGGAGGACCCTTCTTCATAATTCTTCAAATCTTCAAGGGTTGATCTTGGGAAAGTCTTCACTAGGGCTTGGTTCATTGTGCGGCTTCGTTTCCCGTGTTCGTTTTTGCATGCTTCTTGTGATCTTTTGTCATTATCTCAATATCCGTACCTAAAATACACAAGCAACAAACACAAGCATATATTTGGGTATTTTGATGATATTTAATGCATTTTAAGCCCTATTTGGAAGATGAGACTATGTATAAAAGCAGTCTCATCAATGTGTATTTTGTCGTTTGTGCATGTGCAGGTACGGATATCAAAGAAATCACAAGAAATGAAAAGAGCATGGAAAATCGAGTTCAACGGTGCCTTCATATTTTTTGGGCCGGCCTGACACCATTTAAATGGGTCGAACCGACCCATTATTGAACTTTATAATAGCTGCTGGACCAACTTAGCACTTCAGCCCGTTTTATGGTGCAACCCACTAGAGGCCCGAAAGTGGAAGTAACTCAAAGAAGCTCCAGGCCCGAGATTGGTGTCAAGCCCAGCAAGCCCACTATCACAATATACAAAAGATGAGATCTTGATAGCTTAAAGAGGACGCATAATTCAATTTTTCAAGAAACTGTCTTTTTTATATTATTTTTTCGTAGATAGAATAGAAAAAAAGAGGAGTATTGTTTTTTTATCTTCATATCTCACTTTATTTTTGGAGAGTAGACTGCGTATTATTTTGTTGAGGTTGTTATTCGAATAAGTTGATGTTCTAGTTTCATGCAAATCTAGTATTGAATCTATTTTCGATTTCGGCAAATCCTTAGCTTAGCTTATCGTTTAGTTTGTAGTTTGATTTTGCTTATGTTCTCATGTTACTGTTATTGTTACTGGTTGTGTAGGGTATCATCTAGTTTGATATCTAGTTTTTGATTCTTTAAATTTCTATAGCACTCAAACATTAGCCACTGTTTGTTTAGCCTGCATATTTGATTTACTTGTGATCTATTAGGTTGAATTTATAGATGTAATGTTCATTTAGGTTGTTAACTATTGGTCCTTGATTTGGATTTGATAACATTTAGATAATTCACCATTAGCTATTTTAAGTTCAAAAAGGAAGAAAAATATGAACTTTTGATTTGTAGTATAGACTTGTGGTATAGTAGCTGGTTGATTTTGTGTTCGTTAGTTCATAGCTTGATTTTGTAAGACAATCTATTTTAATATAAAAATGATAGAATTAGCTTAAAATAAGTGGTAGGATAAACTCTTGAGTAAAAAAATAGAAGATAAATAGGTTGCGTATATAGAATGCAACGTAAATCATTCATTATAAGGAGCTATGCATGGTTTGCTTGTATTTCATTACATCTCATTATATTTCATTTCATTTTAAATTTAATCTTAATTACATTCTCTAAGTTTAAAAAAAAAATAGATTTTTAGTTTTAATAAAAAAATAATAATAGTTTTAATAAATCAATAAAAAAATATATAAAAAGTATGAAAGAATAGTTTTGACATTTTTAGAATAAATTTACCTTTTACATTTTTAGAATAATTTTACATTTACGTTTTTGGTATTATAATATTTTTCATTTTCACTTATCATTTTCATTTAGCATTTAGTAATTCTCGTTTACATTTACTTGCGCATTTAATATTTTTACTTTGTGATTTTAAATGTGGTATTTGCTTCATGTTTCTTTTAGAATAGTATGTATCACGTATATTAGTATTTTACCTTTTATGACTTTTGTGTCAAGTAGTTAATAGTATAAAAATACGCTTTTATTTACCAAAAAAATAACGTCTTAACAAGAAAACGTAAAATCAATTCGACACGATCCGAGAGGAAAAATGACTATATTAAAATGGTGCCGCTGCCGGTTCGTGCTCGTTACGATTGACGATTTTTCGTGAGACAATTTGGATTTTGGGATCCGTTCTCTTTTGAACATTATTTTTCATTACAATAATAAAAAAAATCAATAAAAACCAAAAATATTTTCTTATTTTTCTTCTTTTCTCTCTTACTATGTATACCATTTTAAAAATTAAAATTTTTTTTTCTTTTAGATTGTATTTTTCTTTAGCTATATATTATCATAATTTCGTAATATATATATATATATATATATATATATATATATATATATATATATATATATATATATATATATATATATATATATATATATAAATCACAAAAGCATTTCTTTCCTAAGATTTGCACCAAAAAAATCTACGTACATATATATATTTTCTATCTTGTTTTTTCTTTGTTTTTACGTATATATTATATTCTCTTTTATAAAAAATAATATCGTGACGAGTCAAGCCGATCCCGAGTATCGTTCTTTTGAAATGGCTATGGATAATCGATCGGTTTATGAGTTGTTGCAAGTACCTACTGAGGGATGTCTCGACAGTGCGATCGTGATACCGGATATCGATAGTGATTATTTTGAGCTTAATCCGGATTTGATTAAGTTGGTATCCGATCGTCCTTTTTACGGATTTGAGGACGACGATCCTTACGCTCATATCCGTCAATTTCGTTCATACGCCAATACCGTCAAATACACCAATGTGACTCAAGACATTATCTATTTACACCTTTTCCCTTTCTCCCTTGATGGGCAAGCCCGGACTTGGCTTGAAAACGAACCACCACGATCTATTTTATATGGGCTAATCTTGAATCCAAATTCTTAAATCAATTTTACCCTTATGCTAAAACGAGAAAAATTCGGTTGGAAATTACTAATTTTCAAGAGTCTAATAATGAAACGTTTACCGAGGCTTGGGAAAGATTTAAGGATTTAGTACGTTGTCCTCATATGGATTTTCTGCTTTGCACTTGATTGATTCGTTTTATAACGGGTTGATCCAATACGATCAAGATTCTCTTAACACGGCTGCAAGCGGAAATCTATACTCTCGGAGTACTAAGGAGGCTTTAATGATTATTGAGAACAAGTCTCAAGTATGGACCAAGGCCGAAGTATCCGGTACCACGTTTATTATTAGGAGTGGCCCTCTTTTCTCATATACTCTGAGAGTTAGTGATGAGCCATGTGTTGATTCAGATGACCTTATTTTTAATGATTCTTCTAGTCCCCTTTCTCATGTGACTAGTGACTCTTCTCCTCCGGATTTTGAGAAAGACGTAGTTATTGAGCAACTCTCAGTCGAGTTGACTCCCGACCCACCACAAATTAATGAAGGGTGTTATGGGGATTTTCAAAATCAAGGCTTTCCAATTCAAGAAGATTTTCAAAATCATAACAATTTTCAAAGTAATAATCAATGGAATTTTCAGATTCAACCTTCACAAATGGATGAAATAGTTGAAATATTTGAGGAACAAAAGAGGATGATAAATGAACTTCATGAACAAAAACAAAGTCTTAAATATCAACTTTTAGAAGCTTGAGAGCTCAATTTGAGGCTAACACCACTACTAGTATTGATGTTCCCACTGTAGATCCTTCCATCTCTCCGCCAATAAAGGAGAGACAAGGCCCGGAGATTATCATTAGTTTTACTCCCCTCCGGTGTTGACACCCACAAATACATTTAGCTCTCCTTCCTCATCTTGTGAGGAAATTCCCGAGATTGTACTTGAACCTACATTTGACCCTATTCCTTTTATTACTATTTCACCTACTCCTCCAAATGATACTACTCCTCAGAGTAGTTATCCGGATATGGATGTGTTATCTTATGATTCCGACTATACTTTTAATTCTTCATGGGGCTCGGATGAGGATAACTCTCCTATTTTGAAAAACCCGACTTTTGAGAATCATAATAATGATACTAATGATTTCTCGGATCCTTCACTCCTTAGTGATGATTTTTATACCCCGAGTGTTGAGAGATTCCATCACAAGGATGCTTTCTATGATCCCGTGTTATTGGTTTTCTCGGATGTGCTTAATTGTGATCATGGTATTGATGAGAGGGCGAATGGAGATTTAAAACTTGATATTGATATTGATTTTCAACACTCGGATTTTGACAAATTCATATTTGCCTTTTCACCAATTGCTTTTGATTCTACTATCGATTCTCTTCCACATCTCACTAAAAAAGTGAGGATGATGGTTTTCACATTCCCGAGATCGGTGATTTTCTTGATATTGATACACCCGTGGAGTACATATCTGGGTATTTTGATGTGGAGGGAGATATATTTTTTCTAGATGATTTATTACATGATGATACTATACCTTCTCTCCCTCCCTCCCCACCTATTCCTAATGAGACCAAAGATGTTGACACCGAGTTGTCTTGCTATTTTCCCATAAAGGGAACGGTATTTGATCCGGGTATACATATTTTTGAGCAATCTCAGTATCTTAATGATGAAGTTAAAAGGAAACTTTTAGAAAAATTAGGATCTTTACCTTCTTGCTATACCCTTCATTTTGATAGATTTTTTCTTAAAGGAAACCAATCTTTCTTATACTTGTTTGTTACTGCCACCTTGGGGTCTATTTCTTTTAGAGATGGAAACTACGTATTTGACCCGGGTGGAATTTTATGTGGTTTTCCTTATTTAGGAGGTTATTTCACTTTATCATGGAGAGTTTTTCTTTTACGGGTAAATATTTTTCTCTCCATTACCGTTTCCATAAGGACAATTTAATTCGAGGATCGAGTCGAGCTCGTGACTCGGTTACCAAAAACGAGGTGCCTCGTGGGGGAGATTCCCATGCTTATCATTCTATCTTCTTTCTAATTTCTAATGTGAAGGGCTTGTGTTTCTTCATTTGTTTCTCGTGTTTCGTTTGTGATGTGATTTTAGGTTTCTCATATATCGAAGACTCTCGTGTTCGTTTTTCATCACATATCACTCGAGTTTGATCCTTCATTTGAGACATCCGATATCCGATGATTATATCCTTTACTAACGCTTATTTTTATTGGCATAATTATTTGTGTCATACCCTTTCCATGTTAGGGTTTTGCATTCGACTCTTCGTCTCTAGTAGGGGGGTATTATACCCTTAGACTTGAAACATTGAGGACAATGTTTGGTTTAGTATGGGGGTATCTATCGATATACTTTTCCTTTTGTTCATTGTCTTCACGTACTCTGTTTTTCAAAAATGTGCTTAAAATTGCATAAATTTTAAATTTTTTTTCATATTTTAATAAGTGTTTTTGACACGAATGTAAGCTTTCCGTTGGTGAAAATAAGAATAGTTTTTGACTCGACCGATTTACCTTAGCTCATTCCTTAACCATGTAGACCTTAATTGGTTTATTAGGCTAAGCATCCACGAGTATCATTATTTGAGATTTTAAATTGTGGAGAACGAGAGATGATAGAGTTGATAATAAGTTTAAGGGTTAATTCTTGCTTATATGAGTTTTTGTGGCTCTTTCTCCCCGCTTGTATATTTAATTGCTTAATAAATGGAGATTTTGGCGGTTTAGGTTCGGTATTTTAGTTCATAACCAACTCTTTTATTCCCTTGTAATTAAAGCGAGAACACATTGAGGGTGCCAGCGTCATGGACTTCCGACTAAGGTGGCTCATAACCACTAAGTAGGAGGTATTCAGACCATGGGATTACGGAATTTGGCCTACTATATATATCATAAATAAAGAAGAATAAGATTAAAACATGATCTCAAGGATCCTTCGGGTGTGGGACATGTAGCACGAGCCTTGTCATTAGAGCCTTAGGGTGTACGTCATGGTAAGTGTTTAATAAAAATTGCTTCATCGTTATTTCAAGGAGCCTTAGGGTGTGGAGTGATGATGAATGTCAATTCCCTTGTTTATGGTTCAAGGAGCCTTAGGGTGTGGATCATAGATAAGGAGCACTTTTACATCTTAAAGAGCCTTAGGGTATATGATGTAAATTTGCTAACTCCATTATAAAGTCAATATGACTTTGGAGGAATAAATAATAACTAGTACTATTGGCCAAATTTTGAATCTGGGAATTTATTCCTTAAATCATGTTAAATTATCCTTGATTTGGGCTTTCTTTAGTGACAACGGTTTTTGAGGATGAGGTTACGTTCTAAGTGTCGGGTTTACACCGTTTAACCTTCATTTTTGGACTAATAACTATTAAATAAGTCAAATGAGCCTACGGGTGAATGACAATCCTTAAAATCTAGAGATATAACTTAGGAATAATGGAGAAGGAGTTCTACACAAATGTCTTATATAAGTGGTTTTAACATGAGAACTTGTTGTTAACAATGATCTTGTTTTTGAGCTTGGCATGGAAAGAGTGAAAAGTCGAGGACGATGAACCTATTCAAATTTTGCGATCCTAAAAGTTATTTTTGAATAATGAAAGCGATGCATTATGTCATTTACAGATTAAATATTATTAAAATAAATAAATGCTTTTAATAAATGAAAAACGGAGTTGCTTTATACTTTATTCTAGCATTGCGTGAGGACACGACAATGGTTTAGTAGGGGGGAGTGATGTGACTCTAATTACACATCATAATTCCTCGTAAAACGTGCTTAAAATGGTCAAATAATCATCAATTATGCCTTGTATATGTGTGTTTTGTCGTTTGTGCGTGTGCAGGTACGGATATCAAAGAAATCACAAGAAATGAAGACAAAGAGCCAAAACAGACACGAGAAATGGAAAGAGCATGGAAAATCGAGTTCAATCGTGCCTTCATATTTTTTGGGCCGGCCTGACACCATTTAAACAGGTCAAACCGACCCATTATTGAACTTTATAATAGCTGCTGGCCCAACTTAGCACTTCAGCCTGTTTTATAGTGCAACCCACTAGAGGCCTGAAAGTGGAAGTAACCCAAAGAAGTTCCAGGCCCGAGATTGGTGTCAAGCCCAGCAAGCCCACTATCACAATATACAAAAGATGAGATCTGGATAGCTTAAAGAGGACGCATAATTCAATTTTTCAACACACTATCTTTTTTTATATTATTTTTTCGTAGATAGAATAGAAAAAAGGAGGAGTACTGTTTTTGCTTATCTTCACATCTCACTTTATTTTTGGAGAGTAGGCTGCGTTTTATTTTGTTGAGGTTGTTATTCGAAGAAATTGTTGTTCTACTTTCCTGCAAATCTAGTATTGAATCTATTTTCGATAACTACAAATCCTTAGCTTAGCTTATTGTTTAGTTTGTAGCTTGATTTTGCTTATGTTCTCATGTTACTGTTATTGTTACTGGTTGTGTAGGGTATCATGTAGTTTGATATCTAGTTTTTGATTCTTTAAATTTCTATAGCACTCAAATATTAGCCACTGTTTGTTTAGCCTGCATATTTGATTTAATTGCGATCTATTAGGTTGAATTTGTAGATGTAATGTTCATTTAGGTTGTTAACTATTGGTCCTTGATTTGGATTTGATAACATTTAGATAATTCACCATTAGCTATGTTAAGTTCAAAAAGGAAGAAAAATATGAACTTTTGATTTGTAGTATAGACTTGTGGTATAGTAGCTGGTTGATTTTGTGTTCGTTAGTTCATATCTTGATTTTGTAAGAAAATCTATTTTAATATAAAAATGATAGAATTAGCTTAAAATAAGTGGTAGGATAAACTCTTGAGTTAAAAAATAGAAGATAAATAGGGTGCGCATATAGAATGCAACGTAAATCATTGATTATAAGGAGCTATGTCTGGTTTGCTTGTATTTCATTACATCTCATCTCATTACATTTCATTTTAAATTTAATCTTAATTACATTCTCTAAGTTTTAAAAAAAATAGATTTTTAGTTTTAATAAAAAAAATAATAGTTTTAATAAATCAATAAAAAATATATAAAAAGTATGAAAGAATAGTTTTGACATTTTTAGAATAAATTTACCTTTTACATTTTTAGAATAGTTATACATTTACGTTTTTGGCATTATAATATTTTGCATTTTCACTTGTCATTTTCATTTAGCATTTAGTAATTCTCCTTTACATTTACTAGCGCATTTAATATTTTTACTTTGTGATTTTAAATATGGTATTTGCTTCATGTTTCTTTTAGAATAGTATGTATTACGTACATTAGTATTTTACTTTTTATGTCTTTTGTGTCAAGTAGTTAATAGTATCAAAATACGCTTTTATTTACCAAAAACAAATAACGTCTTAACAAGAAAACGTAAAATCAATTCGACACGATTCGAGAGGAAAAAAAACTATACTAAAAATCATATATTACTGAGACTTTCGCGTTTTAAAGTTCCCCACATAAAAGTCTAGCAAAAATTGATTCGAGCGGGTTAAGGAATGTAAAGGGCTCCAAATGCCCATCAAGTAAAAAATTAGCTCTTATTCTACCCATCAGAAAATATACATTCGTGTCTTAAAAACACTTATGAAAACTAAGAAATTTTTTAAAATTTGGCCATTTTTAGCCTTATTATCAACAAAACAAAAAGAAACATTGAAAGTTGGAAAACGTGAGGGCGTAGCAAAGCAAGTATCTATTCACCCCCATACTAAAATTAAACAGTGTCCTCAATGTTTCGAGTCTAAAGGTGGAGCACCCCCATAATAGAGACGAAGAGTCGTATGCTTAGGATCTAGCATGGAAACGGTGATCAACAATATATCTAAAGCCGTTTATTAATTATGCTAAAGATAATTGTTAGAACAATAAAGGATATGTCATGGATTCGTGAAAAACTCTTCAAGCAAACTATCGAGGCTCACGTAAACGAACACGAGAGTCTTCAATCGTAGTGAAGATGATGATCTAGATAAGACATTCACAAACAACCATGAGACAAAGAGTTGGAAGGGCACAAATCCCCTCTCATTATTTATTAGAAAGCATAAAAGGATAAGCATGGGATCTCCCCCACGAGGCACCTCGTTTTTTATTACCGATTCATGAGCTCGACTCGATCCCCACAATGCTAATTATCATTGGGGAAGGTAACTTGGTCGAGGTCGTCCATCGAAGGAACTTCCCCACCAAGGTAGTGCTTAAGCCTATGTCCATTCACCTTGAAGTTAGAACCATAATTTTGAGCTAGCTCGATGGTCCCATAAGGAAACACTTGTGTAATGGTGAAAGGACCCGACCAACGAGATTTCAATTTCCTGGAAAATATCTTTAATCGAGAGTTAAAAAGTAACACTTGATCACCAACGTTAAAAACCCGGTTTTTAATCTTTGCATCATGAAACTTTTTAGTCTTTTCTTTGAAAATCAATGAATTTTCATAAGCATTATCTCTTAATTCAGCCAATTCATTCAATTGTATTTCCCGGTGATCTCCCGCAGTCTTTAAATCAAAATTTGCATGCTTTAGGGCCCAATATGCCTTATGCTCCAATTCAATGGGCAAATGACAATTCTTTCCATAAACCAACTTATATTGAGTACATACGATAGGTGTCTTATAAGCGGTCCTAAAGGCCCATAAAGTGTCATCGAGTTTGTCGGACCATGAAGAACGGTTTTCACCAATCGACCTCTCTAAAATCCTCTTCAAAGCTCGGTTTGAAACCTCGACTTGCCCACTCGTTTGCGGGTGATAAGCCGTAGAAAGACGATGAGTAACTCCATATTTCTTTAAGACCGTCTTGAATTGGTCATTACTGTAGAAAAGTGATAATCTTATAACTAATTAAGAGGGTTGTTGTTATTCTAGAGAGAGAAATTAGAGAGAGAAAGAAAAAAACTTGTATTAATGTGAGAAATGTAAAAACAACCAACACCCCTTTCCATGGTGGAAAGGGGTTTATATACCCAAGTCCTTAAGTGGACTTGGCCCTCCGGCCCATGAACATGCTCATGGGTCGGGCTAAACATAAATATTACTTAAACAATACTACCAGCCTATAACTATATTGCTAGAGTGACCGAGACTTTCTTTATACGAAAAACGTATTTCCAACAATCTCCCCCAAAGGGAGGTCACTCCAAATTTACAAAGTCCTAATCTAGCATGTTAGATCTTGTTCTTGAGCATTTAGTCCACTTTCTCTTTTCTTCTTTAACTTTTCTTCCTTTTGTGAATATGTGTTGAATAACATCAAGCTTTTGCTTGGAACATGTTCTTTTGGCATTTCACGTGTAATCTTTGTCTTCTTGTGATATTTTCCTCTTCGTGACTTCATTTCCCACATACCTATCCTTTGTTGAATTCTTAAAAGTTTCATAGTCGATACAGCGGAAGATTTTAGGTCAGACTTTCTTGAATTTGCTAAAATATTTGATGCAGAAGGAATAAGTATGTGAGGACGACTTTAACTGGTATACCGCAACGCCACCGTCTTCAAATGAAGCAACATAATAAGACACGAATAAAATGGTTTTGACATTTTATTCTGATTCGGTAGCATTTTACCTCCGGTCGGTGAAGACCGCTGGACGATAATAAATATCGTATTTGTGACAGGTAGCTCTAATTAAAGATCTCCTTGACAAGATATCGTGGGTAAACCCGTTCTCTTTATTCGACCGTCCAAAGCTGACTACGAACATAAAGAGTGAATCATTTGGATTAATAAATCCGTATGATTGAAGCCGTCAATTCATGAAACCTGGAACAAGTGAATTTCAACTAAGATTTTCACCATCGTTGCTTTCCAGTTATCACGAGCTAGATTTCAATTAGAATATTGCTTGTCACCTACCAAGTGCTGTTTGATGTTAACACTAGAAGGATTTCCACTCGTCACTGTGAACACTAAAGAGTGTCACTCTGAGTGTTCTTGCAAGATCATACGATAATGCGTAGAGGCCTGGAACGAGTTTAAGTTCAATTAAGAATTAAACTACTATTTCTTTCCAGTTTTCATAAGATTGGTTCTTAAATAACCGCACGTGTCAACTACCATGAGCTTGTTTGATGTTGGCTCAAGCAGGATTTCCATCTTCATTGTAGTACTTGTGTATTACTCGGATGTTCTGGAAATATTACAAGAATACTGCGTAGGACTCATAAAGATCTCTTACTTTTCACAGTGTGTGAAGAAGCAAGGAATAAATGGAAAGTTTCCTAATGAGACTTTTTATGATCTCGTGGCTCTAGACTCGATAGTGCGCTTTGATTTAGTGAGCGATGGCTGGAGAGGATTGCCACCTATTCAATATCAGTCTATTCAGAGTGTATAAACCAATAGATAACGTGTTGAGCTCCGTATGATTAAAACAAACATCTTTTGAGAGATATTTGAGTTAGCTGGGAGGGGTTGTGCATGACATCACTGGGTCCATGATATCTTGTCT
The DNA here is from genome assembly GCA_025667525.1 of Glebionis coronaria. Taxonomy (NCBI): domain Eukaryota; kingdom Viridiplantae; phylum Streptophyta; class Magnoliopsida; order Asterales; family Asteraceae; genus Glebionis; species Glebionis coronaria. Next base: position 447,723,692 of record CM046874.1, read on the forward strand.
TCAATATTGAGAATCATTTAAAAATGATCCCAATAATAGATGTGTTGACCCGGTTTTTGTCCTAAGTTGTTAGGAGGGCTTCTTTCTTTACACCTTTTATCTTTACATTTCTTTTTCATTCTTCAACCCCGTCAGTAATTACCAATACATCATCACTAGCACCTTGTTATGATTGTTCCAGTGCTAGCATCAGTAATTAGTCGGTACTCTGCTACGTTCACAATCATCTCCAACTTTCCTAGGACTTCTAATTCTATCTAGGGAATTGTCCTTGGGAAGATTCCATTGGTTCTGATGAATCATTGGACTAATACCTAATCCTACCACCCTTTTGTCACCACATCCGTCGTGAACTAAGTGTGTTTTGGGTAAGTATTGTCACCATGAAAAATCCTTGAAAATCACATAAAGCACTTGTGATATTATAATCAAATTTTTTTGTGCCTGAAGTGTTTTGTTCATAAAAAACGCTCCCCCTTAACATGTGCATTACACATATTAAGTTGGTTTTATTTTTTTTGTCTTTTTCATTTTTTAGCCAAATATCATTAAGTCTCCTTAATCCCATTTTCCCCCCTTATCCAAAATGTTAACCATTAATATTTGGGATATTGAATGGATTAACTGGTCTTTGGGTAAAAATGAAAGCAATCTATGGCCATATAACATATTAATGCTCCCCCATAAGTTAATGAGGGTTAGTTATAGTGCTTGAGTATGATAGATTTTGAAAGATTTAGAATCTCGTGAGAAATTCTTGAAACATTAACATACGTTCACACTACAACAAGCAACAAAAGCACAATATTCACAATATTTACATATTCACAAGTGAGTATATGGAGTGAACCTGATATAGTACGACCCATTTAAATGGATCGTTCCATGAACTTGTGGGCGCTCCATATGGTCTTCCACCAAAGAATCGTTCTAAGCTTCTTATAAGACGTGTTTCCATCAGCTTCTCATCAATCTTCTTGATTGTATAGGTAGCACTCTGTTGATATACTTTTTCCCAATCTACAGTGACCTCTGGAAGAGTCTTATACTTGTTGAGATGCACCAACTTGTCCCGAATACGGGTTAGAGTCCCATCACTGAATTTGTTGATCTCTGGAATTCTTAGGAACTTCATAAGACCACGACCATTCAGGTAGAAAATGACGGGCATCGGGCCAGTGGTGCTAGTGTAAGGAGATTTGTCTGTATGCCTCTTGAAAGGTTAAGCTTCCTTTGATAACTTTCTATTCCAAATTGCAGATCTTCAACTCTTTTCTTGATGACAACTCGACGTGTATACATTCGAAGAGCTGAATTCAGGGCAATTAGTTCTTCAGATGTTAAGTGTCTGAGGGCGTTGTGAGTTAGAAAAAGCAGCATGTCCTTAATGTCCTCGAGACGAAGAGTGGAAAATCTCCTTCTTGGATAGTGTAGACTTTTTCATCTTCTCTAATGAGGCTGATCTCTATCAAATGTTGATAGCCTGTTTTGGGTTCAATCCTAACTCATTGGATGCTTTTGATTCGAATTAAAGAGAAGACTTGAGAGCCTGAGTTGTGCACACATGCATAGTTGTAGGCGCATCGCACACGCTCATCCCAATGTGAAGCACCCAATTCGGCATATCGATCATGTTCAGGATATTTTGTGGAACCCAGAGACGATTAACTTTTTCTTCTAACCAAGGTATCAAATCCCAGGTTGCAGCCTTTACCAATGTTAAGGAAGTTGCATACTTGTTTGATCCCTTGACCAAGTATTCGAGATCCTCACTGACAAAGAATTAAAGAGCAATTTGATCATCATCTGCAGTTGTAGTAGGAGGAGGTTTTTCAGGCGCATGAAGACCGTCCCTTTGAGTAGTTCTCAACGCTTTCAGAAGTTCATTTGCGTTGTACTCGTATTCCATACTGCTGAGCTTGGATTTAACACGAAGGTTGGGATTTTTGCGTCCTCTCACAACCATTGCTTGAGTTATGTTAGACCCATAGGTGTACTCCAAGAATCTTGAAAAATCTATTGGATTGCTTAGGAATTGTGAGAAGTAAGCTTTATCAGCCTTTGTCAGTGGACGAAGTGCAGCAGCGTTGGACACCCAAGGTTGTATGGGTGCATTTTCATCTTCCTCGAGTGTATCCACCCATGCTGGTTCACTTGACTCTGGAATATCAGGAGCGGTAGTCGAGACAGGAACATCAACAACAGGTACTGATACTACTTTAGTGTCTGGTATATCGTGGACGGGATCAGAGATTGAGATATCTGGTACAGGTTGATCGGGTTCCGTCAGTTGTTGTTACACTAAAGGTGTCGTAACTGAAGCAACTGGGGCAGATGTGACAGGAACCGATGTGGTTGCAGGAGCGGTTGTGGTTGGAGTATGTGATGAGGTTGTATTAGCATCTACATCATGAAACTTCTTGGTGCGTCTGCCTTGATGAGGGGGAGGTTTTAGAGTTGATTTACCCTTGGTAACATCATCTTTGGGAGATTTGTCACCTTTGGACTTGTTTTATTAGACTTGTCTTTCTTATCCCCATCCTTTTTCCTTGTATCATCGTCCCCTTCTTCTTGATCATCACCATTTTTTCCGTCACCATCACCATTATCATCACCATCACTATGTTTATCACTTCCTTCTTCGTCATTGGTACCTTCTTCCTTATCACTACCTCGTTCTTCATCACTTCCTCCTTCGTCATCACTACGTTTGTCTTCATCACTTCCTCCTTCGTCATCACTACCTTTGTCGTCATCACCCTTGTCATCATCATCATTGTCATCATCAGCATCACCGTTATCATTGTCGGATTCGTCTTCCTCTTCATATAAGATATTATAGGGAACGACAGTACCATGTTTCTCGAATATCTTAGTATCTTCATCTATAGCCGCTTTAAGAGCTTCGTGTAGGATCTTTTGAGCTTTGGTTTTGTTGTAGGACCCGACTTGAATCATCCGAGCATGTAAGAGTTTATTTAACTCATAATCCATGAACCTTTGAGCCATGAGAAAATCTGACTTTTTAGCATCAGAAGACTTGATCATGACTTTGCTTACGGCAATTTGTTTCAACTCGTCTCGCAGATTGTCAATAGATTCCTTAACCTTTTCATCAAGTGATTCAACAATTCAATCGTTAGCTTTGGTAAGAACCTCTTTTTCATCTCGGTACCTTCTTTTGAGGTCTTGAAGACGAATCAACTTTGCTTTATTTTTGGCAGATTCAGTTGCTTTGACTTGAGCTAGTTCTTTTGCATGTAGTTTGCAAGATAATTTTAACTCCTCTTGGAAATTAGCAATCACGTCTTCTTGAGCTTTTCTTGTGGATTCTTCACTTTGTTTTCTACGACCTAACTCCTCTTTAATCCGAATCATCTCTTCTTGTTGAGTTGTCATGAGTTGTTCTATCTGAATCATGAACATTGCTGGTAATGATGGAAGCAACGATATCGGTGCAGCTGTGGTTTGTTGTGTAGGAGCAATGGTTATGGAAATGCTTGAAAGTGAAGTGGAGAGAGGTCGACTTGGTAGAGTTAGAGGAAGTTGAATTGACGTAGGGGGTCGCTGTAATAACTGGTGGAGGTAGAGTTAAAACTGATGGAGGAACTGTAGAAACTGGTGGAGTCACTGCAGACACTTGTAGAGGCACTGTAGACACTTATAGAGGCACTGTAGAAACTGGTAAAGATACTATAGAAACTGGTGGACGCACTGTAGAAACTGGTGGAGGGATTGTAGTAACTGATAGAGATACTATAGAACTTATGACTTTGGTAGTCTCAACAAATGCTATCGTATCAGTAGACCCGGTAACCTCCATGTCCTTCAATCCGTCATGAGGTTGTTGTTCATCATCAACATCATCAGCAGTTTGGGCAGGTTTGTCACGACGAGGTATGTGCTCATCAGGTTTCCCAAATTCAACAATATCATAAGGTAGTATGGTTTCCTTTGTTTTCAAACCAGAACCACTACCCCCAGTGTGTTTCTTACTTTGCATGATAGCTTTCTTTACATTTTGTCTTTCAGTTTTGCGAAGAAGTTCTTCTTCATTAATATCTTCATCTTCATCCTCAAGCATTAACTCCTTTCCACTGGGCTTGGCGACACTTTTCTTCCTTTTCGGCTTAGGTGAGGCTGTTTCTTCTGATGGTTCACTGTGTTCGCGTTTTTCTTTTGGTTTTGAAGAAAATTCTCTATAAGCAACTCGTTCTTTTTGTGTTTCCACCTCTCGCAAAACTTTCTTGTAAGCATCACTTGTCTTGATAGCATCATTCAACAGGTTATCAGGAACTGGAGCAGGAATTCCTGAATAAGTATCCCTTTGTCCTTCTGTTTTCATGAATGTCAATAGATCATCGTCTTCTTTAGTATGGTAGAATAATTTTCCGCGTTTATTAATTTCATCGTCTTCTTTCATGAAGTAATCAATGATCAGCTTTATGAATCGTGGAAATGGAAAGTGGTCAGACTTCTTCTCTTTGTTATCAAATAGTTGATAGGTGGAAAGTAAACTTGATCCCTTGTATGGTTTTAAAGTAAACCATACCCGAGAAAATTAATTCCCGTTGTGAGCCAACGTTTTTGTAAGAAATACGTGACTTTAATGCGAAAAGCGGGTTGCAGTCAGAAATAACTACAAGCCATATGTGCATGTTTTAAAATATGTACAACTTTTATACGGATTCTATTTATGGCGTCGTGTCAGTTTTAATCGACATTTCTAAGGCCGTAAATATTAGCGTACTAAAAGACATGCCCGATTTAAAATGAAAAATATTTTTGGGTTTTCTTGATTTTATATTTTTATGGTTTTTGTATGTTTTATATTTTTGTATTTTTCTTTTGGTGGTTTAAATATATACGATAACATACAAGATCACGATCAAAGGATACTCTAGAATAATTTACCACCACTATTTTGCAGATTCTTCTGCCAACTCCATAAGTGTCGCTGGTGAGAATGATTTCATGCCTAGCTTTTCGATCAAAAACTCGATACGTCCTCGATCTAAGGCCTTTGTGAATATATCTGCTAGCTGATACTCAGTGTTGACAAAATACAGTTCGATCACTCCATTTTCCACTTGCTCTTTGATGAAGTGGTAGCGTATGTCAATATGCTTCGCTCGGGAATGTTGACCGTAGTTACAGCACAGAGCAATTGCACTTTTGTTATCACATTACATCGGGATTTTGTTGAATCCATGACCGTAGTCAGTTAATTGTGATCTCATCCAAAGAACTTGAGCACAACAACCGGACATACCAATGTATTCAGCCTCTGTACTTGATATCGCAGCGCTTATCTGCATTTTGGATGCCCAACTAACCAGTCTATCTCCAAGAAATTGCATACTGCCAGAAGTGCTACGTCGAGTATCTTGACACCCAGCATAATCCGCATCTGCATATCAGATTAGTGCAATAGAGGAATCCTTCGGATACCACAGACCACGATTAAGTGTTCCTTTAAGATACCGAAAGATCCTTTTCACAACATGTAAGTGCTTTTCGGTAGGCCGAGCCTGATACCGGGCACACATGCATATATCAAATTGCAAATTAGGCCTGCTAGCAGTCAGATAGAGGAGGGTGCCGATCATTCCATGGTAAATTTTAGGATCGACAGCTATCCCTTCCCTATCCTCATCTAACTTGGATCTCTCCACCATTGGAGTATCCAAGGGGTTACAGTTTTCAAAATGATACTTCTTTATTGATTCAAGATCAAATTTTGATTGAGTAATTAAGATGCCTCTGGGATTTTGAGAAAATTGCAACCCTAAGAAAAATGAAAATTTTCCCATCATCGACATCTTAAAATGTGTGGACATAATTTTCTCAAAATGGTCAGACAATCTTTGATTAGTGGAAGCAAATATTATATCGTCAACATAAATTTGTACCAGTATCATGTCGTTGTCCTCCTTGAGAATGAATAGTGTTGGGTCCACTTTGCCTTTGGAGAAGCCTTTCGAGATGAGATAAGACGATAGGAGATCATACCACGCGCGTGGAGCTTGTTTCAACCCATAAAGAGCCTTCTTAAGCTTGTACACGTGATTAGGATACTCCGAGTTGATGAATCGTTTCGGCTGGCTTACGTAGACATCTTCCCTTAATTCACCATTGAGAAATTCCGTCTTAACATCCATTTGATAGACGATCATGGTCATGTGAGCAGCATAAGCAAGGAATAGTCTAACTGCCTCCAATCGTGCCACAGGAGCAAAGGATTCTTCAAAGTCAATACCCAAAGCTTGTTTGTAACCTCTAGCAACCAATCTAGCTTTGTTATTTAGCACCCCACCTAACTCATCGAGTTTAACCTTATATACCCACAACAATGTAAGGATTTCAACGTTGTTGGGTAAAGGAACTAATTCCCACACTTCAAGACGTTGAAATTCATTAAGTTCCTCTTGCATGGCTTCAATCCAGGATGATTTTATCATATCTTGTTGCCAATTTTTAGGTTCAGTATCGGAAAGAAATGCATCAAAGTAGCAATATAATGCATGTTCTTGATGTTGGTGGCGTGTTAAGACTAGTCGATCGATGTCATCAATAATATTGCGGATTGGGTTATCCTTTGTCCATTTTATGTTGTGAGTTTCAATCTGTGGTGGTCGGGAGTGAACGATTGCAGGAGCTTCCTCTGAGGTAGACGCACCGTTAGGGTTTTCAGGTATTCGTGAACCAAAGAAAGGAAGCTCTTGTAATTGAGCAATTTACAAATCGTGATCATCGAGATCCTCTTCAACATCATTAGGAACAAGTGGGGGTGATAATTTAGGTGTAGTTTGTGAATTGGTGGGGGATGGGACATCTGGTTCAACAGTAACAGTAGATGCCTCGGACTGATTTCAATTATCTTGAGCAACAACTTCGGGAATCGGAGCTACTGCTGTAGGTGCTATAGAATCCTTACTAGGTGGATCAAAGAATTCATCAAACATAGGTTGAAATAACTCATCCCACTCGGGCCTTGTAGGTGGTATAAATGATGTAGAAGTAGGATTGTTGGGAGTTAATCCAGAACTAATTGTACCGGTTCCCATCTCATGAAGTGCGGGTCCAGAGTTATGTTGCTCGAAAGCCATCGCTGTCAGCTCATCAAAATCGGCATCCAAAGTTTCTACTATCTTGCCAAGACGACGGTTATAAATTTGGTAAGCTTTCTTTGGGGGTGAGTAACCAATGAAAATTCCAATATCAGCCTTCGATTAAAGTTTGCCCAAATTCTCACTATTAGTATTTGGATAACACAATGCACCAAACACATGAAGAAATGAAATATCGGGTTTGTGTCCATGAACTAGCTCATATGAAGTTTTACCATGGCGTTTACGAATGATGGAGCGCTTTTGGGTATAACATGCGGTTGCCACTGCTTCAGCCCATAAGAATAAAGGAGCATTCACATAAATCAGCATAGTTCTAGCAGCTTCCATAAGTGTACGGTTACGTCTTTCCACGACACCGTTTTGTTGTGGAGTGCGAGCAACAGAAGTTTCATGTGAAATACCGACCTTTTCATAATAGTCTTAAAGAGTTTGATTAACGAACTCAGTTCCATTATCAGTGGGAATGTGGCGAACAGTAGCATTAAGACGTACTTGGATCATCTTTAAGAAAGTAATAATATAATTTGGTTCTTGATCCTTGGTTGCTAAAAACTTTACCCATGTAAACCTTGAGAAATCATCCACCATGACGAGGATGTATTTTCTACCACTCACATTAGCCGTACGCATTGGCCCGCAAAGATCCATGTGCAAAAGATACATTAGTTCTTGGTTGGTGTGTTCAACTTTAGGCTTGTATGATTTCTTGGTGCTTTTCCCCAAAGAACACGCGGAACATAAATGATCATTGTCGAACTTAAGTTTTGGAAGACCACGAACAAGTTCGTTTTTAGACAAATGGTTTATAGCATCAAAGTTAAGATGAGATAACCGACGATGCCACAACCATGACTTGGTCTTAGATGCTTTGGAAAGAAGGAATACAGGAGAGGAGACCATCATGTTTTGAATGGAGAGTGTGTAGAGATTATCCCCTCGAGAACCTTTTAACAAATCATTTCCTGCAATATCGCGAATAAAGCAAGTGTGTTGTCGAAAAGCCACCTCATGGTTTGAATCGCAAAATTTTCCCACTGAAAATAAATTATGACCAAGTCCCTCCACATAATATACCCTTGAAATCGTAACATTCCGAATTTGATATTCACCGTAAACGATGATCTTCGCAATATGGTCGTTGCCGAATTTCACCGTTCCTAGAAACTTGCTGACGAAACTTCTGAGCATCGAGCGGTCTCCGGTCATATGCTTTGAGCATCCAGAGTCCAAGTACCAGAGGATGATTTGGACCACCTGAAAATATCACCAGACAAAGACGATGTATCGGAATCCAGTAGTTCATGTGTGTTAGCAGGTACAGATATATTTATCTTAGATTTGCAAACCGAAGAATTCTTAGGCTTCCAGATTTGTTTCCTAGATGCTGGTTTAGATTCTAGTTGTCTAAAGACCTTAGGTACTTCTTCACTGGTAGGCAGAATAGTGGATGCAGAACTAGTTAAAGGGCACTTTTTTCGTTTCTTAGAGGTAGTGTTCCTATTTAAAGGACACTGAGACCTATCTTCTGTTGATGTGATCCTAGTTAAAGGGCACGTAGTTCCATTAGCAGTGAAGGTCCTACCAATGGGTTTCCATTGCCAACCAACTTGGGTGATTTCTTCCCCGTTGGAATCCATTCAAGATTGTTCCTAATTGCAAACATTTCATTCACGTGATCAACAAGGCATAAATCATGATGCTTAGAAAACATGCATTCATTACAATTCCAACATCGCAAATTAGAATTCACATTTTGCTTAGGCTGTTGCACAAATGCGGAGCCTTTAGTCTTAGTTACATGATTTTTTTTTCCAAATATGAAATAACATTCCTAGGGTTAACATCTACTTTCTTCTTCGCAGTCCTACTAGTGGGAGGCTTGATCATATTCTTCTTGTCTTGAGATCCTTTAGCCTTAGTAGATACAATTACTCCTGTAGAAGCCAAGGGAACATTAGTTACAGATTTTTATTTAACCTTGATGGGTGTGTTTAATATAGTCTTAGATCCTGAATTCTTATTGAATTGAGTCATGGCAATGGTGGTGGTTTGTTGTGTAAGTGGTGCAGAACCCGGTTTTCCTATGTACTTTAAGTGCTCTAAGCATTATTGTACCCTCTCAATGTAAGCCTGAGCATGGTAATATTCACTATTCCTAGGATCAAGTTCATAAAGATCATCTACCACTTCCCTAAAAAAGATCCGCGTACTTAACTGCATGCTCCCGATATAACTTATATGATAGTGGATTGTTCTTATTGTACGGGTTCTTAGTGATCACCACCTTGTTGGTTTTTGGAGCACTAGAGGTCGAGGCAGAGATTATTGCTGGATTATCAACAACTTCTTGTCCTTTGAGTTGAAGTGTCTCCTTTAATTCAGCCAAAACCATGTTTTTATCTATGAGTTGAATATTTAAGTCAGAGATTTCCTCACACTTATGGTTCAGTTGGTCAACGAGTGACTTTTGCTCTGCCGCATTAATAGCGAAGCGATCTTCTAACGAACCATAAATTTGTGAAAAACCCTGCTTTACTTTATCAAACTCCCCTAGCATAGAAGTAATTCTATCTTCTAGGGCATGATTTTAAATCTTTGCAGCCTCTAGTTCCAATTTCTCTGCTACGGATTCTCTCTTAAGTCTCATAACTTCTTCCTCTAATGCCTGAACCACCTGAATCATCTTGACACTAGTCTCAACGGAGTTTTCACAATCTTTTGTTTTTGAAAGAGTTTCATTTTTAGATTGATTTTCAATTTCAAGAGATATACAATGTTGTTGAAGCTCATCAAAACATTTTGAAAGTGAGTTATAAGAATCTTGAAGTTTTAAAAATTCAGCGTTAGATTCATGACAAGAATGATTATCTACATTATTCATAGGTTCAACAATATTCACAGATATATCATGCACATCATCACAATTATTTATAGCAGATGTCATCACAAAAGCAAATTCAATAGTAACAACTTGCATCACTTCAAGAGACACTATATGTTCTAAGAATCGGTCATATTCGGACAAAATCTTTTCATTCTCAATTAAGTGTTGTGCATCAGCATCATCCATTTCATAGAAAACTTTTCGAACTTCACCCATTTCAAAACTAAGTTTTCTGCGAGATCGAAAAATCCATCTTTAATATTGTTTACAAACGGAACGATCTCTTTCTCAAACACCGTTTTCATGTGTTCGAAAGCCTATTCTCCAGCGGTTTGAGCCGTTAAAGTCGTACATTCCTGGATGACCATGTCAAATCCGGTTAGGTATCGCTCAATCTCTTCCAAGCTTAGCAATACCGTACTTAACGGTGGAAGATTCTTTGGAATTTCCTTAGGTTCGTCCGAATTAACAAGTGTAGGAAGTATACTAAGGCTTTCTCTAGTAGGCATGTAAGCTGGTGTATGGATAAATTCCTTTTGCATATTAAAGCGAATTCTAAGATCTAGTTTTGCATACGTTGCATTAAGTTGTGCATAATCATACTCAAGATATGTAAAAATTACTTTTGACAGATTCTCTTCATGTAGTGACATAGTCTCAAATTCATTTGAAAACATAATCGGATCTAAGACCAATCCTAACTTTGTTGGATCATAAAGTCGTGGGTTGTGGTTAAATGCTTTATTTGCATACCCCGGGTTAGGTGGTAGGTCTATTAGACGCGATAGATTGAATTCTTGAAAAGAAGAATGAAACAAGTGTACTAAATGTGAAGCAGAGTATTGTTTTAAAAGCAAAATTTCAGTCTTTTTAACTTTCTCAAACGCCTTAATTTTTGTTTCAACCCTTTTAGTGTAACACCCCATTTTGATCAAATGGAATGTCACGCGTAATTATGACGTGTCATCAAAGCATACAAGGATAAATGTCTAAACATTACATGACCATAAAGGAAAATACCGGAATCAAACATCGGTAGTCCAAACGTAGAACTCATCACACACAAACATAAGTACTGTAAATGAAAGGACTAAACAATGTCCATGGAATGAGTATCAAAGTAAAGATAAATACATAAAGTATAGAAGGCTAGAAAGCTTCCAGTCCATATGCACGTATGCTTAATGTCTACGAGGCGTCCCTGAGTACCTGCCGTTTTGGGAACATGAAAAGGAAAACGACTGAGCAATACGCTCTGTGCACGGATGTACAAGTAAAGCATGAATAATATAAGCATATAAGCATGAAAAAGCGGAAGAAACTAAGTCCTGGATAACCCGGTTAAGTCTTAGTAAAACTGGTTTTATAGTTTGAAAAGCCTTATGTTTATCTTGTAAAAACTGTTTAACATATTTTACCATTAGCTAATATAGGTCATGAAATATCAACGTGCATGAATACTTGGAGGGGTGACCTCGTCATGCAAATTAGAGGGGCTGCCTCTAATTTACTATACTAGTTTTTGGTAGGAGGGATCAGCTCCTGGTGAAGGATGCAAGGCACACACCACATTCACACTGAGTAACTGCTAAAAACATGTAACTAGGATGCACCCATACGCCCCACCTGATAATAATAATAATATGGCTAAAAGCTGAAAGGGATGCCATGAGCAATCACTCCATCGTGGGGAAGTCATAACACCAGTGCCTCTAGTGTTATGGTTATGGTACCTCCATAACTAGGTGAAACTTGTCATGCATGTATATGGCTTTAGGTATTCTAATTAAACATATGCAATAAAAAACATATAAAACATATACTAGGGAAAATAGTTGGCTGCATACGGGGAATCCTAATAAGGAAAGAATGTCCATGCTGAAAGGACGGAGAATCCGTACCTTATGTCCAGTGAACGAAGAAGACGAACGGAAGAGAGTCCTACTTCGGTATCACTAATGCTACATAAATACATATGTGTATAAGTATCTGATTACTGCATACGTAACTGGTTTTATATCATGTCTTAGCTTGTTTTATATGTTCATGTCATGTTTTACTGTTTTAAGCTTTATACTGTGTTTACCGTATATTCTGTCTATTCTGATTAAGTATTACTTGTATTTCATGTATTATTATACTTGTTGTGTAATAATAAGTAACTTTCTAAAAATAACAGGTTTCCTAAAAAAGAAAGTTTCCAAAAATAGAAAGTTACCAAAAATAGAAAGTTTCCAAAAATAGAAAGTTTCCAAAAATAGAAAGTTTCCAAAAATAGAATTACTGCTTAAAATAGATAAGATTCTAAAAATAGAAAGTTTCCATAAATAGATTAGCTGTCTTGAATAAATAAGTTTCTAAAAATAGAAAGTTTCCATAAATAGATATAAGCTGGTTAATTAAGCTAAATATATAAGGTTAAGTGTTTTCTGATTATTATTCTAAGTCATATGATTATATAGTATAGTTTATTAATTATTTCATGTAAATTAAATAAACTATAGGTTAAAGTATTTAATTAAATATACCATGATTTTAATTAAATAAAGGTAAATACTTAGGTTAAAACATGTATTATTAACTATTAATAATATAACCTAAGTCATGTAAATTAATTGATTATAGTCATAGTTTTTAATAATTAATTAATTATAAAGTCTAATTAAATAATAAATACTTAGGTTAAAATTCATGAATTTCTAATTAAATTAATAACCTAAGTCATGTAAATTAAATTAATCATGTCATGCTTTTAATTAATTTAATTTAAGTCTTAAAAAAATAACATAACTTGTAAAAATCATAAACCTTGAAAACTGATTCATGAACCGGACCCGTGACTAAAACCCATGAACCGGACCCGTAACCATCACCATACCCCGACAAAGTCGGGTTCCCCTTTTTTTTGCTGCTGTCGTGGGACTACCACCACAACACCGAGACCATATGGTCTCGGTGGTGTGAGATAAGCCAAGCCGAGACCCCTTTGGGGCTCGGTTAGGCGTCGGCTAGAACAAAACACCCCTAAACCCTTCATTTGATTTAACCCCATGATTATTAAGATGTTTAAAATACTTGTTTTTAATTAGTTTAATTAAAAACATCATGATTTTATGTGATTCAATAAATCAAAACATAAAAAGAAAAGGTTAAAGGTTATACCGTTTACGTGAATCGAATGAGGACGAACACACAACGATCCTTGTAAAAATTCCAAGATCAAAATCAACCCGAAAACCCTTGTGGTGTTCTTGAATCCGACGACCAAAAGGAGCAAAGAAAAAGAAAACTAGGGTTTTGATTATTTTCTAGATTTTTGATAAATGACGCATGTTTTCCCTTAATTCCCTAGTTAGTAAAAATTACATGGGCCAAGCCCATGTTTCTTGTGTATGCCGCGGGTAGGGGGCCCCACATGGGGTAACCCGTACTTTTCTCGTGTCTAAATTATTAGTGTGTTCTCGTGTTCGTAATTTACGTGTTCTACTTAGTTATCGATCGTGACTTAATATATTTATTCGTGTTCGTAATAAATATATATGCATACATAATATTAGTTCGTGATTAATTTACGTTCATGATTTCATGTTCGTATGTTCGTGATTATAATATTATTGGAATAATTATCGTGTGTTCATACGTAATAAATACTTATCATGTTATAACACGTACGTAATACTTGTAATTCTTGTACGTGAAACGTAAACTTTCTAAATGAGGAAAGTTCTAATCATGTACGTACGATCTAAAGGGTACTATTCATGCTAAAAGCATGCGGGTTTTACAACTCTTCCCCCCTAAAAAGACTAATTCGTCCCCGAATTATAGATAAAGTAAACTGGAAAAGAAGAACATACCCGAATTCAAAATATGAAATGAGGGTAAGAAGCCCGGATAGACTCCTCTGTTTCCCAAGTGGCTTCCCGCTCGGTATGATCCCTCCAAAGGATTTTGACGAATGGAATCGTCTTCCTTCTCATGACTCGTTCTTGTCTGTCAAGAACTCGTTTGGGTTATTCTATGAAAGTGAGGTCTTCACGTATCTGTTCTAGTGGATACTGAACCATGTGAAGGGGATGATACTGGTACCCTCTGAGTAAGGACACATGAAACACATGGTGTACATGAGAAAGCTGCAGAGGTAACTTTAAACGATAAGATACTTCACCGACTCGTTTAATGATATCAAACGGTCCGATGAATCGAGGACTGAGCTTCCCTTTAATTCCAAAACGTCTAACACCATGTACCGGCGAGACCTTAAGGAAAACGTGATCTCCTACGTTAAAATGTATGTCCCTACGATGCTTGTCTGCATAGCTCTTCTGACGTGACCGTGCTTCTTGAAGTTTCTGCTTAGCTACTGCGACCCTCTCATTAGTCAACTCGATGATTTCTGGTCCTTCAAGTGTTCGATCACCAACCTGATCACATCAGAATGGGGTGTGACACTTTCTACCATACAACATCTAGAAAGGAGCACACTTGATACTTGCGTGCCAACTGTTGTTGTATGCAAACTCCACCAAACAAATATAATCGTCCCAATCACCCGTCCATTCCAACGCACATGACTGATAACTAGGTTTTACTCAGTTAAAAAAGTTCTTTGTCGTATGTCTCTTCGAATTGAAAACTGTGTTAACTATGCGACTCAGCTGTTCTTTGGTGGAACAAATAGTTTTGTTGTTGTAGTATATGAAAATTGCAAAACAATTAAAGTAAATGATTTAAAAGTAAATCTAAATCTAATTTAAAGTAAATGATGCAAGTATTTAAATGCGTGACTAAAATTAAAGGGCACTAAAAGTAAATAACGTAAACTTAAATCTAACTAAGGCAAACTTAAAACGCAACTAAAACTTAAAACTAAGGCAAGGCTAAAATAAATCTAAGGCAATCAAACTTAAAGTGCGAGTAAGGAAAAAGGCGGGAAAAATAAAGCTTGAAATTAAAAAGCAGAAACTGAAATTAAAGAAACCTAAAAATCAGCTTATCCGGAATAATACCCTTATTCGGAATAAATGGCTTACTCGGAATATGTCACCTATCCGGAATAATCCTTTCTATTCGGAATATTGGTCTATTCGGAATAATTTTCCCTATTCGGAATAACCTCTCTATCCGGAATAAATCCCTATTCGGAATGTTCTCCCTATCCGGAATAAATCCCTATTTGGAATGTTCTCCCTATCCGGAATAAACTCCCTATCCGGAATACCCTGGCCTATTCGGAATATTCAGCTTACTCGGAATATATTCCCTATTCGGAATCTTTGGACTATTCGGAATAACTTCTCAATTCGGAATACCTTCTCTATCCAGAATATCCAATATTCCGGATGGAGCACCTTGGTCAAGACCTTGATTCGGAACAAAAGTCTTACTCGGAATATCTGGAAGATCAGAACCTGGGAAATACAGAAACAAACACCCCAAAGAACAAGGAAACACAAATCTACACGGATCTAATTAAATCTAAGCAAAATCAACCACAAGATTAAATCAAACTAGTAAATAAACATCTATTAATCATAAACAATCAATCCAAAACAACAAAACTAACAAAACTAATCAAGATGATCAAAACCCACTTAAATAAATCAACAAAAATCAAGAACATGAACATGAACAAATCAACATAAAGATTAAATAAAGGTAGGATGAGATCAAACATTAAAGATAAAGATTAACAAAAATTAAAAAGAAAACTTACTTGAAATTAAATGGTAATTAAGGTGTAAGACAAGTATTTAAATTTGACAAGTAAATAAATGACAAGGTAATTAAAAGTGGAAGAACTAATTGTCACTATTAGCCAACAAAAATGAAAAGATTAATCCTAATGACTATATATAGGGGAGGATTAAGGGGTGCTTAGTAAGCTTCCTCCACTCTTTCCTTTCTTCTTAATTGCATCCTTAGTCCTTCCTTCTTAATCTCTTTGTTAATTGCACCATTAGTCCTTAAGCCTTTAAATCTTCTTTAATCTTGGACTTTAATGACTTTTGGCTCGGGATTTCTTTGAACTCGTCTTTTAATTCTTCAATAAATTAGACTTGACTTTTTCGGCTTTTGATAAACTTCCGTCTTTTGACTTTTTCTTCGATAAATCTTCAGAATTGGTCTTGGACTTCCGTTCTTTTTGCACTCTTGACTTCTTGACTTCATCTTTCGTCTTTTTCTTCGATAAAAGCCCGTGAATGCCCGTGTTTTCTCCACTTTTCACCTTTTCATCCTAAATCACAACAAAAACACAAACCACGCATAATTCGGACATAAAAGACATAAAATACACGTTTTGGCTCGGTTATTATTGTAATTAAGTGGTAAAAAGGATGGGTGTTTACACACCTATCAAATCCCCTACACTTGACCATTGCAATGTCCTCATGCAATGCATTAGTTACAAAGCACGTTTACATTTTTCATCAAATTCAATCCATAGTGGCCTTTATTAAAGAGATAGAAAACTATAAACATTCAAAGTAAAGAAATCAAAAAGCATACCTTGGGTTTTGGAAATGTTATGAATAATCATCATCCTCAAGTTTTCACTTTCTCCAAACCAAGCTTAAAAACGAGATCATAGTTATTATAAGTTAGCAAACTATCACGAACTCATGTGGGCCAATTATTCACTTAGACTCCCTTATTCCTAGGGGTATCTCTTATATTTTATTATTGTCTTGAATGATCACGAGGATGCATTTTTGACTTATTTCGATAGTTACTTAGTCTGAAAATAAAGTGAACGATTTACTCAATAGTTAGCTAAAGGACAAAATCTTTTAAAACTGCTTCTCGGGACCTCATAAAGTTCATATCTTGGCATAACTCGCTTCGCGATTTGAGACCTTTCTCGGACCGATATTTGGCAGCGACTTCATACTTCAAACCTTAAGAGACGTTCATGAAATTATGGTCTTCTCTTCATAATGGAATTTCTTCACTTGAAGTTTTGAGAGATTCATACTTGGACCACGACTTCTTGATTTTTCTCCAATCTTTATTTTCGACTTTGATATACAACGATCCGCCTCCTTTTTGACTTGGATCTATTTATCCTCATACCTTGCTAGTGTCTTTTCGGATACACTTCTCCATGACTTTTGGGAGTTTTTGCTTTTCGTCGTGTGTCTCGATCCTTCATATTGATTTTCGATAAATGATTCTTCACATCACTTTGGATCTTTAGCAACAAAATATAACCCTCATGTCTTGTTAGGACCTTTTTGGACTCGCCAATCTTCTCATCCTGCTTCAATAAGTTATGCCTTGGCTATGAACTCTAATCCATACCGAGCAACTTTTAAACGATCTTGGGCTAGAAGCTAAGTAACTTTTCAAATCGTACAACCTTATTTATTGCAGATAAATTTATTAGCAGGCGATGGGAGAATAGGCTCATAATTAACTCACATAAATTCACGAAAGAATACCAAACTTATAATTGGCTCTATCATCTCTCGTTCTCCACAGTTTAAAATCTCAAGGAATGAGACTCGTGGATGCTTAGCCTATTAAATCAAAGTTTTGGGTTTTCGAGTCGCCTATAGGATCTTGCAAATTCTTAGACTATTTCAAGTTTAGAAATCGCATTTTAAAGTTCCCTTGATAAACGACTCTCTAGGATCAATTATAGGAACTTGCGAAAAGTTCTTGTTCTTAACCCGTGAGAGTTAAGACTTTCGCGTTTTATAGCTCCCTATATAAAAGCCTAGCAAAACTTGACTTAAACACGTTAAGGATACTAGCTAGAGTAACTTAGATAAGTAAACTCGGGTTGAGTCAAAAGATTCACAACGTTTGAAAATTAAAACCACTTTATTAAAGATTTATTCTAACAAAGAAGGAAAAATCTCTATACAAAAGGAAAAACTAATAGGCCAAAATAGATCAAAAATTTTGAAAAATGTCGAAAAATTTATTTTCCGGTTAAAATGAGGACAAATACAAGGAAAAGGCCACTTAACTTCGATAGAAGTCCCCAGTACACTTAAGATAAACATTGTACTCAATGTTTAAGCATGTGGGAGTAAAATCCCCTACACTTAGGATATTGTGCACTTTGTTTAAATCTCGCTAAGGAAGAGAGAACTAAAGAGATTCCTATTTTAATATTGAGAAAATATAAAATAGTGAATCAAAAAGAGTTTAGGATAGAACCGGGAAGAAGGTAACACGGAATCACGGGTCGTCAAGAATCATCAAGAGTGGATCATTGAGCGCTCGAATCCCTGATTAAGAGAGGAGAGGAAATAGCAAACACCAACGGGTCTCCCCTACCCTTAGGATAAAGAAATCTAAAAGATAGATGCATGGGTTGCCTCCCAAGAAGCGCTTGATTTTTGATTACCGAGTCGTGAGCCTGACTCGACCTTGATCATCATAGGTAGAAGCATGAAACATATCCACCAGGATCAAAGACATAGTTTTCGTCCATCAAATAGCACAAGCTTAAGGCGAACAAGGCAAGCCAAAGAAGAGTAGGCAAGGTTCCCTTAAGCAACGATGGAGCACGGTGGAAGCAAGGGTGAAGTGGTGCAAGCATGTCTTCAATAATTCCAAAGATTTTTCCTTTTATTTCATCAGGTGGATACTGAGATGGCTGAAGAATATCAATACCGGGGTCGAACACCTTTTCCTTTAAGGGAAAATAGCACTCAGGCTCAGCGGAATGGGAAGAAGATCCGCGAAGAAGCACAACCTCGTCCTCAGAAGGGGGACAAAGAGGTGTTAAATCATATGTGCTGCGGATATTGGTGTCGACCGGTTTCTTCTCCTTTGAAAGAATGTTCTTCAAATCCAAAGTAGGATCAAGACGATAATCTTCAAAGTCCAAAGGAGGAGCATCACTCTCATGAGGGAAGTAAGTGTTGAGAAACGTAGAGAAGTCTTCCTCAAAAGAGTAATCATCCAAATTAGGATTAAGCATGGATGACGGAGGATCTTCATCATGTGAAGAATCGCTCGAAAGAGTATCAGCCTCATCGAAATCATCATACGTGGGCAGGTCGGGATACTCGGAGGTAAGGTCATCATAATCATCCGAATCTAAGCTAGAATCATCATCATAAGCATCAAAGATCGGTGGAGAATCAGAAATGGGAGAAGGTTCCAAATTGGAGAGAGAATCATCAACATCATCATGAAAAAGTGGATTATCAATGCAAGAGTCGAATAGCGGATTGTTGTAGATGAAAAAATCATCGAGCACATTTATCATATTCACTAATTCTCGTCCAAAGGATTTGCTTGTAAGCTTCCCCATTTTAAAAACTTGTGAATCATTCCCGACTCTTAAGATTAACTCACCTTCGGCAACATCAACTAGAGCTCGTCCGGTTCTCAAGAATGGCCGACCAAGTATTAAAGGAATACGAGGGTCCATTTCATAATCAACAACGACAAAGTCGACCGGGAAAGTAAATGTGCCAACTTTAATGAACACGTCTTTGGCTATACCAACAGGGTAAGCGAGAGTGCGATTTGCAAGTTCAAGAGTCATCTTTGATGGAGTAAGGTCGGGTAATGATAGTGTTTTCCAAACACCCAAAGGCATAAGATTAATACTAGCCCCGAGATCAGCTAGGGCAGTAAATTCTTCGGTTTTGTTAAAGAGGCAAGGCAACACAAAACGACCGGGATCTCCAAGCTTTTCCGGAAGTTCTTTAAGAATAATTGCAGAGCAATTTTCATTTAAACGTGTGTTAGCGAGCTCAATCAGCTTCTCCTTCTTGCTAAGCATTTCCTTGAATGCTTTGAAAAATTTCGGCATGTGGACAAGTGCTTCAACAAGGCTAATGTTGATGTTCATTTGAGAGAGCATCTTCACATAGCTCGTCTCTTGAGAGTCTTCCTTGGTTAGCATTTTGGTCTTGCCTAAACATGAAGGATATGGGATATTAGGTTTGGGTGGTGAAGGTAAAGGTGGTAAAGGTTGAGATGTTGAAGGGTCCTTCCTAGATACATCGTCATGACGAGGCGGAGACGGTAATGGGGTACTAATACTAGGTGTAGGAGGAGTAGGGATAAATGGTGGTGGAGGAGGTGTAGATGATGGGGGTGGGATTGGTGGATCGACAATGGTAATTCCACTACGAGTAGTAATAGCACTCACATTTGCTCGCGGATTGGTGACGGTGTTTGAAGGTAGAGAACTTGAAGAAGAAGGTTGAGCTGCGGGCAAGAAACTAGCAAGCATATTCTTTATATCATTCGTTTGAGTGTTGAAGGAGGATTAAATATTATCTCGAAGCTCGGATCTTATCTCATTCCCTTGCTTGGTAATATCTCCTTTCAAATTTATAATTTGGCTCTGCAGATTCTTAATTTGCTCACCTTGTGTTTTCATGATGGCTTTAACATCAGGGTTAATGGGTGGGGCTTGTTGAGCGGGTGGGTGATAAGGATTAGAAGCTCTTGGTGGGATTTGGTTGCTTCTATTGTAGTTGTTGGCGGGGTTTTGGTTTTGAGGAGAAAAACCGGGTGAAAGGTAATTGTTTGACCGGTAACTCAGCAAATTTCTATCCCCTTGAGGTCGAGCTTGGTAATTTTCCGTTGAATAATTACCATAAGCTGCATACACATTTTCTGGATTTCCTTGAGTCGAAGGACAATCGGTGTATGAGTGAGGACCACCGCATGTTTCACAAGGATTAGCAACCGCTTTAACTTGTTGTTGTTGGTTTGAAGCGAGAAGCAAGATACTTTTGCTCATTTCAGTCATCATGCGGGTGAGTTCGGTCATATCAGGGTTTGCTGAAGTGGAAGAGACATTGACTCTCGGGTTGTTCCTGGAAGAAGCGGAGGAATCCCAATTTTTGTGGTGAGTAGTCATGTTCTCAATTAGCTCTCTACACTCCTCGGGTCTCCTTTTCATAAATGTGCCACCGGCGGCTGCATTAATCATATCACGATCACGAAAAGTCAATCCGTTGTAGAAAGTATCAATCAATGTGATTGGAAGCATGTTGTGGTTTGGACAACGATCAATCAAGACATTATATCTTTCCCAAGCATCAAAAAGAGATTCATCAGGGTCTTGCATGAAACCGCTGATTTGATTGCGAAGGCTCGTGACCGTGGATGGTGGAAAGTAGCGCGACAAAAAGCGTTGAGTCATGTCATCCCAAGTGTGAATTGAATTCTTCGGAAGACGATCAAACCAATTCTCGACATGATGTGATAATGTATGTGGAAAGAGTTATAGGTGAAGAACATCCATTGTGGCACCGGGAAACTTCATGCTTTGGGTAATTGTAATGATCTTGTCGAGGTGTTTGTTGGCATCATCATCAGGCATTCCGGCGAATGGATTAGTTTGCACTTGCCGAATCATGTGGTGCTTTAACGAAAACCCCGGAGCCATGATTTGCATCGGCGCAATCGGTCCTCCTCGTCCAAACATGGTAGGTTGACAAAGCTCCTCCATTGTCCGAAGATCGGGTTGTGGAAGAACATTGTTGTTGTTATTGTTAAGGTGCGGTGGATTATTGTTGTTGTTAACACCTGACATACTTAAATCTTCTCGAGTCCCGGGCTCTTGATAATTAGAAGATCTAGTACGCATACACCTGAAAATGCAAAAGAAAAAGAAACCAAAAACAAAGACAATATATATACACAATAAAGATAAAATCTTTTTGGATATTTGAAATTTTTAATTTTTATGGATTTTTAGAAATTTTTAATTTTTTTTGTTTTTTGAATTTTTAAGGCAAGAAAATAACGCTCACAAGTGAACGGATCCCAAAAAGCAATGCGTCTCTCACAGAAAACCGTTAATCTTTACGAAAAGAGCCGGCAGCGGCGCCATTTGATAACTAGGTTTTACTCAGTTAAAAAAGTTCTTTGTCGTATGTCTCTTCGAATTGAAAACTGTGTTAACTATGCGACTCAGCTGTTCTTTGGTGGAACAAATAGTTGTGTCGTTGTAGTATATGAAAAGTGCAAAACAATTAAAGTAAATGACTTAAAAGTAAATCTAAATCTAATTTAAAGTAAATGATGCAAGTATTTAAATGCGTGACTAAAATTAAAGGGCACTAAAAGTAAATAACGCGAACTTAAATCTAACTAAGGCAAACTTAAAACGCAACTAAAACTTAAAACTAAGGCAAGGCTAAAATAAATCTAAGGCAATCAAACTTAAAGTGCGAGTAAGGAAAAAGGCGGGAAAAATAAAGCTTGAAATTAAAAAGCAGAAATTGAAATTAAAGAAACCTAAAAATCAGCTTATCCGGAATAATACCCTTATTCGGAATAAATGGCTTACTCGGAATATGTCACCTATCCGGAATAATCCTCTCTATTCGGAATATTGGTCTATTCGGAATAATTTGCCCTATTCGGAATATCCTCCCTATCCGGAATAAATCCCTATTCGACATGTTCTCCCTATCCGGAATAAATCCCTATTCGGAATGTTCTCCCTATCCGGAATAAACTCCCTATCCGGAATAAACTCCCTATCCGGAATACCCTAGCCTATTCGGAATATTCGGCTTACTCGGAGTATATTCCCTATTCGGAATCTTTTGACTATCCGGAATAACTTCTCAATTCGGAATACCTTCTCTATCCGGAATATCGAATATTCCGGATGGAGCGCCTTGGTCAAGACCTTGATTCGGAACAAAAGTCTTACTCGGAATATCTGGAAGATCAGAACCTGGGAAATACAAAAACAAACACCCCGAAGAACAAGGAAACACAAATCTACACGGATCTAATTAATCTAAGCAAAATCAACCACAAGATTAAATCAAACTTGTAAATAAACATCTATTAATCATAAACAATCAATCCAAAACAACAAAACTAACAAAAGATGATCAAAACCCACTTAAATTAATCAACAAAAATCAAGAACATGAACATGAACAAATCAACATAAAGATTAAAGAAAGGTAGGATGAGATCAAACAATAAAGACAAAGATTAACAAGAATTAAAAACAAAACTTACTTGAAATTAAATGGTAACTAAGGTGCAAGACAAGTATCTAAATTTGACAAGTAAATAAATGACAAGGTAATTAAAAGTGGAAGAACTAATTGTCACTATTAGCCAACAAAAATGAAAAGATTAATCCTAATGACTATATATAGGGGAGGATTAAGGGGTGCTTAGGAAGCTTCCTCCCCTCTTTCCTTTCTCCTTAATTGCATGCTTAGTCCTTCCTTCTTAATCTCTTTGTTAATTGCACCATTAGTCCTTAAGCCTTTAAATCTTCTTTAATCTTGGACTTTAATGACTTTTGGCTCGGGATTTCTTTAAACTCGTCTTTTAATTCTTCAATAAATTAGACTTGAGTTATTCGGCTTTTGATAAACTTCTGTCTTTTGACTTTTTCTTCGTTAAATCTTCAGAATTGGTCTTGGACTTCCGTTATTTTTGCACACTTGACTTCTTGACTTCGTCTTTCGTCTTTTTCTTCGATAAAAGCCCGTGAATGCCCGTGTTTTCTCCACTTTTCACCTTTTCGTCCTAAATCACAACAAAAACACAAACCACGCATAATTCGGACATAAAAGACATAAAATACACGTTTTGGCTCGGTTATTATTGTAATTAAGTGGTAAAAAGGATGGGTGTTTACACACCTATCAAATACCTCAACATGTCTTCCAATGTCTGAATCGTTCGCTCCGACTTTCCGTCTGTTTGAGGATGAAAAGCCGTGCTAAGCTTAAGTTGTGTACACCAAGCTTTCTGCAGACTCTTCCAAAATCACGAAGTGAATCGAGGTTCTCTGTCTGAGACGATGTTGGATGGAGCACCGTGGAGTCTCATGATCTCTCTTCTATATGTATCAGCGAGTTTTCTGACCGAATCTTCCTTGCGGATCGGTAAGAAATGAGCTGATTTGGTAAGTCGATCTACGATAACCCAAATTGCATCGTGCTTCCTCTTGGTTGGCGGAAGACCAGTAACAAAATCCATGGTGATTTTGTCCCACTTCCACTCTAGAATATCTAACGGTTGAAGGAGACCGCCAGATCGCTGATGCTTGATCATAACCTGCTGGTAGGTAAGACATTTGGAGACGTAAGTGGCAACATCTTGTTTCATACCACTCAACCAAAAGTACTGTTTGATGTAATGGTACATCTTGGTCGAACCAGGATGTATAGGGAATGGGGATCAATGAGCTTCAGCTAACAAGGCTTCCCGGCGTTCTTGATCATCAGGAACACAAAGTCTCGTGCCCTTCCATAAGACACCATCTGTATCTACTTTGAATTATGTCTGCTTCTCCAAATTCTGAATTATCGCCCAGATTTCTCCATCGTCTTTCTGAGCTTCCTTGATCTTAGAGTGTAACTCGGGTTCTACTCTAAGATTAGCCCAGTAACCGTGATGTCCACGTACCATGATCTCTATGTCTAGTCGCTCCAAGTCTCTTATGATTTCTTCCTCAATCTCAATGCCGTTGATCATTCCGGACTTTCTGCTAAGTGCATCTGCTACTACATTCGCCTGCCTGGATGATACTGTAGATTAACGTCATAATCCTTTAATAGCTCTAACTATCTCCTCTGCCTCATCTTCAATTCACGCTGAGTGAAGATATACTTCAAGCTCTTGTGGTCCATGAAAATATCACATAATTCTCCATACAAATAGTGCCTCCATATCTTCAATGCAAACACGACTGCAACAAGTTCCAAGTCATGCGTAGGGTAATTTTCCTCATAAGGCTTAAGCTGTCGTGAAGCGTATGCGATCACTTTCCCATGTTGCATGAGAACACAGCCAAGTCCCTTCCCCGATGCATCACTATAGATTTGAAATCCACCGTACCAGATGGGAGAGTAAGAATAGGTGCATATATTAACTTCTGCTTCAGGTCTTCAAAGCTCTTCTCTCGTTCTTCAGTCCAAACGAATTTCTCCCCTTTCCGCTGTAACACCCCCAAATTTATACAACTCAATACAGCGGAAGACTCGTTGGTGTTACGGGATAGCACATTACTCACATCATAGACAACGCATAAAAATCGCGTCGTTTATTAATAAAGCATTTCCATTCATAAATATCAAAGTTACATCGGTCCCAAGTCATATTAATTCATACAAAGTTTTACAAAGTGTTTGAATGGAAAATATTGTTTAAGTGCGGGCCATGAATTCTTGTTGTCTTCCCGAGAATTACCTTCAAGTACCTGAGATAAAACATGTTAAAAGAAAAGGTCAGCGATAACGCCGAGTGAATTCATAGATTTTAATAAATTCCATCAATATAATATCAGTATAAAATTATTACTGAAAATCATTTTGTACAAATCATTTTAATAGGCCAAAAATAGCCAAAGTCATTTTATACAAATCCTTATCGAAAATCATATTATAGGCATTTGCCTTACAAATTATTATACGAGCCAATGTCGTAAAAACATCATACAATACGTCATATGACGTTGTATGAAAACAAAAACCGTTATATGAATATGGTTACGAAAACCAAAACACAAACATAATATCAATAGTATGACCCTGTATTGCTAGTCAGGCAATACATCGTAATTCGGAGCGTCCAGTAATATTTTGGTGATTGGATTATTATAAGCCGCATGACATTGTTACCTTACTAAACCAACAACGGGTAGCTAACCCGATACCAATTTTTCCCATCTAAAGTAGCGTGTCGTCACAAAGGTCACGCTATGGAAATCTTCTCATACATAAATTCGCTTACCAATCAATGTGGCACGACGGGGATCAACCGTCAAGGCGCGAACTGGGGTGATCGTCCCCAAATAGTACTATTAAATGCATAAGCGTCTACCAAATCCCGGTAGTTCACAATTCATGCTAATGGGACTTTTAGTGACATAACCTAACTTTAATAATCCATATAATTTCATCTATCGGGTCCTTTAATCATTTATCGGGTCATACAATCGGGTCATTCAATCATTCGGGTCCAAAATCAATAAACAAACAATCGGGACAATGGTGTCCTATTTTATAAAAACTAACATGTCATCTCCCTCGCGGGTTTATAAAACATTTATAAAAACATTTAAAAGAGTGCGAGGCTATGAACTCACGTTGATGTGGGAAGGCGGGTTATCGGCAATTCGGACGTACGGTGCGTGCTTCAATCACGGAAACCTAGACAAATAATACTCGGTCTTAGACGTTTGTCCAATTACTTTATAAAAATATCAAATATGTATACATATGATGATTATATATATATATATGATGATCAAGTGGGTTTACATATTCTCGTTTACTCATTTTAGTGTTATATATCGATAGCTTTTATACTAGTTTACTAGTTTTACCCATTTACGTGTCCTAAGTCCAATAAGCTTATTATAAGTTATTTAACTTATTTTAATCCATTTTGTACTTATATTATCAGTACATACACTTTCTAGTTGGGCCCAAATGGGTTAAGCCCAATAATAAGTTTATAAGTGTTTTAGTCCATTTTTGTTGTATTATTAGTCCAATAACGTTAATTTAGTCCGTTAACGTCTGTATTTCTTATAGTTCGGGTTTTTATCGGTTTTTACTTGTTATACATGTCTATATATCAGTATATAAGTTTTATAAAGTTTTCATTAGACGGGTCCAACCATCTAAGTTTTATTTAACAAAAACGTTAATTTTACGGCGATAGCCGAAAAAGTCGTAAAAATCAAGTTTATAGTTTTATAACTTATAAAACTTAACAAGTTACCATTTTTATAAAATGTCCACCTATTTAACTTTTTACATACTTATATAAATAAAATCCATTAGTTAGTGGGTTTTAACTTTACATTTTATACAATATAATTTTGAGTGCTTATATAATAGTATTATTCTTTTATTTCCAAAAATCTGATTTTTATCTTTACTTTCACCAAAACTGCCATATCTTGAGTTCTATATGGAGATAGAAGCTCAAAGTTTTATCACATAAACTACATGATATGTGCTACACTTAACTCTTTTATAGCTACTGTTGAATCATCTTCTAAATATTTTCTAAAAATCGTCCAAAACAGTAACTTCAGATTTATACCCTAAACTTGTTTTGATCATATCTCACTCATTATTTTGATTCCATTGCATGGCCAACTCTCACATGTGTACAAGACCCATAGCTTACTGTAAATGGATTCTACTACATCATTTTATCAGTTTACCATATGGTTCTTTACTGTTTTATACAGCCATCAAATTTAGACAAGATTTTAGCCTTGTTTCTTATGGTTTTTCATCTTTTTATCCATGATTATCAACAACAAATCCCCACATAACATTTTTATCATCATATAATCATCATATACATATACAATAGGAAATAAAATACATGTTTACATAATCAAAATAACAAGAAGATGAGGAGGACAATCTTTATACCACCATGATGATGTAGGTTGTGATCAAAACATGGATTTTGATGGAGAAACTTGTGCATAGCCAAGACCATCTTCAAGACCACCATGCTCCATGAACTCCTTGTGGAAAATCAGCCCCAAGACACCATGAATACTCCTCCTTGGATGTTATAAGTTGCACCAATCTTCATCTTTTTGAATGGAGATTAACATATGTTAATTATAACATATGTTTGTGGTTAAAAATTGTATGAATGTGGTGTTTGGATTGTGATATGGGACGGCAAGAATGGGGGAGGAAGAGAGAGTTTTGAGTAGATTTGCATGTTGCAAATGAGAAGTGGTAATGGTTTGATGGTTTTGTGAAGTAAGTAGCTTCATATTGAAGCTTAAAGGGACATGTGTAAGGCTTTAGCTTACACTTGACACATAAGTGTCTTGTGTAGCTAGTTAAGGCCGGTTTTGATGGGGGTGGGACAAGTGTCCCACTTGTCTCATCCCCATTTATTTACGGGTACTCCTCGATTCTAGTTTCCTCGATTTGCGTGCCCTCGGGTCGTTTTACGAAAAACGTTTTTTATAAATTATGAATCAACGTCATAAAACGAATCCAATAAAAATTGTCTCATCAAAAACGGAGTTCGAAAATGTAAATACGTAATCCTAGGGTTTCCGGTTTAGTCGCAAAGGACGTTAAAATAAAATCGTAAGTCCTAATCTTTTCTCGTAAATTTGTGAGTTTATGAACCAACACAAATTTAAAACTCCAAAATAATATTTACGGATAAATTTATTTTCTGAAATGTCAGACTGTCACCAAAGACGGTGTATGTAAACGTAAGCACGTAACGTAGAATCCTCCGGTTTAAACGTAGTCGATGCTAATTCAAGACGTAAATCCAAATTTCTTCCCAAAAATATGTGAGTTCATATTGTATCATTAAAATAATATTTTCAAATAATATTTGAGAATAAAATATCAATCGTAAATTTACGGATTGTCACAGCATTTACCCCTAAACAGGATCTTTGTCCTCAAAGATCATCTTACTACTCGCTTCTTATAGAGTTAAAGCCATGTGGGTATTTCCTCCACATTCGGTCTTTTTCTCACAAGTGCAATTCATTACAATACGCGAGTTCTATCAAACATTTCTACGGGAATAAGATCAGGCTTAATGTTGACTTACTTTCTCTATCCATGATGTTCACGGGTTTTTGATGAATGCAACTTTTTGCCGATCTAAGCTTTACTAAGAACAATCAGATTTTCACTTGATAGATATTCCATCAAGTTCGATATACGAAACATAATTCACGCAGTCTTTGAAGTCCTAGGGTAGATCCAGCTTATATGCCTTTCAAACCAATCTTTTACATCATCTCAATGGTCCCATACAACGGGGACTTATATCCCATGATTTGTCAGATCATGAATTCATTTTTCCAAGTTTAAAAATTGTGGCATAACTTCGCTACCCAATTGGCACTTCAAGATCTACATTTCATATTCACTTAAACAATGCCCACTATCGGTAGTTAATAATCAGATCCTAATTTCAACAATCATTTCAGATCTCGCGGGTCGGGTATTTTGCAAGGATAGGTTTGCCATCATAGGAAACCTTAAACCTAAGAGACATGTCCAACTCACAATGGGTGTATGTCGGATGTCTTCATCTCAACTCTTGCTCACAGATGCTCTAATTTCTAAATCTTAACAAGATTCGATCTCGATCTTAATTCGATGATTATCAATGATAATCCTTCCAAAGGAAAACGATTATACGGTTCATTACCAAAGGTCAATCATTCAAACATAAAACAACACTTATATTACCTTGTATCGTTACTTTACCTCGTCCATTCGATTTGGAATGGTACATAGTACTCTTATCAAGGTTCGTTCTCAATGATTTCTGAGCAAATCTCTAAAAATTCGATGCGAAGCGAGGATCTTGATTTAGATGTTCGATACAGGCACACTATGTTTACATAACTCGTTTGCATTTATCATTAACGGGAATGATATTAGCAGATTTGGTCAGTCTGTCGACGATGACCCAAATCGAATCAAATTCAGATGATGACCCTTGCAATAGTTAGACGTTTACTAATGTATGAGGCGATGTCTGCCTTCATGATTTGCCATTAGTACAACTTCTTCTGACAAAGATACTTTTAGTCATAAATGACATAAATAGAATACTTATACTTACAAATTCCAACATAACTATATCTCACAATCATCTATATTTAGGCACCCACTAGTGGCCTTTTATACATTTAACGCTGTCGGCTTCTCAATTCTAATGGTTCACATCAGCCGTGAAACCTCTTTTATAATCTATATTATCCTTTTCACAAACATCGTTTATTTTTATATTGTTTGGCAATTTATTTTGCACGTTCATTATTAAGAAATATATCCTAATTGGTTCTTTATCTTTTCTACATAATGCGTCGGTGTTTATATTCATCTCTCATGATGATATAATTATCATGTCCATAATTCACTCAGGTATTCTTTCTATATTATGCGTCAGTAATTACGTTCACTTTCCTAGATGGAATAATTATCATAACCGTATTTATTCAAAATTCTTTCTTTATATCTTCTATGTTTTAGTTTCGTCTCATCTATCATTTTTATCAGTTTCTCTCAATCCGACGTCTAAAGCGTCGATAATTATTACAACTTATTAAATAAATATTTAATTTTTATGAAACGTAACCACAAAAAGTTTTTAAATTTTCTCAGTTTGTCCAATTATATAAAGGTGTTCAAAATAAAATTTGAATTTAATTAACACGATTTTTGTTGATTTATCGAAAATAATTAGTAGGATTCATAAATGTTCGAAAAATCTTTATTTATATCTTGGTCAAAATTTTCTTAGTTTGAAAAGCAAAAATTGTAGTTTTAAGTTTTCAGGTTATGGTATAAATTGTTTTACTCAATCCTTCTTAAGTTATCTTGAGGTATACACGAACATTTACCCCTAAACAGAAGTTTAGTTAAATGTTTAGTGTATAAGGGAATAATCCCTTAAACTCCTTTGTTAAAACATTTTTCAAATATATTCGCATTTTCTTTTTAGTAAAACCCAAAGTCTTAAATGACTTCTAATTTTTGAAGAGTCAATTTATATTCCATTATCTATTAATCACATGGTTAAATCATGTAAAGTATTAAGTCTTTAATCACATATCAATTATTCAAGGTACCTGTTTTTATTGTTTAGCCAATTCAGGGCAATTTATAACTAATTATTAACTCATTATTATTCTTATATACAAACAATTAGTCCTTAGTGATCACGAGCATGAATTTATCAAATTACAGCCTACACACGTGATTCATCATATTTATGAATACTACATGTGCATTGGTCAATCCAAACGACATCACGTGAAACTCGTAATGTTCATTACAAGTACCGGATGTAGTGATTGGAATAGGTAATCCTTTTCACAGATGCGAAGTTGATGATAACCATGCTGAGGATCAAAAACCTTGTAAATGATCGAACAAATCTTCCATTTCGAGTTATGGATATCGTTTTCGACTGTCAATTTACTCAGTCACAGTAATCTATAAATATAAGGAAAGATAACACCATAGCTCTTCAGGATGAAAGGCTTGGTATAATAAAATCTTTCTCCGACAACTTTCTCAGTTGTACGGTAATTCCTTTAATTTAGATGGTGCTGACGTACAGTGCACAAGGCACAGGTGCAACACCGAGAATATAATCAATACCAAATTCAACTTGTCTTAATGGCGAAAGTCTAGGTAAGTCATCAATAAATACCTCCTAAAGTTTCAGATAACATAAACATCTTTTAATACATTCATATTAGGTTCTTTCTAGATTACAATATCTATGACTAATTCACAATCATTCACAATATAATTTCAATTCCAAATACAGGATATGGTCATCCATCAAGAATTATTTAGTTCACTTTTGATAATCAACATCTTATTACTTTCTGGGGAATTCTATTCGAGTTCCCATCGATTAAGACAATGTCGTCAAGTCATAATCAATCCATTCTATTGGCACTATCAACTTTCCGGTTGCATTGCCGTCGATAAGATGTGAACTTCTCAAAAGGCTAATAATAATTCATAATCCTTCACAATTTCAGGGATATCTGGAGACACAACTACTATAAAGAGTAAGGTCAACGCATAATCTACGCAAGAGAATTTCAAGTCAGGTACAGACGAAAACATTTAACGAATATGAATATATCCCATGTTTTCATAATTTGAGTACGCATTCGAAAGCTCCTCGGATCGTTACCCAGGTCATTCAAATGAAATCAAATCAAAAGAAATGATAGGAACGTCGATACATTCAGTCGGGTATCAACACTCGGTAATCAGATACTTTTCCTAAGAATCTCACTACGGGAGAATTGGACAAGAAAGAATCGTCAATTGTCAAATAAGACAATTTCTACAGATGAGTAATTTCGACTCAGAAGAATAGATGCTATAGGCACATATGTAGGTGTCCCTAACACTATGTCCTTATTTTTCACTTCTTGCAGATCTCATAAAATTTATTCTTTCAAAATCTCCAAAGAAAATTCAGTGTTTATTCATTAGTTTTATGGTGACTACTAATCAGCCTTGCATAGTCCATTCCAAATTGTATGTAGGCGCGCAACTATATACAATTTCAAGATTAACGATGCAATACTCAGTTCGTCAAAACTTTATCATCATGTTTATAATAAAAATATTTTCATGCTTAATTCTTAAATAAGAATCAAGAATAAATTTACAAAGATTTTCATTGTTACGAAAACAATTAAGTTTCCAA
This sequence comes from Glebionis coronaria, assembly GCA_025667525.1. NCBI lineage: Eukaryota > Viridiplantae > Streptophyta > Magnoliopsida > Asterales > Asteraceae > Glebionis > Glebionis coronaria. The sequence goes on from CM046874.1 coordinate 447,755,894, forward strand.
AGCGTCTTATAAACAACCTCATTTCGATAACAATCACTTATAAATCTCACTTTGAATAATCCTTATAGTGATGAAAATTAAATTTTCTCAAAGGATACCGTTTTAAATTTTATAAAAACAATGAATGATCTGCAAAAGAGTGATGAAAGCTTGTTCACCAAGAATTAACTACAGTAAGATAGGAAATGAGCTTAGCCAAGTAATCATGAGGTTAATGACCTCGATGGCATTCAGAAAGAATAATTCATAACGTAACTCAAATCAAGATGAGTACTCGTTCAATGGTTGCATCACTAATGCGAACATTAGGATGAAGCAATAAGAGATAGATAACATCGATACATGTAGGATTTAGCAATCAAAGGTAATCTTTTTCATTAATCACAAACAAGTCAAAATTGTACCGTGACACATTACGCGTCACTATGTCATACAATTCTCAGAACTCATCCTACCAACTGATATCTCAGTTAAGTTAGGGATTATTTTTAAAAGATACCTCAATGAATACTAATCTACAAGAGTCATTAGGTGTTCCATATGTCCTAGAAGATCCATCGGTCTCAATTCAGAAGAAGATTTCTTCAATTTATTTCTTGGACACTGGGCATCCTCGTCAGTGGACAATGGCCTAGGAACATCCCTTAACACAAACTAACAATCAATTAAAACCTTATAATTCAATCACAGGACTTAATGACTTCCTCTAACAATCTCATATTCCATACAGGTTAAATTTTACTTTTATTCAAGTTTCAACCAATTTTATACTCAATTCGATATTCTACCTCATTCTCCAATACTTTCAATCTTATTCTTCGGCCTTGTAAAGGCAATACAATCTCAATATGAATCAACACTTAATTCCAATCCTATAGCTCTTACAACAACAATTATCAAATGAGTCACTAGCATGAAATGACTCGATCATTCAACTAGACTTCTCGGAAAGGTATTAGTGGCATGAGGCTTTTGGGTAATGGTTCCAATAACAGCCTCAAGTGCAATATTCACCCTTTCGATTTCAATTTAAGAATTGGATGACAACGAATCAGATGACATCTTTCTAGGTGGTAATGTTTTGTCAAACTCCACTCTATAAGGAAAGATCGTCATGACATCGATATCAGATTTAATCTCGCCAATTCTTTTTCAATATCACAGTCAACTAATATCTACATTTCTACGAGTATCAACCATTTGTTGGGATCATAAATATCCACAACTTGGTTTAGATCTAGGATAGCTAGAATTCCTACGAGAATAGCTTCGATTAATTTACTAGGGGATTTAGGGTTACTTGTGACAATCTACGTCGTATAAATACCTCGTATAAATATAAAAATAATCATCAAACAATCATGTAATCAATTGACATCATATATATATAATCCAAGTATATATATATTAAAATAACACTTCTCAGTCTTGGCCTTGTCGGTAACTCGGGAATTCTTCGGCACCGTTATAGTCAAAAGATTTTTAGACATTTTTAGAAAAATGTTTGTAGTTAAAAGATTTTGAAAAGTTTTATTCAAAACCTTAGTTTTAAAAATCTTTCGTTCTCTATAACGAGAGCTCTGGTACCAAACTGTAACACCCCCAAATTTATACAACTCAATACAGCGGAAGACTCGTTGGTGTTACGGGATAGCACATTACTCACATCATAGACAACGCATAAAAATCGCGTCGTTTATTAATAAAGCATTTCCATTCATAAATATCAAAGTTACATCGGTCCCAAGTCATATTAATTCATACAAAGTTTTACAAAGTGTTTGAATGGAAAATATTGTTTAAGTGCGGGCCATGAATTCTTGTTGTCTTCCCGAGAATTACCTTCAAGTACCTGAGATAAAACATGTTAAAAGAAAAGGTCAGCGATAACGCCGAGTGAATTCATAGAGTTTAATAAATTCCATCAATATAATATCAGTATAAAATTATTACTGAAAATCATTTTGTACAAATCATTTTAATAGGCCAAAAATAGCCAAAGTCATTTTATACAAATCCTTATCGAAAATCATATTATAGGCATTTGCCTTACAAATTATTATACGAGCCAATGTCGTAAAAACATCATACAATACGTCATATGACGTTGTATGAAAACAAAAACCGTTATATGAATATGGTTACGAAAACCAAAACACAAACATAATATCAATAGTATGACCCTGTATTTCTAGTCAGGCAATACATCGTAATTCGGAGCGTCCAGTAATATTTTGGTGATTGGATTATTATAAGCCGCATGACATTGTTACCTTACTAAACCAACAACGGGTAGCTAACCCGATACCAATTTTGCCCATCTAAAGTAGCGTGTCGTCACACAGGTCACGCTATGGAAATCTTCTCATACATAAATTCGCTTACCAATCAATGTGGCATGACGGGGATCAACCGTCAAGGCGCGAACTGGGGTGATCGTCCCCAAATAGTACTATTAAATGCATAAGCGTCTACCAAATCCCGGTAGTTCACAATTCATGCTAATGGGACTTTTAGTGACATAACCTAACTTTAATAATCCATATAATTTCATCTATCGGGTCCTTTAATCATTTATCGGGTCATACAATCGGGTCATTCAATCATTCGGGTCCAAAATCAATAAACAAACAATCGGGACAAATGGTGTCCTATTTTATAAAAACTAACATGTCATCTCCCTCGCGGGTTTATAAAACATTTATAAAAACATTTAAAAGAGTGCGAGGCTATGAACTCACGTTGATGTGGGAAGGCGGGTTATCGGCAATTCGGACGTACGGTGCGTGCTTCAATCACGGAAACCTAGACAAATAATACTCGGTCTTAGACGTTTGTCCAATGACTTTATAAAAATATCAAATATGTATACATATGATGATTATATATATATATGATGATCAAGTGGGTTTACATATTCTCGTTTACTCATTTTAGTGTTATATATCGATAGCTTTAATACTAGTTTACTAGTTTTACCCATTTACGTGTCCTAAGTCCAATAAGCTTATTATAAGTTATTTAACTTATTTTAATCCATTTTGTACTTATATTATCAGTACATACACTTTCAAGTTGGGCCCAAATGGGTTAAGCCCAATAATAAGTTTATAAGTGTTTTAGTCCATTTTTGTTGTATTATTAGTCCAATAACGTTAATTTAGTCCGTTAACGTCCGTATTTCTTATAGTTCGGGTTTTTATCGGTTTTTACTTGTTATACATGTCTATATATCAGTATATAAGTTTTATAAAGTTTTCATTAGACGGGTCCAACCATCTAAGTTTTATTTAACAAAAACGTTAATTTTACGGCGATAGCCGAAAAAGTCGTAAAAATCAAGTTTATAGTTTTATAACTTATAAAACTTAACAAGTTACCATTTTTATAAAATGTCCACCTATTTAAATTTTTACATACTTATATAAATAAAATCCGTTAGTTAGTGGGTTTTAACTTTACATTTTATACAATATAATTTTGAGTGCTTATATAATAGTATTATTCTTTTATTTCCAAAAATCTGATTTTTATCTTTACTTTCACCAAAACTGCCATATCTTGAGTTCTATATGGAGATAGAAGCTCAAATTTTTATCACATAAACTACATGATATTTTCTACATTTAACTCTTCTATAGCTACTGTTGAATCATCTTCTAAATATTTTCTAAAAATCGTCCAAAACAGTAACTTCAGATTTATACCCTAAACTTGTTTGGATCATATCTCACTCGTTATTTTGATTCCATTGCATGACCAACTCTCACATGTGTACAAGACCCATAGCTTACTGTAAATGGATTATACTTCATCATTTTATCAGTTTACCATATGGTTCTTTACTGTTTTATACAGCCATCAAATTTAGACAAGATTTTAGCCTTGTTTCTTATGGTTTTTCATCTTTTTATCCATGATTATCAACAACAAATCCCCACATAACATTTTTATCATCATATAATCATCATATACATATACAATAGGAAATAAAATACATGTTTACATAATCAAAATAACAAGAAGATGAGGAGGACAATCTTTATACCACCATGATGATGTAGGTTGTGATCAAAACATGGATTTTGATGGAGAAACTTGTGCATAGCCAAGACCATCTTCAAGACCACCATGCTCCATGAACTCCTTGTGGAAAATCAGCCACAAGACACCATGAATACTCCTCCTTGGATGTTATAAGTTGCACCAATCTTCATCTTTTTGAATGGAGATTAACATATGTTAATTATAACATATGTTTGTGGTTAAAAATTGTATGAATGTGGTGTTTGGATTGAGATATGGGACGGCAAGAATGGGGGAGGAAGAGAGAGTTTTGAGTAGATTTGCATGTTGCAAATGAGAAGTGGTAATGGTTTGATGGTTTTGTGAAGTAAGTAGCTTCATATTGAAGCTTAAAGGGACATGTGTAAGGCTTTAGCTTACACTTGACACATAAGTGTCTTGTGTAGCTAGTTAAGGCCGGTTTTGATGGGGGTGGGACAAGTGTCCCACTTGTCTCATCCCCATTTATTTACGGGTACTCCTCGATTCTAGTTTCCTCAATTTGCGTGCCCTCGGGTCGTTTTACGAAAAACGTTTTTATAAATTATGAATCAACGTCATAAAACGAATCCAATAAAAATTGTCTCATCAAAAACGGAGTTCGAAAACGTAAATACGTAATCCTAGGGTTTCCGGTTTAGTCGCAAAGGACGTTAAAATAAAATCGTAAGTCATAATCTTTTCTCGTAAATTTTTGAGTTTATGAACCAACACAAATTTAAAAGTCCAAAATAGTATTTACGGATAAATTTATTTTCTGAAATGTCGGACTGTCACCAAAGACGGTGTATGTAAACGTAAGCACGTAACGTAGAATCCTCCGGTTTAAACGTAGTCGATGCTACTTCAAGACGTAAATCCAAATTTCTTCCCAAAAATATGTGAGTTCATATTGTATCATTAAAATAATATTTTCAAATAATATTTGAGAATAAAATATCAATCGTAAATTGACGGATCGTCACATCCGCATCAGTTTGGTCAATGGTAGTGCTAGGCGGGAAAAGTTCTCCACGAACCTACGGTAATAGCCAGCTAAGCCTAAGAAACTGCGGACTTCAGTCGCTGATGTCGGCCGTGGCCACTTAGTAATAGCCTCAACCTTCGCTGGATCCATAGTGATTCCTTCTACTGATAAAATGTGACCTAAGAATGCCACCTTGTCTAACCAGAACTAACACTTAGAGAATTTAGCATACAACTGCTCCTGGCGAAGAATCTGTAGTACTGTACGAAGATGGTCTTCGTGTTCCTCCTTAGACTTTGAGAAAATCAGGATGTCATCGATGAAGACAATGACGAAGTTATCCAAAAATTCATGGAAGATTCTGTTCATCAAATCCATGAACATTGCTGGAGCATTGGTCAGGACGAATGGCATGACTACAAATTCGTAGTGGCTATAACGTGTACGGAAAGCAGTCTTGGCGATGTCCTGCTCCTTAACCCGTAGCTGATGGTAGCCTGACCTGAGATCATTCTTGGAGAAGTGTTTGGCCCTTTGGAGTTGGTCAAACAGATCATCTATACTTGGCAGTGGATACCTATTCCTGATAGTAATCTTGTTGAGCTCGTGATAGTCTACGAAAAGACGCATACTGCCGTCCTTCTTCTTAACATATAAGACCGGTGCGCCCCTTGGAGATGCGCTCGGTCGAATGAAACCTCGTTGGAGAAGTTCTTGCAGTTGATCCTTCAGTTCCTTTAACTCTATGGGAGCCATGCGGTAAGGAGCCTTGGAAATCGGCTCAGCTCCTGGGATGAGCTTGATATTGAATTCCACTTCACGTGCAGGTGGTATGCCCGGAAGTTCTTCTGGAAATACATCTTGAAATTCTGACACTATCGGCTGATCCTGAATTGATGGGGATTCAGCATGCATGTCATGAACCTTAGCTAGATAATCCTCGCAGCCAAGTGACAGTAGTGCACGTGCTTGCAGGGTTGATATGATTTGCACGGATCTGCCGGGTACGGACCCGTTATGAATGTACTCTGGTGCATTAACATCACCGAAAATCACTCGATATGAATGGCAGTCTATGGTAGCATGATGCTTGGATAGCCAATCCATCCCCAAAATCATGTCAAAGTTATTCATGTCCAGCGGAAGTACGTTAACAAGACGAACATTATCGTCAAACTCTAGGGGAAGGCTCTTGTACAGATGGGTGATAAGTACAGATTCTCTCAAAGGCGTGGAAATACTGAGTCTATTCTCTAGTGGCATGGGGAGTATCCTAGCATTCTTGGCATAAGCAATAGAAATGACCGAGTGAGTAGCACACGTATCAAATGGAACACATGCAGCTTGACCATACATATACAAGATTCCAGTAATGGTACCTGTAGACTTGTTGGCCTGATCGCGAGATGTCGTGTAGACGCGTCCAGTCGTAGGAGGTGTTGGGTGATGCTGCTGATTGTTGGCATCCTGAACCTCAGCCCTGATTTCGTTCTTCAGCTGAGGAAGCAAAGCTTGCATTGCAGCTTGGAGTGCTGCATTGAGTTGTTCCTGCTCGTGTGTGAGAACCATCTAACAGTATAACATAAAATACATGATTAAACTGATCAAAACCTAAAATATAAATATGAAAATAATTTATACCAATAAATCATGAGAAAATTTTTATGTAGGATAACTAGTAAATGAATGCAGGATGCAATTTTATGAAGACTTTTGTATGCTGGAGAGTGAACGCCTATGGTCAGTTCACTCAAAGCAAAAGATATGGCGAGGGGACACCTATGGGTCAGTCGCAAATTTAAAAGTTTCGATAAAACACATGCGACTAAATAGGGCCAGTCCTGTACCAACCATTACTTAGTCATAAACATGCGACAATGACATATATATGTATGCATGAAAATGATGAATGCATAAAAACCGACTGTCAGTTCTAGGAAGACCATAGTGACTACCCACTAATCACAGGTCATGTTTTGAGAGCCTACAGGTCGAAGCCTTGGCTCTGATACCATAATTGTAACACCTCATTTTGATAAATGGAATGTCACGCGTGATTGCCGCGTGTCATCAAAGTATACAAGGATAAATCTCTAAACATTACATGACCATAAAGAAAAATACCGGAATCAAACATCGGTTGTCCAAAAGTATAACTCATCACACACAAACATAAGTACTGTAAATGAAAGGACTAAACAATGTCCATGGAATGAGTATCAAAGTATAGATAAATGCATAAAGTAAAGAAGGCTAGAAAGCTTCCAGTCCATATGCACGTACGCTTAAAGTCTACGAGCGTCCCTGAGTACCTGTCGTTTTGTTAACATGAAAAGGAAAACGGTTGAGAAATACGCTCAGTGCACGGATGTACAAGTAAAGCATGAATAATATAAGCATATAAGCATGAAACAGCGGAAGAAACTAAGTCCTGGATAACCCGGTTAAGTCTTAGTAAAACTGGTTTTATAGTTTGAAAAGCCTTATCTTTATCTTGTAAAAACTGTTTAACATATTTTACCATTAGCCAATATAGGTCATGAAATATCAACGTGCATGAATACTTGAGGGGTGAGCTCGTCATGCAAATTAGAGGGGCTGCCTCTAATTTAATATACTGGTTTTGGGTAGGAGGGATCAGCTCCTTATGAAGGATGCAAGGCACACACCACATTCACACTGAGTAATCTTCTGAAAACATGTAACTAGAATGCACCCATACGCCCCACCTGATAATAATAATAATATGGCCAAAATCTGAAAGGGACGCCACGAGCAATCACTCCGCCGTGGGGAAGTCATAACACTAGTGCCTCTAGGGTTATGGTTATGGTACCTCCATAACTAGGTGAAACTGGTCATGCATGTATATGGCTTTAGGTATTCTAATTAAACATAAGAAATCAAAAACATATAAAACATATACTAGGGAAAACAGTTGGCTGCATACGGGGAATCCTAATAAGGAAAGAATGTCCATGCTGAAAGGACGAAGAATCTGTACATTATGTCCAGTTAACGAAGAAGACGAACAGAAGAGAGTCCTACTTCGGTATCACTAATGCTACATAAATACATACGTGTATAAGTATCTGATTACTGAATATGTAACTGGTTTTATATCATGTCTTAGCTTGTTTTATATGTTCATGTCATGTTTTACTATTTTAAGCTTTATACTGTGTTTATCGTATATTCTGTCTATTCTGATTAAGTATTACTTGTATTTCATGTATTATTATACTTGTTGTGTAATGATAAGTAACTTTCTAAAAATAGCAGGTTTCCTAAAATAGAAAGTTTCCAAAAATAGAAAGTTACCAAAAATAGAAAGTTTTCAAAATAAGAAAGTTTCCAAAGATAGAAAGTTTCCAAAAATAGAAAGTTTCCAAAAATAGAATTACTGCTTAAAATATATTAGTTTCTAAAAATAGAAAGTTTCCATAAATAGATTAGCTGCCTTAAATATATAAGTTTCTAAAAATAGAAAGTTTCCATAAATAGATATAAGCTGGTTAATTAAGCTAATTATATAAGCTTAAGTGTTTTCTGATTATTATTCTAAGTCATGTGATTATATAGTATAGTTTATTAATTATTTCATATAAATTAAATAAACGATAGGTTAAAGTATTTAATTAAATATACCATGATTTTAATTAAATAAAGGTAAAATACTTAGGTTAAAACATGTATTATTAACTATTAATAATATAACCTATGTCATGTAAATTAATTAATTATAGTCATGGTTTTTAATAATTAATTAATTATAAAGTCTAATTAAATAATAAATACTTAGGTTAAAATTCATGAATTTCTAATTAAATTAATAACCTAAGTCATGTAAATTAAATTAATCATGTCATGCTTTTAAATAAGTTAATTTAAGTCTTAAAAAAATAACATAACTTGTAAAAAACATAAACCTTGAAAAATGATTCATGAACTGGATTCGTGACTAAAACCCATGAATCGGACCCGTAACCATCACCATACCCCGACCTAAGTCGGGTTTCCCCTTGTTTTTGCTGCTGCCGTGGGACCACCATCACTATACCGAGACCATATGGTCTCAGTGGTGTGAGATAAGCCAAGCCGAGACCCCTTTGGGGCTCGGTTAGGCGTCGGCTAGAACAAAACACCCCTAAACTCTTCATTTTATTTAACCCCATGATTATTAACATGTTTAAAATACTTTTTTTAATTAGTTTAATTAAAAAATCATGATTTTATGTGATTCAATAAATCAAAACATAAAAAGAAAAGGTTAAAGGTTATACCAATTACGTGAATCGAAGGAGGACGAACACACAACGATTCTTTTAAAAATTCCAAGATCAAAATCAACGTGAACACCCTTGTGGTGTTCTTGAATCCGGCGGCCAAAAGGAGCAAAGAAAAAGAAAACTAGGGTTTTGATTATTTTCTAGATTTGTGATAAATGACACATGTTTTCCCTTAATTTCCTAGTTAGTAAAAATTACATGGGCCAAGCCCATGTTTCTTGTGTATGCCGCGGGTAGGGGGGCCCCACATGGGGTAACCCGTACTTTTCTCGTGTCTAAATTATTAGTGTTCTCGTGTTCGTAATTTACGTATTCTACTTATTTATCGATCATGACTTAATATATTTATTCGTGTTCGTAATAAATATATATACATACGTAATATTATTTCGTGATTAATTTACGTTCATGATTTCATGTTCGTATGTTCGTGATTATAATTATTATTGGAATAATTATCGTGTGTTCATACGTAATAAATACTTATCGTGTTATAACACGTATGTAATACTCATAATTCTTGTACGTGAAACGTAAACGTGCTAAAAAGGAAAGTTCTAATCATGTATTACGATCTAAAGGGTACTATTCATGGTAAAAGCATGCGGGTTTTACATTTAGACTCGAGAATTTCGAAATCCGTTTGTAGTTTTTGATAATTATTAACGACTGACTCTTTTTCTTTATGTTCTTTCGAAAGATTTGCTCTTAAACTCTCAATTTCTAGCAGATTATCCATTTGGACTTTCCTAAACCTAACAAATTCAGGATTGGTTAAGGTAGTGGTCACTGGAGTTAATTCCAAGGTTTTAACATTTTCATTATACAAAGCAAGCTCGGCAGATAATGTTTGATTAACACTAAGGATTTCAAGGACCGCCTTATTCATTTGGCCAAGCATAGATGCCGACACCATAACCAAATCTTGTTAAGAAAACGAATTTGTAATCGTAATAGCTCCCGGTTGTGGTTCACTCAAAGTCTGGGGACTTGCATTGATATTGCTATCATTGTTTGTCTCCTCGTTTGAGTTACTAACCACCGGAGGTTGTTCCAGATACTCAGACACTTGCTCAACTTGATAAGGTACAATAGTAGTTCCATGGCAATATTTGGTACCTCGGAAATTGTGTCAGCTCCATAAAGTGAAAGATTTGCCATGAGATCATCACAGTCAGAGTCGTATGTGTCACACCCCGAATTTATCAGAGTAATACAACACAATGGGGTGCGACGGTCATGACTATCACAAGACATAGATACAAAGAACGACTATTTAAAAGCCGTTTAATTTAATTAAAAGCATAAAACTTGTTTCGGAGGCGAATTTACATAAGATCATAATAAAACATTGTTTTAAAAGACTTTAACATTGATCCAAATATCCATACACTAGTCACGACCATTTTTATTAAAAATCTCCCATGCATAACCACGTCAGTCCTCCGTCTTGATACTTGAGAAAAACATTGCTAAAGCGTCAACACAAAGGTTGGTGAGTTCATAGGTTTAAGTTTAAATAGTGTGATGAACCATAAGATTTTCCAAGTCAACCGGCATATAATCTTATAACAAATACAAGATTATAATCAAAAGTATACGTTTTAATCACCTACGCCTAAGCTCGTGACACCGAAGCGTTAACCTAAACCAACAAGATATAATAAGAGCCCGAGCAAATGCCTATCCCGAAGCATTTGTAAATCCTCAAATGTAAGTGTATCTAACTTTGGCCACACAACCAAATTAGATAGGGAGGTTAATCCCGATAGATCTATCCATAACATTCGCGCTTACACAAAGTAATTAACAGTTCACGATAGTGGGCTAAAGCATCTAGGGATACCGCTACTTAGACATCATGTAGGCAAACGTATGAGTTTAAAGCAATTATGTTCATCCGTTAAAAACAAGCAATGTTCTCACCCCAAAATAGTTAAAGCAATTATAAGTGGGGCTATGAAACTCACCTCGATGAAGTAGTAAATATGATCAACAAGGATAACACGGAATATCAAGGCACGCAAAACAATGCGCAAATGATCTACTCGTAACCTAAGTAAAATATCCGTACTTAGGCTAAATAAAATAAATAATAATGTACAATGCACTTGGTTGATAATTTATACTTGCTATAGATTTATAAAATGTTTTTATACATTTTTCATGTTCAATCATTTTAGTCACGGGGTCGACTTTGGGCTTTAATAACTCATTATTTAATGGTCTGAAAAACAAACGGGTTCTCGTTATGAAAACTAGGCCGCGAGGTCTTCGATATTAGATAATTATCGGATTTTAATGAAGTCCTAAGCCTAACAAATAATTATGCAAAGTAGTGCACTCACAAGTAAAAATAACCAAGTAAAGTCTTATTTTTATTAAGTGCCAAACAAGTACTTTTATAAATTAATTGTAGCTTCGTTACTCAACATTAGGACGAATGAAAAGTTTCGTTATAAACTAGGTCACGTTAACTTTAGCACAATATTTTATATGATCCGGGCACGCCCCTTAGGCTGGTTAAACATAGACGAGAAGTAGGGCGTTCGGCCACATTCTTAGCTCACTATTTTACTTGCACTATTTTTGAATTGGGTAAGTTAGAAATTGTTTTTGACTCTAGCTTCTGTCATACGTCCCATATTTTGCACAATCTGAGGGTGTCTCTTTTTACATGCCTATTTGTACTTATCCTCTTAATCATGCAAACATACATACATACATACGCCTTGGGAAGCCCTTTGAGTGTTACTGTTCGCAGCCCTTAACAAAAGAAAGGAGTTTGCTTTATAACTTATCATACATGCATATATGTCTATCATCAACACCATGCCATCATTGTATTATTATTTCTTACCTTAACATGGCAACCACATGCATACATAATAATGCCATTTACTTTGTCACAGTGACTAGTACTAACTTTACTATACTTGTGCAACATACATAACAGTAAGGGAAAGAGGGGTCATCCTTATGCCTAATTTACATTCACATGTATATAAGGTTCACTTATTTTTGTCTTGGGGTCCTTGGTTTCTTTGCACACAAACACGCAGGGTAAAACACATACACAAAGTATACTATTTTCTTTCCTTTTCATGATAAGTTAAAAGATAAGTTGTCCTACTACTGATAACTTACACATACGTACATACAGCGCACTAACCTACTCATATATACATACATACTGTAATCATTTGAGGTTTAATTTGGAATTCAATTTATTTACTTATCATGCATGCATAGAGTTTATGTGTGGGTTTTCATTTTTTTTGGTTGTTTGAATCCACGAAACACATAAGTAGACACATCAAACCTGTACGCACATCATAACAGCAGGCATTCACACTAGTTCTTATATCTTACTGTTCTTGAGCCACTGTTTTATGTAGGAGACCACACACCTATTCTAGCTAATCCTTTTTCATGTGTCAATATGTTGTACTTTTTCTTGCTTTGAGTTCTTATATTGTATACATCGCATGCAATCACACCAATTCTAAACACACGGGCACATTGCACACACAGTGACCTGGTGGTTCCTCTAAGTTGATACGCACAAACCCTGCACACACTTTTTATCTATTAAATCTCCCACATGCTTTGGGTTCTTGTTATCACTTACACAAATACACATACACGGCCAAGCAAGTCACTTAGAAAATCATATACTTCCTTTTCTCTATTTTGCGTCTGGTGACAAGCACCAACAAGAAATTCAAGCGTCAGAATAGACACACACGAAGATATGCATACAATGACCACTTGAGATTTTATAAAGATAAACATTGCATTTGTTTCCTAGGGTTTAAAATTATACACGCACATGTTTCTATTTGTGTAGGAACTAATCACACGACGTATAGAATGAGAAATATAGATGAATAAGATCAAGATTAAAACTAAGAATGGAATATTAGATTAGATGAAGAGGAATTAGAAAGATACAAGGTAGATGATTCTAGTGAGAGAAACTAAGGAGAGTTTCTCTCTCTAAAACAAGAAGAAGAGAAAAGATACAAATGGGAGACCCATACACAAATGAGGATGGTTATGCCTTTTATACTAAGGCTTACATGAATAGGAGGCCTTCCTCATTTGTGTGTTCGGGACTAATTCCCGTTTCATGCATAATAATGACATAGAACTCTCGACACTGTTGAATAGCATTTTCCACGAGCTTCGCAACGGTATATTATATGACCATCACTTTAAATACTTCTAACAATCTCCCCCTAAGTGGTGGTCATATAATATGTGACTTCACTTCTTTGACCATCACTTTAAATACTTCTAACAATCTCCCCCTAAGTGGTGGTCATGTATTATGTGACTTCACTTCTTTGTTGTTGCAAACTTTGAAGCTCGTTGTCTTGAGAGTTTTTTCATCGATCCTTTCATGACTTGTGATCTTGGATCTTTGATCTTTGCCTTGACTTGATCTTGTAACTTTGCCAGCTTGTGTTCTTGTGTCTTTGCCCACATACTCATGTTTTGTGTTCTCATGAAAGCTTGTTAACAATCTCCCTTGATCATCAGAGTAGCGGAAGTCTTTATCTTTATATGTTCTTGAGCTTTCTTCAATAATCCTGAATATGTGGCCTTGAATTGCGACTCTTAAGATAACGCCACCGTTTGCATTCCACCGGTTTCCCGTTATACAGTACGAATATTGTACCTGTGATCAGGTAAGTTCATGGAACTTCCTTGACAGGATTTCCAGCTGTGGTAGCCGTTCTCAATACTTGAATATATCGAAAGATAATTCAAAGTAAGGAGTGAATCATGCAGTTCCATTCTGCTGATTAAGTCGTCAATTCACTTTCCTGGAACAAGTCTGAATCAATTAAGAATCAAACCATCGTTGCTTTCCAGTTGACACAAGTTTGATTCATATAGAATCGCACAAGTTACCTACCGCAGTGCTGTTTGATGATGACACTGGAAGGATTTCCATTCGTCACTGTAAATACTGAAAAGTATTACTCTGAATGTTCTGGCAAGATCATAAAGATATTGCGTCGTGACCTGGAACGAGTTTGAATCAATTAAGAATCAAACCACTGTTGCTTTCCAGTTAATATATGTTTAATTCAAGTGAATCTTACATATGACCTACCGCAGTGCTGTTTGATGTTAACACTGGAAGGATTTCCATTCGTCACTGTGAGTACTAAAGAGTATCACTCTGAATGTTCTAGCAATACCACAAGGATAGAGCGTAGGACTCTGTAAATCATCGCTTGTGTTCTAATGATGAACAACAATTGATCTATGGAATAAGTGTCCTAATGAGATTTTTGATGAATCTCGTTGGCTCTAGACTCTATAAGTGCACGTTTATTTGGTGATCGGAGGCTGGAGCAGACTGCCACCTATTCAATATCTACTATCTCGGAGTGAGAAAGTTGATAGAAATGAGTTGAACTCCGTGACAATAAAACAAACTTCTTTTGAGAGAAGCTTGAGTAGGCTGGGAAGGGTTGTGGATTGCATCACTGGGTCCATGATGCTTTGTCTTTAATACCAGAAATCATCAACATGATTCTGATAGTAGATGTATTGACCCGGTTTCTGCCTAAGTTGTATGGAGGGCTTCTTTCTTTACACCCTTTATCCTTACATTTCTTTTTCATTCTTCAACCCCTTCAATGCTTACCAAGACGTCATAACTAGCACCTTGTTGTGATTGTTCCAGTGCTAGCTTAAGTCATTAGTCGGCATTATTCCCGTACACTCAACTACTCCATCTTTCCTAAGGACTTCTAAGTTCTAATGGATTGTCCCTGGGAAGATCCCTCCGGTTCTGGTTGGATCATAGGACGAATACCTAACCACCTTTTGACACCAATACCATCGTGAATTTATGTGTTGAAGGGTATAGATATCGTAACCAGAAAAATCAATTGAAAATGCAGTCAAGGTGTTGAAGAAATCAATGTTTACACCTTGAAAGTTTTCTATATCACCAAAAATGCTCCCCCTACATATGTGCATCATAAAAGGAGAGATTTTTGCACATATTAGGAAGAGAAAGCACTTATATCAAAGATCTTATTCAAGATAACACATTTTAATCACTATTCTCCCCCTCAAAAATTGCATGAAATTGAAATTTTTGTGAAACTAGTGATGAAACATGGAGAGAATAATGTGTCATGAAACTTTGGAACAAATGTTTATGAAATCATTATACTCCCCCTCGAAAAGAGATTCTATTTAAATAGGGGAGTATATGAGCACATTGTTTTGAAATACTTTGAAAAATGGTGCTCAAAAGTCCGAGAAAAATTGTGTTCATGAGCTTAAAACTTTGAATGTTTCGATATAAGCTCATGACCGAGAAAAATGAATTTCTCGTTGTTGAGGATAAGTCAAAGACTTTCCTTTATTTAGGGACCGGGTTATAGTCTGACATGTGACTATAAGCCATTATGTTGAGCTCAAAACGTTGAATGTTTTGTGGCATGCTCAACCCGTGATAGATTGCTCTACCCGTTATTAGGATAAGTTATCTTTAAAGATACACTCTCCTTTATTTGAAGTTCGAGTTACAGTCTGACATTTAACTGTAAGTCGTTTACATGAGCTTAAAACATGGAATGTTTTTATCGGAAGCTCATGACCGAGAAAAATGAATTTCTCGTTGTTAAGGATAAGTTATCATCCGTGATCAACTTTCCTTTATTTGAGGCACGAGTCACAATCTGAGGTAATTGCAAATCATTTGAAGAAAGAGGAAATGACATGTTTTGAAAAACATTTAAACTCTCATTCGAACTTTATGTACGTACCCGTGTCGTTTTTGAACAACATTTCTAAGTGCGTCCATATTATCGATGCTGAGAGACATGTCGAAGAAGAATATTTTTTTTTTTTTGGTATTTTTGAAAAGTTTTCACATTTTTTATTTTGTTTTTATAAGTTTTATATTTTTGTATTTTGATTTTCAATGTTTTCGAAAATAATCCAAAATAGACCTTTGTACAACAGAAGAAGGTGATGTCGAATGTACAGAATTGGAACCCTTTGAAGAAATGGATTCAGAATCCGCTGAAGAACCTGCAATGACAGAAGAAGAGTGTGCACAAATACTAGTGTTAGGAGTAACAAATTCATTTTCTACATTCAAAACACTCGCATTAGTGCTAGAGCAAGTTTCATCAGTTATCTTGATGGGAATCCACTTAAGACCAACTTCCTTGAAGATCCTACCCGTTGGTTTCCACTGAGGACTAGAGCGAGGAGTAGTGTTTTCTTTCACAGTAGAGGACTTCTTTGGAGAGACACTAATTCCTGTGTTGATCCGTCGTTCAGATAACATGTCATTGCTTTGCTTAGCTATGGGTTTGTATCTCCTAGTGGTCTTGTGGGATTCTGCATTCTTTCTCTGTGAGAAGGCACGAGAGTTTATCTCATAAAGGTATTGCAGAATGCAATGAGCATGGTCTCCATGGTGGATGCCCTTTTTGCACGTGGGGCATACATTGAGTTTGAGATTCTCGAAAGGCCTTGTGTACCTAGGATTTGCTGACCGTTCAGACACTTTGTTCGATACACGACTACTCATTGGTGGTTGCCAATTCCTAGGTTGCTGGTAAGGGATCCTAGGTTTTGGTTGACTACCGGTGGGAATGTGTTGAACTCTAGCAGTTGGTTGTTTACTAGGTGGTGAATACACAGGGTTTACTTTCTGAGTGTTCCCTTTTGGTATACCCTTCCCTAGATTGTTGGTTTGAACAACGTCATTTGAACCATTAGATTCCTTTGTGGGCGTAAGAGTCACACACTTGGGATTACTCTTAGGAGTAGTGCAAGGTGCATTCATAGAATTGTGTTTAGCAAGAGTGGGTTTTCTAAATGGAGGAACATAGAGTGAGATGGCTGGTTTTGGTACAGTCGATGGCACATCAGTATTAGGAGGTAACCTAGAAACATTAGAAGGCGGTCTTCCTAAGATAGATGGCTTTGGTACTTTGTACGCATTGGGTTGTCTAACAACTGATTTTACAACCTTAGCTTCCACAGTTTTCCCACCCATCTTTCCAACAAGTTTCTGCAACTCAACAATCGCGATGTCTTTGTCTTGCAACTGAGCTTTCAGATCAGAAATATCCTTACTCTTTTCATTCAATTCACGAAATGATTCAGAGAGTTTTACTTGTAAATTATTGTCATCAGGAACTTTTCCAACTTTGGTTTGCAAAGCAAGTTCAAGAGAATGACAATGTTTCTGAAGAAAATCATATCGGTGTTGAAGAATCGTGAACTCTTTTTGATTAACATTTGTTGAAGGCTCATTGTCGCGACATTCACCTCCTAACTGAGCTCGTAGCTGTTCGATTGTTTGTTGCAGTTCATTGTAAGCTTTATCATACGAGAGTTTGTCATCCTTACATTCATCACATTTTTTGACATATTTATTCCAAAGATCGGTGAATTCGTTGTCCTTCTTGATGACATAAGACTCCATTTTCTCTTTCGTAAGATCAAGCTCATTTTGGAGGGTTTCATTGTCTGACACAGAGATGTTTACCGCAACGGGGTTACTATCAACACAATCACCACTGTCCAAAACTTTAATTTTATCAAGAGATTCATCAGCCTCCTTCGCCAAAGATTTGAAGTCTTCAACAAATTTGGCTAGTTCTTTTAGAAAAGCGTTCTCAAGATTGCCTATCCTCGCATCAACTTGATTAATAATCGGATTGATTTCTGTATGAAGCACTTTTTGTAACTCGACATGAACGGGTGATGTAAAGTTTCCTCCAGTCATTTTGGCGTTAACAACCCGTTTGAGAATGACAAAATTATCTTTGAGCTCGTTTAGATACCTACGTGTGATACTCGGTTTCGGAGGGTCATCATACAATTCCGCACTAGGTAGCAAAAGCATTTCAGAACTCGTTTTAGACCGAACAAAAACAGTTGGAGGATTAACTTTCGGATAATAAACAGGTGTCACTTCTTTGTTAAGCTTTTTCATTTTTAAACGAGTCTCTTCAGCAAGTTTGGTAGTTTCCTCAGAATCATGCACAGTAGGAGGATCATGCTCATCAGACAGGAGCACACGACCATTATATAGAGTTTGATTTGTGGCCTGAACCTGCTTAAGATATTCTGGATTGGGAGGAAGAGGACAACCTAAAGCCATTTTGTAACGGGTGTAATTTATCTCATTCACTTTAGGTGCGAGCATATTTATCGTCTGCATAGATTGTCCACGTTTTACCAAAAGGTTGTCTAAGTACCTAATCCTATCCTGAGCATTGCAAAAATCATCAAGAAGCCCATCTTCTCGAATTTTGAAATCATGTTTCAGCTTTTTTATTTCTCCTTTTAAATCCGAAACGATAGATTTTTCAGTTGAAAGCTGTTTATTAAGAGAGGTGATTTCATCATTCAATTCGCTTATCTTGTTTGCACTACTTAAATGTAAGGCATTTAATTTCTTAGTGGTGCATTTTTCTTGATAAACCGATGTAGCATGGGCTTGTTGAAGTTCCTTGATTTTAGCATGATGAATCTCAAAACTTTTCTCCCGTTCCTTATATCCCGTAAGTTCAGTGGTCAATTTGGCATTAGTTTCTCTAAACTTATTATTAACCACATTCGCATGAGCAACATCCTTGGCAAGCTTATCAAATAATGATTTATAATACGCATGCGTCTCGTCAGGAAGAGTTGTAGGTTGGGCTACTTGATCCCCACTAAGGTCCACACTCGGTGCATTAGAAATAATATTGCTATTATTCGTTTGAACCCCGTGTGTCTCAGTGGAAGGCTCAAGTGACTCAGTATACTCTTCCTCCTGATTAGACATATTATATAACTCATTAGCATTGAGACGTGGGTGTACCTCAGATGAACCGTCTGAATCATACACAGGAGCTCTGTCAGGTTGAACTACCGATGTGGATGATTGTTGCGAATTAGCCATCAAGATGGAGTCGGGAGTCACCTCTTCTGCCTCATCATATGCTGCTGCAGATGCCAAGATATCAAACTCTTCAGCTAGAAGTGGAATTCCTGCTTCTTCTTTTTGTGCTATAAGAAGCTGAGACTGGAGATGGGCAACATTCCTCTTCTTTCTTACATGTCTATCACGATGCTCAAAACCCGCAGTATCACTATCTTGTTGATAACTCATATAGAAGTCGTGTGAAAAACAGGATCTCAATTCGTAGAAAGCGTGAGTTGTAGTGTCAACAAAATCAAACTTTGCCAAAATTTTCCAGCCCGACAAAAAATTCCTCAGTCCGACAAAACGGTAAGCCGAAAAAAATTTGAATCTCTAAGTTTTGAAATCGAGTTAGAAATAGCCAATAACTAGTAGGGAAAAAGTTTGAAAAAATGAAATTTTTAATGAAAAATAAAACCTAAAAAATTTGAAATTTGGCCTAAAAATTTGAATTTTGGTCCGAAAATTTGAATTTTTGGTCGAAAATTTTTTCGCATAGCCAAAATTTGAAATTGAAGCTTAAATGGCCTAAAAATGGTCTAGGAAAAATTAAATTTTACTATGGTTTTCCCGCCAAAAAACTCTTTTTTTTTTTTTTTTTTTTATTTTTTTTTTTTTTGATCTTCGTGTAAAGTATGTTCCGAGACTAGTCTAGATAGTGGCTAAGACTAAAAATTACTCAAACAAAATTCCCATCGGAATGCCCATCGGAATATTCTATCGGAATGTGCTTCTATCGGAATGTCCTACGATCGGAATGTCCTTCTATCGGAATCCTAGATCGCAATGATGACCTGTCGGAATGATTTCAGATCGGAATATGTTCAGATCGGAATGTGGCTAAAATCAATTTGGCAGAGTAACGTCTCAAAGTTCCTTAAAAACCGTCGGAATCCCAGATCGCAAAGAACGATCGGAATGTCCAGATCAGAATAAGGTATCGAAATCTTTAGATCGCAAAGTAGAACCTAGAGGTTATTGCGATCTGGCCACACTCCCTTTGTACTTTCCGATGGTGAAACTTGCAAGAATTTCGGAAAGATGAAAAAACAAGAAATTTCTCAACTTTTGTCCAAAAGACTTGTTTTTAAGCCAAAACCAAGATGCCCAAATCACTACTACACGATTAAGGAAGGTATACGACTTGAAGAACACCAACGAGCTATCCACGAATCCCTTGGCGAATGATACCACTTGTAGGAACTAATCACACGACGTATAGAATGAGAAATATAGATGAATAAGATCAAGATTAAAACTAAGAATGGAATATTAGATTAGATGAAGAGGAATTAGAAAGATACAAGGTAGATGATTCTAGTGAGAGAAACTAAGGAGAGTTTCTCTCTCTAAAACAAGAAGAAGAGAAAAGATACAAATGGGAGACCCATACACAAATGAGGATGGTTATGCCTTTTATACTAAGGCTTACATGAATAGGAGGCCTTCCTCATTTGTGTGTTCGGGACTAATTCCCGTTTCATGCATAATAATTACATAGAACTCTCGACACTGTTGAATAGCATTTTCCACGAGCTTCGCAACGGTATATTATATGACCATCACTTTAAATACTTCTAACAATTTGAAATATGATATTTGTGTTCCTTTCCTTTTGTTCTCCCTGTGACTCGTCTGAGAAGCACACCAAAACCAATATTTCTTATGCAATACATAATCCTTAGCATACATATACATGAACTCATATAGTTATGCATGCAAAAACATATGTGGGTTGATTCTGGTTTTATGTGAGTTTGAGCACACGACGCACACAACACATGTAAGGGGGTCATTTAGAGATTAAATCTTGCGTACATTGCATAGTTTGGGACTCTCATTTTATACAAATATCGTTTGTATATGTCCATACTACTCATGATTTTATGTCCTATGTTGTTTACACAAGTACTAAAGATCACATATACCACTCATGAAATCATATGCATAACATCATACGTGTAAGTTCTCTGTCCAATTCCTTTGAGTGTCTATTTATATGGTTGGTTCGTAATGGGTTGCTTTGTTGTTTCCGTAATCTAGGCCATCCAGTGCTTCCCTCGTCAACCCAACCCAAGACTTATTCAATGAAGGTTTTAGTTCTCAAAATTTTATAGCAAGTATATTATCAACCAAAACTAGATATAAAAGAAAAGAAGGGAAGTCTTACAAGAAGTCCTTAGTATTCGAAAGATGATAAGGTGAGCAAAAACTAGGATGTAAAATATCTACGCTTGACTTAAACCAATCATCTCTTAGTTTCTCTTTCCTTGGCAGCGGCTAAGATGATCATACGAGGGTGTCTCTGTTTTCTAAGTGGGAGCTTGTGATATGTGTGTTATGGTGATGTTTTGGTTGCTATTTATAGCCAAATGGGGAGCTCCAGTAACTAATCCATTAGTTAGGGTTTTTAGGGGCATTTGGTTCAAATGGAACTACTTATCAACTAAATGGTACACATTTGGGACTTGCTAGATGTTTTGGGAAGAGCTAAAGCTCCTTGGTACTCGTCTAGGTTAGAGAGAAGAAAAGAAAAGTAGTACTTAAGGTTGACCATGTTTCCATAGGTTGTAGCAACATCAGCTTTTGAGAAGTTTATGGAGAAATATGATGGAGAAAGAGAGTGTCCATCGGTTTCTAAGGTGAGGGAAGGAACAAGATTGTACAAAGCATTAAATGGTAGGTGAAGTACAATAATAAGAGTTTGAATTGTGGGTTTGCAAGTGGAAAAACGTGGGTCTTGCATCAAGGGGGATTTTGTATTTGTATTGGGTACAAAGTGTAGAAGTTATTTTGTCATTGCTTTATTTGTGTAGAGTTGAAATGTATTATATGTAGCTTTGTGTTTAAAGAAATATTCAAGTAGTAGTAGCTTTTATAAATGTTTGTGTAAAGGGAAAATTAAACTTATAATTGTGTCGAAATCGTAGTGTGTGATATATTTAATGTGCGTAGCGAAACTCTTGATGAAACTTAACGTTGTTTCTTAATATAAAAATCCTAGTACGTAATGTAACAAATAGTAATTCAAGTAATACTTCATATGACGTCATTCATAAAATTTTTAAATTCATACACAATTACGCGTAATCAATCGGGAACATCAATAGACACACAAGTCTAACCCGAACTATCGCGTTTCACATAAATTAAATAGATTCAAAAATCACGTTTGTGACATTCGTAATCCCTTAAATTGAGTTTTGTCCTCAAAACTAGCACGTCGATGTCGTTGCAAAACAAGAGGTCAATTAAAAAAAAATTTATCTTCCTTTCATGGTGTTCAATGCGTTCGTTTTTCTTTAGTTTGTTGCTAATTAAAATTAATATATTCTTGTTAGGGTTAAAACGAACAAAAATTTCTTTCGACTTGTACATGGTTCTATAGCGTTCCCTAAGTCTTTTCTTGCATGTCAAATTTTTCTCGACGACGTCGGTTTTGTTTAGTGAATTTTCTCATTATTAACTTTCGCGTCGTCCCGCATATTACTTCCACTTTAAAGTGTCGCGTATTGTTATTTTTCGCCTAGATGGCTATATATCGCATATTTGAAAATCTCTCCACATAGTCTGATTAATCCCGTTCACATTAATCATCTACTTGGTAGTGATAAGTAGCGTATGCGTCAAGGTTTCTTGAATTGGTTTCCCAAAAAAAAATCTAAGACAATTGATTGTCCTAACACATGGTGGTCAAGACGTTTCTTCCTTTTATGTGACATTCAATATTAGATAATTTCGTTAGTTAATCAATTTAGTTTGCGTTCTTCTTGGTTTATCTCCTTTTTCATGGAGAGGAAAACGGGTGAACAATATATTTAAAATATATTTCTTTTGGATCCCTTCTATGAAGGAAATACATAATTTTTGTTTGTTCTATGAGTATGGTGTTTCGCTCAAACATCGTCGGGCAAAATAGATTCTTTTCCGGGTGGTTTCGGCATTCCAATTATATACAAAAGCATGTTTATCTTGACCCAATTGTTCGTTTACATAGGTTAAGTTACGGCGTTTTCTCAATATCCGTTAAATTTATGTTTTACTCAAATGACGTCTCGCTTCTTTACGTTAGTATTCATAATTTCCTTTAGATTTTTCCGACTCTAGTCTATTTGAGTTTAATTTTCGTCAAAAACAGGTGGTTCTCTTAGTATTTACGTGTCATAAACGCTTTTGTATGTAATAGTGGCGAAGAAAATACTTATACTAGGTTTACTCGTATCGCGTACTCGACGCTTTTACTTAAGATGGTATAAAGGTGTTCGACGTTCATAGCACATAATAAATTTTTCTTTTTCGAATATGGCAACTTGAATATATTTTTCTAGTACTAATTTGTTTCATTTTTAAGATGACTACTATGAGCATAGTCGCGTTCGACCACGATTATACGTAGTTGATCAGGCTACGTACGTCTCGGGACAAACGGTTGCATCCTCCTTTTCATCACAATTTGACTCTTTGAGGTTGTAATTATATATTGGTAGTCCATAGTGCATTCCGTTCGTTACCGTTGTTCACTTTCATAATCATCAAATTTGCGCATAGTTCATTTCATTTGTAACCATGGCTCACTTTTCACAATCAACAAATAATTCCCAAAATTTATTCATACTAGTTCTCGTCAAGTTTATCAATAGTTTTTGTTCTCCACATTGAGTTGGTCGTCAAACCAAGTTCTAAAACATTACATGGTAGTTCTTAACAAAAATATTTCACTATTAGTTACGGCGTTTGATTAATAATACCTTTATTAATCTTCTAACTTACATTATTTTGATTCTTATTATTCCCACTAATCTTTTAGTGAAAATTTACTTTATTTATTTCTAAAGAATATTTTGACATTTTCTAAAGAATATTTTTTTGACATTTTCTAAAGAATATTTTTTTAAAATCTTTTAGTGAAAATTTACTTTATTTATTTCTCTTCGATTGGTAAGAAAATATTGTTGAAGAAATCTTTTTCTTAAGTAAAATTTTTTGGCGGATGAATTTTTCCTCCGACACATGAAAAATAAAATCTTCTCGTTGGTTAAACAAAAGAGGCTTTAAAGATAAAAAAAACACGATATAATTGAAGACTTGGAGTACGGTTACATAATTAAGTTTCTTGGCGGTAACATCGACGGACGTCGAGTCACTTGATTTGCATAAAAGTAAAATAGTTCATAATAATTAAATTTCTACGCTTTATCCATGACGAGGGTAGAAACCCTTGGGTTGATACTTGAAGATTGCCGATGCATCTTTCTTGAAAGACAAACGATGTAAAACGTTGGTGGGGTATTGGACGCTCTTTGCCTTCGAGCTTCCTTCTTGGGCGATTTCAAGTATTTCTTGTCTTAAACGACATTCCTCCATGTAGCGTTCCTTCATATTCTTTTCATGGGACTTTACCGCTCGACAATCACCCTCCAAGTGCCCAAATTCATCGCAAAGCATGCAATTGTTAGCGCAACTACCTTTGTGGTGGTAGTCACACTTGCGGCAATATGGAAGGTTACCGAGATACTTCTTGTTCAAGATCGGAGTTGTTTTGGGCACATCCTCCTAGAAATTTGTCCTTGTACAACAAGTAGAGGGTGGTAAAGTTCTTCCTTGGTGAACACGTGGTGCTTTCCAGGAGTGATCCTTTGGTTTAGTCATAGGGTGAGGGTTAAACCTTTCGACACCTTGCTTCATGACGTTAAACCTTGAGTGATTCTTCAACATATAGCATCTCCTCTCATAAGGCCCTTTTCTTCCACTAACGGTATGATTTACCTTAGTTTTTGAAAGGGTCTTTCGAGGTCCAAAGGTGTTAACCAGAGTAGCACTTGTTTCCTTAGCTTTTTCGTAAACACTAGGATCCATGGTTCGGTCAACCGTGCGGATACTAGCTTCAAACGCATCAACGACCCTAATGGAATTTTGGTATCGACGAGTGATGACCTCTTTGAGGTCCTTGCAACCTTGTTCCGTCATTTCAAGTTTTCTGTGTACATTATCGCACAAACGATGTATATTTTGTTAGTTCTTTCATTGTTATCAATTCTTACGATTGTTCATATTTGACCAACTTTTCTCACAATTATCGTAATACAATTATCAAGGGATCGTATCATAAAATTCTTACATTTCATTCTTGAACTACGTTCCATACATAGTTTTGGAGCTTAGAGTACAAAATTTCATTCAACTAATGAATGGATTCTTTTAGTCTTGACAACATGTCATACATTTATTAAAAAACATCATACTTTTATTAGAAAGGCGAGAAAAACCTAAAGACCTAGATGTTGTAGGATTTCTTGAATTTGAGCATGATCCGCATCTTGCCTAGCCTCGGCATCATTGTTCCTCATTTGTAAGATTGCGATTTCGGACTCAGCAGCCTCAAGAGACTCTCGTAACTCGGCTATCACTAAGTCCTTGTCCTCATCTTGCGCGGTAATTAAATCCACATCACCCTCTACATCCTCCAGACGGCCTATCAGGTGTTTTGCATCGAATCCGAGTGCTTCTGAAGTAGGCTCGTCTTCTGGGGAAAGAGCAACATTAGGTGGTGGTGATGAAGAACGGTTTCTTTTTCTAGAAGTTTCAGGCATTGTTATAGGTATAAGAGTGGGGATTGGCATAGTGGTAGTAGTAGAAATATTTGCGACGATGGAAGGAAATCCCGTAGTGACATTTGGCATCATGACTGACGAATCTTGCTCATCATCCGAATTTATTGTGATTACGCCCCGGATGGGGGTAATTTCCTTGTTGGATTCGGATTGCAGAATGACAAACGGATTGAGAGGCATTTTTTTCCTTTTCGCCTGTCACCAAATGTAAAACGACGGTTATTTGATAGGTAAAAACGATGTATTTTTCTAAAGTTCTAAAAATAGAAATTAGTTGTATGATGTCTTGTAAATGTTCTTTTATTTAGAGTAAGTTCTCGTACATCGATCCATAAGTCTACTTAAATGTACAAGTAGTCCTTACACGGAAAACAATAAGTAAATCGTGGAATGTTAAAGTCCTCTAACATGCTCTTCCACATACTTATTATTTGTACTTTCTTTTAGTAGTGATTATGCATGGATGGATAAATACAATTATCTTTAATGAATTCTTTCATCAATTTAGGTCTATTACGACGTTAATTTTTGTGCAGTTTCCTCTTGTTAAACGTTTATTACTTGCAACTCGGATGAGTAAGTATGTTTTTGAGTTTTAGTCGGCTTACGGCTATTACATAGCCCGTACTAGTTCTTGTTCATTCAGAAGTCTTTCCTTAACTTAGTATTGCTAGTTCGTACACTTTCGACAATTTTTACACCTTGAAAAATTGTTAATTTGATTTAAACGAGTCGAGTACTAAAATTTTATCACAAAAATTTCATCGCAAGAATTGTTCCATATGTTTTTAATCCGTAATCGTTCAAAATGTTCAATTCGAGCAATTATTTAATTTTATTACAAGAATTTCTCTGATTTTGGAATATGTTCCGTTATACCTTATATGTTCATTTATCTTGCTCTTGTCTAGCGTTTTGCTCGCAATCTTAGATAAACTTTACAGTCATTGTTGTATAGTTATACCTTGTATTTAAGATCTCAATATACGCCCACATTTCGCATCTGGGGTTCTCAAATATCACGCAACGCGATAATCCCTTTGATGTATAAATTGGCGTAGTTGTTTAACCAAGGGTAAACTATAACACCCCCACAAATGCTATGTGCAACGGAATTACAACATTTGGGTGCTACGTAGTTATCATCACACATAAGCTATATTAAACGACTCAAAGAGACGTAAAAGTTTAAACATAAATTTAAGCATTATTAAAATCATACAAGTCTACAGTTTTCCAAATCCCAAGATAATACAAAACAGAGTTTGCGTTAGGTCCCCACTGAATCTCAACCCAAAAGTACATTTTTGCTCACATGACAGAATAATAAAAGAGTTTTAAGTTAAATAAGGGTGGAAAAACAAGTAGACCGCCAAGCCACAACAACTTCCATCCTCGCATGCTCCGCTGCTATCAACCTTGGTTACCTGAAACACATGCTTAAAACTGTCAACATAAAGGTTGAGCGAATCTATAGGTTTAGCAAATCATAAGTTGAACATAAGTACTAAAAACCAATCATGATCATTCAATAGAATTGTCGCGCAAACAATCTATTATTCAAGGATATGACAATTGTGTTTAAGCTCATGACCCTAATCCGTTAACTCAATCACCCGCGTAATAATTACCAGCGTGATTCAGATGAAACCAGTGCCCCTACTAAAGGCATTAGTTGCAATTATACCTTATCTCTTATCACAAATTATCCGTCCGCAGGGGGTATCAACGTACTAGCCCTCGTCTCGGATAGGGTAGTCAACCCCATAGTACTATCACTTTGTATAAGTGGCTATTTCCCCCTTCGCAAGGGCAAGACAATAGTTAATAGTTCATGAAATTAGGGCCTTTTGCAACTAGGTACTCAACACAATTTCAAGGCAACATTCGGGTCCAACAATCATTCATGACTTATGTTCATTTTCATTTAAATAGCATGTATCCCCCTCGCGGGTAAAAACATTTGAAATAAGTAAAGAGCGAGGCTATAGACTCACCTTGCGTAGTAGTAGTGGTTCTAGCGAATACATAACGAGAAATGTCACCGACGATGTGGATGCCCGGGTTAATCAAACACTTGACCTAAAAGTCAAAGTACGAAAACCAAATCAATACACCGCGTACATAATTGTACTAAACACACGCAATTCGAAACACTTAATGCTTATGAAAACTCACGCCAAAACCAAACAAGTAGTTGTTACTAGACTTATACCATTTATCAATGTTATTAAAGTTACTATCCATTTTACGGTTTCGCCGATACTTACCAAAAGTATGGGCTGTTTTCCTAGACTTATACCCTTTTATAAAATTTAGGAAAATTCTCAAAAATACCTTAAGACCTGTAGAAAACCCATTTTTAATCCCATTAAGAGTTTTCGCTTTTACGACCCGTTACTCAACACATTACTAAACCTACGTTTTTTGGACTGATTTTGCACATTGACCAAGTTTGACTCATTTAACCCATTTGAAATATACCATTGACCCATTTGTCACCTAAGTCTAAAAATAGACTCACAAATGCAGGTTTGAAACCAAAAATTAACTTTAAATCATTTACCAAACTCTATCTATGGTCCCCGGGATTTGACCCAAAACCAAACACAAATTCGGATTGTGTTGATTCTCATCTCCCGGTACACGAACTTTCAAAATATCATAACTTTTGACTCGTTTGGAGTCGTAAGCTCTACTTTATACCGAAACGAAGCTAAGACAAAGATCTACAACTACATCCTAACCACAAGACCTGTTTACAAAATTATTTTTACGAAAACACCTCAAACTTTCTGCCCAAAATCACCCATACCAAAATCATCCCAACGCTCGTTTTCAAACCCATTTATCGACACTAGGCATCAACCTAAGCACTCCTAATCATACTCAAACACTCTAATCAGTCCTAACACCCTAATAATCAAAATCATCATAAAACCCAAACACAAATTCAAGCATGCAATATGTTTAAACCATTCAAACACACCCAAAACATCAATCTAGACACAAACCCATGACACATTTCATCAAACACCTTGAACACACCCAACACCCCCCCCACATTTCGTGGCTTTTAGGGGCTGTGGAAGACCGATAACATAAAACCCATCTTATTTTATGGATTAATTAGCATTATAAACACATGAATTAAACAATAAACGGGTTTAATTTGATTAAAACATATTTTTGAAAAATCATAAATTTTTGAAAGATTTCATGGATGCATGTGTGTTTTTGTTAGTGGGATTTACTTACAAGGTGAATTGGAAGGTTGGTCTTTGCTTATTTTCTTCAAAATCAAGTTTTAAAAAAAATGGTGGTGGTTTATGGTGGTGGTATGGCCGGCGGCTTCAAGGAGAGGGGCGAGAGAGAACTTTCAATTTTGGAAGTGAAAAAATGAAGTGTGTGTGCACACATTTTTCTTTTTGTGAAAATTGGGAGGGTTAGTCTTGACAAATTGGCTATCTTTTGGCCTCTTAAATAAACGACACAACTTAGTAGCAGGAATTGACTAGTAGTTGGTTTTGAAAATTTACGGGATGTCGGGATTTGTAAAAATTACTTTCCAAAGGTTAAAACGCACACAAAACGATTATACATATGGTTCTGACTCGACTTAACACGTAACAGAAATAAAAATCTCGAAAAACTCAAATATCGATCAATCGATAATAAAATGTAAGTTTTGGGCATCCGTCGGTATCGTAGTCGTTATCGGTTCTTCTTAAATCGTCAAACGTTAAATTACGACAGTAAACGTTGGTTTCAACTTAAACCGTCAAATATATAACAAACGAAATTTCTTAAAAATTTCAGAAATATTCGTAAAATAGGATTAAATAAATGACGTTGGGCTCGGGATATCACATCCACAAGTGAGCCACAACTTAAGAGAGATGCTCATACTGAACAGCTCTTGAGACAATAACTTAGCATCATACGGCACTTTCACTGGTATTACATCCTCTCCTCCTTAAGGGAGCGACGTCCCGGCATTCTCCGGTTCTTATACTCGCATTTCGTACTACTAGAAAGATGAGGGTACTTCTAACTAAAGAGGTATTCACATTCCGATGCGGACTTCGGTTCACGTCTCGGATTCCATCACACCTTCGCGATGAGTATTATACCTTGTTTCAATCTCTTAACATCTCGATCCATGGTCTCCACTTCAATTTTCCAATTTCTTCCTACGGTTATCAAAACGTCTCTTCTCATAGCTCCTCGCGGTTAACAAGTGATTCTTAGTTTACACCATCTCTTCCGTAGCCTCTCGAATCCCTCCAAGTCCATTCAACTGACTTTTCCTTACTTCATTCTATCCAACTGGCGATCTACATTTTCATCCACAAAATGCTTCCAAATGTTGCAGCTTCAATGCTAATCATGGTACTACCAACGGCAAGTGTCAATCTCAACTACTATCAAAATCAATCACACACGCTCGGAGCACGTCTTCCAACGCTCGAATCGTCCTTTCACTTAGTCCATCATCTAATAAAAACAATTACTTCACAAAATAAAATCGCACGGGTCACACATAACCCCATCGAAAATGCTCAGAATATTCGATACGAAGTAATTAATACTAGTCATACAAAATCACCTTAATCGCAATATTATGTACATACAAACCTATTTCGTCAAAAACGAATTCATCGATACGGTAATCATTCGACGTATACATAACTCTCTCGAAAAAATCACAAACCAATCAAACCCAAAAGCCATTATGAAGCACATAAAGCCGTATCACGACATGTTTGCGAAATAGCCAAACCATGCCAAGTAAATAAGTTCAACCAAGTTAACTCATGCTTGCTAATCAGCCAAGCCATGATAAAATAAGAAATGTTGACATATTTCTCGGATGAGTCCAGTCAAATGAAAATTGCAAGTTAAAGAAGGTTCACGAGCTTGCTAGCTATGGATGCATATCCTAAACAAAGAATAAAATTCATACATACGTCATCGCAGGGTGCTCACCCACGGATTCATACCCAAAAGATATTACAAGAACACCATCTCACTTTCGTCTCAAACGTGGTCAAAATCTCAATAAGCATCATCGTTCACAGTAAAAAAAATATATTACACGGCACGTGTTCTCCATGATCGGACTTCATCGGACAATGTCGTCTCAAGTTCTCACAACTTACGATCACTCGACTAAATCACATACAACATAAATACATAAAGGACAAGGGTTCACCACAAAAACATCAACTATGGCTATCTATCGTTTAACCATCGATAATCAAGGATGGTTGAGTCGAGCAAAGACGATTCCTCACTTAAACGATCGAAGACGGCAATGGAATCTTCTTTCAACTACCGATGCACAGTTGGTAAACTTCAAGAGTTTATCGCATGTCATAAAACATATCAAAAGAACGAGAAAAGAAAATAAATAAGGCACGATGCGTTTGATGTAGGAGAAGTCTTCGTCATTCCCCTCAGAGTCACTTGAACTCTGATTTCCTCTACTTTGGCAGTCTTCTATTCTTGTTTAAAATTTCTTCTCAGTGTCGGTACGAGTCCCTTTGGTATTTCATCAACACCCTAACGATTTTGATAAATTTCACACGTTACACACACACATAAAAACATTTTCCAAAATTACTCGGTCACAGTGACTTACTAAGTCAACGCCAAACAAAAAGAAATGATTTCAAAGAACACAAGAAAATTCAAAAATTTTCTTTAAGAATAAAAGAAATTACGACTACTTGCAAAAATGATCCACCATTTTAAAAAGAAACGTTCTCATCCAAACGTTTATCCAAACACTACAAGTTTCAAGATGACCAATTTGTTTGACACGATAGTGCCCTTCCTAAACTATGCATAATTAGCTAGATCATGCATACTTAAGGGTCAAGCAACGACAATTAACAAAACAGGACTCCTCCCGAATTATGCATAGTTAGCTAAGCTGTGCATAATTAAGGATCGAGTGATGACACAAACATTTTTAATTACATACCAAATATGACTACGAAAGTTTTCGACCTAATCTTCAAAATAATAAACCATTTGAAATGAAATTTGAAATGGGAAAATATTGTTACCATCGTTTTAAGAAACACATCAAACATTTTTCGTCTACTTTGGAAACATACATTACTTTGCCTATTTATGAGAAAAAATGAATAAATAATTAAGTAAATAAATCGACACCATTTACATTTGGTTAAACGAAACATTTCACATTCATACATATTTTCAAAATAGACTACTCACAAAATAACGGTAAGGTGGTTCATGATTAAAGATCATTGCAAGCACAACAAGTAATAAAATCAAAAATCAATGAGATCGAACGAGGTAAACGATTAATATAATTTCCAACTATAATTAACTATATTAGAAATGAAAATACTTCAAACATATGACAAAAGTCTTGGGATAACAACAGCGATCTACGAATACATGGAGTAAAAAATTGAATATCAACACAAGCGTCAAAAATAAAACAACAATCATAATTCCCATCATCTCGAGTTGAACAAACATTCCACCAAGGGTAAACGGGGAGAGGAGAATAATCACTTGGTCGAATAGAAACAATTTCACCAGGAAGGTCGAGTTCTTTCACCTCTACTATTCGGTAAAGCGGCTTCGCCTCCTCGCTTTTGTTCAATATAAATAAATAACCAATTTAATGAAGATTTATAGCATCATTCAAGTAAATACAGAATTTTAGGTTCCATTAACCGTAAGAAGAAAAGTCACAACGTCCATGAATAGGACAAAATATACCGGGTGACATACCCTCATCATCAAGTCCTAGCGAAATAGTACTTTTAAAATAAATATAATAATAATAGTTTCATATCATGGAAAATATTAAAATGAACAGTCACATGACGACTCAAGTTTAGATATAGACTCATAAAATCAAAGAAGGGATGTCGGACGATCAAACCATCGTGACTCAAAACATTATATATACATCTTTATTAAATAATATACAAGTAGGCGTGTGTTGTATAATCCAGTTGCGTATAATAATTAGTGTTACCTTGTACATTGTAAAACCGAACATTTACACATTTTTAATTTGTGTTACCCCATTAAAGATTTCAGACCTTTCATGTTTCAATCTATACAAAGTTTTTATTTCTAGAAAAATTACAATCTCTAGGTAATTATTAACATTAGTAGATGCGGTGACTCGGTTATCATAATTGACAAATTATTAGGTTTGAAAATCTACATACTTGTGTCAAATCTCATTAATGTCCATATCTTAAGTACCAAAAACGTACATAGTAAGAATTCTCAAAGTTTTACGTTATTACGACATATCTTATTACGTATATACAAATATCCAAAATAACTCAATCTAGTCCAATTAACTCTTAAAAATCAACCTTTGACTTTTTATTGTACATAAGTCTTCCTTAAAACTGATTTGCTAAATCATATTCGCGCAATTCGACTTAAATGATAAAGAGGTTTCACGTAGTATTATCTAGGGCAACTTACTGATTTTAGTCGACACTTGAATCTCGATGATAATAATAAAATAATAAATAACTAAGATGCTTATTTCAATAATTCAAAGATATATAAATTAAACTTTTAATCATTAGCCCATTATCAAGTGATTTTAAAATTAACACATCTCGCAGCGGAATAAAACAAAAGATTTTTCAAACGATTTTAAACAAGCATCATCGAATTATGCATAGTGATTCTCTATAACGACAATTTAATAAACAAATGATTTCCAATGACGTTCCATCAATGTTTAAAATTTTATTTCAAGCATTATAATTTCTTACTTAAGGTGTATATTCCGATTTTATCCCATTTTATTCACTACAACAAGTAACGTGTTCTAGTTTACACCAATTCATACGTAAACATAACCTTATGTTTAAAATAAAACAAATTTTACAAAGTTTCTAGCTCCAAAATACGTGGTAAATTTTTCTACTCATGTTCTATATTACAAAATATGCCCAAAGTTTGCTACATTAACCCGAAAATTAATTCATACTAAATCCAAGTTACATATACTCAATAGTCATATCGTAAATTCATTTATAACTCTGGTTCTCAAATTTAATTAAACAAGTTCTTAACAAATTCATCACAAACTTCTAGTATTAAATTATTAATATATGAAAACAAGGGTTTTACGAGTAATATAGATTACTTATTAAGATATACCATCCAAAGTTAAAAGAAAAATAATTTCACTTTATCCATTTCTTCTCTACACTTATTTTTACTTGTTACAAGACACATCATAAGTCCCTTTTTTTATCCAAAAGTTTCATCCGCCAAGTATTAAATATGTAAAACACTTTATGTTTAACTCATTCAATCAACAAAGTTTAGTGCTTACTTAACTCACACAAATGTCGGACCTCGTCATATATACTATCAAATTCAAAATAATGAAACAACAAAAAATAAATGAAATAAACGAAGCGAGAATACGTATGTCAACTAAGTGTTGTTATCGGCCTCGGATGAGTCTCGAAATCGTACTCCACAAAATTAACACAAAAACAAACCAAATTCCAAGTTATCGCGATTGATCACAATGCTAGTCTATTTTAAAACACATCTTAAAATTCAAGTAGAATAGTAAACAATGATTAAATGGCGACGCGCCTCAACCACGTTTCATAATATACACACGTGATTCGTCGCTACGATGTACGTATCGTTGATTATACTTCGTCTATATTATAGTTACGCCAATTAACATATCAAACCCATAAGGAATAAAGAAAAATAAAGTAATACGTAAGTAAATTACGTTTCAAAAGAAAATGTCCAAAATGACACATCACGGTGCGATAACGACAATCAAGATCAATCTAGTCAGTATACAATATGTTACGAAGCGTTATTTACGTATCTAGAGTATCAAACGAGGTTCATATTCGGTTACCCGAACAATAAATTAATTATCAAGAATGATAATTTGCGGTGAGGCCGAATTCTCAACAAAACCGCATTATAACATGTACGATAATCACTCAAGGACCATTGCTTCACGTGCAATTCCTTTAAATACCATAGTATATACGTATTTATACATAAAATCATTCCTACATACACGTCGGATTACAACGCAGTGTTGCCATGTAATGCAATGTAGCCCGTTATGCCAAATACA
This sequence comes from Glebionis coronaria, assembly GCA_025667525.1. Taxonomy (NCBI): domain Eukaryota; kingdom Viridiplantae; phylum Streptophyta; class Magnoliopsida; order Asterales; family Asteraceae; genus Glebionis; species Glebionis coronaria. The sequence continues at coordinate 447,790,938 of CM046874.1, forward strand.
TGCAACCTATAAGATAATCTTACAAGAATTTGCAAATTACGATGATAAGTACCCAACGTACATAATAATATATCTCAATATATATCATAGTATTTACTTACTAAATACTATAGAATTTATGTCAGTTTTGAGGGATACATCTAAAATATAAAGCAATGCTAAAGAATTCTTACCGGAGCCATGCAGGATAGTTGTGTGCTTGGACAATTTCTTACGACACCAAAAGTTATAGTTTAGGATTTTTCAAAATGACCTAGTTCTCTATAACTCATGGCTCTGATTACCAATCTATAACACCCCCACAAATGCTATGCGCAGCGGAATTACAACATTTGGGTGCTACATAGTTATCATCACACATAAGCTATATTAAACGACTCAAAGAGACGTAAAAGTTTAAACATAAATTTAAGCATTATTAAAATCATACAAGTCTACAGTTTTCCAAATCCCAAGATAATACAAAACAGAGTTTGCGTTAGGTCCCCACTGAATCTCTACCCAAAAGTATATTTTTGCTCACATGACAGAATAATAAAAGAGTTTTAAGTTAAATAAGGGTGGAAAAACAAGTAGACCGCCAAGCCACAACAACTTCCATCCTCGCATGCTCCGCTGCTATCAACCTTGGTTACCTGAAACACATGCTTAAAACTGTCAACACAAAGGTTGAGCGAATATATAGGTTTATCAAATCATAAGTTGAACATAAGTACTAAAAACCAATCATGATCATTCAATAGCATTGTCGCGCAAACAATCTATTATTCAAGGATATGACAATTGTGTTTAAGCTCATGAAACTAATCCGTTAACTCAATCACCCGCGTAATAATTACCGGCGTGATTCAGATGAAACCAGTGCCCCTACTAAAGGCATTAGTTGCAATTATACCTTATCTCTTATCACAAATTATCCGTCCGCAGGGGGTATCAACGTACTAGCCCTCGTCTCGGATATGGTAGTCAACCCCATACTACTATCACTTTGTATAAGCGGCTATTTTCCCCTTCGCAAGGGCAAGACAATAGTTAATAGTTCATGAAATTAGGGCCTTTTGCAACTAGGTACTCAACACAATTTCAAGGCAACATTCGAGTCCAACAATCATTCATGACTTATGTTCATTTTCAATTAAATAGCATGTATCCCCCTCGCGGGTAAAAACATTTGAAATAACTAAAGAGCGAGGCTATAGACTCACCTTGCGTAGTAGTAGTGGTTCTAGCGAAGACGTAACGAGAAATGTCACCGACGATGTGGATGCCCGAGATATTCAAACACTTGACCTAAAAGTCAAAGTACGAAAACCAAATCAATACACCGCGTACATAATTGTACTAAACACACGCAATTCGAAACACTTAATGCTTATGAAAACTCACGCCAAAACCAAACAAGTAGTTGTTACTAGACTTATACCATTTATCAATGTTATTAAAGTTACTATCCATTTTACGGTTTCGCCGATACTTGCCAAAAGTATGGGCTGTTTTCCTAGACTTATACGCTTTTATAAAATTTGGGAAAATTCTCAAAAATACCTTAAGACCTGTAGAAAACCCATTTTTAATCCCATTAAAAGTTTTCGCTTTTACGACCCGTTACTCAACACATTACTAAACCTACGTTTTTCGGACTGATTTTGCACATTGACCAAGTTTGACTCATTTGACCCATTTGAAATATACCATTGACCCATTTGTCACCTAGGTATAAAAATAGACTCTCAAATGCAGGTTTGAAACCAAAAATTAACTTTAAATCATTTACCAAACTCTATCTATGGTCCCCGGGATTTGACCCAAAACCAAACACAAATTCGGATTGTGTTGATTCTCATCTCCCGGTACACGAACTCTCAAAATATCATAACTTTTGACTCGTTTGGAGTCGTAAGCTCTAATTTATACCGAAAAGAAGCTAAGACAAAGCTCTACAACTACATCCTAACCACAAGACCTGTTTACAAAATAATTTTTACGAAAACACCTCAAACTTTCTGCCCAAAATCACCCATACCAAAATCATCCCAACGCTCGTTTTCAAACCCATTTATCGACACTAGGCATCAACCTAAGCACTCCTAATCATACTCAAACACTATAATCAGTCCTAACACCCTAATAATCAAAATCATCATAAAACCCAAACACAAATTCAAGCATGCAATATGTTTAAACCATTCAAACACACCCAAAATATCAATCTAGACACAAACCCATGACACATTTCATCAAACACCTTGAACACACCCAACACCCCCCCCCCCCACATTTCGTGGCTTTTAGGGGCTGTGGAAGACCGATAACATAAAACCCATCTTATTTTATGGATTAATTAGCATTATAAACACATGAATTAAACAATAAACGGGTTTAATTTGATTAAAACATGTTTTTGAAAAATCATAAATTTTTGAAAGATTTCATGGATGCATGTGTGTTTTTGTTAGTGGGATTTACTTACAAGGTGAATTGGAAGGTTGGTCTTTGCTTATTTTCTTCAAAATCAAGTTTTAAAAAAAATGGTGGTGGTTTATGGTGGTGGTATGGCCGGCGGCTTCAAGGAGAGGGGAGAGAGAGAACTTTCAATTTTGGAAGTGAAAAATGAAGTGTGTGTGCACACATTTTTCTTTTTGTGAAAATTGAGAGGGTTAGTCTTGACAAATTGGCTATCTTTTGGCCTCTTAAATAAACGACACAACTTAGTAGCGGGAATTGACTAGTAGTTGGTTTTGAAAATTTACGGGATGTCGGGATTTGTAAAAATTACTTTCCAAAGGTTAAAACGCACACAAAACGATTATACATATGGTTCCGACTCGACTTAACACGTAATAGAAATAAAAATCTCGAAAAACTCAAATATCGATCAATCGATAATAAAATGTAAGTTTTGGGCATCCGTCGGTATCATAGTCGTTATCGGTTCTTCTTAAATCGTCAAACGTTAAATTACGACCGTAAACGTTGGTTTCAACTTAAACCGTCAAATATATAACAAACGAAATTTCTTAAAAATTTCAAAAATATTCGTAAAATAGGATTAAATAAATGACGTTGGGCTCGGGATATCACATCCACAGGTGAGCCACAACTTAAGAGAGATGCTCATACTGAACAGCTCTTGAGACAATAACTTAGCATCATACGGCACTTTCACTGGTATTACATAAACCCTTTAATTTATATCGATATCGTAACTTCAAAATCTATAATAAATTCGTGATAACTTAGTCGCAACCAATGGACTAATAAAAACTTTGATTCGTCTTTGCGTAATTTATTTCCAATAAAAAATTTCTTCCGTAACCATTTGACTTACGCGTCTGCGTATTTATGGATAGTTCATATATCGCGAAATTTATTCGTTCTTTGAATTGTAGTATTCTTTGGAGCATTAGAAGAGTAATACTTGTAATAAGTGTTTTATCGTCATATTTCATCTTAAATAGTGACGTCATCGTCGTTCCTCGGTCGTGCTCAATATAATAATTTGATATGATAACTTACGCATTCAATTTCTATTTCAACACCGTTAATTAATGTAGGTCACTTTTCCTCAACCGAGTCTATTATAAATATTTAGTGGAGTAACAATTTACCGAACCTAATAAATAGTTGCTCCTCTTGACATTTATAATAGCATCGCTTGATTCAAGTATTACTACCAATTAACATAGTACCAAAAACATGGTAAATAAATATATTCATATAGTTTTCGTTCTAGGAATCATGGCGATATTTTTAATTCGGCGTACAGTGATATGAAACACAAAACGTTACGATAGTCGATAATAGTTCCGTGGACTATCTAAAATATGTTGAGCATAAGTATGCGTACGTTTAATCTCAAAGGAAAAAATATATATATATATATATATATATATATATATATATATATATATATATATATATATATATATATATATATATATATATATATATATATATATATATATATATATATATATATATATATATATATATATATATATATATATATATATATATATATATATATATATATATATATATATATATATATATATATATATATATATATATATATATGGCACAAACCATTCAAATAAATATGGCACAAACCATTTAAATAAATATGGCACAAACCATTCAAATGAATATGGCACAAACCATTTGCGTATCGTAACAATCCATACAAGGATGTTAGGCATTTTATTTCAACTTAAAAATCGTTTTATTACATATCCCTATGGGTATCATTCAAACACGGGAAGGGGGATACCTAATGATAATAGCACGTAGCAATCAAACTCAAAACTTAGCTTGCAAAAATCATAAACTATTTCAAGTCACAACTTACTTGTATCGAAGACGTGGAGTGAAGTGGTTCTTGGTGATTTTTGAGAGTTAGTTATAGTATAAGATTATTTCTCAAACAATTAAATTTTTGACTCACGTTTATAAAAATAGTTTTGTAACATAACCTAGTTCTCTATAACCTGGCTCTGATACCAATCTGTCACACCTCCAATTTATCAGAGTAATACAACACAATGGGGTGCGACGGTCATGACTATCACAAGACATAGATACAAAGAACGACTATTTAAAAGCCGTTTAATTTAATTAAAAGCATAAAACTTGTTTCGGAGGCGAATTTACATAAGATCATAATAAAACATTGTTTCAAAAGACTTTAACATTGATCCAAATATCCATACACTAGTCACGACCATTTTTATTAAAAATCTCCCATGCATAACCACGTCACTCCTCCGTCTTAATACCTGAGAAAAACATTGCTAAAGCGTCAACACAAAGGTTGGTGAGTTCATAGGTTTAAGTTTAAATAGTGTGATGAACCATAAGATTTTCCAAGGCAACCGGCATATAATCTTATAACAAATACAAGATTATAATCAAAAGTATACGTTTTAATCACCTACGCCTAAGCTCGTGACACCGAAGCGTTAACCTAAACCAACAAGATATAATAAGAGCCCGAGCAAATGCCTATCCCGAAGCATTTGTAAATCCTCAAATGTAAGTGTATCCAACTTTGGCCACACAACCAAATTAGATAGGGAGGTTAATCCCGATAGATCTATCCATAACATTCACGCTTACACAAAGTAATTAACGACTTGTGCTAACCTTTTTGCTACTAGCAAAGTTCGATGTTCTTCAAAGACTTGTGCTAACCTTTTTGCTACGACAAAGGGGGAGAAATTATAGTGATAAACTCGTTAATAATTTGTTATTTTGTGTTTCTACGTAAATGGGTTTATTGTTTTTGTAATCAAAAAGGGGAAGATTGTTAATGCAAGTGATGCCTAAAAACATTATTAGTGTTAACTAATCTTTCTTAGTTTTGATCACAACTAACCATACAACACATTTAGTAGAAAACACAAAACAAATTATTTAACTAACACTATCATCAAGGTAATAATCATATCACTAACCTTTCTTAATCATACTTAGTGATCATCAAAATGATTATCCTTAAAACTCACTTTTGTTAATATGACAAAAGACTTTTTAATAAACTTTCTTTTTTAGAAAATGTTTTATTAAAATGGAAAATGAAAATTTGAAAATGGCATATTCCATATGCTATTAGAATATCCTTTGAAGGCTTCAAATACCTCAGATATTCCTACCCCACTAAAAGACAAAAAACGGAGCGTACTCTAGTGGCGGTACCTTAAGTAGCTACGCGGTTCCTTAGCGATATGGAACCGCCGGGCTAGATAAGGTACCGCACCCAGATAGCCGTTATATATCCGTTATACTTTGTCTCCTTTAAATAGTGGGTCAAATCTCATTTTCCAATAAGCCTCTTGGACGTTTTTCTCAGCCCCTTTCTATTTTCTATAGCATAATCATTAGTAAATGATCACTTAAAGTGTTAAGGATGTTTACATATGATTATCCTCTTGATCCCCTCCTTTACCTTGTCCAATGAGAAGATCACTCACTCACTAGTGTTGTGATAAAGATGAATCAATGAGCTAGTCATATTCATCATGATACCCTTTTTGTTTTAGGTTTATCCATTGTATTTATGAATACTTGGACTAGTTGTGTTCGTCCAAGTTATTTGTGCGTACTTGTATTTGTTGTGTACATCCATTGCATATGTGTTTGCTTGGATTTGTGTTGTGTAAATCCAAGCTACATGTGTGTACTTGGATAAGTCTAGTTGAGTTGTAATAGATTTGATTAGTAGTTCTCACTAAACTATAAAGTGATGTGGTTGTGTCTTGTGAGTTCTCACTAAACTTGAAAGTGATTAGTAGTTGTGTTGTGTGAAGTTCTCACTTAGCTTCAAAGTGAAGAGTCGTGAAGATTGGTTCTAGCTTTGGATTAGAACTCGACATCTAGCCTTGTGTCGTTAAATGGTGAAGTAGGAAACGTCGTGAAGATTGGTTCTACCTTAAGATTAGAACTCGACATCTAGCCTTGTGTCGTTAAACTGTGAAGTAGGCAACGTTGTGTAGATTGGTCCTAGCTAAAGATTAGGTCTCGACATTTAGCTTAGTGTCGGAAAATAATGTAAGCGACGATGTAAGGTTTTCTCCGCCAAGAAGGGAGCTTGTGGATATAGTGGAAATCTCGAGTAGGTGTACTCGATGAGTGGAGTAGAAACGAGGATAGAGCCTCGTTGTCGAACCACTATAAATCTTGGTGTCATCCAACTAGGTTGTCTCCTTCCTTACTCTTTAGTTATTTCATTATCATTACACTTACCTATTATCTTTGCTAGTGCATTTGAATTGAACCTAATCATTATTCAACTTAGCTTCAAGCAAAAGATAGTTTTGATACCAACCAAATTGAAAGTAATTTTAATTTGGTTGCCAACCGAAGAGAAACTATTCAACCCCCCCCCCCCTCTAGTTTCTACAACCCCGATATTCACCAAATAACGAAGAAATTTTGCGATTTTAACAAAATAAAATAAACCAAATCACTACCACAACTATCTAGATGATTTGTTTACCAACTTTTACCATAAAAAACACGAAAAAATTTCAAGATTTGAGATTTATTATCCTTAAAACACCAAACCCAACAAAAAACTAAAAAATAACACAAATCAAACCTTAAATCATCCCATGGCTCTTGATACCAATTGTAGAAAAGTGATAATCTTATAACTAATTAAGAGGGTTGTTGTTATTCTAGAGAGAGAAATTAGAGAGAGAAAGAAAGAAACTTGTATTAATGTGAGAAATGTAAAAGTGACCAACACCCCTTTCTATGGTGGAAAGGGGTTTATATACCCAAGTCCTTAAGTGGACTTGGGCCTCCGGCCCATGAACATGCTCATGGGTTGGGCTAAACATAAATATTACTTAACAATACTACGAGCCTATAACTATATTGCTGGAGTGACCGAGACTTTCTTTATACGAAAAACGTATTTCCAACAATTATAAAAATGGGTTCCACGATCGCTTATAATAGCACGAGGGGTTCCAAACTGAGAGAACAGTTGCTTCAAAAACTTCACTACCACACGAGCATCATTAGTAGGTAAAGCCTTAGCTTCCACCCACTTAGAAAGGTAGTCGACGACGACGAGGATATACTTGTTGCCATGAGACGATGGGAACGGCCCCATAAAGTCTATGCCCCAAATGTCGAAAATCTCACACACTTGAATTATATTTTGCGGCATTTCATCACGTTGAGACGATTTTCCTTGACGTTGGCACGAACCACATGACTTCACAAGTGTGTGTTCATCACGATAGATCGTAGGCCAAAAGAAGCCGGCATCGAACACTTTCTTAGCCGTGAGATTAGTTGTAACACCCGATTTTGATAATGGAAATGTCACACGTAATTATGGCGTGTCATCAAAGCATACAAGGAAAAATGTCTAAACATTACATGACCATAAAAGGAAAATACCGGAATCAAACATCGGTAGTCCAAAAGTAAGCTCATCACACACAAACATAAGTATAGTAAAGGAAAGGACTAAACAATGTCCATAGCAAATGTATCAAAAGAAAGGAAATGCATAAAGTAAAGAAGGCTAGAAAGCTTCCAGTCCATATGCACGTACTCTTAAAGTCTACGAGCGTCCCAGAGTACTTGCCTTTTTGGGAACATAGAAAAGGAAAACGGCTGAGCAATATGCTCGGTGCACGGATGTACAATAAAGCATGAATAGGATAAGCATATAACATATAACAGCGGAAGAAACTAAGTCCCGAGTAACCTGGTTTAGTCTTGATAAAACTGGTTTTATAGTTTGAAAAGCCTTATGTTTATCTTGTAAAAATAGTTTATCATATTTTACCATTAGCCAATATAGGTCATGAAAATCCACCGTGCATTAATACTTGGAAGGGTGACCTCATCATTCAAATTAGAGGGGCTGCCTCTAATTTAATATACTGGTTTTGGGTAGGAGGGATCAGCTCCTTGTGAAGGATGCAAGGCACACACCACATTCACCATGAAATCCTGACTGAAAACATGTAACTAGGATGCACCCATACGCCCCACATGATAAATATAAAAATATGGCCAAAAGCTGAAGGGACGCCACGAGCAATCACTCCGCCGTGGTGAAGTCATAACATAAGTGCCTCTAATGTTATGGTTATGGTACCTCCATAACTAGGTGAAACTGGTCATGCATGTATATGGCTATAGGTATTCTAAATTAAACATAAGCAATTCAAACACATAACTTATACTACGGGAAAACATTTGGCTGCATACGGGGAATCCTAATATGGAAAGAATGTCCATACTGAAAGGACGGGAATCCGTACTGTGACAATCTAACATTTTCAGGTAGTAAAATATTTTCTCGTATAATATTTTGAAACTTATTTTTGTGTTGGTTGACGAACTCACAATTTACGGATTTAAATTTGGGCTTACGTGCATAATTTGGCGTCTTTTACGACTAAACCGGAAACCTTAGGATTACGTATTTACGTTTTTGAACTCCGTTTTTGATGAGACAATTTTTATTGGATTCGTTTTGTGACGGTGATTCATAATTTATAAAAATGTTTTTCGTAAAACGACCCGAGGGCACGCAAATCGAGAAAACTAGAATCGAGAAATACCCGTAAACTAGTGAGATGGGACAAAACACTTTGTCCCACCCCACTAGCTTAATGGGACGGCATAACTTGACACCACAACACAAGGTGGCATCAAGTTTAACTTACACATTACAAGTGTAAGCTAGCTTACACATTATGCTTTACCATACCACTTAACACACCAAAACTAGCTACTTGTTTCATTCCATCACTTCTCACATGCAAAACCAACATCAAACTCTCTCAACTCCTCCCTCTTGCCGTCCCAAATAAGCCAACAAACACCCTCTTTGATATTTTCTAGCCATAAACCACATGTTTACTAGTCCTATTAAGGTGTTCTCTTGAAGCCTTGATCATTTGGTGGCCATATTAACATCTTTGGAGGTGATTTGCTTGTGTCCTAGGGCTGATTTTCCAACCTATGTTCTTGATATTTGATGGTCTTGGAGATACTTGTTGTGTTCATCAAGTTCTTGTCTTCCTAAAACAAGCAATCCACTTGGATTGGTTTCCGTGACCGAAGCACGCCCGTAGCCGATAATCCGCCTTTCATTAACAACGTGAGTTCATAGCCTCGCACTCTTTTAAATGTTTTATAAAATGATTTGTAAACCCACGAGGGAGATAACATGCTAGATTTTTATAAAAATAGAACACAAGTAGTCCCGATTGTATGCTTAATGATATGGACCCGAATGATGCTATGACCCTATATTCGAGACTAAAAGGATTATTAGTAGTTAGGTTATGTCACTTAAAGTCCCATTAGCATGAATTGTGAACTACCGGGATTTGGTAGACGCTTATGCATTTGATAGTACTATTTGGGGACGATCACCCCAGTTCGCGCCTTGACGGTTGATCCCCGTCGTACCACATTGATTGGTAAGCGAATTTATGTATGAGAAGATTCCATAGCGTGATTTTTGTGACGACACGCTAACTTAGATGGGCAAATTGTTTGTCGGGTTCGCGGCTCGCTGTTTTCATAGTAAGGTAACAATGTCATGCGGCTAATAATAATCCTAAAACCTATATACAATACGATACGACGCTATTAACGATGAATATATTACCTATCATGGTAATATAGAGACTACGGTCTCATGGACGGTTTAAGATGTATGCTTGATTTATATATTGCCTGACTAGCAATATGAGGACTTACTTCCGATATTATACTTGTATTCTGATTTTAAATGATTGTTTTATATAACGGTTTCTATTAAACTCTATGAATTCACTCGGCGTTCGCTGATATGATTTTCGCATGTTTTTATCTCAGGTGCTTGAAGGTAATCCGGATGGAGATCGACTGTGATGGCCCACATAATATTAAAAATGTTCATTCGATCTACGTTTTGTAAACTTAATGACCTGTATAATTTGGGACCTGTTGTACGCTTTTAAACTTTTTATCGAATGAATGTATGTTAAACCTTGAACAACCATTTTTATGTGTTGTCTATGATTGGAGTTATTGTGCTATCCCGTAACACTCTGAAAGACCCTTCCGTTGTACCGATACGAAAAATGAGAGTGTTACAGTTTGGTATCAGAGCTCTCGTTATAGAGAACAAAAGATTTTAAAAACCAAGGTTTTGAACAAAACTTTTTAAAATCTTTTGACAAGGAACATTTGAGAAAATATTTGAAAAATCTTTTGACTATAACGGTGCCAGAGATCTCCGACGTTACCAACAAGCCCTATTGAGAAGATATATATTTTTATATATATAATTTAATTTATATATATGTATATATCGTGATTTCATTATGTAATTGTTTAACTAGTATGTTATCCTAATACGAGATATATATATATAAATGCAGATTGTCATGGCTGACCCTAATATTCCTGTAGAAAACCATGCTATTCCCGAACCTAATATAGAAGATGATCCTTATTTAGACTTAGTAGATTATGATATCGATGATGAGGAGGAACCATTTGAGGATCCCGAGGCCGAGTTAGGACTAGGAGATCAGATTTCCCGTCAGGTTGACTTGGTAGAGAATGAGATTGAGAATGTGGATATTGAGAATGATGAGGAGATTGGGTTAGATAATTTAGATGACGAGATTGACGACGAGGATGTCGAGGAGGATGTAGGTATAGATGTTGAGGTTGATGACGATGAGGAAGCTGAGCTTATTTATCCGTATGATGTTCCAGAGGGCGAGCCTTTTCCCCCACCAGTTTGTTTGTCTGATTCTGAGGAGGAGTTACCTAGGGATGAAATGTCTGAATCTTCTGAATCTGATTCTGAATCAGAGGAGGATGAGGATGATGATGCACCTGACGGTACTGATGGTATTGCTACTCGTAGATGTGAGATAGGAGAGTCGTCTAGTGCTCGAGAGGCTACTCATATTGATGGTCTTGCACCATGGGCGTTGAGACGTGATCTAGATGCTTCCCGTGTTAAGAGTTGTGTGACAGAGGTTGGATTAGGTGTTGTTCAGACTCAGGTTGCTTATTTGGAGTCGAAGACTAAGGTTGGTGAGAAAGAGCAGGAATTGCTTAGTTTGGATTTGAGTGATGTAGAACGTGGTTTGAATGAGGCTTTTAGGAGGTTATCGGTGTTGGAAAGTGGTGAGTATGCTGCTATGAAAAGAAAGGTGAATACTATGGAGATTTAGTTGAGTGTGGCTCGTGCGATGCGTGAGAAAGCTGAGAAGGAGTTGAATATATCCGTGGGTTGGAATAGTAGATTTTATGCTGACATGGTTGAAAGAGGAGTAATCCGTAAGCGCCCAGCTGAAGATGTGTCTAGTGATCGTCCGACGAAGATTCAGAAGACGATGGATGATGGACCATCTGGCGGTTCTCAGTAGACCAGTCTGTATTTTGTAGTGACCTTTATATCTTTTGTGCTTTTGTAGCTTTGACTGAACCGACTTGTTAGTAATAGACTTGGCAAGAATTTTGAGTGTATATAGTGTTAGAACGTTGATATGGGATGTAACTAAGACAATACTTTTGTTTCAGATCGAATGAAATATGTATCTTGTCTTGAATTCCATATTGTGCCTTATTTGTATCTTGATAATGAATTCGATCCATATTATATGAATCCTTTGTTGGATGAATGCTTAATACTTTGAAATTGTGGAATTATAGAACTATGCCGCCCAAGAAGGCTGTGACTGAGGATGATGTACGTAGGATTATTACGGAGCAAGTAACCGCATCTATGACTGAATTTATGGCAAATGCTAGAAATGAAGCTGGCGGTAGTGGAGCTGGCGGTAGTGGAGCTGGCAGTAGTGGAGCTGGCAGTAGTGGAGCTGGCGGTAGTGGAGCTGGCGGTAGTGGAGCTGGCGGTAGTGGAATTGGCGGTACTAATGTGAATGTGAATGCTAATAATGTGAATGCTAATGCTGGAGGAAATGTAGGAGGACTTGGAACTAATGCACCTGAAGTTGGTGGCTGTACTTATGTGACGTTTATGAAGTGTGAACCTCTACCTTTTAATGGAACTGAAGGTGCTGTAGGACTAAGCTAGTGGATTGAAAAGATTGAATCGGTGTTTAGGATTAGTAAGTGTAAGGAGGAAGATAAGGTGACTTTTGCTATGGCTACTCTTAAAGGTCGTGCGTTGACTTGGTGGAACGGGAGAATTGCTTTCATGGGTCTTGATGCTGCTAATGCTACTCCTTGGGCTGAAATCAAGAAGTGGATGACTTTGGAGTTTTGTCCTCGTAGTGTGATCATTAGGTTAGAACAAGAGTTGATTCATTTGAGAATGAAAGGTGTGGACATTGATAGTTACACGAACCGATTCCATGAGTTGGCCTTGCTATGTCCTCGATTGGTTGTACCCGAAGAGATCCGAATTGAGCAATATATTAAAGGGTTGACCAGGAATATCCGGGGGGACGTGACATCATCGAAACCACTGACCATTGATGATGCTGTTCGAATGGCTTACCAACTCATTGGACAGATAATTCAGGATAAGGAAGATGAAGCCCGTGTAGGTGAGAAAAGAAAGGGAGACGGTGATCGTGTAGATAGAGGTGATAATAGGAAGAATTTCAATCGCCGTCAGAACCAGAGAAAGGGGAATGCAAATGCTCTTACCAACAATGCACCGCGCAACGATGATAGATGTCCTAAGTGTGGCAACAAGAGGCATGCTGGCGACTGCTGGAAGTGCCGAAATTGCGGAAAGCTTGGACACAAGGTTGAAAGGTGTAAGAAGGGAACCATTTGCTTCAACTGTAATGAGGAAGGTCCTAGGAAATCGGGATGCCCCAAGTTGAAAGCGATTGTACCTGGAAGAAACCCCCAGGGTGGTATCTACCAACTTGGAACAATTGAGGTGAAGAAAGAGGATCTGAATGTCGTTACCGATACGTTTTTACTCAACAATCATTATGTTGTTGCTTTATTCGATTCGGGTGCCGATAGGAGCTTTGTATCCACTAAATTTAGTGCCCTTATTGATATTGAACCTGTTGAGATAAGTATCAGTTACGAGGTGGAATTGGCTGATGGTAAATTAGTGAAAACTAATAAGCTATTAGAAGGATGCTCTCTAAATCTCTTGAACCATTCCTTTCCGATTGATTTGATGTTGATAGAATTAGGTAGTTTTGATATTATTATTGGTATGGATTGGTTGTCGTTGAATAATGCTACTATTTTATGTGGAGAGAAGAAGGTTAAGATTCCTCTTAGGAATAGGACGTTAGTAATTGATGGTAGTCGAGGTGAATCCCGTTTGAAAATCATTTCATGTATTAAAGTCCGAAAGTACATCAGGAACGGTTGTGAGTTATTCTTAGCTCAAGTGACCGGGAATGAGTCTAGGGAGAAACGATTGGAAGATGTACCTATTATTTGTGAATTTCCTGAGGTATTTCCTAAAGATTTACCCGGACTTCCACCGATAAGGCAAGTAGAGTTTCGAATCGATTTAATTCCTGGTGCTGCACCGGTGGCACGTGCGCCTTACCGATTAGCCCCTTCTGAATTAAAGGAGTTATCTGAATAACTTAAGGAGTTGTCTGATAAAGGTTTTATTCGACCGAGCTCGTCGCCTTGGGGAGCTCCAGTCTTGTTCGTTAAGAAAAAGGATGGATCTTTTCGTATGTGCATTGATTATAGGGAACTGAATAAGTTGACAATTAAAAATCGATATCCTTTACCTAGGATTGATGATTTGTTTGATCAACTGCAAGGATCTAGTGTTTATTCTAAGATAGACTTGCGGTCAGGATATCACCAACTTCGCGTCCGTGAAGAAGATATTCCTATAACTGCATTTAGAACTCGTTATGGACACTATGAATTTCAAGTAATGCCATTTGGGTTAACTAACGCACCTGCGGTTTTCATGGATTTAATGAATCGAGTGTGCAAGCCCTACTTGGATAAATTTGTGATTGTGTTTATTGACGATATTCTAATCTATTCTAAGAATGAAGATGAACATAGAGAACATTTGAGGATTGTTTTGAACTTGTTGAAGGATGAAAGGTTGTATGCTAAGTTTTCGAAGTGTGATTTCTGGTTAGATTCTGTGCAATTTCTTGGTCATGTGATTAACAGAGATGGAATTCATGTTGATCATGCAAAGGTTGAAGCTATTAAGAATTGGTCTGCACCGACAACGCCAACGGAAGTGCGACAGTTCTTAGGATTGGCTGGCTATTACAGGCGATTCATTAAAGAATTTTCTTTGATAGCTAAACCCTTGACTAAGCTTACTCAAAAGAATAAACCTTTCGTTTGGGGAAGTGATGAAGATGGAGCATTTCAGACATTGAAGCAAAAATTATGTAGTGCGCCAATCTTATCATTACCCGACGGGAGTGAAGATTTTGTAGTATATTGTGATGCATCTCTTAGAGGTTATGGAGCTATTTTGATGCAGAGAGAGAAAGTGATAGCTTATGCTTCTAGGCAATTAAGGAAGAGTGAGGAGAATTATACTACTCATGATCTTGAGTTAGGAGCTGTAGTCTTTGCTCTTAGGTTGTGGAGACATTATCTTTATGGCACCAAGTGTACGGTATTCACCGATCACAAAAGCCTACAGTATATTCTCGACCAGAAGGAATTGAACATGAGGCAACGAAGATGGATAGAGTTGTTAAGTGATTATGATTGTGATATAAAATATCACCCAGGAAAAGCCAATGTTGTTGCCGATGCGTTAAGTAGGAAAGATAGAGAGCCTATCAGGGTGCGTTCTCTAGTCTTGACCGTGCACAATAATTTGCCTGAGAAAATTAGAAATGCGCAAATAGAAGCTTGTAAGAAGGAGAATTTTGTTAATGAAGGGTTCCGAGGAGAAGGAGATCCTTTAGAGGTTAGAGCTGATGGAGTGAAATGCTTAAGAGGTCGTATGTGGATACCTAAGTTTGTAGGCTTAAGAGATTTGATTATGTTATGATCTCATAAATCTAGGTATTCCATTCATCCGGGATCTGATAAGATGTACCATGATTTGAAGAAGTTGTACTGGTGGCCGAATATGAAAGCTGACATAGCTATGTATGTACTTCAATGCTTGACTTGTGCTAGAGTTAAAGCCGAACATCAAAAGCCATCAGGACCACTTCAACAACCAAAGATTCCTGAATGGAAGTGGGAGCGAATTACGATGGACTTTATCACCAAGCTTCCTAGAACATCATCTGGAAACAATTCGATTTGGGTTATTGTCGACAGACTGACCAAATCAGCACACTTCATTCCGGTTAAGGAGCAGTTCTCACTGGAGAAGCTGACTCGTATATACCTTGATAATGTTGTATGCAAGCATGGAGTGCCTGTATCGATCATTTCTGTAACACCCCCAAATTTATACAACACAGTACAGCGGAAGACTAGTTGGTGTTACGGGATAGCACATTACTCACATCGTAGACAACGCATAAAATCGCGTCGTTTATTTATAAATCATTTCCATTCATAATTATCAAAGTTACATCGGTCCCAAGTCATTATATTTTACACAGGTTTTACAAAGTATTTGAATGGAAAATATTGTTTAAGTGCGGGCCATGAATTCTTGTCGTCTTCCCGATAATTACCTTCATGTACCTGAGATAAGACATGTTAAAAGAAAAGGTCAGCGATAACGCCGAGTGAATTCATAGAGTTTGATAAATTCCATCAATATAATATCAGTATAAAATTATTACTGAAAATCATTTTGTACAAATCATTTTAATAGGCCATAAAATAGCCAAATTCATTTTATACAAATCTTTATCGAAAATCATAATATAGGCATTTGCCCTAAAAATCATTATACGAATCACTGTCGTTAAAAACACCATACAATACGTTTTGCAACGTTGTATAGATTAAATAAACCATTATATGAATATGGTTATAAAAAGCCTTAAAAATCATTATACGAGCCAATGTCGTAAAAACGTCATACAATACGTCTTACGCCGTTGTATGAAAATAAAAACCGTTATATGAGTATGGTTAAGAAAACGAAAACACAAACATAATATCAATAGTATGACCCAGTATTGCTAGTCAGGCAATACATCGTAATTCTGAGCGTCTAGTATTATTTCGTTAGTTTAGATTATTATAAGCCGCATGACATTGTTACCTTACTAAACCAACAACGGGTAGCTAACCCGATACCAATTTTGCCCATCTAAAGTAGCGTGTCGTCACAAAGGTCACGCTATGGAAATCTTCTCATACATAAATTCGCTTACCAATCAATGTGGCACGACAGGGATCAACCGTCAAGGCGCGAACTGGGGTGATCGTCCCCAAATAGTACTATTAAATGCATAAGCGTCTACCAAATCCCGGTAGTTCACAATTCATGCTAATGGGACTTTTAGTGACATAACCTAACTTTAATAATCCATTTAGTTTCATCTATCGGGTCCTTTAATTATTATACGGGTCATTCAATCATTCGGGTCCAAATCAATAAACAAACATTCGGGACAAATGGTGTCCTATTTTATAAAAGCTAACATGTTATCTCCCTCGCGGGTTTATAAAACATTTATAAAAACATTTAAAAGAGTGCGAGGCTATGAACTCACGTTGATGTGGGAAGGCGATTATCGGCGATTTGGATGTACGGTACGTGCTTCAATCACGGAAACCTAGACAAATAATACTCGTCTTAGACTCATGTCCAATGACTTTATAAAAATAACAATTATGTATACATATCATGATTATATATATATGATGATCAAGTGGGTTTACATATTCTCTTTTACTCATTTTAGTGTTTACGTATTGGTAACTTCTTACTAGTTTACTAGTTTTACCTATTTACGTGTTTTAGGTCCAATAAACTTATTATAAGTTCTTTAACTTGTATTACTCCATTTTATACTTGTATTATCAGTATTTACACTTTACATGTTGGGCCCAAATGGGTTAAGCCCAATAAGTAATTTTTATAAGTGTTTAACTTATTTAGTTAAATTATTAGTCCAAATATGCCAACTTAGCTCGTTAATGTCCGTATGTCATATAGTTCGGGTTTTATCGGTTTTTACTTGTATTAGGTACTTATACATCAGTATATGACTTTTAAAAACTTTACATTAGACGGGTTTGATCGTCTAAGTTTTAATTGGCGAAAAACGTTAATTTTACGGTAATAGCCGAAAAAGTCGTAAAAATCATGTTTATAGTTTTTATACTTATAAATCTTATTCAACTACCATTTTTATAAAGTGTCCATTTTATTTAACCTTATATATATATATAAATGAAATTCATAAGTTAGTGGGTTTTAATTTCACATTTTATACTATATTATTTGAGTGCTTATATAATAGTATTAAACATTAATTCTTCAAAACCTGATTTTTAGTTTCATCTTCACCATTTTTATCATATCCAGAGTTCTACAATGAGTTAGAAGCTCATTTTTGGATGGCATGAACTTCATATTATGTGCTACAAATAAGTTAGATATAGCTACTTCTCATTCTATGTTTAACTATCGTTAACATTCCCTACAAATTAGACTATTCAGATTAGCATACTCATCTTGTTTTGATCATATCTCACTCATTTTGATGATTCCATTGCATGGCCAACTCTCACATGTGTATGACATCTAATACTTACTGTAAATTGATTCCACCATGCAATTTTATCATTTTATCATTTGGTAACTTACTGTTTTTATACAGCCATCATATTTAGCAAGATTTTAACCTTGTTACCTATGGTTTTCCATCTTTTTACCCATGTTTATCAAATCTATCAACACCAAATCCCCACATAATATTTTTAATCATAATTAATCATCATATAAATATACATAAATAAAGAAAATACAAGATTACATAATCAAAATAACAATAGGATAGGAAGAACAATCTCTATACCACCATTAGTGATGAAAAGATGAGGTTTTTGATGAACAAGACTTGGTTTTGGGTAACCAATCTTATGAGATATCAACACCACTTCTAGGATCACCAAGTATTTGTAGATTTCTCCAAAAATCATCCCTTGTTCTTCATGAAAACTCCTTGAGAAATCAGCCCCAAACTCCCTTGAAAACTCCTTTTTACATGTTAAGATCACCTCCTATCTTCATAACTTCAATAGGTTTTCATCATATGTAAATTATACATATGATTCCATGGTTAAATTTGATCAAATTAGGGTTATTTTGGGTAAATGTGGGACGGAATAGAGAGAGTGAGGGAGGAGTTTATGAGTGGTTTGCATGAGATGGGATGGAGAAATGGTTTTGCTAGTGGTTTTGACAAGTTAGTGGCTTCAAAAGGAAGCTAAGCTACAAGTGTAACTTAAGCTAGTGTAAAGATGCCACATCTTTGATGTGGTGTCCTAGCTTGGGCCTTCCCTTTGTAGTGGGGTGGGATAAATTAGTTTTGTCCCATCCCGCTAATTTACGGGTACTCCCCGATTCTAGTTTCCTCGATTTGCGTGCCCTCGGGTCGTTTTACGAAAAACGTTTTTATAAATTATGAATCAACGACACAAAACGAATCTAATAAAAATTGTCTCATCAAAAACGGAGTTCGAAAACGTAAATACGTAATCCTAAGGTTTCCGGTTTAGTCGTAAAGGACGTTAAATTAAAATCGTAAGTCCTAATCTCTTCTCGTAAATTTGTGAGTTTATGAACCAACACAAATTTAGAATTCCAAAATAATATTCACGAATAAATTTATTTTCTGAAATGTCAGACTTTCACCAAAAACGGTGTATGTAAACGTAAGCACGTAACGTAGAATCCTCCGGTTTAGACGTAGTCGATGCTACTTCAAGACGTAAATCCAAATTACTTCCCAAAAATAAGTGAGTTCATATTATAACATTAAAAATAATATTTTCAAATAAATAATTGAGAATAAAATATCAACCATAAATTGACGGATTGTCACAGCATTTACCCCTAAACAGGATCTTTGTCCTCGAAGATCATCTTACCTTACTACTCACTTCTTATAGAGTTAAAGCCATGTGGGCATTTCCTCCACATTCGTTCTTTTCTCACAAGTGTAGTTCATTACAATACGCGAGTTTCATCAAACATAACTACGGGAATAAGATCAGGCTTAATGTTGACTTACTTTCTCTATCCATGATGTTCACGGGTTTTTGATGAATGCAACTTTTCGCCGATCTAAATTTACTAAGAAACAATCTGATTCTCACTTGATAGACATTTCATCAAGTTAGATCTACGAATCATAATTCACGCAGCCCTTGAAGTCCTAGAGTAGATCCAGCCTATATGCCTTTCAGACCAATCTTTTACCTCATCTCAATGGTCCCATACAACGGGGACTTATATCCCATGATCTTTCAGATCATCAATTCATTTTTCCATGGTTAAAATTTTTGGCATAACTTCGCTACCCATCTGGCACTTCAAGATCTACATTTCATATTCACATAACCTCTTGCCCACTACCGGCAGTCAATAATCAGATCCTAATTTCAACAATCATTTTAGGTCTCGCGGTTCGAATATTTTGTAAGGTTAAGTTTGCCATCATAGGAAACCTTAAACCTAAAAGACATGTCCAACTCACAATGGGTGTATGTCGGGTGTCTTCACATCAACTCCTGCTTACAGATGCTCTAATATAGATCCTAACAAGATTCGATCTCGATCCTAATACGATAATTATCAATGATAATCTCTCCAAAGGAAAACGATTATACGGTCTATTACCAAAGGTCATTCATTCAAACATAAAACAGCACTTATATTACTTTGTATCGTTACTTTACCTCGTCCCTTTGATTGGGGTGGTACATAGTACTCTCATCAAGGTTCGTTCTCAATGATTTCTAAGCAAATCTCTAGAAATTTGATGCGAAGCGAGGATCTTGATAAAGATGTTCGATACAGGCACACTATGTTTACATAACTCTTTTGCATTTATCACTAACGGGAATGATATTACTAGATTTGGTCAGTCTGTCGACGATGACCCAAATCGAATCAAATTCAGATGATGACCTTTGCAATAGCTAAACGTTTACTAATGTATGAGGCGATGTCTGCCTTCATAATTTGTCATTAGTACAACTTCTTCAGATAAGGATACATTTAGTCAGAAATGACATGAATAGAATACCTAATCTTATTAGATTCCAACATAACTAAATCTCAAAATTTCCATATTTAGGCAACCACAAGTGGCCTGTTAAGCATTTAACGCTATCGGCTTCTCAATTTTAATGGTTCATATTAGTCGCGAACCCCTTTTTATTATCTATATTATCCTTCTTACAAGCATCGGTTATTTTTATATTGGTCGGCAATTTATTTTGCACCTTCATTATTAAGAAATACATCCTAATTGGTTCTTTATCTTTTCTACATAATGCGTCGGTATCTGTATTCACTTCTCATGATGATATAATTATCATGTCCACAATTCACTCAGATTTTCTTTCTATATTATGCGTCAGTAATTACGTTCACTTTCCTGATGAAATAAATATCATAACCGTATTTATTCAAAAAATATTTCTTCACATTTTCTGAGTTTTGGTTTCGTCTCCACTATTATTTTTATCAGTTTTACTTAATCCGACGTCTAAAGCGTCGATAATTATTACAACTAATTAAATAATAAATATTTAATTTTTATGAAACATAAACGTAAAAATTTTAAATTTCTTAGTTCGACCAATTATAAAAATGTTCAAAATAAATTTGAATTTAATTAACAAGATTTTTGTTGATTCGTAAATGTTCGAAAAATTCTTTTGTTTATACTTTGGTCGAAATTTTCTTAGTTGAAAAGCAACAATTGTCGTTTCAAATTCAAATCAAGGTTTAAATGGTTTCCTCAATCCCTCTTAGGTTGTCTTGAGGTATACACAAACATTTACCCCTAAACAGGAGTTTAGTTAAATGTTTTGTGTATAAGGGAATAATCCCTTAAAATCCTTTGTTAAAACATTTGTCAAAACATATTTCCATTTTCTTTTTGGTAAAACCCAAAGTCTTAAAAGGGCTCCTAATTTTTGAAGAGTATATATATATATATATATATATATATATATATATATATATATATATATATATATCTTTCCATCATTAATAAAATGGTCATTTTATGTAAAGGATTAAGTCTTAAATCACATGTTAATTACTCGAGGTACAAGTTTTTATTGTTCGGCCAATTCAGGGCAATCTATAAATAATTATTAACTCCTATCTATTCTTATAAACAAACAAATAGTTCTTAATGATCACACACATGAATTTATCAAATTACAGCCTACACACGTAATTCACCAATTTTATGAATACTACATGTGTATTAGTCAATCCAAACGTCATCACGTGAAACTCATAATGTTCATTACAAGTATCAGATGTAGTGATTGGAATAGATAATCTTTTTCGCAGATGCGAAGTTGATGATAACCATGCCATGGATCAAATCTTTAAAACATACGCTAGAACCTTGTAAATGATCGAACAAATCTTCCATTTCGAGTTATGGATATCGTTTTCGATTGTCAATTTACTCAGTTCACTGTAATCTATAAATATAAGAAATGATAACACCATAGCTCTTCATGATGACGAGCTTGGTAGAATAAAATCTTTCTCCGACAACTCTCTCAGTTGTACGGTAATTCCTTTAATTGAGATGGTGCTGACGTACAGTGCACAAGCCACAGGTGCAGCACCGGAAATATAATCAATACCAATTTCAACTTGCCTTAATGGCAAAAGTCTAGGTAATTCATCAACAAATACCTCCTAAAGTTTCAGATAACAAAAACATCTTTTAATAAATTCATATTAGGTTCTTCTAGATTACAATATCTATAACTAGTTCACAACCATTCATGGTATAATTTCAAGTCTAAATGC
This sequence comes from Glebionis coronaria, assembly GCA_025667525.1. NCBI lineage: Eukaryota > Viridiplantae > Streptophyta > Magnoliopsida > Asterales > Asteraceae > Glebionis > Glebionis coronaria. Next base: position 447,813,358 of record CM046874.1, read on the forward strand.
AGGATATGGACATCCATCAAGAATTATTTAGATCACTTTTGATAATCAACTGGTTATCTTTTAGGGGAATTCTACTCAAGTTCCCATCGATTAAGACAATGTCGTCATGTCAAAATCAATCAATCTATTCTACTGGCACTATCAACTTTTCAGTTTCATCACCGATGATAAGATGTGAACTTCTCAAAAGACTAATAATAATTCACAATCCTTCACAAATTCAAGGATATATGGAGACATAACTACCATTAAAGAGTAAGGTCAACGCATAATCTACGCGAGAGAATTTTAAATCAGATACAGATGAAAACATTTAACGAATATGAATATATCCCATGTTTTCATAATTTGAGTACGCATTCGAAAGCTCCTCGGATCGTTACCCAGGTCATTCAAATGAAATCAAATCAAAAGAAATGATAGGAACGTCAATACATCCAGTCGGGTATCAACAATCGGTAATAAAATACTTTTCCTAAGAATCTCACTACGGGAGAATTGGACAAGAAAGAATTGTCAATTGTCAAATAAGACACTTTCCCTAGATGAGTAAATTCAACTCAGAAGAATAGATGTTACAGGCACATATGTAGGTGTCCCTAACATTATGTCCTTATTTTTCACTTCTTGCAGATCTCATAAAATTTATTCTTTCACAATCTTCAAGAAAATTTAGTGCTTATTCATTAGTTTTATGGTGACTACTAATCAGCCTTGCATGGTCCATTCCAAATTGTATGTGGGCGCGCAACTATATATAATTTCAAGATTAACGATGCAATACTCAGTTCGTCAAAACTTTATCATCATGTTTATAATAAAAACATTTACATGCTTAATTCTTAAATAAGAATCAAAATAAATTTACAAAGATTTTCCTTGTTATAAAAACAATTAAGTTTCCAAGGTGTTTTATCAACAACCTCATTTCGATAATAAATCTCACTTATAGATCTTATTTTGAATAATCCTTATAGTGATGAAAATTCAATTTTTCTCAATGGATACGGTTTTATCTTATAAAAACAATGAGTGATCTGCAAAAGAGTGATGAAAGCTTGTTCACCAAGAACTAACTACAATATGATAGGAAATGAGCTTTGGCCAAATAATCATGAGGTTCATGATCTCGATGGCACTCTAAAAGAATAATTCACAACGTAACTCAATCAATATGAGTACTTGTTCAATGGTTGCATCACTAATGCGAACATTAGGATGAAGCAATAAAAGATAGATAACATCGATAAATGTAGAATTTAGCAATCAAAGGTAGTCTTTTCATTAATCACAAACAAGTCAAAATTGTACCGTAACACATTACGTGTCACTATGTCATACAATTCTCAGAACTCATCCTACCAACTGATGTCTCAGTTAAGTTAGGGATTTTTAAAAGATACCACAATGAATACTAATCTACAAGAGTCATTAGGTGTCCTGCCTGTCCCGGAAGATCTATCGGTCCCAATTCAGAAGAAGATTTCTTCAATTTATTTCTTAGACACTGGGCATCCTCGTTAGTGGATAATGGCCTAGGAACAACCCTTAACACGAATCAAAAATCAATTAATACCTTATAATTCAATCACAGGACTTAACGACTTCCTCTTATTAATCTCATATTCCATTTAAGTTAAATTTTACTTTATTCAAGTTTCAATCAACTTATACTCAATTCAATATCCTACCTTATTTCCCAATACTTCAACTTTATTCTTAGGCCTTAAAAGGGCAATAAAAGCTCGATATGATCAACACTTAATTTCCAATCCTATAGCTCTTACAACAACAATTATCAAATGAGTCACTAGTATGAGATGACTCATACATTCAATTAGACTTCTCAGAAAGGTATTAGTGGCATGAGGCTTTTGGGTAATGGTTCCAATGACAGCCTCAAGTGCAACATTCACCCTTTCGGTTTTAAATTTAAGAATTGGGTGACAACGTATCAGATGACATCTTTCCAGGTGATAACGTTTTGTTAAACTCAACTCTATAAGGAAAGATCATCATGACATCGATATCAGATTTAATCTCGCCAATTCTTCTTCAATTTCACAATCAAATAATATCTATATTTCTACGAATATCAACCATTTGTTGGGATAATAAATATCCTCAACTTGGTTTAGATCTAGGATAGCTAGAATTCCTACGAGAGCTTCGATTAATTTACAAGGGGATTTAGGGTTTCTTGTGAGAATCTACGTCGTATAAATACCTCGTATAAATATCAAAATAATAATCAAACAATCATGTAATAAAATTACATATATATATATATATATATATATATATATATATATATATATATATATATATATATATATATATATATATATATATATATATATATATATATATATATATATATATATATATATATATATATATATATATATATATATATATATCCAAGTTATATATATATTAAAATAACACTTCTCAGTCTAGCCTTGTCGGTAACTCAGGAATTCTTCGGCACCGTTATAGTCAAAAGATTTTTAGACATTTTTAGAAAAATGTTTATAGTTAAAAGATTTTGAAATGTTTTATTCAAAACCTTAGTTTTAAAAATCTTTCGTTCTCTATAACGAGAGCTCTGGTACCAAACTGTAACACCCCCAAATTTATACAACACAGTACAGCGGAAGACTAGTTGGTGTTACGGGATAGCACATTACTCACATCGTAGACAACGCATAAAATCGCGTCGTTTATTTATAAATCATTTCCATTCATAATTATCAAAGTTACATCGGTCCCAAGTCATTATATTTTACACAGGTTTTACAAAGTATTTGAATGGAAAATATTGTTTAAGTGCGGGCCATGAATTCTTGTCGTCTTCCCGACAATTACCTTCAAGTACCTGAGATAAGACATGTTAAAAGAAAAGGTCAGCGATAACGCCGAGTGAATTCATAGAGTTTAATAAATTCCATCAATATAATATCAGTATAAAATTATTACTGAAAATCATTTTGTACAAATCATTTTAATAGGCCATAAAATAGCCAAATTCATTTTATACAAATCTTTATCGAAAATCATAATATAGGCATTTGCCTTAAAAATCATTATACGAATCATTGTCGTTAAAAACACCATACAATACGTTTTGCAACGTTGTATAGATTAAATAAACCATTATATGAATATGGTTATAAAAAGCCTTAAAAATCATTATACGAGCCAATGTCGTAAAAACGTCATACAATACGTCTTACGCCGTTGTATGAAAATAAAAACCGTTATATGAGTATGGTTAAGAAAACCAAAACACAAACATAATATCAATAGTATGACCCAGTATTGCTAGTCAGGCAATACATCGTAATTCTGAGCGTCTAGTATTATTTTGTTAGTTTGGATTATTATAAGCCGCATGACATTGTTACCTTACTAAACCAACAACGGGTAGCTAACCCGATACCAATTTTGCCCATCTAAAGTAGCGTGTCGTCACAAAGGTCACGCTATGGAAATCTTCTCATACATAAATTCGCTTACCAATCAATGTGGCACGACAGGGATCAACCGTCAAGGCGCGAACTGGGGTGATCGTCCCGAAATAGTACTATTAAATGCATAAGCGTCTACCAAATCCCGGTAGTTCATAATTCATGCTAATGGGACTTTTAGTGACATAACCTAACTTTAATAATCCATTTAATTTCATCTATCGGGTCCTTTAATCATTTATCGGGTCATTCAATCATTCGGGTCCAAATCAATAAACAAACATTCGGGACAAATGGTGTCCTATTTTATAAAAGCTAACATGTTATCTCCCTCGCGGGTTTATAAAACATTTATGAAAACATTTAAAAGAGTGCGAGGCTATGAACTCACGTTGATGTGGGAAGGCGATTATCGGCGATTTGGATGTACGGTACGTGCTTCAATCACGGAAACCTAGACAAATAATACTCGTCTTAGACTCATGTCCAATGACTTTATAAAAATAACAATTATGTATACATATGATGATTATATATATATGATGATCAAGTGGGTTTACATATTCTCTTTTACTCATTTTAGTGTTTACGTATTGGTAACTTCTTACTAGTTTACTAGTTTTACCTATTTACGTGTTTTAGGTCCAATAAACTTATTATAAGTTCTTTAACTTGTATTACTCCATTTTATACTTGTATTATCAGTATTTACACTTTACATGTTGGGCCCAAATGGGTTAAGCCCAATAAGTAATTTTTATAAGTGTTTAACTTATTTAGTTAAATTATTAGTCCAAATATGCTAACTTAGCTCGTTAATGTCCGTATGTCATATAGTTCGGGTTTTATTGGTTTTTACTTGTATTAGGTACTTATACATCAGTATATGACTTTTAAAAACTTTACATTAGACGGGTTTGATCGTCGAAGTTTTAATTGGCGAAAAACGTTAATTTTACGGTAATAGCCGAAAAAGTCGTAAAAATCATGTTTATAGTTTTTATACTTATAAATCTTATTCAACTACCATTTTTATAAAGTGTCCGTTTTATTTAACCTTATATATTTATATAAATGAAATTCATAAGTTAGTGGGTTTTAATTTCACATTTTATACTATATTATTTGAGTGCTTATATAATAGTATTAAACATTAATTCTTCAAAATCTGATTTTAGTTTCATCTTCACCATTTTTATCATATCCAGAGTTCTACAATGAGTTAGAAGCTTATTTTTGGATGGCATGAACTTCATATTATGTGCTACAAATAAGTTAGTTATAGCTACTTCTCATTCTATGTTTAACTATCGTTAACAGTCCCTACAAATTAGACTATTCAGATTAGCATACTCATCTTGTTTTGATCATATCTCACTCATTTTGATGATTCCATTGCATGGCCAACTCTCACATGTGTATGACATCTAATACTTACTGTAAATTGATTCCACCATGCCATTTTATCATTTTATCATTTGGTAACTTACTGTTTTTATACAGCCATCATATTTAGCAAGATTTTAACCTTGTTACCTATGGTTTTCCATCTTTTTACCCATGTTTATCAAATCTATCAACACCAAATCCGCACATAATATTTTTAATCATCATTCATCATCATATAAATATACATAAATAAAGAAAATACAAGATTACATAATCAAAATAACAATAGGATAGGAAGAACAATCTCTATACCACCATTAGTGATGAAAAGATGAGGTTTTTGATGAACAAGACTTGGTTTTGGGTAACCAATCTTATGAGATATCAACACCACTTCTAGGATCACCAAGTATTTGTAGATTTCTCCAAAAATCATCCCTTGTTCTTCATGAAAACTCCTTGAGAAATCAGCCCCAAACTCCCTTGAAACTCCTTTTTACATGTTAAGATCACCTCCTATCTTCATAACTTCAATGGGTTTTCATCATATGTAAATTATACATATGATTCTATGGTTAAATTTGATCAAATTAGGGTTATTTTGGGTAAATGTGGGACGGAATAGAGAGAGTGAGGGAGGAGAGTATGAGTGGTTTGCATGAGATGGGATGGAGAAATGGTTTTGCTAGTGGTTTTGACAAGTTAGTGGCTTCAAAAGGAAGTTAAGCTACAAGTGTAACTTAAGCTAGTGTAAAGATGCCACATCTTTGATGTGGTGTCCTAGCTTGGGCCTTCCCTTTGTAGTGGGGTGGGATAAATTAGTTTTGTCCCATCCCGCTAATTTACGGGTACTCCCCGATTCTAGTTTCCTCGATTTGCGTGCCCTCGGGTCGTTTTACGAAAAACGTTTTTATAAATTATGAATCAACGACACAAAACGAATCTAATAAAAATTGTCTCATCAAAAACGGAGTTCGAAAACGTAAATATGTAATCCTAAGGTTTCCGGTTTAGTCGTAAAGGACGTTAAATTAAAATCGTAAGTCCTAATCTCTTCTCGTAAATTTGTGAGTTTATGAACCAACACAAATTTAGAATTCCAAAATAATATTCACGAATAAATTTATTTTCTGAAATGTCAGACTTTCACCAAAAACGGTGTATGTAAACGTAAGCATGTAACGTAGAATCCTCCGGTTTAGACGTAGTCGATGCTACTTCAAGACGTAAATCCAAATTACTTCCCAAAAATAAGTGAGTTCATATTATAACATTAAAAATAATATTTTCAAATAAATAATTGAGAATAAAATATCAACCATAAATTGATGGATTGTCACAATTTCAGATCGAGATCCTAGATTCGCATCGAATTTTTGGAAATCTCTCCAAAGATCTTTGGGAACGAATCTCGACATGAGCACTGCTTATCACCCCAGACTGATGGGCAGAGTGAAAGGACGATACAAACACTAGAAGATATGTTGAGAGCTTGTGTGTTAGATTTTGGTAAGAATTGGGATAAACATTTGTCGTTATCAGAGTTTTCGTATAACAATAGTTACCATTCTAGTATTAAGGCTGCACCGTTTGAAGCTTTGTATGGTAGGAAGTGTAGATCTCCTGTATGTTGGAGTGAAGTTGGGGACACCCAGCTCACGGAACCGGAATTGATCCGGGAGACTACGAAGATGATAGTTCAGATTAAGAATAGGTTGTTGACTGCCCGTAGTAGACAGAAAAGTTACGCGGATGTGCGGCGGAAGCCAATGGAGTTTGAAGTGGGTGACCGAGTAATGTTGAAAGTATCGCCATGGAAAGGCGTTATAAGATTTGGAAAACGTGGAAAATTGAATCCCCGTTATATTGGACCCTTTAAGATTTTATCTAGAGTAGGTCCGGCGGCTTACAAACTAGAGTTACCCCCAGAACTTCATGGTGTTCACAACACATTCCATGTATCTAATCTGAAGAAATGTCTAGCACTGAGTGATGAGAAAATTCCGTTAGGTAAGGTTCGAATAGATGGGAAGTTGCATTTTATCGAAGAGCCCGTAGAAGTTATGGACCGTGAGGTAAAGCAACTGAAACAAAGTCGGATACCTATTGTCAAGATCCGATGGAATTCAAAGCATGGACCGGAGTATACTTGGGAACGAGAGGATGAAATGTGGAAGAAATATCCGCACCTCTTCGATTTCAATAAGAAACGGACATCCAAATGAAATGGATCACGAGGACGTTGATCCCTTTTAGGAGGAAAAGCTGTGACAATCTATCATTTTCAGGTAGTAAAATATTTTCTCGTATAATATTTTGAAACTTATTTTTATGTTGGTTGACGAACTCACAATTTACGAATTTAAATTTGGGCTTACGTGCATAATTTGGCGTCTTTTACGACTAAACCGGAAACCTTAGGATTACGTATTTACGTTTTTGAACTCCGTTTTTGATGAGACAATTTTTATTGGATTCGTTTTGTGACGGTGATTCATAATTTATAAAAACGTTTTTCGTAAAACAACCCGATGGCACGCAAATCGAGAAAACTAGAATCGAGAAATACCCGTAAACTAGTGAGATGGGACAAAACACTTTGTCCCACCCCACTAGCTTAATGGGACGGCATAACTTGACACCACAACACAAGGTGGCATCAAGTTTAACTTACACATTACAAGTGTAAGCTAGCTGATGAGACTGCTTTTATACATGGTCTCATCGTCCAAAACGGCCTTAAAATGCATAAAATATCATAAAATAGACCAAATATATGCTCGTGTTTGTTACTTGTGTATTTTTAGGTACGGATATTGAGGAATTGGCAAAAGATCACAAGAATAAATCAAAAACGAACACGGGAAACGAAGTCGCACAATGAACCGGGCCCAAGTTTAGATTTTGCAAAATGACCCTTGAAGAATTGAAGATTGGCAAAAATGGTCCCTCATCTTTGAAGAACTTGTCACATTTGACCCTCAAAATGTCAATTGTACAAGTATAATCCTTTATATTTGAAGATTATACAAGATTAGCCCTTGGAAAATCAAGAAAATACAAAAGGAGCCCTTTGGAAAAGTTTTGGAATTGATTGTGCCACTTTTGACAACTTGTCCAAAGTTGTTATGCACAAAATGGGCGCTGATGGACTTGGTTTACAAAATGGAAAGAAGTAAAAAGCTTGGGGACCTAATCTGCCAACTACCCAAACCTCCCCATCCAACCAGACTATGCCACGTCACAAACCCCACCCATTTACCCACCACCCACCCACAAAACCGACCCTACCCAGTCCAGTATCCATTACCCAAACCAGTTTTATTAAACCTGGTCAATGGTCAAACCCCCACTTAACCCCATTCCCTCCTAAACAAAAATTTAAAAACGAATTAACCCAAATTAAGATTAAACCCACCCCTAAAACCCCATAAACCCTAGCCTCACCCCAGTTTCAATTAACCCTAAATCAAAGGGTTATGGGCTATAATTGTGCAGATCCTTAATTAAGCTGCCCCTCAATTAATCCCACCTTTCAAAACATTGCCACGTGGCCTGTGGTCCTCACCCAAGCACTCCCCTGCACCCGTCTCTTTCCCACAACCCTAGAACCCGACAATTTCAACGTCTAGGATCATTCTACTTGTTCCCCAAGCACAAATTAAGGGTCCAAGATCAAAAACCAAGCTGTCAATCACATGGGTGCTTTTGACCAAAGAATTCGTCAAAGAAGAGAAGGGCATTTCAGGGCATTTAGCTATTAGGGTTTTTCAAACTTGTATTATTTTAATTAGTTTCTAGAATAGTCTTTTAGATTGTATAAAAGGGATATGAGCATGTTCATTCCCTTTTGTTCCAGTTTTTAAACTTTTGCACTTGTAATTCCTTTTTAAGAAATAAAAGTTTGGTATTTGTGAAGTCAAGTGTAATTCCTTTTTATTCTTTTTAAAAGTTGTGTGTTGTGTCAAAAGTTTAAGCTGAGTTCCATTTAGATTTCTTGTGTTGAGTTTTTTTTCAAAAAGGTTGTTTAAAAAAGGTTTGTAAGTTTCTGAAATCAAGGCTTTTGAAGTGAAAGTGGAAAGAGTCCTTGATTTTTGGACTTGTGAATTGTTCTTAAAACGTGTTTGAAGGTTTGGAAGTTTTTGGAAGGTTTTAAGAAAGAAAGAAAAGTGAAACAGAATATATATTGTTTATATTATTGTTTTCTCTTTGATTTTTGTTAAACAGGTTGTGAAAGGTTGTTGATCTTTGTTCAAGCACAGGCCTCCAGCCTTGTGGGAGGTGGATTTACATCCACTAGAACCCTGGATGTAGGGTAATAAGGTAACTACCCATTTCCTTTTTGAAATCTCAGAAAAAAAGTGAAGTTTGGTGATATTGCATGAATCTGCTTAGATTGTGTGTTTAAGCTGTTGATTTGTGTTCTTATGTGTCTATATGCATGTTAGATACTAAGAGGATTAATTTGAGTAGCTTTTGAAGTGATTTGGTTAAGTTAAAAACGTTTTTACAATTTTAAAAGGGTGTTTGGATTCATGTTTTAGCAGGTTAGAAATCTTAAGTTGTGATTTAAAAAACGTGTTAGAGTTATTGGAAAGGGTTGAGAAAGGTATTGTCTCATATGTGTTTAGATTGGTGCAAGTTTTAAGCAAGTTTGTTGAGAAAAAAAGTGAAAACATAGCTAGAAATCTACATATCAATTTTGCTGCTTATTTTTCATGAAAAATTGTGCTTGATCTTGTAATTCTGTTAAGTGTTAGTGCTTATTAGGATTATAGTTCATTTGTTTGCTGGATTGTGAGTTTGTGTGCATGATTTGGACATTTGAAACTCAATTTTGTGCAAACCATAGCTAAAAGATACCACCAGACCCTAGGATTTATCACAGCAACATTCATAAGCTTGGTTTGGTTTTGATTGTTCATTTTTTGTGCTAAGTGTGTTTTATTTTTGCTATTTACTGACTCCTTGTGCTTCAAAGAGCACAAGGGTGCCTTGTCATCCAAAATAACAACACCAGATAGGCAAAAGCCAAGCTCCTCTTGGTGATTATTCCTTTGTGAAGAAAAGCAAACACAAAGCATATCCTGCTTGTGCTCAATTGAATCTGGCCACGTTTTGAGTTTAATCCAGGCTTAATCATTGGCAAAAAGTGGAATTGGTGTCGTTTTACAAGTCATACAAGGTCACAGTTGGATTTGGAAGAGAAAAAGAAAAAAAAAGAAAATTTTTATAAAAAGTTCACCCGCAACGGACTCGAACACGCGACCCCTCGCTGGGGGACTTAACGTGCTTACCGTTGATCTAGATGAACCTTTTACGTTAAGGTTTCATTTCAATAGATACTTGACCCCTTTTGTTTTTGACTTTTCATAATAAAGCCGTAGCTTATTTCCACCTTTTCCAGCTTATTTGATTAGTGTTTTTAGCTTAATTGATTTTTCCTAGGACATTTATAGGTTTTAGGATTTTTCTGTTTAAAAATATTATTTTTCCTATTATTTAACTAATTTCTAGGATTATTTTTAGTTTTAAATTTAGAAAGTCAATAAAAAAATAGTGAACAGTAATAAAAAAATCCAAAAAAATAGTTTTTAGGTTTTTATTTGTATTTTTGAGGTTTACATATCAAAAAGTTTTCAAAAACTTTAATTTTTAATTTTATTTAATTTTAGGGTTTTTAGACAACTTTAAAAATTAATATAAAATTAATTAAGAGGTTCTAGAAACTTTAATTTGCATTTTCTTCTTAATTAGAATATTTAGGATTTTTGAAAATTTTTTAGAATTTATTTGAGAACTTTTTATTTTTTAGAATATTTTATTATTATTTTATTCATTAAAATTAAAAGTTTTATTTTTTACCTTTTTTCATTTTTCCTAGATTCTAGACATTAAAATAGGACCTTTGTCACTTTCCAATTAATTTTTAGGCTTTTCAATTAATTTTTAGAATTAATTTAAGATTTAATAGATTTTAATTGTTTTTAGGAGTTTAAAAATAGTTTAAATTGGTTTTAAAATTTTTAAAAATAGTTTTTAGCTTAATTAGGTCATTTTTGAGGTTTACAAACTATTAAATCTTGTTTAGGGCTTTTTAATATTTAAAAGTGATTTTTAGGGCTTTAATTAGCATTAAAAAGTCATTATTAAATTAATTAAAAGGTTTTGGCAAGTTTGGATTTTTTGTAAACTCTTAGAATATTATTTGGGATTTTTAGTAATTTTTAGGAATTTTTAGGTTAAAATTTTAAATTTTGCACTTTTTACGTTCTACGTCGTAACTTTCTAGTAGTGTTTTTGCCTTATTTTTCTATTTTTTTCGTCTTCGTCATTTTCTCTTCTTTTCTTCTCATTAATAATCAAAAACGTAATCAATCAATTCAATTCACAACGCACTAGCCTCCTCGAGAACGAACTCACTTTTAGGGTCATTCACACACGGTTTTCCTAAATCGTCGTGCACGCTTACCACTATTTGTGTTGCTTTGTTTTTCCTAAAATAAAGTATATACAAAATCACTACATCATTTTTTGGCGCCGCTGCCGGGGAGGCGTGTTGTGTTTTGATTGAACATTGTTGTTTTTCTATATTAGCCATAATAGTATTTGTATTAATAGCACTCTATTAATACGTATTATCGTTTTTTGGTTTTTGTGTGAATACTATTACTATATTGTATACGTAGAACAATAAATACACAAGTACTCCAAATACGTGAGCAATCACAACCTTGATTCGGGATTTCATCACTCGATCATTGTATTCGAATCTCAAACCAAAGAAAAAGGCAAAAATAGATAAATACTTTCGTGAAGCTTAATCTTGATAATACAAACTATAAGGTGGGTATAAGGCGGTTGTATTTCACGACCTAAAGGAAAAAGGCTCTTAAGTGCTTCGCGCCGCCTCGTTTCCTCCGCTTGCTTGTGCGTATTTGATTTTGAGAGTGAATCGAGGGTTTTGCCGCCCAAAGTATTACTACATATCATATATATTTTCTTGGTTTCATATTGATTAAACCCTCTTGAACGATTTGGTGTTCCACCATCGTTCTAAAGTCATCGAAGGCGTTCACTCCACGTGATCGTTTTCATTCCTTGAGGCCTTTTTAATCAAGAGATTTGATTAGTGAGGAGATTTGTGGACTCATTGTCTACTTAATACATTCACCAATTTCCAAAAAGGTTAATACAATCAAAAACCACAAAAAAAATTGAAAAAACACAAAATACCAAAAAGAATCTTCTTTGCTCGTCTCCACGTTGTACGTGACGTTTATGCTCACTCGTAATCAAGCAAAACGTGCACGTAGACGCAAGAACAAAACTCCTACTAAAACTCATTCTAGTGAGGAGTCTCCAAGTGAGGAACCTATTGTAGAACAAGAAGCTATCATGGCTAATCGTACTATGATGGAGTTGCTTCAAGCACCCACCGAGGGTTTTGGAGAGGCCATTGTGATTCCCGCCATCCTTGCGGAGAACTTTGAGATCAAAACGGGTTTAATGTCTATGCTTCAAGCAAACAAGTTTCGCGGTCACGAAAAAGACAACCCACATTATCACATTAGGCAATTTAATCGTCTCACCGCGACAAGCAAGTTTAAGGATGTACCACACGATGCCATTAAGATGATGTTGTTTCCTTACTCGTTAGATGGACCCGCCAAGATATGGCTTGAGAAAGAACCGCCGAATTCGATTTTGACATGGGCCGATCTCGTGTCTAAATTTGTGAATCAATTTTTTCCACCATCTAAGACAACACATTTGAAAAACGAGATTTCACGTTTTACACAAAGACCAAATGAAAGTTTTTCAATGGCTTGGGAAAGAGTTAAAGAAATGTTACATGAATGTCCACACCATGATTTTTCCGAATTGCATCAAATTGACACTTTTTATAATGGGCTTAATGAACATGAACGAGATTATTTAAATGCCGCCGCGGGTGGTAATGTTTTGTGCAAAACGACCAATGAGGCTTTGAAAATCATAGAAAATAGGTCTAAGGTCTATAGCCCTCGTAACACACCGAGTGTTGCCAATTTGGGCTCGTCATCATCTCGTTCCATTAATGCCTTGCAAGATGAAGCAAATGAGGAGAATCGGTTTTTCGATAGGTTTTCGACTCTTATGTCTCATTGGAAAGCTCAAGAAGCTTCAAACACCGCTTCGGTTAAAGCGGTTGCTAAGAGTTGTATTTCGTGTGGTGGAGCTCATGATTTTTCCGAGTGCATTACCGCGGATGGTAACACTTCGAATGCTTATGTAGCCACGGGAACTTATAACCAAATCGGTCAAGGTTCCCGCCAAAATCAAGCTCGACAAATTCAAAATGCTAATAACTATCGAAACAACAATCAAGGTGGAAATTACCAAGGAAATCAAAGGAACTATAACAAGGGAAATTATCAAAATGGTAATGGGCAAATTTCAAACCAAAACCAAAACCGTGATTTTCAAACTCCTACTCAAGGTTTTCAAAATGCTCACACTAAAAATTTGCAAGGAGAATTTTTAGATTATGTTAAGGCTAATGATGCTAAGTTTGACAACATGCAACGTGAGATGATTAGCTTAAGATCCGAGTTGAAAAATGAGCTTAAAAACGAACTTGCTAATGAACTTAAAACTCATGCTAATAAAATGGAAGGAAATGTCACACGACTCCAACAAAATCAACAAAAAATGGAGCAAGGACAACATGAGATTAAGCAAGAATTGTTAAAAGCGGATGCTAGGCAATCTAAGTTTGAAGACCGAATGGCTAAAATGTTTGAAGCTATCATGTGTAAGCCCTCTTCTTCGGGTGGTCTTCTTAGTGATACCATCGTGAACCCGAAAGGAGAATTGAAGGTTATTACTACTCGTAGTGGTAAAACTTTCAAAGAACCCACTTCTCGTCCAAGTACTTCTATGGAGAAGGAAAAAGAGAAAGAACCCGAGGTTGTGGTTGAAAAGGAGCACATTACAAGCCCACGAAGTACCGCTCAAACCACACCTACGGTTGAACCAATACCCATAATGGAACCCGAGATTCCAAGGTCGTTGCCTATGCCTAATTTGCCCCAACCCACACCACCTTTACCCTACCCATCAAGACGAGACAAGGAAAAGGCACAAGAACGAAATAATTATCAATTTGAACTTTTTATGAAAATGTTTCGTGACTTGCATTTCAATATAAGTTTTGCCGACGCCTTAGTCATGATGCCTCGATTTGCCGAGAACTTCAAAAGTATGTTGAATAACAAAGAAAAATTGCAAAAATCGTCTAGTTGTTCTTCGGTTTTTCTAAGCCGCATACCTCAAAAAGTCGGTGATCCTGGAAAGTTTTTAATCCCATGTGCTATCCAAGACATGGAAGAATGCTACGCCTTGGCCGATCTTGGTGCTAGTATTAATTTGATGCCTCTTGAGATTTTTAAATCACTCAATCTTCCAAATCTCACTCCTTCAAGAATGTCAATCGAAATGGCCGATCATTCTACGATTCTAGCTTGTGGAGTTGCCGAGGACGTCTTTGTGAAAGTTGGGAAATTCTATTATCCCGTAGACTTCATTGTTGTTGATATTCCCATCGATCCTAAAGTTCCGTTAATTTTAGGTCGATCATTTTTGGATACCTCGAGAGCACTTATCGATGTGCATGCAAGAAAAATCACTCTTCGTTTCAATGAGGAAGAACTCGTCATTAATGCAACCCAAAACTCCACTCTTTCTCATGTTTATTATATCACATCTTTGTACAATGTCAATCCCATCAAAAGCATTTGCAAAAAGATTTCAAATAGAGTTTTAGGAGTTGAGAAAAATGAAGTTCCGTCCCCTCCGCCGATGGAGGTTAAGAGTGTTAAGCCTATGATTCCAATCTCGAGTGATTCTTCGGGTGATGAATACGTTGATCCCGATGGGGAGGTTTTCTTTATTGACAAAAGATTTGAAAACTTGCCACCACCTAAACCAAAAAGATTTCAAAATGTGAGAATTTTTAGTGTGACTAACATTGTTTTAGATACACCAAATATTTTTGACATAATCAAATCGGGTTTTCACAAGGAGAGTTTTAAAGATGAAAAAGGAAAAGATTTTGAATTTAATTTAAAAGATTTTTCTACAATTCTAACTCCGTCATCACCGCGTTTATTGAGTACTACAAGCTCGTCTTCTCCTTTTGACGATGCTTTGTGTGGACTTAGTGTGGGGGAAGCCCCTTATGTTCCCTCCCCTTTCTCCACCGAGGACGAGATATTTGATCCTGGAATTGCTTATATAGGGAAATCTCGGTCTTCCACCGATGCAATAAATGGAAAATCTTTTCATTTTATTGGTGCGAGTCTACCTCGAGTAGCTCAATGTTTTGCCTTACCCATTGTCCCACCCTTCTATTTCTTCTCTCCTATTTTCTTCTATCCCATTGGGATTTGTGTTGGAGTTGTGTTGTCTCGTCTTTCATCCGAAAACGAGGACGCTATCTTTGACCCCGGTATACGTTTATCGGATTTTTAAAGTACTCCACGTACTTTTGGGCCTTGTTTATCATGTAAGCCCCACCAAAAATTGACCAAACCATGATTATCCCTAAATAATCACATTTATAGGGATTCGAGTCGAGCTTTTGACTCGGTTATCAAAAACAAGGTGCCTCGTGGGGGAGACCCATGCTTATCCATGTACATATTATTGCTTTCTAAATTAGTTTAATGTGAGGGGATTTGTGCCCTTCCAACCTTTGTTCCGTGGTTGTTTGTGCATTGTGTCTTTTAGATCATCATCTTCACGATTGGAGCCTCTCGTGTTCGTTTCATGGGAGCACTCGATCGTTTGCTTTGGAGGCCTTTCCCAATATCCATATGATATATCCTTTTATGTTCTAACCTTAGGTTTTTAGCACACTTCATAAACGGCTATTACTTATTGGTTACACCCTTTCCATGCTAGATTAGGCATTCGACTACGTCTCTAGTATGGGGGTGTTTGCACCCCTAGACTCGAAACATTGAGGACAATGTTTAACTTTAGTATGGGGGGGTGAATAGATACTTGCCTTGCCAAACCTTCACGCTTTCCAAAATTTATCGTTTTGTTATCGTTTTCTTGCAAAATAAGGCTAAAAATGGCCAAATTTTAAAATTTTTCTCATGTTTCATAAGTGTTTGAAGACACGAATGTAGATTTTCCGATGGCGAGAATAAGAGTAATTTTTGACTCGACCGTGCGTGTTGAGCACTTAGCTTTGATTCCTTAACTACACATTAGGCTAAGTCTCTTAAATGAGGACGAGAAATGATAGAGTTAATTATAAGTTACTATGCTAAACGTAGAGTACTCGTATTCTTTCAAAAACTCATGTGTTCTCGTTGTTTGCTTATTCTCCCATCGCTTGTAAATATTTTTTGCTTAATAAATATTGACTTAACGGTTTAGTTTTGATTGTTGGGTTTCTAGTATTTTCTAGTAGCTTCCGTGTAATTAAATTGGGAAGACATTAAGGTATCGCCAGCGTCACGGTTTTGAAGTATTGGCAACCTTAATAATCGAAAGCTTCACCTAATAATAAGATTTCAAGTGCTCACCTAAATCTAGCAAACAATTTGAAGCCCCACAAGGCCTAAAATCTATGCAAAATTGAAAGTGAATCAAGCCTTAATCTTCGAAGCTTTAAAGATCCAAAATTCGCTTTAGCGTGAGGATATACGTCTTTGGGTAATAAAACCACCGATGAGGCGGATAATAAAAGGCAAGGCAAGACCGAAGTCATAATAAAAGCTTCATGGCGAAGTTGAATAAAAGATGGAGGTAAACCAAAGATAATAAGGCCCTTCCGTTAGGGGGCGTATAAAAGTCTTGGTAATAAGTCTCATGTTCAAAACCGTTATAAAACCGTGTTTATCGATTCTTCTTGTCAACTTAATTTTTTGACATCGTTGTCTATTAGGAGGGGTTATTGATTTGATGGTCTTAGTTACACCGTTAGGACTCTATTTTTAGACCTAAATCTCTATTATCGCATAAGTCAACAATGTATCCTCGTGATCATTAAGACAAAATAAAATATAAGAGATACAACTTAGGAATAATGGGAGAATAAGTACGTGATTAGGGCATATGAGTAGTGTTAGCATTACTAACTTATAATGACAATGATCTCGTTGCACGCTTAGCATGGAATTGGGGTGAAAATCGAGGACGATGAAATTATTTCTAACGAAGCATTCACGTGTTCTTATTCTATGAACCTAAACGTCCCATTTTGCGATGAGAATCATACATTATGTCCAAAACACAAGTAGTAGTAATAGTGTAGTGTAGCTAGTTATCATTTCAATAAAGTGAATAAAATTAAATTTTGGAGATCCTTTGATACTTTATTCTAGCATTGCGTGAGGGCACGACAATGGCTTAGCATGGGGGAGTGATGAGACTGCTTTTATACATGGTCTCATCGTCCAAAACGGCCTTAAAATGCATAAAATATCATAAAATAGACCAAATATATGCTCGTGTTTGTTACTTGTGTATTTTTAGGTACGGATATTGAGGAATTGGCAAAAGATCACAAGAATCAATCAAAAACGAACACGGGAAACGAAGTCGCACAATGAACCGGGCCCAAGTTTGGATTTTGCAAAATGACCCTTGAAGAATTGAAGATTGGCAAAAATGGTCCCTCATCTTTGAAGAACTTGTCACATTTGACCCTCAAAATGTCAATTGTACAAGTATAATCCTTTATATTTGAAGATTATACAAGATCAGCCCTTGGAAAATCAAGAAAATACAAAAGGAGCCCTTTGGAAAAGTTTTGGAATTGATTGTGCCAGTTTTGACAACTTGTCCAAAGTTGTTATGCACAAAATGGGCGCTGATGGACTTGGTTTACAAAATGGAAAGAAGTAAAAAGCTTGGGGACCTAATCTGCCAACTACCCAAACCTCCCCACCCAACCAGACTATGCCACGTCACAAACCCCACCCATTTACCCACCACCCACCCACAAAACCGACCCTACCCAGTCCAGTATCCATTACCCAAACCCGTTTTATTAAACCTGGTCAATGGTCAAACCCCCACTTAACCCCATTCCCTCCTAAACAAAAATTTAAAAACGAATTAACCCAAATTAAGATTAAACCCACCCCTAAAACCCCATAAACCCTAGCCTCACCCCAGTTTCAATTAACCCTAAATCAAAGGGTTATGGGCTATAATTGTGCAGATCCTTAATTAAGCTTCCCCTCAATTAATCCCACCTTTCAAAACATTGCCACGTGGCCTGTGGTCCTCACCCAAGCACTCCCCTGCACCCGTCTCTTTCCCACAACCCTAGAACCCGACAATTTCAACGTCTAGGATCATTCTACTTGTTCCCCAAGCACAAATTAAGGGTCCAAGATCAAAAACCAAGCTGTCAATCACATGGGTGCTTTTGACCAAAGAATTCGTCAAAGAAGAGAAGGGCATTTCAGGGCATTTAGCTATTAGGGTTTTTCAAACTTGTATTATTTTAATTAGTTTCTAGAATAGTCTTTTAGATTGTATAAAAGGGATATGAGCATGTTCATTCCCTCTTGTTCCAGTTTTTAAACTTTTGCACTTGTAATTCCTTTTTAAGAAATAAAAGTTTGGTATTTGTGAAGTCAAGTGTAATTCCTTTTTATTCTTTTTAAAAGTTGTGTGTTGTGTCAAAAGTTTAAGCTGAGTTCCATTTAGATTTCTTGTATTGAGTTTTTTTTCAAAAAGGTTGTTTAAAAAAGGTTTGTAAGTTTCTGAAATCAAGGCTTTTGAAGTGAAAGTGGAAAGAGTCCTTGATTTTTGGACTTGTGAATTGTTCTTAAAACGTGTTTGAAGGTTTGGAAGTTTTTGGAAGGTTTTAAGAAAGAAAGAAAAGTGAAACAGAATATATATTGTTTATATTATTGTTTTCTCTTTGATTTTTGTTAAACAGGTTGTGAAAGGTTGTTGATCTTTGTTCAAGCACAGGCCTCCAGCCTTGTGGGAGGTGGATTTACATCCACTAGAACCCTGGATGTAGGGTTCTAAGGTAACTACCCATTTCCTTTTTGAAATCTCAGAAAAAAAGTGAAGTTTGGTGATATTGCATGAATCTGCTTAGATTGTGTGTTTAAGCTGTTGATTTGTGTTCTTATGTGTCTATATGCATGTTAGATACTAAGAGGATTAGTTTGAGTAGCTTTTGAAGTGATTTGGTTAAGTTAAAAACGTTTTTACAGTTTTAAAAGGGTGTTTGGATTCATGTTTTAGCAGGTTAGAAATCTTAAGTTGTGATTTAAAAAACGTGTTAGAGTTATTGGAAAGGGTTGAGAAAGGTATTGTCTCATATGTGTTTAGATTGGTGCAAGTTTTAAGCAAGTTTGTTGAGAAAAAAAGTGAAAACATAGCTAGAAATCTGCATATCAATTTTGCTGCTTATTTTTCATGAAAAATTGTGCTTGATCTTGTAATTCTGTTAAGTGTTAGTGCTTATTAGGATTATAGTTCATTTGTTTGCTGGATTGTGAGTTTGTGTGCATGATTTGGACATTTGAAACTCAATTTTGTGCAAACCATAGCTAAAAGATACCACCAGACCCTAGGATTTATCACAGCAACATTCATAAGCTTGGTTTGGTTTTGATTGTTCATTTTTTGTGCTAAGTGTGTTTGATTTTTGCTATTTACTGACTCCTTGTGCTTCAAAGAGCACAAGGGTGCCTTGTCATCCAAAATAACAACACCAGATAGGCCAAAGCCAAGCTCCTCTTGGTGATTATTCCTTTGTGAAGAAAAGCAAACACAAAGCATATCCTGCTTGTGCTCAATTGAATCTGGCCACGTTTTGAGTTTAATCCAGGCTTAATCATTGGCAAAAAGTGGAATTGGTGTCGTTTTACAAGTCATACAAGGTCACAGTTGGATTTGGAAGAGAAAAAGAAAAAAAAAGAAAATTTTTATAAAAAGTTCACCCGCAACGGACTCGAACACGCGACCCCTCGCTGGGGGACTTAGCGTGCTTACCGTTGATCTAGATGAACCTTTTACGTTAAGGTTTCATTTCAATAGATACTTGACCCCTTTTGTTTTTGACTTTTCATAATAAAGCCGTAGCTTATTTCCACCTTTTCCAGCTTATTTGATTAGTGTTTTTAGCTTAATTGATTTTTCCTAGGACATTTATAGGTTTTAGGATTTTTCTGTTTAAAAATATTATTTTTCCTATTATTTAACTAATTTCTAGGATTATTTTTAGTTTTAAATTTAGAAAGTCAATAAAAAAATAGTGAACAGTAATAAAAAAATCCAAAAAAATAGTTTTTAGGTTTTTATTTGTATTTTTGAGGTTTACATATCAAAAAGTTTTCAAAAACTTTAATTTTTAATTTTATTTAATTTTAGGGTTTTTAGACAACTTTAAAAATTAATATAAAATTAATTAAGAGGTTCTAGAAACTTTAATTTGCATTTTCTTCTTAATTAGAATATTTAGGATTTTTGAGAATTTTTTAGAATTTATTTGAGAACTTTTTGTTTTTTAGAATATTTTATTATTATTTTATTCATTAAAATTAAAAGTTTTATTTTTTACCTTTTTTCATTTTTCCTAGATTCTAGACATTAAAATAGGACCTTTGTCACTTTCCAATTAATTTTTAGGCTTTTCAATTAATTTTTAGAATTAATTTAAGATTTAATAGATTTTAATAGTTTTTAGGAGTTTAAAAATAGTTTAAATTGGTTTTAAAATTTTTAAAAATAGTTTTTAGCTTAATTAGGTCATTTTTGAGGTTTACAAACTATTAAATCTTGTTTAGGGATTTTTAATATTTAAAAGTGATTTTTAGGGCTTTAATTAGCATTAAAAAGTCATTATTAAATTAATTAAAAGGTTTTGGCAAGTTTGGATTTTTTGTAAACTCTTAGAATATTATTTGGGATTTTTAGTAATTTTTAGGAATTTTTAGGTTAAACTTTTAAATTTTGCACTTTTTACGTTCTACGTCGTAACTTTCTAGTAGTGTTTTTGCCTTATTTTTCTATTTTTTTTGTCTTCGTCATTTTCTCTTCTTTTCTTCTCATTAATAATCAAAAACATAATCAATCAATTCAATTCACAACGCACTAGCCTCCTCGAGAACGAACTCACTTTTAGGGTCATTCACACACGGTTTTCCTAAATCGTCGTGCACGCTTACCCTATTTTATTGCTCTTTTCCTAAAGGGTAGTAAAAACACTACATCACTAGCTTACACTTTAAGCTTTACCATACCACTTAAGACACCAAAACTAGCTACTTGTTTCAATCCATCACTTCTCACATGCAAAACCAACATCAAACTCTCTCAACTCCTCCCTCTTTCCGTCCCAAATAAGCCAACAAACACCCTCTTTGATCTTTTCTAGCCATAAACCACATGTTTACTAGTCCTATCAAGGTGTTCTCTTGAAGCCTTGATCATTTGGTGGCCATATTAACATCTTTGGAGGTGATTTGCTTGTGTCCTAGGGCTGATTTTCCAACCTATGTTCTTGATATTTGATGGTCTTGGAGATACTTGTTGTGTTCATCAAGTTCTTGTCTTCCTAATACAAGAAATCCTCTTGGATTGGTTTCCGTGACCGAAGCACGCCCGTAGCCGATAATCCGCCTTTCATTAACAACGTGAGTTCATATCCTCGCACTCTTTTAAATGTTTTATAAAATGATTTGTAAACCCGCGAGGGAGATAACATGCTAGATTTTTATAAAAATTGAACACAAGTAGTCCCGATTGTATGCTTAATGATATGGACCCGAATGATGCTATGACCCTATATTCGAGACTAAAAGGATTATTAGTAGTTAGGTTATGTCACTTAAAGTTCCATTAGCATGAATTGTGAACTACCGGGATTTGGTAGACGCTTATGCATTTGATAGTACTATTTGGGGACGATCACCCCAGTTCGCGCCTTGACGGTTGATCCTCGTCGTACCACATTGATTGGTAAGCGAATTTATGTATGAGAAGATTCCATAGCGTGATTTTTGTGACGACACGCTAACTTAGATGGGCAAATTGTTTGTCGGGTTCGCGGCCCGCTGTTTTCATAGTAAGGTAACAATGTCATGCGGCTAATAATAATCCTAAAACCTATATACAATACGATACGACGCTATTAACGATGAATATATTACCTATCATGGTAATATAGAGACTAGGTCTCATGGACGGTTTAAGATGTATGCTTGATTTATATATTGCCTGACTAGCAATATGAGGACTTACTTCCGATATTATACTTGTGTTCTGATTTTAAATGATTGTTTTATATAACGGTTTTTATTAAACTCTATGAATTCACTCGACATTCGCTGATATGATTTTAGCATGTTTTTATCTCAGGTGCTTGAAGGTAATCCGGATGGAGATCGACTCTGATGGCCCACATAATATTAAAAATGTTCATTCGATCTACGTTTTGTAAACTTAATGACCTGTATAATTTGGGACCTGTTGTACGCTTTTAAACTTTTTATCGAATGAATGTATGTTAAACCTTGAACAACCATTTTTATGTGTTGTCTATGATTGGAGTTATTGTGCTATCCCGTAACACTCTGAAAGACCCTTCCGCTGTATCGATACGAAAAATGAGAGTGTTACACGTACCTTATGTCCAGTGAACGAAGAAGATGAACTGAGAGGAATCCTACTTCCGTATCACTAATACTACATAAATACATACATGAATAAGTATCTGCTTACTAAATACGTAACTGGTTTTATGTCATGTCTTAGCTTATTTTATATGTTCTTATCATGTTTTACTATTTTAAGCCTTAAACTGTGTTTATCTTATATTCTGTTTACTCTGCTTAAGTATTTCTGGTATTTCATGTATTATTATACTTACTGTGTAATAATAAGTAACTTTCCAAAAATAGTAGGTTTCCTAAAATAGAAAGTTTCCAAAAATAGAAAGTTCCCAAAAATAGAAAGTTACCAAAATAGAAAGTTTCCAAAAATAGAAAGTTCCCAAAATAGAAAGTTTCCAAAAATAGAATGTTTCCAAAAATAGAAAGTTTCCAAAAATAGAATTACTGCTTAAAATAGATAAGTTTCTAAAAATAGAAAGTTTCCATAAATAGATCAGCTGCCTTAATTAAATAAGTTTCCATAAATAGATTAGCTGCCTGAAATAAATAAGTTTCTAAAAATAGAAAGTTTCCATAAATAGATTAGCTGCCTTATTTAAATAAGTTTCTAAAAATAGAAAGTTTCCATGATTAGATATAAGCTGGTTAAATAAGCTAAGTATATAAGCCTAAGTGTTTTCATGATTATTTTCTAAGTCATAATGATATAATGTATAGTTTATTAATTATTTCATGTAATTAAAATAAACTATATGTTAAAATATTTAATTAAAGTATATCATGTTTTTAATTAAATAAAGTTAAATACTTAGGTAAAAACATGTATTATTATTTATTAATAATATAACCTAAGTCATGTTAATTAATTAATTATAACCATGGTTTTTAAATAATTAATTAATTATAAGTCTAAAAATATAAAATACATAGGTTAATAATTTCATGATTTTAATAATTAATATAACCTAAGTCATGTTATTAAATTAATCATGTCATATTTATTAATTTAATTTTAACATATGATTATATAAAAAAATAATCTTAGCATAAACCGTGAACTGGATCTTGACTAGAACCCTTGAACCGGACATGAAATCGACACCATACCCCGAACCACATCGGGGTTCCCCTTGTCTTGCTGCTGCCTTGGGACCCACACCAACCAACCAGGACCATATGGTCTCGGTGGTGGTCGAGTAGCCAAACCGAGACCCCTTTGGGGTTCGGTTTAGGCGCCGGCCAAAACAAACACCCCTAAAACACCCTTTTTGATTTCTCCAAAAACCATTTTCATGTTAGATCTATGTTTTTAATTAGGTTTTAAATACAACTTGTTCTTAATTAATTATTCGATCAAATCAAAAAGAAAAAGGGTAAAAACATATACCGAATGCGTGGATCTAAAAAAGGATGAACAAACACGAACAATTGTACCAAATCCAAGATCAAAAATCAAATAAACACCCCTTAGTGTATTTATGTGTGGCGGCCAAACAAAGAAAAAGAAAGAGGAGGAGAAAATATTTTTAGGTTTTTGGTTAATTCTTCTATAAAGTGAAAATGAGTAGTAACTTTTCCCTTAACCCCTCTTTAGTGAAATTTGAGATGGGCTTGGCCCATCTCTTCCTTGTTGTCGTGGGTAGGGGCCCCACATGGGGTACCCGTACCGTTTTCCATGTCTCGATGTTTAATTGTTCGTTCATGTTTATTTGTGTTCGCGTTTAATGTGTTCTCGTTAAATAATTACCGTGACCTAATATATTTATTTACGCTCGTAATAAATATATATACGTAATTAATAGTAGTTCGTGATTTAATTACGCTCATGATTTCATGATCGCATGTTCGTGATTAATTATTGTCAAATAATTATTGTGTGCTCGTGCGTAGTAAATACTTATCGTATTCTAACACGTACGTAATACGTAAAATCCTAACACGTAATCGTAATCATGCTATAATAGGAAAGTTTTAATCTAGTACGTACGATCTTAAGGGTACTATTCATGATAGAAGCATGCGGGTTTTACAACTCTTCCCCCCTAAACAGAATAATTCGTCCCCGAATTATAGATAAAGTAAACTGGAAAAGAAGAACATACCCGAATTCAAAATATGAAATGAGGGTAAGAAGCCCAGATAGACTCCTTTGTTTCCCAAGTGGCTTCCCGCTCGGTATGATCCCTCCATAGGATTTTGACGAATGGAATCATCTTCCTTCTCATGACTCGTTCTTGTCTGTCAAGAACTCGTTCGTGTTCTTCTATAAAAGTGAGATCTTCACGTATCTGTTCCAGTGGATACAGAACCATGTGAAGGGGATGATACTGGTACCCTCTGAGTAAGGACACATGAAACACATTGTGCACATGCGAAAGCTGCGGAGGTAACGCCAACCGGTAAGATACTTCACCGACTCGTTCAATGATATCAAACGGTCCGATGAAACGAGGACTGAGCTTCCCTTTAATCCCGAAGCGTCTAACACCACGTGCCGGTGAAACCTTAAGGAAGACGTGATCTCCTACGTTAAAATGTATTTCCCTACGATGCTTATCGGCGTAACTCTTCTGACGTGACCGTGCTTCCTGAATTTTCTGCTTAGCTACTGCGATCTTTTCATTGGTCATCTCTATGATTTCTGGTCCTTCAAGTGTTCGCTCGCCAACCTGATCCCAGCAGATTGGGGCGCGGCACTTCCTGCCATACAACATCTCGAAAGGAGCACACTTGATACTTGCGTGCCAACTGTTGTTGTATGCAAACTCCACCAAACAGATGTTCGTCCCAATCACCCGTCCATTCCAACGCACATGACCTCAACATGTCTTCCAATGTCTTAATCGTTCATTCCGACTCTCTTCTGTCCGTATCGGCGAGTTTACTTACCGAATCTTCCTTGCGGATCGGTAAGAAATGAGCTGATTTGGTATGTCGATCTACGATAACCCAAATTGCATCGTGCTTCCTCTTGGTAGGCGGAAGACCAGTAACAAAATCCATGGTGATTTTGTCCCACTTCCACTTTGGAATATCTAATGGTTGAAGGAGACCGCCAGATCGCTGATGCTCGATCTTAACCTGCTGGCAGGTAAGACATTTGGAGACGTAAGTAGCTACATCCTGTTTCATACCACTCCACCAAAAGTACTGCTTGATGTCATGGTACATCTTAGTCGAACCAGGATGTATAGGGAATATGGAGCTATGAGCTTCAGCTAACAAGGCTTCCCGGAGTTCTTGGTCATCGGGAACACAAAGTCTCGTGCCCTGCCATACGATACCATCTGCATCTATTCTGAATTCTGTATGTTTCTCCAAATTTTGTACTATCGCCCAGAATTCTCCATCATCTTTCTGAGCTTCCTTGATCTTAGAGAGTAACTCGGGTTCTACTCTAATATTAGCCCAGTAACCGTGTTGTCCACGTAGCATGATCTCAATGTCAAGTTGCTCCAAGTCTCTTATGATTTCCTCTTCAATTTTAATGCCGTTGATCATTCCGGACTTCCTGTTAAGAGCATCTGCTACTACATTGGCCTTTCCGGGATGATACTGTAGATTAATGTCATAATCCTTCAACAGCTCTAACCATCTCCTCTGCCTCATGTTCAATTCACGGTGAGTGAAGATATACTTCAAGCTCTTATGGTCCGTGAAAATGTCACATGATTCTCCATATAAGTAGTGCCTCCATATCTTCAATGCAAACACAACTGCAGCAAGTTCCAAGTCATGCTTGGGGAAATTTTCTTCATAAGGCTTAAGTTGCCGTGAAGCGTACGCGATCACTTTCCCATGTTGCATGAGAACACAACCAAGTCCCTTCCCCGATGCATCGTTGTAGATTTGAAATCCACCCGTACCAGATGGAAGAGTAAGAATAGGTTCAGATACTAGCTTCTGCTTCAGGTCTTCAAATCTCTTGTCTCGTTCTTTAGTCCAGACAAATTTCTCCCTTTTCCGCATCAGTTTGGTCAATGGTAGTGCTAAGCGGGAAAAGTTCTCCACGAACCTGCGGTAATAGCCAGCTAATCCTAAGAAACTGCGAACTTCCGTCGCTGATGTCGGCCTTGGCCACTTATTAATGGCCTCAAACTTCGCTGGATCCATAGTGATTCCTTCTTCTGATACAATGTGACCTAAGAATGCTACCTTGTCTAACCAGAACTCACAGTTGGAGAATTTAGCATACAACTGCTTCTGGCGAAGAATCTGTAGTACTATACGAAGATGGTCTTCGTGTTCCTCTTTGGACTTTGAGAAAATTAGGATGTCATCGATGAAGACATTGACGAACTTGTCCAGAAATTCATGGAAGATTCTGGTCATCAAGTCCATGAACACTGCTGGAGCATTTGTCAGGCCAAATGGCATAACTACAACCTCATAGTGGCCATAACGAGTACGAAAAGCAGTCTTGACGATATCCTGCTCCTTGACCTGTAACTGATGGTAGCCTGACCTAAGATCAATCTTGGAGAAGTGTTCGGCCCCTTGGAGTTGGTCAAACAGATCGTCTATACGTGGCAGTGGATACCTATTGCGGATAGTAATCTTGTTGAGCTCGCGATAGTCTATGCAAAGACGCATACTGTCGTCCTTCTTCTTAACAAACAAGACCGGTGCGCCCCATGGAGATGCGCTCGGTCGAATGAAACCTCGTTCAAGAAGTTCGTGCAGTTGATCCTTCAGCTCCTTCAGCTCTATGGGAGCCATGCGATAAGGAGCCTTGGAGATTAGTTCAGCTCCTGGAATAAGCTCGATACTGAATTCCACTTCTCGTGCAGGTGGTATGCCCGAAAGTTCTGCTGGAAAAACATCTTGAAATTCCGACACTATTGGTTGATCCTGAATTGATGGAGATTCAGCATCCATATCATGAACCGTAGCTAGATAAACCTCGCAGCCATGTGACAGTAGTGCACGCGCTTGCAGGGTAGATATGATTTGTACAGACCGTCCGGGTATGAACCCGTTATGAATGTACTCTGGTGCATTAACATCACCGAAGATAACTTGATATGAATGGCAGTCTATTGTAGCATGATGCTTGGATAGCCAATCCATTCCCAAAATCATGTCGAAATCATTCATGTCCAGCGGAAGTGCGTCAACAGGTCGAACCTTATCGTCAAATTCTAGGGGAAGACTCTTGTATACATGGGTGATTAATACAGATTCCCTCAAAGGCGTGGAAATAGTAAGCCTATTTTCTAGTGGCATGGGGAGCATCCTAATGTTCTTAGCATAAGTTGTAGAAATAACCGAGTGAGTAGCACCCGTATCGAAAAGAACACATGCAGATTGACCATACATATACAAGATTCCAGTGATGGTACCTGTAGACTTGTTGGTCTGGTCTCGAGATGTCGTGTAGACACGCCCGGTGGTAGGAGGCCGCTTGGAATCAGCATGTCCTGATGTACCCTCCATCTCGCCCTTACGGCAATCCTTCATGATATGGCCAGGAAGACCACACTTGAAGCATGCGTCAGTGTTACGGTGACATGGCCCTAGGTGCCTACGGTGGCAAGTAGAGCAAAGAGGATGAGTAAATCCTCCAGCAGGTGCTCTGGCTGGCTGGGAACCTGATAAATTTTTTTACATAAGACATGATAATAGGGTACAAAGGACAATGCGGATAATCGTATGATTGAATACCAGTGATAGCTGGACGGCTAGGCTGTGAACCTCTCTGGTTCTGGTCCCTACCGTCTTCATGGTTCCTGGTAGAACTTTTGCTAAAGTATCAGAATATGAGTTATAACATGAAATATAAGGAAATGCGTAAGTGTTAGGACCTGATGCTATTGGAGTGTCCAGCGTTGTTACGGTAATTATCATTACCGCCACGCCTATCCGTAGCAGAACAGTCGTTAGTCTGACCGTTTCCCTTGGGCTGATGAGGCTGCTGCTGAGTAGCCAGCTGAGACCGGTCCCCAATTTTCTGCCTGGAAGACACATTTAAAGAGATGAATAATTGACATATATAGAAAGAATATGGATTGATCACCGCTTGGATACAAATGTTTACCTCTTGTCGGGTCTCTCAGCTTCCCTGAACTCATCTCTCTCCTGCAGCATTTCCAGCTTACGTGATGCATCGGCCACTTGTGCTACAGTGTTGAACGTAGCACACACCAGATTGTTTGCGACCGATGTGCGAAGAGCCCACCTAAAGTGGTGTGCCTGCTCTTCAGGAGTACCTGCTGCCGCACCAAGGAAACCAGCTAAGCGAAGAAAGCGCTGCATAAACTCGTTGCTATTCTCCCTAGCTCTCTTTCGGATCCCATGGTACTCTCTCTTGAGCTTGTCCTGCTCAGCCTTGGGAAAGAACTTCTCCATCACCCTGTCCTTGAACTGAGCCCAAGTCAAACCAGCAACCCACTCGTCACCACCCTCAGACTGCATCAACGCTAACCACCAATTTAGCACATCGCCTTCAAACCGATCGCATGCGAACCTCACCTTGTATGCGGGGTCACAACCCATAGCATTGAAAATCTTCTCGATGTGAGCCAACCAGCTTTCAGCATCACTGGGGCTATTTGTCTTCTCAAAAGCTCGAGGACGGAGCTTGTTGAATCTCTCCAGCCATACTACTAATGTCACTGGAGGAGGAGGAGGAGGTGCCTGATTATGTTGCTGATTGTTGGCAGCTTGAACTTCAGCCCTGATGTCGTTCCTCGGTTGAGGAAGCAAAGCTTGCATAGCAGCTTGAATTGCAGCATTGAGCTGTTCCTGTTCGCGTGTGAGAACCATCTGATAGAATAACATAAAACATATGATTAAACAGATCAAAACATAAAATATATATACATGAAAAAAAATTATACCAAAATCTCAAGAGAAAAATATTATGCAAGAAAATTTTTGTGTATGAATGCATGATGAAGTTTTATGAAAACTTTTGTATGCTCGAGAGTGAACGCCTATGGTCAGTTCACCCAAAACAAAAGACATGGCGAGGGGACGCCTATGGGTCGGTCCCAAATTTAAAAGTTTCGATAAAACACATGCGACTAAATAGGGCAAGTCCTGCACCAACCATTAGTTAGTCATAAATCTGCGACAATGACATATATATGTATGCATAAAAATGATGAATGCATGAAAACAATTGTTAGTTCTAGGAAGACCATAGTGACTACCCACTAATCACAGGTCATATTTGAGAGCCTATAGGTCGAAGCCTTGGCTCTGATACCATAATTGTAACACCTCATTTTGATAATGGAGATGTCACACGTAATTATGGCGTGTCATCAAAGCATACAAGGAAAAATGTCTAAACATTACATGACCATAAAAGGAAAATACCGGAATCAAACATCGGTAGTCCAAAAGTAAGCTCATCACACACAAACATAAGTATAGTAAAGGAAAGGACTAAACAATGTCCATAGCAAATGTATGAAAAGAAAAGTAATGCATAAAGTAAAGAAGGCTAGAAAGCTTCCAGTCCATATGCACGTACTCTTAAAGTCTACGAGCGTCCCTGAGTACCTGCCGTTTTGGGAACATAGAAAAGGAAAACGGCTAAGCAATACGCTCAGTACACGGATGTACAATAAAGCATGAATAGGATAAGCATATAACATATAACAGCGGAAGAAACTAAGCCCGAGTAACCTGGTTAAGTCTTGATAAAACTGGTTTTATAGTTTGAAAAGCCTTATGTTTATCTTGTAAAAACTGTTTATCATATTTTACCATTAGCCAATATAGATCATGAAAATCCACCGTGCATGAATACTTGGAGGGGTGACCTCATCATGTAAATTAGAGGGGCTGCCTCTAATTTAATATACTGGTTTTGGGTAGGAGGGATCAGCTCCTTGTGAAGGATGCAAGGCACACACCACATTCACCATGAAATCCTGACTGAAAACATGTAACTAGGATGCACCCATACGCCCCACATGATAAATATAAAAATATGGCCAAAAGCTGAAGGGACGCCACGAGCAATCACTCCGCCGTGGTGAAGTCATAACATCAGTGCCTCTAATGTTATGGTTATGGTACCTCCATAACTAGGTGAAACTGGTCATGCATGTATATAGCTATAGGTATTCTAAATTAAACATAAGAAATTCAAACACATAACTTATACTCCGGAAAACCATTTGGCTGCATACGGGGAATCCTAATAAGGAAAGAATGTCCATACTGAAAGGACGGTAATCCGTACCTAATGTCCAGTGAACGAAGAAGATGAACTGAGAGGAATCCTACTTCCGTATCACTAATGCTACATAAATACATACATGAATAAGTATCTGCTTACTAAATACGTAACTGGTTTTATGTCATGTCTTAGCTTATTTTATATGTTCTTATCATGTTTTACTATTTTAAGCCTTAAACTGTGTTTATCTTATATTCTGTTTACTTTGCTTAAGTATTTCTAGTATTTCATGTATTATTATACTTACTGTGTAATAATAAATAACTTTCCAAAATAGTAGGTTTCCTAAAATATAAAGTTTCCAAAAATAGAATGTTCCCAAAAATTGAAAGTTACCAAAATAGAAAGTTTCGAAAAATAGAAAGTTTCCAAAAATAGAAAGTTTCCAAAAATAGAAAGATTCATAAAATAGAAAGTTTCCAAAAATATAATTACTGCTTAAAATAGATAAGTTTCTAAAAATAGAAAGTTTCCATAAATAGATCAACTGCCTTAATTAAATAAGTTTCCATAAATAGATTAGCTGCCTGAAATAAATAAGTTTCTAAAAATAGAAAGTTTCCATAAATAGATTAGCTGCCTTATTTAAATAAGTTTCTAAAAATAGAAAGTTTCCGTAATTAGATATAAGCTGGTTAAATAAGCTAAGTATATAAGACTAAGTGTTTTCATGATTATTTTCTAAGTCATAATGATATAATGTATAGTTTATTAATTATTTCATGTAATTAAAATAAACTATAGGTTAAAATATTTAATTAAAGTATATCATTATTTTAATTAAATAAAGTTAAATACTTAGGTTAAAACATGTATTATTATTTATTAATAATATAACCTAAGTCATGTTAATTAATTAATTATAACCATGGTTTTTAAATAATTAATTAATTATAAGTCTAAAAATATAAAATACTTAGGTTAATAATTTCATGATTTTAATAATTAATATAACCTAAGTCATGTTATTAAATTAATCATATCATATTTATTAATTTAATTTTAACGTATGATTATATAAAAAAATAATCTTAACATAAACCGTGAACCAGATCTTGAATAGAACCCTTGAACCGAACATGAAATCGACACCATACCCCGAACCACTTCGGGGTTCCCCTTGTCTTGCTGCTGTCGTGGGACCCACACCAACCAACCGGGACCATATGGTCTCGAAGGTGGTCGAGTAGCCAAACCGAGACCCCCTTGGGGTTCGGTTTAGGCGCCGACCAAAACAAACACCCCTAAAACACCCTTTTTTATTTCTCCAAAAACCATTTTCATGTTAGATATATGTTTTTAATTAGGTTTTAAACACATCTTGTTCTTAATTAATTATTAGATCAAATCAAAAAGAAAAAGGGTAAAAACATATACCGAATGTGTGGATCTAAACGAGGATGAACAAATACGAACACTTGTACCAAATCAAAGATCAAAAATCAAATAAACACCCCCTTGGTGTGTTTATGTGTGCCGGCCAAACAAAGAAAAAGAACGAGGAGGAGAAAATATTTTTAGGTTTTTGGTTAATTCTTCTGTAAAGTGAAAATGAGTAGTAACTTTTCCCTTAACCACTCTTTAGTGAAATTTGAGATGGGCTTGGCCCATCTCTTCCTTGTTGCCACGGGTAGGGGCCCCACATGGGGTACCCGTATCGTTTTCCGTGTCTCGATGTTTAATTGTTCGTTCATGTTTATTTGTGTTCGCGTTTAATGTGTTATCGTTAAATAATTACCGTGACCTAATATATTTATTTACGCTCGTAATAAATATATATACGTAATTAATAATAGTTCGTGATTTTATTACGTTCATGATTTCATGATCGCATGTTCGTGATTAATTATTGTCAAATAATTATTGCGTGCTCGTGCGTATTAAATACTTATCGTGTTCTAACAAGTACGTAATACGTAAAATCCTAACACGTAATCGTAATCATGCTATAATAGGAAAGTTTTAATCTAGTACGTACGATCTTAAGGGTACTATTCATTATAGAAGCATGCGGGTTTTACATTAGCACCGTGGTGACCACCCGTGGGTCCCTCGTGACAAGCTCTAAGGATGTTACAAGCTTCGGCACCAAAAACACAACGTCGAACAAGTTTATCCGCACAAGCCCGAAAGAGATAAGGGTCGTCCCAAAAATAGAACTTGACGTCACGAAATAATTTTCTATTTTGTTGTGTCGTCATACCCTTGATTATGAAGTTCCTCGCATGGTAATTTGCAATGTCGGCAAACCATGGGGTGGTGTCTTTAGAATTCACTACACCGAGAGTCTCGAGAGGAAATGTTTCGGTGATTTCCTTGTTCTCGAAGACATCTTCGTGAGGATCTTCTAGACGAGAGAGATGATCGGCCGCTAGATTCTTGGATCCTTTTTTTCAAGCACGGTGACATCAAGTTCTTGGAGGAGGAGCATCCAACGAAGCAATCTCGGCTTAGCAACTTGCTTAGCTAAGAGATACTTGATAGCCGAATGGTCGGTATTCATAATGCTTTTAGTCAAGACGAGATAAGGTCAGAATTTCTCAAAAGCATAGACCACGGCTAGGAATTACTTTTCCATTGTGGTGTACTTTAATTGAGCCTCGGTCATCGTCTTACTAGCATAATGGATAGGACGGAAATGCTTTTCATAACGTTTCCCTAAGACGGCCCCTATAGCATAATCACTTGCATCGCACATGATTTCAAAGGGTAATTCCCAAGTAGGAGCAACAAGAATGGGAGCTTCGGTAAGTTTCCTTTTAAGAGTTTCGAAAGCTCTAACACAATCCTCGTTGAAATTAAAAGGAGCATCCTTCTCGAGAAGGTGGGTCATAGGTCGAGAGATTTTCGAAAAGTCTTTGATGAAACGACGATAAAAGCCCGCGTGGCCTAGGAAACTCCTAACTCGCTTAACGATTTTGGGATGAGGTAACTTGGCGATGACGTCTACCTTAGCTTTATCGACCTCAATCCCCGCTTTCGAGACCTTTTGTCATAAGACGATTCCTTGTTTACACATAAAATGACATTTTTCCCAATTAAGCACAAGGTTGGTTTCTTCACAACGTTTTAACATTTACTCGAGATTAGATAAACACGACGTGAATGAATTGCCAAACACTGAAAAGTCATCCATAAACACTTCTATCGACTTCTCGATCATATCGTGAAAAATAGCCATCATACACCGTTGAAACGTACCCGGTGCAGTGCAAATGTAAAACCCGCATGCTTTTATAATGAATAGTACCCATACGATCGTACGTACATGATTAGAACTTTCCTTTTATAGCACGAATTACAATTATTACGTACGTGTTATAACACGATAAGTATTTATTAGGTATTAAGACACGATATTATTTCAATAATAATTATAATCATGAACATACGAACATGAAATCATGAACGTAAATAAGAGCTTAGTATTACGTATTTATGTATATTTATTACGATCATGAATAAATATAATAATACACGAACGATATCTATTTTAACCACGTAAAACACGAACACGAGAACACACTAAATATTAGACACGGAAAAACATTCGGGTTACCCCATGTGGGCCCCTTACCCGCGGACAAGACAAGAAAAAGGGCCAAGCCCATGCAATTTTACTAAAACAAGGATTTGGGAAAAGATATGTTTCATTATAACAAAAATTAGAAAATAAGAAAACCCTAAATCTGTCTTTCTCCTCTCCTTGGCCGCCGGGTAGAACACACACACAAGGGTGTGTTGGTTGATTTTTGGTGATTGATTTATTGCAAGGGTGTTAGTGTGTTTGTTCTCCTTTGATTCCCGTAATCGGTAAACCCTAAAACCCTTTTCCTTTATTGTTTTGATTAATTGATCACATGAAATCATAAGTTATTTAATAACAAGTTAATAATCATGTAATTAAACATGGGGGGTAAAATAAATCATGGTTAAGGGGTGTCTGTTTTGGCCGACGCAAGAAACCGAGCCCCAAGGGGGTCTCGGCTTGTTTTGATTCGCACCAACTGAGACCTCAAGGTCTCGGTGTGGTGTCTTGTGTCTCGGCAACAGGAGAAAAGGGAACCCCGACCTCGGTCGGGGTATGTTTGTGCTCGGGTGGGTATCGGCTAGAACAAGAACCACAACCGGCTTATGTCGATGGCTAAATAAGGAAAGCAGGGGGAACCCCTAGCCGCGGCAGCAAGGGGAACCATCGGCTAGCCGGTGGGAACTTTTGCTAGCCGGCGGCTAGACTTGACCAAGGGTGCGTTTGTGACCGGTTCACGGGGTTCATAAATACGGTTCACGACATGTTAGATTAAAACACGGGTTCGGTTCATGGGTTGTTTTTACAAGGTTAATTATTTTTTTTACATGTTTACTTTTACAAGAATTAAATTAAATTAATTAAAACATGTACATGTTTTATTTAATTTATACATGACTTAGGTTATTAATATTAGTATTAATACATGAATTTTAACCTAAGTAATTATCATTTTAATTAGACTATATAATTAATTAATTATTAAAATCATGACTTATAATTAATTAATTTACATGACTTAGGTTATATTATTAATAGATAATAATACATGTTTTAACCTAAGTATTTTTTTACATTTATTTATTAAATCATGTTATATTTAATTAAATACTTTAACCTATAGTTTATTTAATTCACATGAAATAATTAATAAGCTATACTATTTAATTACATGAATTAGTATATTAATCAGTAAACACTTAAGGTTATATAACTAGCTTAATAATCCAGCATAAAATCTATTTTTGGAAACTTTCTATTTTTGGAAACTTTCTATTTCTGGAAACTTTCTATTTTAGGAAACCTGCTATTTTTAGAAAGTTACTTATTATTACACAACAAGTATAATAATACATGAAATACAAGAAATACTTAAGCAAAATAGACAGAATACATGATCAACACAGTGTAAAGCCTTAGTCAGTAAAATATGACATGAACATATAATACAAGCTAAGACATGATATAAAACCAGTTACGTACTCAGTAATCATATACTTATACACTTACGTATTTATGTAGCATTAGTAATACCGAAGTAGGACTCTCTTCCGTTCGTCTTCTTCGTTCACTGGACACAAGGTATGGATTCTCCGTCCTTTCAGTATGGACATTCTTCCTTATTAGGATTTCCCGTATACAACCAACTGTTTCCCCAGTATATGTTTTATATATTTTTGAATTGCTTATGTTTAATTAGATACCTAGAGCCATATACATGCATGACCAGTTTCACCTAGTTATAAAGGTACAATAACCATAAAACTGGAGGCACCAGTTTTATGATTCCACCACGACAGAGTGATAGCTCGTGACGTCCCTTCAGCTTTTGGCCATATTATTATTATCAGGTGGGGCGTATGGGTGCATCCTAGTTTACATGTTTTCAGCAGATTATTCAGGTGAATGTGGTGTGTGCCTTGCATCCTTCACAAGGAGCTCATCCCTCCTACCCAAACCAGTATATTAAATTAGGGGCAGCCCCTCTAATTTGCATGACGAGGTCACCCCTCCAAGTATTCATGAACGTGGATAATTCATGACCTATATTGGCTAATGGTAAATATGTTAAACAGTTTTTACAAAATAAACATAAGGCTTTTCAAACAATAAAACCAGTTTTACTATGATATAACCAGGTTATCCAGGACTTAGTTTTTTCAGCTGATTCATGCTTATATGCTTATAGTATTCATGCTTTACTTGTATATCCATGCACTGAGCGTTATGCTCAGCCGTTTTCCTTTTCATGTTCCCAAAACGGCAGGTACTCAGGGACACTCGTAGACTTTAAGCGTACGTGCATAGGGATTGGAAGCTTCATAGACTTCTTTACTTTATGTATTCCTTTATACTTTGATACTCATTTCCATGGACATTGTTTAGTCCTTTCATTTACAGTACTTATGTTTGTGTGTGATGAGTTCTACTTTTGGGGTACCGATGTTTGATTCCGGTATTTCCTTTATGGTCATGTAATGTTTTATACATTTATCCTTGTATGCTTTGATGACACGTCATAATCACGTGTGACATTCCATTTATCAAAATGGGGTGTTACAATTATGGTATTAGAGCCAAGGCTTCGACATGTAGGCTTCAAAACACGACCTGTGATTAGTGGGTAGTCACTATGGTCTTCCTAGAACTGACAGTCGGTTTTCATGCATTCTTCATTTTCATGCATACATATATATGTCATTGTCGCAGGTTTATGACTAAGTATTGGTTGGTACAGGACTGGCCCTATTTGGTCGCATGAGTTTTATCTAAACTTTTAAATTTGGGACCGACCCATTGGCGTCCCCTCGCCATGTCTTTTTTTTTAAGTGGACTGGTCATAGGCGTTCACTCTCGCGCATAAAAAAGTTTTCATAAAACTGCATCATGCATTCATGTACTAGTTTTTCCTACATAAAATTTTTCTCATGATTTATTGGTATAGTTTTTTTTCATGTATATAGTTTATGTTTTAATCAGTTTAATCATGTATTTTATGTTATACTGTCAGATGGTTCGCACACGCGAGCAGGAACAAGTCAATGCAGCAATCCGAGCTGCAATGCAAGTTATGCTTCCTCAGCTGAGGAACGAAATCAGGGCTGAGGTTCAGGCTGCCAACAACAAGCAGCAACACCCAGTACCTCCTCCTCCTCCTCCAGCAACATTGGTCACATGGCTGGAGAGATTCAATAAGCTCCGCCCTCTAGTTTTCGAGAGAACAGATAGCCTCAGTGAAGCTAAAAGCTGGTTGGATCACATTGAGAAGATCTTCGATGCTATGGGCTGTGATCCAGTCTTCAAGTCGAGGTTGGCGTGGTATCGATTCGAAGGTGATGTACTATCATGGTGGATGGCACTGAAGCAATCTGAGGGAGGTGATAATTGGGTGGCTGGTTTGACTTGGGCTCAGTTCAAGGATTTGATGATGGGACAGTTCTTTCCTAAGGCTGAGCAAGACAAGCTGAAAAGGGAGTACCATGGAATCCGACACAGAGCTGGGGAGAACAGCAACGATTTCATGCAACGCTTTCTTCGCTTGGCTGGTTTCCATGGTGCAGCATCAGGTACACCTGAAGAGCAAGCACACCACTTTAGGTGGGCTCTTGGTACATCGGTCGCAAACAACTTGGTGTGTGCTACGTTCAACACGGTAGCACAAGTGGCTGATGTAGCACGTAATCTGGA
Organism: Glebionis coronaria; assembly: GCA_025667525.1. NCBI lineage: Eukaryota > Viridiplantae > Streptophyta > Magnoliopsida > Asterales > Asteraceae > Glebionis > Glebionis coronaria. The sequence goes on from CM046874.1 coordinate 447,851,272, forward strand.
GATGCTGTAGGAAAGAGATGAGTTCGGGGAAGCAGAGAGACCCGATAAGACGTAAACATTCGTATTTAAACGGTGACCAATCCGTATTCTTTCAGTATATGTCAATATTTCATCTCTTTATATTGTGTCTTCCAGGCAGAAGACTGGGGACCGGTCTCAGCCGGCTACTCAGCAACAGCCTAATCAGCCCAAAGGAAATGGTAAGAGTCACGACCGTTCTTCTACGGATAGGCATGTCAGTAATGATAATTATCATAACAACGTTGGACACTCCAACAGCAGCAGGTCCTTATACTTACTCATTTTCTTATGATTACATGTTATAATTCTTAATTCTGACACATTAGCAAATCTTCTACCAGGAATCATGGTAACGGGAGGGACCAGAACCAGAGAGGTTCACAGCCTAACCGTCCAGCTATCACTGGTATTCAATCTTACGATCATCCGCATTGTCCTTTGTACCTATTGTCATGTCTCATGTATATTGTTTTTATCAGGCTCTCAGCCAGTCAAGACACCTGCTGGAGGATATACTCATCCTCTTTGCTCTACTTGCCACCGTAGGCACCCAGGACCATGTCGCCGCGACAGCGACGCATGCTACAAGTATGGTCTTCCTCGCCATCGCATGAAGGATTGTCGCAAGGGCGAGATGGAGGGTACATCGGGACATGCTGATACCAAGCCGCCTCCTACTAGTGGACGCGTTTACACGACATCTCGCGATCAGGCCAACAAGTCTACAGGTACCATCACTGGAATCTTGTATATGTATGGTCAAGCTGCATGTGTTCTGTTTGATACGGTGCTACTCACTCGGTCATTTCTACTACTTATGCCAAGAATGTTAGGATACTCCCCATGCCACTAGAGAATATACTGAGTATTTCCTCGCCTTTGAGAGACTCTTTACGCATAACCCATGTGTACAAGAGCCTTCCCCTAGAGTTTGACGACAAGGTTCGTCCTGTTGACGCACTTCCACTGGACATGAATGATTTTGACATGTTTTTGGACATGTAATGGCTCTCCAACATCATGCTACCATAGACTGCCCTTCATATCGAGTCATTTTTGGTGATGTTAATGCACCAGAGTACATTTACAACGGGTTCGTAGCCGGAAGGTCTGTACAAATCATATCAACCCTGCAAGCACATGCATTACTTTCACATGGCTGTTAGGGTTATCCAGCTACTGTTCATGACATGGATGCTGAATCCCCATCAATTCAGGATCAGCCATTAGTGTCATAATTTCCAGATGTATTTCCGTAAGAACTTCTGGGCATACCACCCACACGTGAAGTAGAATTTAATATCAAGCTCATCCCAGGAGCTGAGCCGATTTCAAAGGCTCCTTATCGCATGGCTCCCATAGAGTTGAAGTAGCTGAAGGATCAATTGCAAGAACTTCTGGAACGAGGCTTTATTCGATCGAGCACATCTCCATGGGGCGCACCGGTCTTATTCGTTAAGAAGAAGAACGACAGTATGCGTCTTTGCATAGACTATCACGAGCTCAACAAGGTTACCATCAGGAATAGGTATCCACTACCACGTATAGATGATCTGTTTGACCAACTCCAAGGGGCTAAATATTTCTCCAAGATTGATCTAAGGTTGGGCTATCATCAGCTACGGGTTAAGGAGCAGGATATCGCCAAGACTACTTTACGTACACGCTATGGCCACTACAAATTTGTTGTCATTCCATTTGGCCTTACCAATGATCCAGCAGTGTTCATAGATTTGATGAACAGAATCTTCCATGAATTTCTGTACAAGTTCGTCATTGTCTTCATTGAAGTCATCCTGATATTCTCTAAGTCCAAGGAGGAACACGAAGACCATCTTTGTATAGTACTACAGATTCTTCGTCAGAAGCATCTGTATTCTAAATTTTCTAAGTGTGAATTCTAGTTAGACAAGGTGGCATTCTTAGGGTCACATTGTATCAGCAGAAGGAATCACGATGGACCAAGAGAAGGTTGAGGCTATTACCAAGTGGCCAATGCCGACATCAGCGATTGAAGTCCGCATTTTCCTAGGCTTACCTGGTTATTACCGTAGGTTCGTGGAGAACTTTTCCCTCTTAGCACTACCATTGACCAAACTGATGCGGAAAGGGGAGAAATTCGTCTGGACTGAAGAACGAGAGAAGATCATTTAAGACCTAAAGCAGAAGTTAGTATCTGCCGATTCTTACTCTCCATCTGGTACAGGTGCATTTCAGATCTATAGTGATGCATCGGGGAAGGGACTTCGATGTGTTCTAATGCAACATGGGAATGTGACAGTGTACGCTTCACGGCAGCTTAAGCCTTATGAGGAAAATTACCCTACGCATGACTTGGAACTTGCAGCAGTCGTGTTTGCATTGAAGACATGGAGGCACTACTTGTATGGAGAATCATGTGACAGTTTCACGGACCACAAGAGCTTGAATTATATCTTCACTCAGCGTGAATTGAACATGAGACAGAGGAGATGGTTAGAGCTGTTGAAGGATTATGACATTAATCTACCGTATCTTCCTGGCAAGACGAATGTAGTGGCAGATGCACTTAGCCGAAAGTCCGGAATGATAAACGGCATTAAAATTGAGGAGGAAATCATGAGAGACTTAGAGCGACTAGAAATAGAGATCATGGTATGTGGACAACACGGTTAATGGGCAAATCTTAGAGTAGAACACGAGTTACTCTCTAAGATCAAGGAAGCTCAGAATGATGATGGAGAAATATGGGCGATAATTCAGAATTTGGAGAAGTAGACAAAATTTCGAGTAGATGCAGATGGTATCTTATGGCAGGGAACGAGACTTTGTGTTCCTGATGACCAAGAACTCTGAGAAGCATTGTTAGCTGAGGCTCATAGCTCCCCATTCTCTATCAATCCTGGTTCGACTAAGATGTACCATGACATCAAGTAGTACATTTGGTGGAGTGGTATGAAACAGGATTTTGCTACTTACCTCTCCAAATGTCTTACCTGCCAGCAGGTTAAGATCGAGCATCAGCGATCTTGCGGTCTTCTTCAACCGTTAGATATTCCAGAGTGGAAGTGGGACAAAATCACCATGGATTTTGTTACTCGTCTTCCGCCGACAAAGAAGAAGCACGATGCAATTTGGGTTATTGTTGATCGACTTACCAAATCAGCTCATTTCTTATCGATCCGCAAGGAAGATTCGGTCAGTAAACTCGCCGATACTTATAGAAGGGAGATCATGAGACTTCACGGTGCTCCATCCAGCATCGTCTCAGACAGAGATCCTCGGTTCACTTCGCGATTTTAGCAAAGTCTGCAGAAATCTTGGGGTACAAAACTTAAACTTAGCACGGCTTTTCATCCTCAAAAAGACGGGCAGTCGAAGCGAACGATTTTGACATTGGAAGACATGTTGAGGTCATGTGCGTTGGAATGGACGGGTGATTGGGACGATTATATCTGTTTGGTGGAGTTTGCATACAACAACAGTTGGCACGCAAGTATCAAGTGTGCTCCTTTCGAGATGTTGTATGGCAGAAAGTGTCGCGCCCCAATTTGCTGGGATCAGGTTGGTGAGCGAACACTTGAAGGACCAGAAATGATAGAGCTGACTAATGAGAAGGTCGCAGTAGCTAAGCAGAAACTGCAAGAAGCACGGTCACGTCAGACGAGTTACGTAGACAAGCATCGTAGGGACTTACATTTTAACGTAGGAGATCACGTTTTCCTCAAGGTTTCACTGGCACATGGTGTTAGACGTTTTGGAATAAAAGGGAAGCTCACTCCTCGATTTATCGGACCGTTTGATCTCATTGAACGAGTCGGTGAAGTATCTTACCGTTTAGCGTTACCTCCATAGCTTTCTCATGTTCACGATGTTTTTCATGTGTCCTTACTCAGAGGGTACAAGTATCATCCCCTTCACATGGTTCAGTATCCACTGGAACAGATTCGTGAAGATCTCACTTTCATAGAAGAACCCGAACGAGTTCTTGACAGACAAGAACGAGTCATGATAAGGAAGACGATTCCATTCGTCAAAATCCTTTGGAGGGATCATACCGAGCGGGAAGCCACTTGGGAAATAGAGGAGTCTATCCGGGATTCTTACCCTCATTTCATATTTTGAATTCGGGTATGTTCTTCTTTTCCAGTTTACTTTATCTATAATTCGGGGACGAATTATACTTTTTAGGGGGGAAGAGTTGTAAAACCCGCATAATTTTACCATGAATAGTACCCTTACGATCGTACGTACATGATTAGAACTTTCCTTTTATAGCACGTTTACGTTTCACAAACAAGAGTTACAAGTATTATGTACGTGTTATAACACGATAAGTATTTATTACGTATTAAGACACGATAATTATTTCAATAATAATTATAATCACGAACATACGAACATGAAATCATGAACATAAATAATCACGAGCTTAGTATTACGTATTTATGTATATTTATTACGATCATGAATAAATATAATAATACACGAACGATAACTATTTTAATCATGTAAAACACGAACACGAGAACACACTAAATATTAGACACGGAAAAACATTCGGGTTACCCATGTGGGCCCCTTGCCCGCGGACAAGACAAGAAAAAGGGCTAAGCCCATGCTATTCTACAAAAACAAGGATTTGGGAAAAGATATGTTTCATTATAAAAAAACTTAGAAACCAAGAAAATCCTAAATCTCTCTATCTCCTCTCCTTGGTCGTCGGGTAGAACAAACACACAAGGGTGTGTTGGTTGATTTTTGGTGATTGATTTATTGCAAGGGTGTTAGTGTGTTCGTTCTCCTTTTATTCACATAATCGGTAAACCCAAAAACCCTTTTGTTTTATTGTTTTGATTAATTGATCACATGAAATCATGAGTTATTTAATAACAAGTTAATAATCATGTAATTAAACAGGGGGTAAAATAAATCATGGTTAAGGGGTGTTTGTTTTGTCCGACGCAAGAAACCGAGCCCTAAGGGAACCCCGATCTCGGTCGGGGTATGTCTGTGCTCGGGTTGGTCTCGGCTAGAACAAGAACTACCACCGGCTTATGCCAGTGGCTAAATAAGGAAAGCAGGGGGAACCCCTAGTCACGGCAACAAGGGGAACCACCGGCTAGCTGGTGGGAACTTTTGCTAGCCGGCGGCTAGACTTGACCAAGGGTGCCTTTGTGACCGGTTCACGGGGTTCATAAATACGGTTCACGACCTGTTAGATTAAAACATGGGTTCGGTTCATGGGTTGTTTTTACAAGGTTAATTATTTATTTTACAAGTTTATTTTAACAAGAATTAAATTAAATTAATTAAAACATGTACATGATTAATTTAATTTATACATGACTTAGGTTATTAATATTAGTATTAATACATGAATTTTAACCTAAATAATTATCATTTTAATTAGACTATATAATTAATTAATTATTAAAATCATGACATATAATTAATTAGTTTAAATGACTTAGGTTATATTATTATTAGATAATAATACGTATTTTAACCTAAGTATTTTTTACCTTTATTTAATTAAATCATGTTATAGTTAATTAAATACTTTAACCTATAGTTTATTTAATTCACATGAAATAATTAATAAACTATACTATTTAATTACATGACTTAGTATATTAATCAGTACACACTTAAGCTTTTATAATTAGCTTAATAATCCAGCTTAAAATCTACTTTTGGAAACTTTCTATTTTTGGAAAATTCCTATTTTTGGAAACTTTCTATTTTTGGAAACTTTCTATCTTAGGAAAGCTGCTATTTTTAGGAAGTTAGTTATTATTACACAACAAGTATAATAATACATGAAATACAAGAAATACTTAAGCAAAATAGACAGAATACATGATAAACACAGTGTAAAGCCTTAGTCAGTAAAATATGACATTAAAATATAAAACAAGCTAAGACATGATATATAAAACCAGTTACGTATTTAGTAATCAGATACTTACACACGTATGTATTTATGTAGCATTAGTGATACCGAAGTAGGACTCTCTTCCATTCGTCTTCTTCGTTCACTGTACACAAGGTACAGATTCTCCGTCCTTTCAGTATGAACATTCATCCTTATTAGGATTTCCCGTATACAGCCAACTGTTTTACCCCAGTATATGTTTTTTATGTTTTTGAATTGCTTATGTTTAATTAGATACCTAAAGCCATATACATGCATGACCAGTTTTACCTAGTTATGGAGGTACCATAACCATAACACTAGAGGCACCAGTGTTATGACTCCACCACGACAGAGTGATAGCTCGTGGCGTCCCTTCAGCTTTTGTCCATATTATTATTATCAGGTGGGCGTATGGGTGCATCCTAGTTTACATGTTTTCAACAGATTATTTAGGTGAATTTGGTGTGTGCCTTGCATCCTTCACAAGGAGCTGATCCCTCCTACCCAAACCAGTATATTAAATTAGAGGCAACCCCTCTAATTTGCATGACTAGGTCACCCCTCCAAGTATTCATGCACGTGGATAATTCATGACTTATATTGGCTAATGGTAAATATTTTAACAGTTTTTACAAGATAAACATAAGGCTTTTCAAACTATAAAACTAGTTCTACTCAGATATAACCAGGTTATCCAGGACTTAGTCTTTTCCACTGCTGCATGCTTATATGCTTATAGTATTCATTCTTTACTTGTATATCCGTGCACTGAGCGTTATGCTCAGCCGTTTTCCTTTTCATGTTCCCTAAACGGCAGGTACTCAGGGACACTCGTAGACTTTAAGCGTACGTGCATATGGATTGGAAGCTTCCTAGCCTTCTTTACTTTATGCATTTCTTTATACTTTGATACTCATTTCCATGGACATTGTTTAGTCCTTTCATTTACAGTACTTATGTTTGTGTGTGATGATTTCTACTTTTGGGGTACCGATGTTTGATTCCGGTATTTCCTTTATGGTCATGTAATGTTTTATACATTTATCCTTGTATGCTTTGATGACACGCCATAATCACGCGTGACATTCCATTTATCAAAATGGGGTGTTACAGCAATGTCTAAAAGGCATCCTACGATAAGCAAACGTTCCATAAGGACACGTAAACGTAGTTTTCTCTTGATCACGAGGGTCGATAGGGATTTGAATGTAACCAAAAAAACCATCTAAAAAGCAATATAATTCATTTCCCGCGAGTCGATCCAACATTTGACGAGTGGCGTCATTTAACTTTCGGTAGTCAATACACACCCTCCAACCGGTCACAACACGAGTGGGAATTGACACGTTGTTTTCATTGGGCTTAACGGTCATTCCAACCTTTTTAGGGACACAATGGATTGGGCTCATCCATGGGCTACCGGAGATAGGATAAATCATTCCCGCGTCAAGGAGTTTTAAGACTTCCTTTTTGATGACATCGTAAATTTTGGGGTTTACCCTTCTTTGACTTTGAATTGTGGGTTTGTAGTCCTCCTCCATTAAAATCTCGTGAGTACAAAATTTTGGGTCAATACCCTTAATGTCGGAATTTTTCCATGCAATTGCCCCTTTATGAGCTTTATGAACTTTCAAGAGCGTGGTTTTCTCATCATTAGCAAGACCTTTTGCAATAATAACCGGAAACGTGTCATCACCTTCCAAGAATGCGTATTCAAGGTGAGATGGAAGATCTTTCAATTCAAAGATTGGCGGTTCCTCGATTGAACATTTTTGCTCAACACTCATAACTTCCATCGGCGGAAGAAATTGTGGAATAGAAGTATCATTACCAATAATCACCTCATCTTCATTGTCGATTTCATTTGAAGTAAAATCGCTTCCTTGGAATGGAGTGAGATTTGGTGTAGAATTAGCAAGAATCGGATCCAAAATAGTGGGATTGCCACTTGACGAGCTATCAGAAAAACCTAACACTTCTTGTGAAAACTCATCGCAAACCACATCAACTAAGTCGATGAGATTGATGGTAGCGATTCCATAAACATGAGAAGGTTTTGAGTTTTGAGTAGCGTTTATAACAAGTTCCTCTTCGTTGAATCTCAAAGTAATAGTTCTTGCATGAACATCGATAAGTGATCTCGAGGTGTCTAAAAATGGACGACCTAAAATTAGATGAACTTGAGGATCCGCGGAGATGTCAACTACTATAAAATCAATGGGATAGTAGAACTTCCCCACTTTCACGAAAACATCCTCGGCTACTCCACATGCTAAAATGGTAGAATGATCGGCCATCTCGATAGACATGTGATATGAGCAAAAACTCATATCAATTTATCAACAAATCACCCTAAAAACACAATAAAAATACCTAAACTTTGTGCTATAAAGCGGAAATATGTGGTATGTTTTGTGTTTGTGCTCAAATAGGTAAGAAGGATACAATTTCAAGCAAACAAAGGAAAATCAAGCTTAATTTGATGAAAAAGACAAAGAAGGACCAAAAGTGTAAATATGAAAAAGTCAAGATCAAAGTCAAATATGGTCAACTCTCAAGTCAACTCAGTCAAAGGGGCTTTTTGATCAAGTTTGCAAGTGGAAGGACTTAAATTGCCAAAATAATGAAGTTACTAGCTCAAAAATACATTCTGCCAAGTACAAGGGTTAATTTTTCCAACTTTGGAAAGTTTATTCAAGCTTGATCCGTGTGAACTTATATTGGCCAATGAGAGTGCATGAATCAAGTGACAAGGATTGCCACTTCACTTCATTTAATGCCTCTAGCCGCCAAGCATTGATTGGCCAGTATCACAACAGTAAAACGCACTAACTTCACTTTTCAGCCAATAAGGAAAGGCCATGCAATAATCAGATTATCCATTTTGGATAATGATCCGTGTGCCTAGTTCTCAACCAATACAAATTTGCCACGTGTCATCTTCATCAACGCATATCACCAGGATCGTTATTGAGCTAGAAGAAACTTCATGAGATGGTTTAAACATGAAACTTGTTCGTTTTTGGGAGACGAATCCAATGAGCATAACCAATTACACTCAAGATCAATAACAAAGAATCCACAAATGTGTTCATCACCTGCAAAATCCGATTGAGCTGAATTGTACACGTGGAAGTTTCTGATTGGATTCAACACGTCACCAACCCCAACCACTTCACTCCTGCAGTCTATAAATACCATGGATTGTTCTCATTTCTTGTATTGTAGAAAAAGTGTGAAAACACACACTTTAGTTTTTCTCTCAACTCCTTCTTAGTTGCAGCTTAACAACTCAAGACTCTGACATACTCTTGAGTCTGTTATAGTTAGTTGTAACAAACTTACCAGCATTTGTAACTACTTTCCCATTCAATAAATTCAAATTTCAATTTTCCCTCCAAAATTCTCATACTACTCTACTGTTCATACCTGCTTCATTGATACCTTTTGTTGCTGATATTGGTTTGTTATGATCATCACTTGATCATAACTGACTAAGTTTGAAGATTGTAGTCGTGTACCTGTTTCTTCATTCAGTTCCAAGCTCTAGCAGATTTTGGAGAATTCAGTTCATTAATGGCGGATATGATGATTGTTAGCTGTTGATTAGTTATTGATAGTGTGTTCTAGTGCTAAGGTGGTGGTTAGCACTAGATTAGATAGCTCAGCGCTCCTCTACTCCCCAAAGGAGGCCTTAGCATAAGGTTTTTACTTTCTGAGTTACAAGTTCCACTAAACTGTTAATGCCTGTTTCATTCTTAGTTAACTTTGTTTGATTGCATGATAAAAGATGTTTTAGCCTGCTATTGATCTGATCTCATTGTTTTTGTAGCTTATTAGTAGCTTTTACTGCTTATTAGCTTTGATACTTGTCCTGTTTTTAGCTTTTATCAGTAACATTAGCTTTTCTTGCCATTTAGAGTTTTTGTTGGTTAAAGTTCTTGTAACTAGTTCTCGTTTACTTCATTTCAGCTATAAGACTTAGTGTGATATAACTTTTCATTCAGTTTAACCTTTTGATCAATAAACCTTCATAAAAGTTTAAAATATTTCAGTAAAGTAGTGTTTGGTTTTAGCTGTGATTAGCTCATTAAGTGTTGAAAATTGGCAAACTTTTGTTCATTTCTAGTCAAATAGTCATATCAAATAGTTTTCAGTCATTTTCAAGTCCAAGTTCTAGTCAAAAAGGCAATTGGTCATATAAAAAGTCTGGGTCAGTTTTTAACAAGTTTCTTATCAAAAAGTGTTGATTTTGATTCGACTGCCATTACTTTGTTAGTTGATGAAATCACTCCAAACCAGTTCTCATCTTTCAGTCAACATATGAACTTTGAATGTGTAGAAGGAAATTGTACAGTATCAGGAATTAAGCTAGAAATAAGCAAAAGTTTAAGATCATGAGCAAATGCAAGTTTCTGTAACTTAGCAAACTGATTTTTCATATCTTGATTTCCAATTCATAAACAAGCTAATTTTCTTTTACAAAATCATTCAATTAGTGTTCTTGGTTAAAGTTTGAGATTTTGGGCTTATTGAAATTTCTGGTAAACGAAAGTCAACATAAGCACAATTTTGGCTTATTTTCAGATTATGAGCTTATTACTTGATCATTTTTCATGAGACTTGATTTCCGTCTTTCTTTTGAGCTTATTAACAAGAATTTCCATTAAAATCTAGTTGTGCAAGTCTAGTTTAACTGATAGCTTATTTTGTGCTTATTGGATTCAGCTTATCAGAGTTTTAGTTACTTTCAGCCAAATTCCTTGGATAGGTCTAGCTAAAATTTGATTTTAAGTCGTTTGCAACTTGTTTGGTCAAATTTGGTTGAGAAATAAGCTCAAACGAGCTTATTGAAGTGTTAAACCCGTTTTTGGTAAAAAGTTTTTGAAAATTGCTCTTTGGTCCTTTTATTATTAGCCAGTTTGTAATCCTTGCTAAACTTTCCAACTAATTAGGGCTTCCAAAATGGCAGTCCTTGTATTTTCAGTTTTGTGCAAAATTAGTTAGTTAGTTTCAATTTAGTTGAAAATTAGTTGCATTGTTAGAATAATTTTCATTTCAAGTCCATATAGTTTACTGTTTTTACACATATAGTCCTTATACTTTTTAGCATTTCATTTTTAGCATTTAAATTTCAAAGAATTTACATTTTTAGTCCTTATAATTTGTAGAATTTACATTTGGCATTTTAATTGAATAAAACTTGGTATTTGCAAATTGTTTTACATATAAGTAGATGATATTTTTCATTTTAGCAAGGCTTGTTTGAATTAGCAATAGAATATCCAAAAAACATTACCAACCAAAAACAATTAAAAACCCGATCTTGTTAGGACTTTCAATTTGTTAAGAACTGAGAAAAACGAACTTCAACTATACACATTTCAAATGGCGCCGCTGCCGGTTCTTTGACTTTACGAGAGACTATCGATTGACGGTTTTCATTGGCTTTTGGGATTCGTTCACCTAGTGAACGTTATTTTTACGTATCATAAATCAAAAACAAATAAAAAATCAAAAATATAAAAATATATAAAAACTAAAAAATTAACAAAACAATTCTTTTCCTAAAGAATTGACCAAACAAATTAAAAAATCCAAAAAGCAATCTTTTTCCTAAGAGATTGCACCCAAAATATATATTATTAGATTTTCTCGGTTTTTATGTACATATAGTATTTTCTCTTAAAAACTCATAAATACAAAAATATTTTCCATATATTATTATAAGTAAATACGTATACGTATAAGAACAACCAATTTACATATTCTCCATAAGTATTGTCAAGGCAATACACCGTGTTGAGGGGCGTTCCGGTCCTTGACACGTGTATCGATCAAACAAAATAAAGCAAGAATAGATAAATACTTCCAATAAGCAACAATTCGAAGAATACAAACAATTAAGTGAATAGAAAGGCGATGTGCTATAAAATGCCATCTAAGGGTCAAAAGGTACTTAAGTGCTTCGCACCACCTAACCCCCCTTTCACTTGTGAGTATTCTAAGAAGGAAGGCTTCATTGGGGGTCTTGCACCCAAGTAGTACATACATATATTATTATTTTCTTGTGGATATTTCATATTGAAACTCGAAGAGGATAATCCTTTTCTCTTCAAAGTCACACGAGAGCTTCTCTCTCATTCCTCGTATTGAGTTGCATGCTCACTCGCGGGCGGGCACAAATACCGATTGGTGTACAACCTCTTCCTCCGAAAAGGAAGAAAAAGAGAAAGAGTAAGACCACCACCGTCCATCAAGCCGATCACGAGAATCGTGCTTTGATTCATCCACAACAAGAAGCCATGGCTGTTGATAATCGTTCTTTGATGGAACGTTTGCAATCCAATGTTCACGGATATGCCAATGCTATCAGTATTCCCGACATTCCCGCAAATTCATTTGAGCTAAAAACGGCTATGATTACCTTGGTTTCAAACACACCTTTCTATGGTCACAAGAATGATAATCCTCATGATCACCTTAAGAGATTCCTTGCTCTTTGCAATACCCTTAAGTACAATGGAGTTCCACATGATGCTATTAAGTTGATATTAGTGCCATTTTCACTAGAGGGACACGCTAAGCATTGGTTAGACACCCAACCACCCGATAGTATCACCACATGGGATGGTTTCACCACTAAGTTTTTGAACAAGTTCTTTCCCCCATCTAAGACCACGGCTTTGAGGAACTTAATTATAGGCTTTCAACAAAAACCTAGTCAATCCTTTAGTGATGCTTGGGAGGAGTTTAGAGAGTTATTGAGGCGATGCCCTAACCATGGATTGGATGAAGTTCACCAAATCAATACTTTCTATGATGGCCTTAAACCTCATCACCAAGATTCACTCAATGCTTCCGCGAGAGGGAATATTCTTCTTAAATCCATTTAAGAGGCCTTGGACATCATTGAGACTAAAGCAATGGTTCAAAGAAATTCTCAATTTGAAGAAAGGGTTCATGTTATCCAAAACAATTCTCAAACACCTTGTGATAACCAATTCCTCAAGTATCAACAAGAGATCATTCAAAAGATGGATAGAGGTCATGAGATGAATCTTAAAGCACAACAAGAAATGATTCAAGCTATTAAGAGCCTTTCATTGAACAATTCTTCAAATGATGTGAATGCCATTACTCTTTCTTGTGTAACTTGTGGAGGTCCCCATTCTTATGAACAATGTGATAAGGTGCAAGGTTATCAAGGGGAATGTTATGCTTACCAAGAGGAACATCGTGAACACTTCAAGCCAAATATCAATCCCAATAACCTTTCTTACAAGTCCCAAAATTACCTTACTCCACCGGGATTCCAACCCCAACCACCCACCCAACTTCAACAAAATCCTCCTCAAGTGTTACAAAGGAATCAAAGGGACCACCTTACCAAGGAAATAACTACAAGGCAACCCACAATGTTCAACATCAAGGAAATAACCTTTATCCACCACATCAAGGATTTAATCAACCTATTCCACCTTTCCTAAATCAAGGATATTCTCAAATACCAAATCAAGCTTACCCTCAACTTCAAAATCAAGGATATGGGATGCAAGAGACTCATGAGTATGTTGACAAGAGAATTCGTGAAATTGAAAAGAGAATGAATGACTAAATGAAACTTGCATTGGATACACAAACCAATAGGCTTTTAATGGCATTCAATCAAATACCACAAGGGGCTTTACCATCTAACACACAAACAAATCCAAGAGCAAATGTTAATGCTATTACAACAAGAAGTGGAAAGACAACAAAGGATCCTTCACCTCCTAAGCCTCCTATTGTTCCACCCACTTTTGTTCCTACATGTGACAAGCCTTCTACCTCTACTTCACCACCTCAAAATGCTCCCATTCAATCAAACACACCTTCTCAACCTATTCCTACTTCTCCTCTACCTTCCACACCTCCCAATGAAGAAGCTAACAAAGACAAATCTTCCACTACAACACCTATTCCACCTACACCAAAACCAACTCTTCCATATCCTTCAAGGTTGAAAAAGGACAAGTTAAAGAACAAGGATGACATCTAAGTTCCAAATTTCTTAAGGATGTTCAAGCAACTCAACATCAACATATCCTTTGCGGAAGCTCTTGCTTATATGCCAAAGTTTGCTAAGATGTTCAAGGATTTACTCTCAAACAAGGAAAAATTGGTTGATTTGCCCAACACATCCCTTAATGAAAATTTTTCTGCCGTGCTACTTAAAACCTTACCAACAAAACTTGGATATCCGGGGCGCTTCTTGAAACCTTGTAATTTTCCTGGTGTAGAAAATTGCATGGCTTTGGCGGATTTAGGGGCAAGCATTAACCTCATGCCTTTATCGGTTTGGAAAAAACTCTCTCTTCCCAAGCTCACTCCCACTAAGATGACCCTTGAATTAGCCAACCGAACCATAACTTACCCCATAGGTATAGCGGAGGATGTGTTTGTAGGTGTGGATAAGTTTACATTTCCGGCCGACTTTGTAGTGATTTATTATGACATGGATCCTAGAGTTCCTTTGATTGTTGGTAGACCGTTTTTGAGAACGGGCCGTACTTTGATAGATGTGGCGGAAGGAGAAGTAATTATGAGAGTAGAGGATGAGAAAGTGGTGTTTAAGTTAGGGAAAGTTTGTGATAGGAAAGAGGTTAAGGAGTCTAGACCGTGTGAGACTATTAACATAGTTGATGTATTAGATGAAGTGTGTGATGAACACTTTCATGATGCTTGCAAGAGTACTAGTGATGAGATGCCCCATGTTGAAACCGTGGCCTCAATTGCTCCCTCTTTAACACCTTTTGGAGAGAGTGATTTCCTCTTGGAGGAATTTGAGTCAAACTTTCTTGGTGATGATGATTCTCCCATTAATTGGGAAGAAGATATTCTTACTATCCAAAAGTTGCTCAATGAGGACCCTATTCCTTCCCCTACTCCACAAAAAGTTACCAATATGGATCCTTACATAGTAAAACCTTCTATAGAGAGTCCACCTCCAATTGAACTTAAGAACCTTCCATCCCACTTAGAGTATGCTTTCTTAGAGGTCAAAGACCAATTACCCGTGATCATTGCTAAAGAGTTGAAATAGGGTGAGAAGGAGCAACTTATTGAAGTCCTTAAGAAACACAAGAAAGCTTTAGCTTGGAAAATATCCGACATAAGGGGAACTGATCCACATTTTTGTACACACAAAATCCTTATGGAGGATGATTACAAACCCACCATTCAAAGTCAATGAAGAGTTAACCCAAAAATCCATGAGGTCATTAAGAAGGAGGTGATTAAACTCCTTGATGCGGGTATGATTTACCCCATTTCCGACTCTCCATGGGTTAGCCCGGTACATTGTGTTCCAAAGAAGGGTGGAATCACCGTAGTGCCTAATGAGAACAATGAGCTTATTCCTACAAGACTTGTTACCGGTTGGAGAGTTTGTATTGACTATAGGAAACTCAATGAGGCTACTAGGAAAGACCATTTCCCATTACCTTTTATGGATCAAATGCTTGAACGCTAAGCGAGAAATGAGTACTATTGCTTTCTTGATGGTTTTTCGGGTTATTTCCAAATACCCATTGACCTTAAGGATCAAGAAAATACCACATTCACTTGTCCCTACGGTACATTTGCTTACAAGAGGATGCCTTTTGGCTTATGTAATGCACCGGGGACATTTCAAAGGTGCATGATGGTGATTTTCCATGACATGATAGAGCAAACTATGGAGGTTTTTATGGATGATTTTTTCGTCTTTGGAAATTCATTAACCTCATGTCTCACCAATCTAGAGAGAATGCATAAGCGTTGTGAGGAAACACGTTTAGTGCTTAATTGTGAGAAATGTCACTTTATGGTGAAAGAGGGAATTGTTTTAGGACACAAAATATCCAACAAGGGATTAGAAGTGGATCGAGCTAAAATTGATGTGATTGCTAAGCTTCCCCCACCCACTTCGGTTAAAGGTGTGAGGAGTTTCTTAGGTCATGCGGGATTTTATAGGCGCTATATACAAGATTTTTCTAAGATAGCTAGACCGATGACTCACCTCTTAGAAAAAGAGGCTCCTTTCATTTTTAACCAAGATTGTTTGGACTCTTTTGAGACTCTTAAAGAGAAATTGACAAAGGCTCCCGTTCTGGTTTCTCCAAATTGGGAATTACCTTTTGAGCTTATGTGTGACGCTAGTGATTATGCGGTGGGGGCCGTCTTAGGTCAAAGAGTGAATAAGCATTTTCAACCTATACACTATGCGAGTAAAACCATGACCGGTGCACAACTTCATTACACTACCACAGAAAAAGAGTTGCTTGCTATAGTTTATGCTTTTGAGAAATTTTGACCATACCTTGTGATATCCAAAACCATAGTGTATACGGATCATTCCGCTCTCAAGTATCTCATGACAAAACAAGATGCTAAGCCTAGGCTTTTGAGATGGGTTTTGTTGCTTCAAGAGTTTAAGATAGAAATTCGTGATAAGAAAGGGGCCGAGAATTTAGCGGCGGATCACTTGAGTAGACTTGAGCATCATTTTCAAGGAGATTTTCCACATCAAGAAATAAATGAATCCTTTGCATTAGAGGAGCTCATGTCTATCTCTTCCCAAGAGGATGCCACTCCTTGGTTTGCGGATATAGCAAACTATCTTGTGGGAAATGTGCTTATTGAGGGTCTTACTTATCAATAAAAGAAGAAATTTCTTAAGGAAGTTAAGTACTACTTTTGGGATGATCCTTATCTTTTTAGGCAATGTGCGGACCAAATCATTAGACGGTGTGTAGATGGGCCCGAGGCATTTAAGATCTTAGAAGCATGTCATAAAGGACCTACAGGTGGACATTTTGGGCCCAACTATACCGCCAAGAAAGTAGTTGATTCGGGTTACTATTGGCCTTCCATTTACAAATATTCCGATGAGATGGTGAAATTTTGTGATGTGTGTCAAAGACAAGGAAAAATTACGCAACGTGATGAGATGCCACAAAATTTTATTCAAGAGTGTGAGATATTTGATGTATGGGGCATTGATTTCATGGGACCTTTTCCATCCTCTAAGGGAAACAAGTATATACTTGTGGCGGTGGATTATGTGTCCAAATGGGTGGAGGCTAAAGCCTTACCTACCAATGATGCTAGAGTTGTTGTGAAGTTCTTAAAGCAATTGTTTGCTAGATTTGGTGTACCTCGGGCCATCATAAGTGATCGTGGTACGCACTTTTGTAATGATCAATTCACGAGAGTTATGAAGAAATATGGAGTTAATCATAGACTTTCTACCGCGTATCACCCTCAAACCAATGGTCAAACCGAGGTCACAAATCGTGGTTTAAAGAGAATTTTAGAAAGAAGGGTGGGAGAGCATCGAGCTTCTTGGTCGGATAAGCTTGATGATGCTTTGTGGGCTTTTAGGACGGCTTTTAAGACACCAGTTGGTTGTACTCCTTATAGGCTTGTCTATGGTAAAGCGTGCCACCTCCCATTCGAGTTAAAACACAAGGCATCTTGGGCTCTCAAGTGGGCTAACTTTGATTTAAACCAAGCCGGTTCACATAGGAAAGATCAACTTAATGAGATGGATGAATTGAGAGCCAATGCATATGAAAATTCTTTGCTTTACAAGGAAAAGACTAAGAAATTGCATGATTCTAAGATCAAGAACCGTGAGTTCAAAGTTGGAGAGCCGGTTCTCCTCTTTAACTCAAGGTTGAAACTTTTTGCGGGCAAGCTTAAGTCGAGATGGTCCGGTCCATTCACTATTGCTCAAGTGTTTCCATATGGAACTATTGAGTTGTCACAACCCGATGGTCCAAACTTTAATGTGAATGGTCACCGTGTGAAACATTATTTTGGGGAGGACATTTCCGTTGAAATGGTCCAAGAGATCCCCATTTTCCCCATGAATTAATTCATTGAGGGATGAGTCGAGCTAGAGACTCATTAACTCAAGCATCGTATAACTAGGTTTAGAGTGTTGTAGGTTAGCAATAAAGGTATAGACTTGGAGATAAGTGTAGGGGAGACCTTCTTTTGTCTTCATGTTGTTTGTAGGGTTGCTCACTCATTTCATGCTTTGGAGCTTATGGAGGAGGCCCTTGTATCCGGTTCACTTTGTTACTATTGTGATCTTTCATTGACACCTTGTGCTTACACATGAATTCACTAATAGTTGTCCTTTCCTTAACTTGGGTTAGGCAAAGTCTATTCATTGTCCTAAGTGTAGGGGAAGTTTTTATACTTCCATGCCTTTAAACATTGTGGACAATGTTTAGCTTAAGTGTAGGGGGGGTCTTCTATCGAAGTGACCTTACCTAGATCTTGTCATTGTCTTTCATGATAACTCGGAAAATTAATTTTTCAAACATTTTTCAAATTTTTGATCTACTTTGGCCACCAAAAATATGCATTCATAATTTTTGCATTAATCATTTTTTATTTGTATAACACATTTGCATTGTATAAATTTCTTTTTCATCAAAAATATATAAAAGAGAAAAAATATAATAAAAACATGGTTTTAACAAGTTTAGACTTCTTTGACATATTAGGCCCGCCATGGATATTTTGACTCAACCCGAGTTTGCTTATCTTAGCATTCTCTAGCTAGTATCCTTAACCATGTAGTCCTTCATTGGTCTATTAGGCTAAGCATCCACCAATCTCATTATTTGAGATTTTAAATTTGTGGAGAATGGGAAATGATAGAGTTGAAGCAAGTATAAAAGGGCTAGATAAACTTCATGATAATTACTTGTGGCTAAACCTTTCTCTTCTTTGCCTCTAATTTCTTCGCATGTATATATGTTAATAAATAATCAAGAACGGTTTTAATTGGTTTGTAATCTCTTATGCATTTTTGTCTAATCATTCATGGTTGATATGAGTACGTCTTAAGATTCTAAGTTAGAACGTTTTATGTGTATAAGACTTATGTCATGCTCAATATTTAGCGGGTGTTTTTCCTTTTATTCTTTTAAACTTTCTTTGTGAGGAATAAAGAAAAATAAGAGCGGCTTATAAAAAAAATGAGTGGCTAGAAAATAAAAGAAAATAAAAGAAAAAAAAGAAAAAAAATAATATATATACAAGACTCCCAAGAGGGTCAGTGTGGTGTTAATTATAGTGACTATTGAGTTCCAATATTACCTTGACGGGTTGCGGGGATTCAATAGATTGCTCCAATCCAATATTACCTTGACGGGTTGCGGGGTTGAAGATCCAAAGTCTCAAAAAGATGGCGGATGTAAATTATTGCGTGAGTTTTATTTTTCTTTCCTTAGCGAGTGTGTAGCTACTTATGAAAGCATGACATGAGGATTTTACACATATTGCGTGAGTTTTATTTTTCTTTCCTTAGCTGTTTTTCAAGTAATGGATGAGAGGATTACTTAGGATTAAAACCGTGCTTCCTTATTTTTGGATTTTACATTTCTTATACTTCACACTTGAAATAATGACAAATTTGCCCACAAGCAATTTGCTCAAATAATAATCGGTTTCACATTTAATTGTCATGAATAAGTTGATGCACTTTTTACTTGTGAATACAATGATCCCATTTTTAAGCTTGGTATGGGAAAGTGAAACTTGAGGATGATAAGTGTCCATGGTACCCAAGCCCTAATCAAAGTCATTGAATTCTTTATGAGTTATTTCCATCAAAACCATTTCAAGAAAAATCAAAAAGATATAGATAGAATTGTATTTTGTTCATTGCATTGTTAAAAATCAAAATCATGCATCATTTAGTTTAGAGTAGTGTAGATGCATTCCATATGGCCAAGCTGGATTAATTATGAGGAGAATGTAAATTTGTGCTTTAAAATATATAGCATTGCATGAGGACATGACAATGTTCAAGTGTAGGGGATTTGATATGAGCAAAAACTCATCGCAGTTTATCAACAAATCACCCTAAAAACACAATAAAAATACCTAAACTTTGTGCTATAAAGCGGAATTATGTGGTATGTTTTGTGTTTGTGCTTAAATAGGTATGAAGGATACAATTTCAAGCAAAAAAAGGAAAATCAAGCTTAATTTGATGAAAAAGACAAAGAAGGACCAAAAGTGTAAATATGACAAAGTCAAGATCAAAGTCAAATATGGTCAACTCTCAAGTCAACTCAGTCAAAGGGGCTTTTTTATCAAGTTTGAAAGTGGAAGGACTTAAATTGCCAAAAGAATGAAGTTACTAGCTCAAAAATACATTCTGCCAAGTACAAGGGTTAATTCTGCCAACTTTGGAAAGTTTATTCAAGCTTGATCCGTGTGAACTTATATTGGCCAATGAGAGTGCATGAATCAAGTGACAAGGATTGCCATTTCACTTCATTTAATGCCACTAGCCGCCAAGCATTGATTGGCCAGTATCACAACAGTAAAACGCACTAACTTCAATTTTCAGCCAATAAGGAAAGGCCATGCAATAATAAGATTATCCATTTTGGATAATGATCCGTGTGCCTAGTTCTCAACCAATACAAATTTGCCACGTGTCATCTTCATCAACGCATATCACCAGGATCGTTATTGAGCTAGAAGCAACTTCATGAGATGGTTTAAACATGAAACTTGCTCGTTTTTGGGAGACGAACCCAATGAGCATAACCAATTACAGTCAAGATCAATAACAAAGAAATCCCTAAATGTGTTCATCACCTGCAAAATCCGATTGAGCTGAATTGTACACGTGGAAGTTTCTGATTGGATTCAACACGTCACCCAACCCAACCACTTCACTCTTGCAGTCTATAAATACCACAGATTGTTCTCATTTCTTGTATTGTAGAAAAAGTGTGAAAACACACACTTTAGTTTTTCTCTCAACTCCTTCTTAGTTGTAGCTTAACAACTCAAGAGTCTGACACACTCTTGAGTCTGTTATAGTTAGTTGTAACAAACTTACCAGCATTTGTAACTACTTTCCCATTCAATAAATTCAAATTTCAATTTTCCCTCCAAAATTCTCATACTACTCTACTGTTCATACGTGCTTCATTGATACCTTTTGTTGCTGATATTGGTTTGTTATGATCATCACTTGATAATAACTGGCTAAGTTTGAAGATTGTAGCCGTGTACCTGTTTGTTCATTCAGTTCCAAGCTCTAGCAGATTTTGGAGAATTCAGTTCATTAATGGCGGATATGATGATTGTTAGCCGTTGATTAGTTGTTGATAGTGTGTTCTAGTGCTAAGGTGGTGGTTAGCACTAGATTAGAGAGCTCAGCGCTCCTCTACTCCCCAAAGGAGGCCTTAGCATAAGGTTTTTACTTTCTGAGTTACAAGTTCCACTAAACTGTTAATGCCTGTTTCATTCCTAGTTAACTTTGTTTGATTGCATGATAAAAGATGTTTTAGCCTGCTATTGATCTGATTTCATTGTTTTTGTAGCTTATTAGTAGCTTTTACTGCTTATTAGCTTTGATACTTGTCCTGTTTTTAGCTTTTATCAGTAACATTAGCTTTGCTTGCCATTTAGAGTTCTTGTTGGTTAAAGTTCTTGTAACTAGTTCTCATTTACTTCATTTCAGCTATAATACTTAGTGTGATATAACTTTTCATTCAGTTTAACCTTTTGATCAATAAACCTTCTTAAAAGTTTCAAAAATTTCAGTAAAGTAGTATTTGGTTTTAGCTGTGATTAGCTTTTCAAGTGTTGAAATTTGGCAAACTTTTGTTCATTTCTAGTCAAATAGTCATATGAAATAGTTTTCAGTCATTTTCAAGTCCAAGTTCTAGTCAAAAAGGCAATTGGTCATATAAAAAGTCTGGGTCAGTTTTTAACAAGTTTCTTATCAGAAAGTGTTGATTTTGATTTGACTGGTATTACTTTGTTAGTTGATGAAATCACTCCAAACCAGTTCTCATCTTTCAGTCAACATATGAACTTTGAATGTGTAGAAGGAAATTGTACAGTATCAGGAATTAAGCTAGAAATAAGTAAAAGTTTAAGATCATGAGCAAATGCAAGTTTCTGTAACTTGGCAAACTGATTTTTCATATCTTGATTTCCACTTCATAACAAGCTAATTTTCTTTTACAAAATCATTCCGTTAGTGTTCTTGGTTAAATTTTGAGATTTTGGGCTTATTGAAATTTATCGTCAACGAAAGTCAACATAAGCACAATTTTGGCTTATTTTTCAGATTCTGAGCTTATTACTTGATCATTTTTCATGAGACTTGATTTCCCGTCTTGTTGTGCAAGTCTAGTTTAACTGATTGCTTATTTTGTGCTTATTGGATTCAGCTTATCAGAGTTTTAGTTACTTTCAGCCAAATTCCTTGGATTGGTCTAGCTAAAATTTGATTTTAAGTCGTTTGCAACTTGTTTGGTCAAACCCGTTTTTGGTAAAAAGTTTTTGAAAATTGCACTTTGGTCCTTTTATTATTAGCCAGTTTGTAATCCTAGCTAAACTTTCCAACTAATTAGGGTTTCCAAAGTGGCAGTCCTTGTATTTTCAGTTTTGTGCAAAATTAGTTAGTTAGTTTCAATTTAGTTGAAAATTAGTTGCATTGTTAGAATAATTTTCATCTCAAGTCCATATAGTTTAGTGTTTTTACACATCTAGTCCTTATACTTTTTAGCAATTCATTTTTAGCATTTAAATTTCAAAGAATTTACATTTTCAGTCCTTAAAATTTGTAGAATTTACATTTGGCATTTTAATTGAATAAAACTTGGTATTTGCAAATTGTTTTACATATAAGTAGATGATATTTTTCATTTTAGCAAGGCTTGTTTGAATTAGCAATAGAATATCCAGAAAACATTACCAACCAAAAACAATTAAAAACCCGATCTTGTTAGGACTTTCAATTTGTTAAGAACTGAGAAAAACGAACTTCAACTATACACATTTCAACATGTTCGAAGGAGTAAGAGCCAGAAGTGAAAGCGATTTCCAAATGGAAAATGGCATCAAATTAATGCTCGCATAAAGATCGGCCAAGGCGAGGCATTCTTTCATATCTTGTATACTAATAACTGAATTTTAGTTAGTTAATAAAAAGGTTTGTTGCAAGATCTTTCTTCGTGTTGCTCGTACCTGATTATATATGTCGTTGTTTCGTTCTCGGTATCTTCTCGAATCGATCACGGTTCAAAGTGGAATTGTTGTAATTGGTGACTAAAAGAGGGAGCTTTTGATCTATATCTACTAAAACGATAAGTGCGAGAAGTAATAAAATTAAACTAAAAGCAATACTGAAAATAAAACAAGAATTTAAAATTAAACAGTAAAGTACCTTAACTCAGAAAAATCACTGATTTGGAATGTAACCTTTATTCAGAATATATTAGACAAAAACCTTCATCCGGAATATCTTGAAATTGCTTCATTCAGAATATTCAACAAAACTTCCTTCATTAATGTGCTCATTCGGAATATATTGTTTATTCGGAATATTTCACTTGACTCGGAACATTTGCTTCATTCGGAACAATTAATGAAAAGGCTTGATTCGGAATATTTATTGATTCGGAACAATAGCTTCATTCGGAAGAAATAGCTTCACTCGGAATAATTGAAAACTAAGTACTCATTCGGAATATTTATTTATCCGGAATAAAAGTGACTCATTCGGAATATTGGTTTATTCGGAACTTTTGGTTCATTCGGAAGAAATCACTGACTCGGAATAAATTGCAAAGGTGCTCATTCGGAATAATTGGCAAAACTTTGATTCGGAACTTTCCTACTCATCCGGAATATTGACTATTCCGGATGAACTGCTGGTTCGGAATAGCTAAAAGAAATCACTGATCCAGAATCTTTTTTTTGACCCGGAATAAATTCTGATTCGGAATGAATGCTTCACCCGGAATATTAATTATTCCGAATGAAGATACTGATCCGGAATAACTAAATGGAAATGCTGGTTCGGAATACTTGCTTGACCCGGAATAATCTAGGCAAAACTTTGATTCGGAATGTTTAACCCAAATCCTTCATTCGGAATCTGGGTTGGAACAGTAAGGAGAACGAAGAACAGGGGAAACAACTTGATCACGAATTTAACCAAAATCCACCAAGTTTTTTACCAAAACTTAAACCAATTTAACCACTAATCATTTACTAATGATAATTGATAGTTGTAAAATCACACTCTTTAGGAAAAGAGGGTAAAATATAGGGCAAGTATGCACGACGGTTTAGGAAAACCGTGTGTGAATGACCCTAAAAGTGAAGTGAGTTCGTTCTCGAGGAGGCACGTGTGTTGTGTAATGAATTGATTAATGTTTTTGATTATATTGAGAAGAAAAGAAAAGAGAAATAAGAAAGAAATGACGGTTACGAAGACGGATCGAGCTAAGACGAAAAAGCGTTCACGTAAAACCGTAAAAACTATAAAATTAAAAATTTTAAACCTAAAAATTAATTAAAAGCTAAAAGTAGTCTAAGATAATATAAATAAGAATAAAAATCTAATAAAAATATTTTAAAACCTTTTATTAATTAAATATTCAATTTTAAATGCTAATTAAAGCCCTAAAATTAAATATAATTAATCAAAATGTCCGAAATATTATTTTATTGGACAAATAACTTACTTATATTATCTAAAGACCAAAAAGTATTTTTCCTAATTTTTAAAAACTATTTTTCTATTTTTAAATCACTAAAAACTATTTTAAAACTAAAATAATTATAAAAAATAAAAAAATAATGCTAAAAATAAGTTGACACTTTTAAAAATCCTAATTTACTCTAATGAACAGAAGAAAAATGAAAAAGTTTGAAAAATATTAAATTTTTCACTAAAAGACAAAAACAATTTAAATAAAACCCTAATTAACTTAAATGAATTCTAAAAAATATTAAAAAGATGAACAGTAGAATATTTTTAAACCAAAAACCTTAAAATGTTTTTCTAAATCTAAGAAAAATGTTTAAACTGAAAAATAATGATTTTTGGCACTAAATGCCAAAAACAGAAACTTAAAAAGTATTAAAAATAGCTATATAATCCAAAAATTACTAAATGAACAGTAATAAAAATTCTATTTAAACAGAAAAATCAGAAATAAAATTAGAAAAATAATAAAACAAGTTTCAAGTCCTTATTCCCAATTAAGGGCACTAGAGACAAAAAACCAAGATTACTGATAGTGACATGTTGTTGGTTTTGTCTTGTTGCTTGGCAGTACCAACTTGTGTGCTACCAGTGGGAAGTTTGTTCCCACTGCTAGTGTAAAAAAAGTGGTCAGTTGACCTATAAGCTCAAGAGAGCTTATTTGTGGGCTTATTTTGGGCAATAAGGCAACCCTATACTCAGTTGAGTATAGGGAGTCAATAATCAACACAAAAAAACACACAAGTCTTAACAAAATCAAACACAATGAGCAAGAAAGTTACTGATTAAGCCTGGCAATGTTTCGGATGAACAGTAACAAAATTTACTTGCACAAATTCGAATTTCAAGGCCTCATAACTTGCACACAATGACACCAAATAGCATATAAGCCCTTCACAATCCTCAAACAACCTAGATTCTAGCAATGGTCAATATTTGGAGGCTCAAATTCACACAAAAATTGGCAGAAAATGACTTGACTGTTTTAGCTAGTGAACACCATTTCTCTTACATCCAAACTTGTTTAAAACTCTCCAAACTGAAAACCAAAACTAGCATACAACCTATTTCAACCCTAAGAGTGATTCTAAACAAGATTTAAACAAATCTTATATGATTTACCCTGATTTGCACCTTAATCCAAACACCCCTTAAATTTTTCAGAAAATGATTTAACAAAGCAAATGACTTCGAATCACACTCAAACTGATTAGACTAGTCCTAAAGATGCATACAACCAACTAATCAGCAATATCAATCACTTAAACAACACTTAACCAACTTTCATGCATCAATCACATAAACACCAATCAGATATAAATGAAAACTGAAATCAAGGACAAGGAGGTACCTTATTGGACCTACATCCAGGCCCAACAATGGCTGCTAGCCATCTCCTAACAGGTCCGGACCTGTGCAGAACCTTGGAAAAAAAGCAAGTTCTAATGAAACCTGCCAAGAATCAATGAACAAACACAAATCACACTAATCTGATTTTTTAAAACCTTTTAAAACTTTTTCAAAACTTTCTCAAAAACTTTTCCTTTAAAAAACACTTACACCTTTTAACTTTCAATCCTGAAAAATCAAACCTTGAAACAAGATTTTCACCACAAATTACCCTTTTTTAGAAACTTTTTTCTGAAAATTCAAAACACAAAATGTTTTGAAAAATGATAAATGGAACTCAGATTTACATAACCCACTTAATACCAACTTTTAAATATCAAAAGGAATTACAAATCAACTTTTATGAAAATACCAACTTTGCATTACTTAAAGAGGAATTACATAAAATTTTTAAGGAAAATCTGGAACAAGTGATAGAGGTCACATGCGACCTCTATTTATACAAGTGAAAGGAAGGTCCTAGAATACTAAAACCGTAATTATGAATTTCCATTGATGCCCTTGTTGTTTGACTGAATTCTTGGTCAAAGAAGGTATCTTGTGAGCCTGCTGGAACCATGTGGGATGTACAGCTGTTGCTAGTGATGTTTGAATGCATCTAAAGCGTTGAAATGATCTTGGGGGCCAAGGAGTGATGTTGGTCCATTGATTTGGTCAAGTACCATGTGAGAGGGTAGCAGGGGAGGGGACAAGGGGTGGAGTGGTCGTTTTCTGGGTGGGGTTTTGTGTTGGGTGTGGGGTAACGAGTGAAACCCCCAAGGTTAATTGGGGTTTGGGTTAAACATTAAGGTAATTAGGACTGGGTTTATGTTAGGGTTTATAGGATGTAGGTGATAGCAGGTGGCGATTTGATTTTATTAACAAGTTTAAAACTTGTTTCCCACCACTAATTTGTGATTAGTTAAATAAGTTTAAGTGGGAAGTGACGTGTAGGGGTGACAGGGCAAGGTGGGTGAGGTGGTGTTTGGTGATTGGTTGGGTGGGATGAGTTGGAAACATGATTGGCTGTGGTGAATTTGAGTGTCTGGCAATTTCAGTCCCCCTATTTCCCTTCTTTGTTCACTTGCATTTAAACAGCCCACAACTTGGTTTTCTTTGTTAACAACTTTGATGAAGTTGTCAAATTTGGCACATCATGGTTTCAAACTTCAAACAAGGACTTTTCTTGTAATTTCTTCATTCTCTAAGGACTGAACTTGTTCATTCTTGAAATATTAGGGACCCATGTGAGAATATATGAGATTTACAAGGGTTTAATATGACAAGTCTTCATTTCTTGAGGGACCATTCTTGCCAATCTTCAATTCTTCAAGGTCATTTTTGGAAATTCCATTCTTGAGCACGGTTCATTGTGCGGCTTCGTTTCCCGTGTTCGTTTTTGATTGATTCTTGTGATCTTTTTGTCATTTCCTCAATATCCGTACCTAAAATACACAAGCAACAAACACGAGCTTATATTTGGCAGTTTTAATGATTTTTTATGCATTTTAAGCCCGATTTGGACGATGAGACCATGTATAAAAGCAGTCTCATCACTCCCCCATACTAAACCATTGCCGTGCCCTCACGCAATGCTAGAATAAAGTATCACAGCACCTCCAAAATTTATTTTTATTCACTTTATTGAATGATAAACTAGCTACACTACTACTATTACTACTACTTGCGTTTTAGACATAATGTATGATTTTCATCGCAAAATGGGACGTTTAGGTTCATAGAATAAGAACACGTGAATGCTTCGTTAGAAATAATTTCGTCGTCCTCGATTTTCACCCTAATTCCATGCCAAGCGTGCAACAATATCATTGTCATTATAAGTTAGTAATGCTAACACTACTCATATGCCCTAATCACGTACTTATCCTCCCATTATTCCTAAGTTGTATCTCTTATATTTTATTTTGTCTTGAATGTTTCACGAGGATACATTGTTTGACTTATGCGATAATAGAGATTTAGGTCTAAAAATAGAGTCCTAACAGTGTAACTAAGACCATCAAATCAATAACCCCTCCTAATAGACAACGATGTTAAAAAATTAAGTTGACAAGAAGAATCGATAAACACGTTTTTATAACGGTTTTGAACATGAGACTTATTACCAAGACTTTTATACGCCCTCTAACGGAAGGGACTTATTATCTTTGGTTTACCTCCATCTTTTATTCAACTTCGCCATGAAGCTTTTATTATGACTTCGGTCTTGCCTTGCCTTTTATTATCCGCCTCATCGGTGGTTTTATTAGCCAAAGACGTATATCCTCACGCTAAAGCGAATTTTGGATCTTTACAGCTTCGAAGATTAAGGCTTGATTCACTTTCAATTTTTGCATAGATTTTAGGCCTTGTGGGGCTTCAAATTGTTTGCTAGATTTAGGTGAGCACTTGAAATCTTATTATTAGGTGAAGCTTTCGATTATTCGGGTGCCAATACTTCAAAACCGTGACGCTGGCGATACTTTAATGTCTTCCCAATTTAATTACACGGAAGCTACTAGAAAAGACTAGAAACCCAACAATCCTAACTAAACCGCTAAGTCAATATTTATTAAGCAAAAAATATTTACAAGCGAAGGGAGAGTAAGCAAATAACAAGAACACATGAGTTTTTGAAAGAATACGAGTACTCTACGTTTAGCATAGTAACTTATAATTAACTCTATCATTTCTCGTCCTCATTTAAGAGACTTAGCCTAATGTGAAGTTAAGGAATCAAAGCTAAGTGCTCAACACGCACGTTCGAGTAAAAAATTACTCTTATTCTCGCCATCGGAAAACCTACATTCGTGTCTTCAAACACTTATGAAACATGAGAAATTTTTTAAAATTTGGCCATTTTTAGCCATATTTTGCAACAAAACGATAAACAAAAAGATAAACTTTGGAAAGCGTGAAGGTTTAGCAAGGCAAGTATCTATTCACCACCCCCCCCCCCCCCCCCCCGCCCATACTAAAGTTAAACATTGTCCTCAATGTTTCGAGTCTAGGGGTGCAAACACCCCCATACTAGAGACGTAGTCGAATGCCTAATCTAGTATGGAAAGGGTGTAACCAATAAATTAATAGCCGTTTATGAAGTGTGATAAAAACCTAAGGTTAGAACTGTCAAGGATATATCATTTGGATATTGAGAAATATCTTCAAAGCAAATGATCGAGTGCTCCCATAAAACGAACACGAGAGGCTCCAATCGTGAAGATCATGATCTAAAAACCACAATGCACAAACAACCACGGAACAAAGGTTGGAAGGGCACAAATCCCCTCACATTAAACTAATTAGAAAGCAATAATATGTACATGGATAAGCATGGGTCTCCCCCACGAGGCACCTTGTTTTTGATAACCGAGTCAAAAGCTCGACTCGAATCCCCATAAATGTGATCATTTAGGGATAATCATGGTATGCTCAATTTTTGGTGGGGCTTACATGATAAACAAGGCCCAAAAACAACCGATATTAAGGACTAAGTCCTTTGATGGTGCAAAATACCGGGATCGAAGATGGCGTTCTCGTTTTCATTGGAAAAACAAACCAACGCCAGTCCATCATGAGTCAACAAAAACTCAATGAGTTTGAAGAAAATAGATGAGAAGAAATAGAAGGGTGGGACAATGGGTAAGTCATGAAAACATTGAGGTACTCGAGGTAGACTCGTACCAATCAAATGAAAAGATTTTCCATTTATTGCATCGGTGGAAGACCGAGATTTCCCTTTATAAGCAATTCCAGGATCAAATATCTTGTCCTCGGTGGAGAAAGGGGAGGGAACATAAGGGGATTCCCCCACACTAAGTCCACACAAAGCATCGTCAAAAGGAGAAGACGAGCTTGTAGCACTCAAAACACGTGGGGATGACGGAGTTAGAGTTGTAGAAAAATCTTTTAAATTCAATTCAAAATCTTTCCCTTTTTCATCTTTTAAACTCTCCTTGTGAAAACCCGATTTAATTATGTCAAAAATATTTGGTGTTTCTAAAGCAATGTTAGTCACACTAAAAATTCTCACATTTGAAAACCGTTTTGGCAAAGGTGGTGGTAAGTTTTCAAAACGTTTGTCAACAAAGAAAACTCCCCCATCCGGATCGACATATTCATCATCCGAAGAATCACTCGAGATTGGAGTCGTAGGCTTAACACTCTTAACCTCCATCGGCGGAGGGGACGGAACTTCATTTTTCTCAAAAACTTCTAAAACTCTTTTTGAAATCTTTTTGCAAATGTTTTTGATGGGATTGACATTGTACATAGACGTGATAGAATACACATGAGAAAGTGTGGAGTTTTGAGTTGCATTAATGACGAGTTCTTCCTCATTGAAACGAAGAGTGATTTTCCTTGCATGCACATCGATAAGTGCTCTCGAGGTATCCAAAAATGATCGACCTAAAATTAACGGAACTTTAGGATCGATAGGAATGTCAACAACAATAAAGTCTACGGGATAGTAGAACTTTCCAACTTTCACAAAGACGTCCTCGGCAACTCCACAAGCTAGAATCGTAGAATGATCGACCATTTCGATTGACATTCTTGAAGGAGTGATATTGGGAAGATTGAGCGATTTAAAAATCTCAAGAGGCATCAAATTAATACTAGCACCAAGATCGACCAAGGCGTAGCATTCTTCCATGTCTTTTATAGCACATGGGATTAAAAACTTGCCAGGATCACCGACTTTTTGAGGTATGTGGCTAAGAAAAAACGAAGAACAACTAGACGATTTTTGCAATTTCTCTTTGTTATTCAACATACTTTTTAAGTTCGCGGCAAATCGAGGAATCATGACTAAGGCGTCGGCAAAACTTATATTAAAATGCAAGTCACGAAACATTTTCATAAAAAGTTCAAATTGATAATTATTTCGTTCTTGTGCCTTTTCATTGTCTCGTCTTGAAGGGTAAGGTAAAGGTTGTGTGGGTTGGGGCATAGGCATAGGCATCAGCCTTGGAATCTCGGGTTCCACTATTGGTATTGGCTCAACCGTAGGTGTGGTTTGAGCGGTACTTCGTGGGCTTTGAATTTGCTCCTTTTCAACCACCACCTCGGGTTCTTTCTCTTTTTCCTTCTCCATAGAAGTACTTGGACGAGAAACGGGTTCTTTGAAAGTTTTACCACTACGAGTAGTAATAACCTTCAACTCTCCTTTCGGGTTCACGATGGTATCACTAGGAAGACCACCCAAAGAAGAGGGCTTACACATGATAGCTTCAAACATTTTTCCCATTCGGTCTTCAAACTTAGATTGCCTAGCATCCGCTTTTAACAACTCTTGCTTAATCTCATGTTGACCTTGCTCCATTTTTTGTTGATTTTGTTGGAGTCTTTGAACATTTCCTTCCATTTTATTAGCATGAGTTTTAAGTTCATTAGCAAGTTCGTTTTT
The DNA here is from genome assembly GCA_025667525.1 of Glebionis coronaria. Classification (NCBI taxonomy): domain Eukaryota; kingdom Viridiplantae; phylum Streptophyta; class Magnoliopsida; order Asterales; family Asteraceae; genus Glebionis; species Glebionis coronaria. The sequence continues at coordinate 447,882,565 of CM046874.1, forward strand.
AAGCTCGTTTTTCAACTCGGATCTTAAGCTAACCATTTCACGTTGCATATTGTCAAACTTAGCATCATTAGCCTTAGCATAATTCAAAAATTCTCCTTGAAGATTTTTGGTGTGATCATTTTGAAAACCTTGTGTGGTAGTTTGAAAATCACGGTTTTGGTTTTGGTTTGAAATTTGCCCATTTCCACTTTGATAATTACCCTTGTTGTAATTCCTTTGATTTCCTTGATAATTACCACCTTGGTTGTTGTTTCGATAGTTATTAGCATTTTGATTTATTGGAGCTTGATTTTGGCGGGAACCTTGACCGTTTTGGTTATAAGTTCCCGTGGCTACATAAGCACTCGAAGTGTTACCATCCGCGGTAATGCACTCGGAAAGATCATGAGCTCCACCACACGACAAACAACTCTTAGAAACCGCTTTAACCGAAGCGGAATTCGAAGCTTCTTGAGCTTTCCAATGAGACATAAGGTTAGCAAATCTATCAAAAAACCGATTTTCTTCATTTGCTTCATCATGTAAAGCATTAATGCTACGAAATGATGATGAGCCCAATTTGGCAACACTCGGTGTGTTACGAGGGCTATAAACCTTAGACCTATTCTTAATTATGACCCAAGCTTCCTCGACCCTTTTACACAAAAAATTACCACCCACGGCGGCATTTAAATAATCTCTTTCTTGATCATTAAGTCCATTGTAAAACGTGTCTATTTGGTGCAAGCCGGAAAAACCGTGATGAGGACATTCATGTAACATCTCCTTAAACCTATTCCAAGCCGTTGAAAAACTTTCATTTGATTCTTGTGAAAATTTAGAAATCTCATTTTTCAAGTGCGTAGTCTTAGAGAGCGGAAAAAATTGGTTCACAAATTTCGAAACGAGATCCTTCCACGTCAATATAGAATTGGGTGGCTCTTTCTCTAACCAAATTTTAGCGGGCCCCGCTAAGGAATACGGAAAAAGCATCATCTTAATCGAGTCATTCGAGACATCCTTGAATTTGCAAGTGGCGGTAAGACGATTGAATTGGCGTATATGGTTGTGTGGATTGTCCTTCTCATCACCACGGAATTTGTTGTTTTGCATCATCGACAACAAACCCGTTTTCACCTCAAAATTCTCCGCAAGGATAGCGGGAATCACAATAGCTTCTCCATAACCCTCGATGGGTGATTGAAGTAACTCCATCATAGTTCGATTCGCCATGGTTGGTGCTTCTCGTACAATGGGTTCGTCAATAGGAGACTCCTCACTAGAATGAGTTGGAGTGGGATTTTTGTTCTTTCGTCTACGTGCACGTTTTGCTTGATTACGAGTTAGCATAAACGTCACGTACAACGAGGAGACGAGCAAAGAAGATTCTTTTTGGTGTTTTGTATTTTTCAATTTTTTTTTTGGTTTTTGATGGTATTAACTTTTTTGGAAATTGTGGAATGTATTAAGTAGACACAAATCTACAAATCTCCTCCTTAATCAAATCTCTCGATTAAAGAAGCCTCAGGGAATGAAAACGATCACGTGAAGTGAACGCCTTCGATGACTTTAGAACGATGGTGGAACACCAAATCGTTCAAGAGGGTTTAATCAATATAAACCAAGAAAATATATATGATATGTAATAATACTTTGGGCGGCAAAAGCCTCGATTAGCTCTCAAAATCAAATACTCACAAGCAAGCGGAGGAAACGAGGCGGCGCGAAGCACTTAAAAGCCTTTTTCCTTTAGGTCGTGAAATGCAACTGCCTTATACCCACCTTATAGTTAGTATTTTTCAAAATCGAGCTTCTCGAAAGTATTTATCTATTTTTGGCCTTTTTTCTTTGGTTTGAGATTAGAATACAATGATTGGGTAATGATCTCCCAAGTCAAGGTTGTGATTGCTCACGTATTTGGAGTACTTGTGAATTTATTGTTCTACGTATACAATATAGTAATAGTATTCACACAAAAACCGAAAAACGATAATACGTATTAGTAGAGTGCTACTAATACAAATACTAATTATGGCTAGTATAAAAACAACAATGGTTCAATCAAAACACAACACGACTCCCCGGCAGCGGCGCCAAAATGATAGTTGTAAAATCACACTCTTTAGGAAAAGAGGGTAAAATATAGGGCAAGTATGCACGACGATTTAGGAAAACCGTGTGTGAATGACCCTAAAAGTGAAGTGAGTTCGTTCTCGAGGAGGCACGTGTGTTGTGTAATGAAGTGATTAATGTTTGTGATTATATTGAGAAGAAAAGAAAAGAGAAATAAGAAAGAAATGACGGTTACGAAGACGGATCGAGCTAAGACGAAAAAGCGTTCACGTAAAACCGTAAAAACTACAAAATTAAAAATTTTAAACCTAAAAATTAATTAAAAGCTAAAAGTAGTCTAAAATAATATAAATAAGAATAAAAATCCAATAAAAATATTTTAAAACCTTTTATTAATTAAATATTCAATTTTAAATGCTAATTAAAGCCCTAAAATTAAATATAACTAATCAAAAATAGCCAAAATATTATTTTATTGAACAAATAACTTACTTATATTATCTAAAGACTAAAAAGTATTTTTCCTAATTTTTAAAAACTATTTTTCTATTTTTAAATCACTAAAAACTATTTTAAAACTAAAATAATTATAAAAAATAATAAAATAATGCTAAAAATAAGTTGACACTTTTAAAAATCCTAATTTACTCTAATGAACAGAAGAAAAATGAAAAAGTTTGAAAAATATAAAATTTTCACTAAAAGACAAAAACAGTTTAAATAAAACCCTAATTAACTTAAATGAATTCTAAAAAATAATAAAAAGATGAATAGTAGAATATTTTTAAACCAAAAACCTTAAAATGTTTTTCTAAATCTAAGAAAAATGTTTAAACTGAAAAATGATGATTTTTGGCACTAAATGCCAAAAACAGAAACTTAAAAAGTATTTAAAATAGCTATTTAATCCAAAAATTACTAAATGAACAGTAATAAAAATTCTATTTAAATAGAAAAATCAGAAATAAAATTAGAAAAATATCAAAACAAGTTTCAAGTCCTAATTCCCAATTAAGGGCACTAGAGACAAAAAACCAAGATTACTGATAGTGACATGTTGCTGGTTTTGTCTTGTTGCTTGGCAGTACCAACTTGTTTGCTACCAGTGGGAAGTTTGTTCCCACTGCTAGTGTAAAAAAAGTGGTCAGTTGACCTATAAGCTCAGGAGAGCTTATTTGTGGGCTTATTTTGGGCAATAAGGCAACCCTATACTTAGTTGAGTATAGGGAGTCAATAATCAACACAAAAAAACACACAAGTCTTAACAAAATCAAACACAATGAGCAAGAAAGTTACTGATTAAGCCTGGCAATGTTTCTGATGAACAGTAACAAAATTTACTTGCACAAATTCGAATTTCAAGGCCTCATAACTTGCACACAATGACACCAAATATCATATAAGCCCTTCACAATCCTCAAACAACTTAGATTCTAGCAATGGTCAAGATTTGGAGGCTCAAATTCACACAAAAATTGGTAGAAAATGACTTGACTGTTTTAGCTAGTGAACACCATTTCTCTTACATCCAAACTTGTTTAAAACTCTCCAAACTGAAAACCAAAACTAGCATACAACCTTTTTCAACCCTAAGAGTGATTCTAAACAAGATTTAAACAAATCTTATATGATTTACCCTGATTTGCACCTTAATCCAAACACCCCTTAAATTTTCCAGAAAATGATTTAACAAAGCAAATGACTTCAAATCACACTCAAACTGATTAGACTAGTCCTAAACATGCATACAACCAACTAATCAGCAATATCAATCACTGAAACAACACTTAACCCACTTTCATGCATTAATCACATAAACACCAAAATCAGATATAAATGAAAACTGAAATCAAGGACAAGGAGGTACCTTGTTGGACCTACATCCAGGCCCAACAATGGCTGCTAGCCATCTCCTAACAGGTCCGGACCTGTGCAGAACCTTGGACAAAAAGCAAGTTCCAATGAAACCTGCCAAGAATCAATGAACAAACACAATTCACACTAATATGATTTTTTAAAACCTTTTAAACCTTTTTCAAAACTTTCTCAAAAACTTTTCCTTTCAAAAACACTTACACCTTTTAACTTTCAATCCTGAAAAATCAAACCTTGAAACAAGATTTTCACCACAAATTACCCTTTTTCAGAAACTTTTTTCTGAAAATTCAAAACACAAAATGTTTTGAAAAATGATAAATGGAACTCAAATTTCCTTAACCCACTTAATACCAACTTTTAAATATCAAAAAGAATTACAAATCATCTTTTATGAAAATACCAACTTTGCATTACTTAAAAAGGAATTACATAAAAATTTTAGGGAAAATCTGGAACAAGTGATAGAGGTCACATGCGACCTCTATTTATACAAGTGAAAGGAAGGTCCTAGAATACTAAAACCCAAATTATGAATTTCCATTGCTGCCCTTGTTGTTTGACTGAATTCTTGGTCAAAGAAGGTATCTTGTGAGCCTGCTGGAACCATGTGGGATGTACAGCTGTTGCTAGTGATGTTTGAATGCATCTTAAGCGTTGAAATGATCTTGGGGGCCAAGGAGTAAAGTTGGTCCATTGATTTGGTCAAGTACCATGTGAGAGGGTAGCAGGGGAGGGGACAAGGGGTGGAGTGGTCGTTTTCTGGGTGGGGTTTTGTGTTGGGTGTGGGGTAACGAGTGAAACCCCCAAGGTTAATTGGGGTTTGGGTTAAACATTAAGGTAATTAGGACTGGGTTTATGTTAGGGTTTATAGGATGAAGGTGATAGCAGGAGGCGATTTGATTTTATTAACAAGTTTAAACTTGTTTCCCACCACTAATTTTTGATTAGTTAAATAAGTTTAAGTGGGAAGTGACGTGTAGGGGTGACAGGGCAAGGTGGGTGAGGTGGTGTTTGGTGATTGGTTGGGTGGGATGAGTTGGAAACATGATTGGCTGTGGTGAATTTGAGTGTCTGGCAATTTCAGTCCGCCTATTTCCCTTCTTTGTTCACTTGCATTTAAACAACCCACAACTTGGTTTTCTTTGTTAACAACTTTGATGAAGTTGTCAAATTTGGCACATCATGGTTTCAAACTTCAAACAAGGACTTTTCTTGTATATTCTTCATTCTCTAAGGACTGAACTTGTTCATTCTTGAAATATTAGGGACCCATGTGATAATATATAAGATTTACAAGGGTTTAATATGACAAGTCTTCATTTCTTTAGGGACCATTCTTGCCAATCTTCAATTCTTCAAGGTCATTTTTGGAAATTCCATTCTTGAGCCCGGTTCATTGTGCGGCTTCGTTTCCCGTGTTCGTTTTTGATTGATTCTTGTGATCTTTTTGTCATTTCCTCAATATCCGTACCTAAAATACACAAGCAACAAACACGAGCATATATTTGGCAGTTTTAATGATTTTTTATGCATTTTAAGCTCGATTTGGACGATGAGACCATGTATAAAAGCAGTCTCATCAATAATCATCAATCCAAAATAATAAAAACTCAAAACCCACTTACTTTTGAAGATCAAACTCAATAAAATGAAACTTAGAACTTTGAATCAACAAGAGAAGAAAGAAAGATTAAAGGGAAACTTGTATTAATGATTAAGATTCAAACAAACAAAATGGAAAGATTAAACATACAAGATTGTGGAAGAAATCAAAGAAAATGAAAACCACCAATCTCCTTAAGGGAGTTGGTTCCTACGAACTAGGAAAAGAAATAACAGAAAGAAAAACTAGTCTCCAAATTGTGAATGGGAAGGGTATTTATAGGGCTTGGCTTGGTTTGGTGAGTGGGTTTTCTCCCTTTCTTTTTGTCTTCTCGTCTTTTCAGAAAAGTTGACGTTTTCGATTTCGATTCGGGATTTGTCGACGAATAAATTCAACTCGTCTTTTAATTTCTTCATTTAATAGACTTGAATTCTTCGATATATGTAAATCTTCCATCTTTGGTCCTTTTCTTCGATAAATCTTCAAATAGGCCCATCGACTTCAAATCTTTTGCATCTCTTGGATTGTAGACTTCGTCTTTTTGTCTTTTTCTTCGATAACATCCGTGCAATCCCATGTTTTATTCAATATTTATCCGGTTGGCTCTGAAAACACAACAAACACACAAACCACGCATAATTCCAAACAAATGACATTAAATACGCGTTTTGGTCATGTTTTAGCAAGAAATAAGTGGTAAAAGGATGGGTGTTTTCACACCTATCAAATCCCCTACACTTAACCATTGCCATGCCCTCATGCAATGCTACAATTTTAAAGCACGGTTTACATTTCTCATTATAAATAACCCACCTTGGCCTCTATTAAATTCTAAACCCTAAGGAAACCAAAAGGACAAAACAAGTAAAGGATTTAAAGACTTACATTGGGGTTTTAGATTGTCATGAATGTTCATCATTCTCAAGTTTCACGTTCCCCATACCAAGCTTAAAAACGAGATCATTGTTATTATAAGTTAGCAAACTAACACGAACTCATGTGGCCTAATTATTCACTTAAACTCCCTTATTCCTAGTTGTATCTCTTATATTTTATTTTTGTCTTGAATGATCACGAGGATGCATCGTTTGACTTATTTCGATAGTTATTTAGGCTGAAAACAAAGTGGGACGATTTAATCAATAGTTAGCTAAAGGACAAAATCTTTTAAAGCTGCTTCTTGGGACCTCATAAAGTTCATATCTTGGCATAACTCGCTTCACGATTTGAGACCTTTCTCGGACCGATATTTGGCAACGACTTCATACTTCGAATCTTTGAGAGACGTTCTTGAAAGTATGGTCTTCTCTTCATAGTAGGAATTTCTTCACTTGAAGTTTTGAGAGATTCTTCATCTTTGGAACACGACTTCTTTCATTTCTCTCCAATCTTTATTTTGGACTTTGATATACAAAGATCCGCCTCCTTTTAGGACTTGGATCTATTTATCCTCATACCTTGCTAGGGTCTTTTCGCATAGATTTCTCCATGATCTTTTGGGGAGTTCTTGCTTTTCGTCGTGTGTCTCGATCCTTCATATTGATTTTCGATAAATGATTCTTCACATCACTTTTGGATCTTTAGCAACAAAATGTAGCCCTCATGCCTTGTTAGGTCCTTTTCGGACTCGCCAATCTTCGCATCCCGCTTCAATACGTTATGCCTTGGCTATGAACTCTAATCCATACCGAGCAACTTTTAAATGATCTTGGACTAGAAGCTAAGTAACTTTTCAAATCGTACAACCTTATTTATTGCAGATAAATTTGTTAACAAGCGATGGGAGAATAGGCTTATAATTAACTCATATAAATTCACGAAAGAATACCAAACTTATAATTGACTCTATCATCTCTCGCTCTCCACAATTTAAAATCTCAAGGAATGAGACTCGTGGATGCTTAGCCAATTAAATCAAAGTTTTGGGTTTTCGAGTCGCCTATAGGATCTTGCATCTTCTTACACTCTTTCAAGTTTAGAATTTTCGTTTTAAAGTTCCCTTGATAAACGAATCTCTAGGATCAATTATAGGAACTTGCGAAAAGTTCTTGTTCTTAACCCGTGAGAGTAAAGACTTTCGCGTTTTAAAGCTCCTTATATAAAAGCCTAGCAAAACTCGACTTAAACACGTTAAGGATACTAGCTAGAGTAAACTTAGTTAAGTAAACTCAGGTTGAGTCAAAATATTCACGACTTTGAAAAATTTAAAACCACTTTATTCTAGCAAGGAGAGAAAATAAACATAAAAAGGAAAATGCAACTATACAACTTGGCCAAAATAGAATAAATTTTTTGAAAAATGTCGAAAAATCGAATTTTCCGGTTAAATGAAGGCACTTTAATGAAAAAGTCCACTTAAAACTTCGATAGAAGTCTCCCCTAGACTTAATATAAACATTGTCCTCAATGTTTAAGCATGTGGGAAAAGTCTCCCCTACACTTATGACATTGTGCACGTTGGTTAAATCAAGTTAAGGAGGAGACAACTAAAGTGATCAATTTCAAAGGTGAATATGAAGAAGATTGAATCACGATAGTTGAGAGATAGAACCGGATTTGCTATTTAACATGGGAGCACGGTTCTTCAAAGATTCCAAGAGTGCACTTATCCCTGTAATCACATCACCATACAAACACAAGCAACCTATATAGCTCCCCCTACACTTACGATGAAAAACGGGAAAGGGGGATAGAAACTCGGGTTGCCTCCCGAGGAGCGCTTGTTTTTGTTAACCGAGTCACTAGCCTGACTCGGTCCCGAACTAATTCATGGGAAACGTGGTGAGGGATGGAATCATCTCATGAGAGATGTCCTCACCAAAGTACAACTTCAAACGCTGGCCATTCACCTTAAAATTTGGACCATTTGGCTGAGAAAGCTCAATGGTGTCATAGGGAAAGACATTGGCGATGGTGAATGGACCAGACCAGCGGCTCTTCAACTTGCCCGAGAAGATCTTCAACCGAGAGTTAAAAAGTAGACTTGATCACCAACGTGGAACTCTCGGTTCTTAATTCTAGCATCGTGGATAATCTTGGTCTTCTCTTTGTAGATCAATGAGTTCTCGTAAGCTTCATTCCTCAATTCATGTAGCTCGTTGAGTTGAATCTTGCGAAGACCACCAGCTTTGTTGATGTCGAAGTTAGCCCACTTCAAGGCCCAGTATGCCTTATGTTCCAGCTTGATGCGAAGGTGGCATGCTTTCCCGTACATAAGACGATAAGGTGTACAACCAATCGGTGTCTTATAGGAGGTACGGAAAGCCAACATTGCATCATCAAGTTTATCGGCCCATGAGGCACGATGATCTCCCACAGTACGTTCCAAAATTTGCTTCAATCCACGGTTGGATATCTCGGCTTGACCGTTGGTTTGAGGATGATAAGCGGTGGAAAGACGGTGATTGACACCATACTTAGCCATGACTCTTGCAAATTGATCATTGCAAAAATTAGTCCCGCGGTAACTGATTATAGCACGAGGAACACCGAATCGAGCAAACAGTTGTTTCAAGAAATTACAAACCACCCTCGCATCGTTAGTGGGTAAAGCTTTAGCTTCAACACATTTAGAAACGCAGTCAACGGCGACAAGGATGTATTTGTTTCCTTTAGAAGAAGGGAATGGCCCCATAAAGTCAATGCCCCATACATCAAAGATTTCACATTCTTGTATGAAATATTGAGGCATCTCATCTTTATGTGTGATCTTGCCTTGTTTTTGGCAAGCATCAGAATGTTTAACCATTTCGTGAGCATCACGATAAATGGTTGGCCAATAAAATCCCGAGTCAAACACTTTTTTGGCGGTGTAGTTGGGATCAAAGTGACCACCGGTGGGTCCTTTGTGGCAAGCCTCGAGAATGTCTTAAGCTGTCGGTTCGTCAACACATCGGCGAATAATCAAATCAGCGTATTGTTTGAAGAGAAAAGGGTCATCCCAAAAGTAAGTCTTAACATCATTCAAGAACTTCTTCTTTTGTTGGGATGTTAACCCTTTGATGAGAACACCACCCGCTAAGTAGTTTGCAATGTCGGCAAACCACAGGGTGTCATCCAGATTGAGATTTATAGACATTAAGGTCTCAAGGGGAAAAGAGTCATTGATTTCTTTGTTCGGATGATCCCCTGGATATGGATCCTCAAGTCTACTTTGATGATCTGCGGCTAGGTTTTCGGCTCCCTTCTTGTCACGAATTTCAATGTTGAATTCTTGAAGGAGTAAAACCCAGCGAAGAAGTCTTGGCTTAGAGTCGTGCTTAGTCATCAAGTACTTCAACGTGGAATGGTCCGTGTATACGAGTGTGGTGGATAAAACAAGATAGGGGCGAAATTTTTCAAAAGCATAGACAACAGCTAAAAGCTCTTTTTCGGTTGTCGTATAATGCAATTGAGCCCCCGACATTATCTTGCTTGCATAATGTATTGGTTGGAAGTGTGTATTCACTCTTTGGCCCAAAACCGCTCCAATAGCAAAGTCGCTAGCATCGCACATCAACTTAAAGGGTAGCTCCCAATTAGGGGTAACCAAGACCGGTGCCTTAGTTAGCTTATCCTTAAGAAGATTGAAGGCTTCGATACACTCTTTAGAAAAGATAAAAGGAGTATCTTTTTCCAAGAGGTGGGTCATCGGGCGAGCGATTTTAGAGAAATCCTGAATGAATCGACGATAAAAGCCCGCATGACCCATAAAACTTCTCACACCCTTCACGGTTGAAGGTGGAGGTAATTTGGCTATGACATCCACTTTAGCACGGTCGACTTCAAGACCGGTTTTGAAATTTTGTGTCCTAGCACAATCCCTTCTTTTACCATAAAATGGCATTTTTCCCAATTTAGAACAAGGCGAGTGTCTTCGCACCGCTTAAGCATACGTTCTAAATTGGCAAGGAAAGAAGAGAAGGAATCCCCAAAGACCGAGAAATCATCCATGAAGACTTCCATGGTTTGCTCAACCATGTCATGGAAGATAGCCAACATGCACCTTTGGAAAGTCCCGGGGGCATTTGCTTGAGCCAAAAGGCATTCTTTTGTAGGCAAATGTGCCATAGGGACAAGTGAATGTTGTCTTCTCTTGATCTTGGGGATCGATGGGTATTTGGAAATAACCCGAGAAACCATCTAGAAAGCAGTAATATTCATTACCCGCTAAACGTTCAAGCATTTGGTCCATAAAATGAAGAGGGAAATGATCCTTTCTTGTGGCATCATTGAGTTTGTGGTAGTCTATACAAACTCTCCACCCAGTAACGAGACGTGTAGGAATCAACTCGTTGTTTTGATTGGGCACAACGGTGATTTCGCCTTTCTTAGGCACACAATGGACTGGACTAACCCATGGTGAATCCGAGATAGGATAAATCATGCATGCATCAAGAAGTTTGATAACCTCTTTTTTGATAACGTCATGGATTTTAGTATTCACCCTTCGTTGGCTTTGAATTGTGGGCTTAAAGTCGTCCTCCATGAGAATTTTATGTGTGTAAAAGTGAGGATCAATTCCACGAATATCGGAGATTTTCCAAGCGATAGCTCTTTTATGTTTCTTGAGAACTTCAATGAGACGAGTTTTCTCATCGGCTTTTAAGTCCTTAGCAATGATAACGGGAAGTTGATCAATGCCTTCTAAGAAAACATACTCGAGATGAGGAGGTAGGTCCTTAAGCTCAAGAGTAGGAGGATCCTCAATAGATGGTGTAACTAACGATGGATCATCATTAGTCACCTCTTTAGGAGAAGGAGGAGAAAACGGGTCTTCATTGAGAAGTTTCTCAATTGTACGAATGTCTTCATCCCAATCGGTGGAAGAATCATCATACTTAAGATCGAGAGGACCCAAGCTAGCTTCAAAATCATCCAAGTCACTTTCTCCAAAAGGAGTAAATGACGGAGCAATTGAGACAACGGTCTCAACATTGGGTAGAGAAGAGAGAGTACTTTTGCAAGCATCATGAAAGTGTTCTTCACAAGCCTCATCGAGAACACCAATAGCATTAACACTCTCATATGAATAAGGTTGCTTAGAAATCTTACCCATGTTGAAGACAATTTTATCGTCACCAACTCTCATGATTATTTCGCTCGCGGATACATCAATGAGAGTGCGACCGGTCCTCAAGAAGGGACGTCCAACAATTAATGGAACACGAGGATCCATCTCGTAGTCAACGACAACAAAATCCGCCGGGAAGGGGAATTTGTCAACGCCAACGAAGACGTCTTCGGCTATCCCCACTGGATAAGCAACCGTACGGTTGGCTAATTCCAAAGTCATTTTGGTGGGGACTAGCTCGGGGAGAGATAATTTCTTCCAAACACTTAAATGCATTAAGTTTATACTTGCACCTAGATTGGATAGGGCCATGCAATTCTCTACTCTCGGGAAGTTGCAAGGAATCAAGAAGCGACCCGGATCACCAAGTTAGGTGGGCAATTTCCTTAAGAGAACCGCGGAGCAATTCTCATTAAGTTGGGTCTGAGCAATGTCAAGAAGCTTCTCCTTGTCACTTAGAAGATCTTTAAACATCTTCGCGTATTTAGGCATGTGAGCGAGAGCCTCGGCAAAGGAGATGTTAAAATTCAATTGTTTAAACATTTTGAGAAAGTTTGAAACTTGAATATCATCCTTGCTCTTTTGCTTCTCTTTCCTCAACCTTGAAGGATAAGGTATATCGGATGAAGCGGAAGGATTTAGGGGAGTAGGATCACTCACAACCACGGGTGGTGGGGGAATGGGGGTAGAAGGCAAAGGAGTTGAGGAAAAATGCTCTTTTTCCTTGTTCACAATCACAGGTGGAGGTGTAGGAAGCTCGGGTTTCGTATAACCTTTTCCACTAGGAGTGGTGATTGCTTTCATCTCCCCTCTTGGATTCGCAACGGTGTTACTCGAAAGAGTACCCAAAGAAGAGGGTTGATTACCTTGGAAGAGCGAACCGAGCATATCACGTATATTATCCGCTTGAGTGCTGAAAGAGTCTCTCATGTCTGCACGAATATCATTGCTTTGTTTCGCCATGTCATTCCTTAATTCGGCTCGAATATCGCTCCCTTGTTTCGTCATTTCTCCCTTCAAGTTGATGAATTGACTCTGAAGATTCGTCACCATCTCTCTATTGGTCCTCATGAATGTCTCGACGTCTTGATTCAATGCCATCGTTTGATTGAGAGGTGGAGCTTGGTAAGCTTGAGAATTTCCTTGAGGTGGGTATGGGTTTCTTTGGGGTTGATATTGATTGTTAGCACGAGGTTGGGATTAGTTATTTCGGTTATAGCTTTGTTGTTGGTTTTGGTTTTGAGGAGTAAAACCGGTTGGAGCAAGATAGTTGTTTGAACGATAACTTAGCAAGTTACGGTCTCCTTGAGGACGAGCTTGATAGCTTCCCGTAGGATAAGTACCGTATGCCGCGTTAACGTTTTCAGAAAAATTTCCTTGAGTAGAAGGACAATCATTGTAAGAAGGAGGACCACCACATGTGTCACAAGAAATAGCAACGACTTCAGCTTGTTGAGTTTGGTTAGAATCCAAAATTTGCATACTTTTGCTAATTTCAAGAAAAGCACGTTCCATGGCGGACATGTGGGTGGTGGAAGAAGTAGATGAGACATTTACTCTCGGATTAGATCTTGAGGATGCGGATGAATACCAATTCTTGGGGTGAGTAGTCATGTTTTCAATCAACTCTCTACACTCCTCCGGTCTCCTTTTCATAAAAGTACCACCGGCGGCGGCGTTGATCGTGTCACGATCACGAAAAGTGAGACCATTGTAGAAAGTATCAATGAGAGTGACGGGGAGCATGTTGTGATTTGGACAACGGTTGATCAAATCATTGTATCGTTCCCAAGCATCAAAGAGCGATTCATCATTGTCTTACATGAATCCACTAATTTGGTTACGAAGGCTCGTGACCATGGATGGTGGGAAGTAGCGCGACAAAAAGCGTTGAGTCATGTCGTCCCAAGTATGAATAGAATTTTTTGGAAGACGGTCAAACCATTTTTCGGCATGGTGAGAAAGCGAGTGGGGAAATAGTTGGAGGCGAAGTTCATCCATAGAAACACCGGGCGACTTCATGCTTTGGGTGATGGTAATGAATTTGTCGAGGTGTTTGTTGGCATCATCATCCGGAATTCCGTGAAATGGGTTAGTTTGCACTTGTTGGATCATGTGATGCTTCAACGAAAACTCCTGAGCCGTGATATGCATCGGCGCAATCGGGCCTCCACGTCCGTTCATCGTAGGTTGGCATAGCTCCTCCATGGTTCGTAGGTCGGGTAAGGGTGGATTATTCATGTTGGGGTGGGGTGGATTATTATTGTTGTTGGGGGTGGATTATTACTGTTGTTGTTGTGTACACCGGCCATGTCTAAATCTTCGAGAGTCTCGGGCTCTGATTAAGACGTTGATCGAGTACGCATACACTAAAAAGAAAATGCAAGAGAAAATATTTTTCGTTTTTATAGGTTTTTTAATGATTTTGTATTTTGAAAATTTTTAATTTTTATGGGTTTTTTGAAAATTTTTGTGCTTGAAAATAACGTTCCCGAAAGAACGGATCCCAAAATCAAATTTTTCTCATAAGAAACCGTTGATCCTTACGAAAAGAGCCGGCAGCGGCGCCATTTTAATAACTGGATTTTAGTTAGTTAATAAAAAGGTTTGATGCAAGATTTTTCTTCGTGTTGCTCGTACCTGATTATATATGTCGTTGTTTCGTTCTCGGTATCTTCTCGAATCGATCACGGTTCAAAGTGCAATTGTTGTAATTGTTGACTAAAAGGGAGAGCTTTTTATCTATATCTACTAAAACGATAAGTGCGAGAAGTAATAAAATTAAACTAAAAGCAATACTGAAAATAAAACTAGAATTTAAAATTAAACAGTAAAGTACCTTAACTCAGAAAAATCACTGATTTGGAATGTAACCTTTATTCGGAATATATTAGAAAAAAACCTTCATCCGGAATATCTTGAAATTGCTTCATTCAGAATATTAAACAAAACTTCCTTCATTCGGAATGTGCTCATTCGGAATATATTGTTTATTCGGATTATTTCACTTGACTCGGAACATTTGCTTCATTCGGAACAATTAATAAAAAGGCTTGATTCAGAATATTTACTGATTCGAAACAATAGCTTCATTCGGAAGAAATAGCTTCACTCGGAATAATTGAAAACTAAGTACTCATTCGGAATATTTATTTATCCGGAATAAAAGTGACTCATTCGGAATATTGGTTTATTCGGAACTTTTGGTTTATTCAGAAGAAATCACTGACTCGGAATAAATTGCAAAGGTGCTCATTCGGAATAATTGGCAAAACTTTGATTCGGAACATTCCTACTCATCCGGAATATTGATTATTCTGGATGAACTGCTGGTTCGGAATACATGAAAGAAATCACTGATCCGGAATCTTTTGTTTGACCCGGAATAAATTCTGATTCGGAATGAATGCTTCACCCGGAATATTAATTATTCCGAATGAAGATACTGATCCGGAATAACTAAATGGAAATGCTGAATCGGAATACTTGCTTGACCCGGAATAATCTAGGCAAAACTTTGATTCGGAATGTTTAACCCAAATCCTTCATTCGGAATCTGGGTTGGAACAGTAAGGAGAACGAAGAACAGGGGAAACAACTTGATCACAAATTTAACCAAAATCCACCATGTTTTTAACCAAAACTTAAACCAATTTTACCACTAATCATTTACTAATGATAATCATCAATCCAAAACAAAAAAAACTCAAAACCCACTTACTTTTGAAGATCAAACTCAATAAAATGAAACTTAGAACTTTGAATCAACAAGAGAAGAAAGAAAGATTAAATGGGAACTTGTATTAATGATTAAGATTCAAACAAACAAAATGGAAAGATTAAACTTACAAGATTGTGGAAGAAATCAAAGAAAATGAAAACCACCAATCTCCTTAAGGGAGTTGGTTCCTACGAACTAGGAAAAGAAATAACAGAAAGAAAAACTAGTCTCCAAATTGTGAATGGGAAGGGTATTTATAGGGCTTGGCTTGGTTTGGTGAGTGGGCTTTCTCCCTTTCTTTTTGTCTTCTCGTCTTTTCAGAAAAGTTGACGTTTTCGATTTCGATTCGGGATTTGTCGACGAATAAATTCAACTCGTCTTTTAATTTCTTCATTTAATAGACTTGAGCTCTTCGACATATGTAAATCTTCCATCTTTGGTCCTTTTCTTCGATAAATCTTCAAATAGGCCCATCGACTTCAAATCTTTTACATCTCTCGGATTATAGACTTCGTCTTTTCGTCTTTTTCTTCGATAAAACCCATGCAATCCCATGTTTTCTTTAATATTTATCCGGTTGGAAACACAACAAACGCACAAACCACGCATAATTCCAAACAAATGACGTTAAATACGCGTTTTGGTCATGTTTTAGCAAGAAATAAGTGGTAAAAGGATGGGTGTTTTCACACCTATCATATATCATAAGGAATGAGAACTTTCCGGGGTCACTAACTATTTCCGGTATGCGGATAAGATAAACCGAAGAACAATTAGCAAGCTTTGAAAGCTTTTCCTTATCGTTCATCATACTTTTAAAAGTGGAAGCGAAACGAGGCATATATAACAACGCGTCGGCTAAACTTACATCAAAATGAACTTGTTGAAAGATTTTTATAAAAAGCTCGATTTGTTGTTTGCTATGTTCTTGCAATTTCTCTTTGTTTCGTCTCGAAGGGTAAGGTATGGGTGGTGTGGGTTGGACAATAGGCAACGGCCTTGGAATCTCGGGTTCCATGATTGGTATTGGTTCAACCGTAGGTGTGGCATGAGCAGTACTTTGTGGGCTTGTGATATGCTCCTTTTCAGCCACCACCTCAGGTTCTTTCTCGATTTCCTTCTCCGTAGAAGTACTTGGACGAGAGATTGGTGATAACGCTCAAATCCAACATATTTTCTTGAGCATTATCCGTATATTTTACATGGTTTTTGGTTATACTAATTAGCTTTATAGCTCATATATGTGTAAATTTGTGTTTTGTGTTGTTAGTTAGCCAAGAACAAGAAAAGTGAAGAAAAAAAGAATAAATGACGATTCATGCATATCCGAGGGAATCCTGACTAGCTACAAGCCTTTGAAGATTAACTCCGGGTGAAAGAACAAGTATCTCCAAGGAGCAAATAAAGATATTCAGCATGAAAGTTGTCACTATCAACACACTTCCAACTTGCCACTGGCAAGAATGAAGTTGCCACCATCACATGGGAGTTGATTTTCCTCCAACATAGTTCGAGTTGCCTCCAACATGACTCAAGTTACCTTCATCATGAGTGAAGTTTCCACCAACATTTGTCTAGGAAAAAATGTGTCTACATACATGCAAGATCACACAAGAAGCATTCTAGAAGTACTTTGGCTCCAAGTAATTTTCTTTGGCTCCAAGACAAACATTGAATACCAAGGCCATGAATTCATCTATAAATAAGACCCATGGGGTCATTGTAACATATCACTTAATCTCTTTCATAACCAACTCCATTATTCATCAAGGGAATTCTCCTAACCTTGGTGAAGACCCCAATTCCCGGATTTAATATTGGTGTGCCAAAAAGTGACATTTTTGGAGCTCCAATCATCAAAATAACCTTGCCAAACTCTAAGGGATCATCACCCTTATCATTGGTAGTGTTTCTTGAAGCCTAAATCACCACCAATGTTTCACCAAACCTCTCCAAAACCTGCCTCAAATCTCAAATACGAATTTCCAAATACATAACCCGAAAGACCACAAAGAAACTTGTAGTCAATTGGAGGCTTAAGGATTGTTCTAAATTCTTCCATTCCATTTACTTATTGTAATCATACTTTGGGTAAACTCTTGTTATTTTTATTATGTTGAACTCTATGTCATATTTTGAATGTTTGTTGATTAATATGATCATGGAGTAGTTTTCTTTACACTTGTTTGGATGAAGTTGTGACATGAGGATTGTTTATGTTTTATTATTGTTTTGATTAATTTCATGTTATGTTTGAAATCCAATTGTGCTTAAGTTCCATTCCATTTGCTTATAATACTTGATTAGTTGTTGATGATTTCATAGATCGAAAGGGTTCTCATTCATCAACTAGTTATAATCATTTTGTCTGTGGATGATTATCTATTGTATTGACCATTTCTTTAGTGGTATGATTATGTAAAGGAACTTAAGTGTGATTGTTGATAAATTTGTGAAACGATCGTGAATCAAACTTGTTAAACTAAACATAGTCTTGAATTGGTTGAGTTGTCTTAATGCTTGATTTAATTATGTTGTAATCAAACGCGTTGGTTATATACTTTAAAATCTAAGATTGGAATTTATGACCATCATCTTCTTTACTTGTAATCAACTTATCAAAACCATCCTCATATGAACAATCCAAATGTTATGAACTAATCCAAGCAAGTGTTGTCTTTAATATTATTGTTCTCAAGTTATTAGCTTAATCATCATCTTAGTATTACTTGTTACTTGTTTGCTTATTACTTGCTTAATTGTTACTTATATGGTAATTCTGGAAGTGACAACCATTTTTACCACAAACGTTACATTGTTACTAAAATCCTTTACAACCAAAAACACCCAAATCCTAGTGAACGACCTCGGCTTACCATAACAAGATAGCTATAAACGAAAGGGTCATACATGCCCGTGTGTTCTTAGCTTATTTGGAAATCCGTGTATAAATTTAAAACTTGTGTATGCTCACAAAGAACGCATCAAGTTTTTGGCGCCGTTGCCAGAGATTTGTTTGTGTTTTTCGTGTGTTAGAATCTTTGTTTCTTGCTTTTTGTTTATTTGTGCTTGCTTGTTTAGTTTATTTTATAGGAATTAAGTTCTATAATTTAGTGGTTGTCTCATAATCCGGCATCGCCACCATCAAGTTTTTGGCGCCGTTGCGGGGGATTTGTGTTTTGTGTTTTTCATGTTTTGAATCTTTGTTGCATATCGTGTATCATTTAATCTCCTTTGTGCTTATTTGTTTTGTGCTTATTTGGTTTATAATCAAGTGTGTTTTAGATCAAGATTTTTAGTGATTATTTCATCAACCCCAAGGATTTTATTTTATTTTAGTTGTTATTTTTAAGTTCTAAAAAAAATATAAAATAAAATAAAATAAAACCTGACAGGAGAGTATTACCGCCGGCAACACCCTCCTGCTGCCGGCAAGGTCAAACAGAACAACCTTTGCCGCCCGGCAAGGTAGTTCTGCCGCCGGCATCACCCAAACAGTCCCCAACTTGCCGTCCGACAAGCCAATCTTACCGCCGGCAACTCCTGAAATTCAAAAAAAAAAAAACTAAAAAAAATAACTTTAATTTTTTTTTCTTTTTTCTTTATTTTTTTCTTTAGATAAAATATATATAAAATATAAAAAAAAACAAATATTTTCTTAAAAAAATGCAAAAATATTTCTTGTTTGAGTTTATTTAAATTTTCATTTTTGTTTTTAGCTTTTAATAAATTTTTCGAATTATTTCGATTTTTCATAAACCCACGTCTTAAAGGTAAATGCCTCGTTAATAAATTCTATGAACTTAAACGTAAGTTGAAGAAGAAGACTCGTGAACCCGATAAAACCAAATTTGACATCGAGTCACCCGAACCGTTAACCGAGGAACGTGTTGTCATAATCGACATACAATAGTCGAAATTCGAAAACCCATTACATACCAAAGGAATCTCATCCTGTGAAACCGAATCCGATTCCTCAACCATTGTTACCATTGATCCCGATGATCAACCGATGTGGTCAAACACTAGGATCGTTGCTCTAACACCTAGTTCCTCTATTGTTCGAATCCCTATTTTGAACAATTTCACTATCAAAAGTAACCACATACAAATGATTCGAGAAAACAAATTTGATGGAGAATCCCTATCCGATCCTCACCAACATGTATTCGATTTTCTTGAGATTAGTAGCCTCTTTCAATATGGTGAAAATCAAGAGGAAGCGATTAACTTGAGGATATTCCCATTCTCATTAACCGGAGATGCTAAGTCTTGGTTGAATGAACTAAACGAAGGAACAATTAGTTCGTGGAACAAATTAAGAGAAGCTTGCATAAGCCGATTCTTTTCACCCGTAAAGTTTAAACGTCTCCTAAATTACATTCATGACTTTCACCAACTCGATAACGAGACTCTCATTGAAGCTTGGCTTCGAATGAAAGAAATGCTTCGCGCTTGTGATATGAGCTTAAATACTCATATCATTTATATTAATAAACAATGAATTAATGCATAAAATGTTCAAATATGCCTTGTATATGTGTTGTTTTGTTGTTTCATGTGTGTAGGTACCAAGATCACGAAAATCGAAAAAAACCGACACGAGTTTGAAGAAAAGATTGACAAAGCCATTATCAAGCTCGTTTTTAGTGGATTTCATCATTTCTGGAGTTTAAAAGGCTTGTGGGTCCCACTTTGGATTTATTCGGCTTAAAATCCCAAAACATTGATATGGGAGACGAATTGAGAGACTTGGGCCAAATGCCCATTTACTTGGCAATTTTACATTGAGACGGATGGAGTAATCTTAAACTTGGGCCCAAGCCCAAGTTGCTAAACCAAATAAAGTGACGAAAGTTATATTGCCAAATGCCCATATATGTTAAAACATTTTATAAACGTTTCATTTTTCATTTTTTGGTCAAACCATTTATGACCACATTCACCATACACACACGTTTTTCACCACAGAAACTTTCGTTACTCTCTATGTTTATTATCTTCCTCACCCAAGTTACCTGTAAAAACACTATTCCTTCCAAACCCTAATCAATAAATCACTCCGATAAAATAGGGGCTTTTAATTCACACGAGTGATTCATACACTTAGGGAATTAATTCCCCAATATTTTCGGATGTAGAAGATGGAGGATGCAAGTAACGTGGCACCATATGAGTGGCTGTGACAGCACATCATTCCTAATCCACCAATAAAAAGGAGACACCTAATCTCCAAACAAGCACAACTAGCACACTCGGATGCCACGTTGGCGATCTGTGTGCTAGTTGGCTCATCTCAACCGTAGGATCAAGGAGAAGAAAGAGAGAAAAGAAATCAAGGGCTCAAGATCGATTTCTTCACCAACAAACTCCCACCCCAATACCTTCGGGTTCCCTATAAAAACCCCCTTGAAAGATGAGTGAGGCATCCCATTTTTACTTTAGAGTTATTATGCGAAAATAGATTTAGGAAAAATCGTAATTTCTTTTTAATAGTATGGTAATCAGTTTTCGTTAATTAATAAAAAGTTTATTTTGGTTTGAATGATTCTTGGTTTATTATCTGTTAAAGTTATAATTGCAATTTTTACATTTCTACTTTAATCTATTGTGTTATAATAATGATAATGTTATTTAATTAAGCTAAGAAGTAGCTTATATTGAATAATAAAAGTAATATCTGGGAGTAATTTTTCCCCACTGGAAAATTATACACAACAATCTTCTTGGTTTGAATATCAGTCATCTGATAAAACTGGTTCGAGAAAGTGGGTTGTTGGTTCGATGGTGATGAATGATGATGGTTCGAGGTTTAATGGTGGTGTCGGATTAGTTTCATAAGGAGGCTCAACGCCATCCTTCTTCTGAAAGGGTTCTTCAAAAGGATTTATCTCCTTTTAATTTCTATTATCGTTTTATTGTTTGAAAGCCTATGGAAACTTAATGTTATTATTTGGAATTTAGATTTAATTAGCTGCTAAGTTTATAGAACTGTTTAGATTTTATATCTTAATTTGCTATAAATAGTAGTTTTAGTCTGAGTTTTAGGGTAATTAAAAGATCGATTGAAGGTTTAGTTCGGGTAATGGTTTGAGGTTAATAAGCTGTTAAAAATTCAAAGTATGCTGATAGAGTTTATTAGTAATCTGCTTTAACGGAACTCGAAGAATCTGATTATCTGATAAGTAAACTTGTATGGTAATGATGTTTTATATAAAAGGGGTATAAATCTGTTTAGTTCTTACTGGTTTGAATCTGCTGATTTATAGTTTTACTGGTTCAGATTTTCTGAGATTTTAATGTTCAACAAAGTTTAGTTTAAACTGATATAGTTTTGTAAAGTTTATTGCATAGACTCATTCTACTGATCTGTCTGATTTTGAATCGTTGTTGGCTTGCTAGTTTATCTTTTTAATAGCTGTCAAAATCTTTGATATTAATTTTAAATAGCCTTTAATTGCTTTTGGCGCAGTATATTGGTGAATCTGTGTTTGTTTTGGCTAATTTGTGTGTTACTATGAATCTGATTTTTAGTCCTGAGTTGAATCTCGTTTTAGTCTGCTATAACTAGTTTATTTGCTGATCTTTAACTGATCTTTTGCATTGTTTGAGTTCATTTTGTTCTCTCTATTTAGTAGTTATATTAAGTTATCAGATTCACTAATCTGATAGCTAAAAAGCTGTTTATTAAGCAGCTTCCATAAAGTTGAGCAAGAAAAGTCACTCCTGTGACTTGTTTCATTTTCTTGTTCAAAAAAATAAATTAACCAAAATTATGGCCCTTATGTGCTCGAACTCGTGACCTCACGGTTCACAGCCAACGCTCCTACCATCTGAGCTTGGTTGTCTTATGAGTTTTATTTCAGTCCATTTAATTAATATAGACAATTTATTTCTAGCAGTTTGTTAATTTAAGTTAATTACATAGTTTAAATTAGTTTCACCAAGTTTATTTTTATAAAAATAGATAATTATTAAATAAAAAAAAGGTTTTATTTTTGAAATTTAATTAGTATTTTAATAATTAGATTTTAATAAACTTAGTTTTTAAATAAATTAAATTTGATTAATTTTTAGAAGTAAAATAGTTTTTATTAGACTTTTAAAAAAGTGAAAAAGTAAGTTTAGTTTTTTAGATAAGTTTTAATTTGATTTTATTTAAATAGTTTAAATTTTAAAATAGCTTTAACTTTTAAATAGTAATTTTTAGATTAAAATTCGGGGTAACGATTCATGCACTTAGGATTAATAAGTTTTAAATTTGTAATATTAATTTTAGTTTTAAAAAACCGAAACCAATTCGAATCAATTTTTCAAATCGATACAAAACGTCTCAAATTCACTCGATCTTCGTGTACAACGAACATGGTTCATCCAGGTGTTTAATTAAATTCGTCTTTGTAATTTTAGTCTATTACTTTTTCCTAAAGGTAATTTACTAATTTACCCTATAACGTATCTAATTATCACATATACTATCACGATCACATCAAAAAATTTGGCGCCGCTGCCGGGGATCTTGTGTACGATTCGTTTCGTGGAGATTTGTTGATCGTTGATTTGAAGACCCTTTCCGTCCTCGGAAAGTTTTGTTATTTTTCTATTATTATAGTATGTATCGTTTTTCTCGTTTTTTGTGATTACTATATTGTATTACGTAGAACAATAAATATACCTACTTTCCAAATAAGACCTTAGTTGGGATTTCATCACCTAGCTATTTTATTCGAATCTAAAACAAAAAAAAAGGCAAAATAGATAAATACTAATAAAAAGTTTGAACTCGATTTATACAAACTATAAGGTGGGTATAAGGCGACGAGCTATAAAAGGCCGTCTAAGGAAAAAGGTTTTTAAGTGCTTTGTGCCACCTCGTTTCCCCGCTTGCTTGTGCGTATATTGAGAGGGACGACCGATTATTGGTTTGCCAACTCATGTAGTATTATATCTTATTTTTGTAGTTTACTTATTGAACCTCGAGACGTTTAGGTTTTCACCTATCGTTTCAAAGTCGACCGAGGGTAATTTACTTCCATAGTAGTTATCCCTATTCCTTGTTTTTTATCAACCATTTTTGATTGAGCAATACCAAATAAAAAATAATCTTCTTCTTGTCTAAATTCTATTCTTCAATCCTCTAAATTCTCGTTACATTGGTTTAGGCAATTACGTTCTTCTCGACTTGTGATTGATTTTAATAGGCTTGAAAATATTCCTCGTAGAAATAGAAATCGTCAACAACGAATAGTGGAACCCGAGCTTCCACCTATTGTTGTAGAGATGGCTGATAACCGAACAATGGAGGAATTGCTCCGTGCACCCACCGAAGTGTATGGGGAAGCAATCGTTGTGCCGGCTATTTTGGCGGATCATTTTGAGATTAAGACGGGTCTTTTATCGCTCATTCGTGCCCACCAATTTCATGGCAATGAGACCGATAGCCCGCATTCTCACATTCGGAATTTTCTTCGAATTACCTCGACTCTCAAGTTTAGAGATGTGCCGAATGACGCGATTAAGCTCATGCTTTTTCCGTACTCGCTCGAGGGTAACACTAAGATTTGGTATGAGAAAGAACAACCAGGTTCGATTTTGACATGGGATGATTTAGTGTCTAAGTTCATGAATTATTTCTTTCCACCATCCAAAACATCACACTTTAAGAACGAGATCACTAGATTTGAACAAAATGTGCATGAATCATTTGGGGTTGCTTGGGAAAGATTAAAAGATTTGTTAAGACAATGTCCACACCACGGTTTCTCGGAATTGCATCAAATCAATACTTTTTATAATGGGCTTAATATGATTGAACAAGATTCTTTAAATGCCGCCGCGGGTGGTAATATTTTAAGAAAAACTCCGAGAGACGCGTGGGGAATAATTGAGAATAAGTGTAGAGCACAATATTCACGAAACACACCGGGTGTTTCCAATGTGAATTCATCTAATACCGAGATTGCTAGATTGGACTCTAAGATTGACACGCTTTTGAATGAGCTTAGGAAGAATCCTCATGGATCGATTAATATGGTTGAGAATTTTTGTGTATCATGTGGTGGAGCACATCCTAATTATGCTTGTTCAACCACGGGGTTTGATCAAGCTAGTGATTTTACCGCGACGGGAACTTATGGCTTCAACGGTCAATTTCCTCGTCAAAATCATGTTGCTCCACCGGGTTTTCCACCGGTTCAAAATAGGTACAACAATGTAAACAATGGGAATAATTTTAACCGTGGTAACCAAGGGAATTACAATCAAGGAAATGGGTTTAATGCTAATCAAAACAATCACGGTTTTCAAAGCAATAATCAAAATGATTTGTCAAGCTATATCAAGTCGAATGAGGCAAATTTGAAGGCTTTTCAAATAATATTCAAGGACAAATGGCAACTTTGAAAAATGAGTTTCAAAATACGATTAAAGGGCAAAATAATAAGATTGAGGTTAACCAACAAAGAATTTAACAAAGATTTGAGCAAATATTAGAGCAAAGTCAAAATCGTATGCAACAAAATATGGAACAAGGTCAAAACAAATTGCTTTCGATGTTTGAGTCGTTTATGAGCAAACCCTCCTCTTCTTCGGGTTGCTTACCTAGTAACACCATTCCAAACCCGAAGGGTGAGATGAAAGCTATAACCACACGTAGTGGGAAGGCTTTAGACGGACCTTTGCTTCCACATGTGAGTACCTCTCTGGTGAGGGAATTGGAGCAAGAACCCGAGGTGGTTAAAGAAAAGGAAATTCCTATTCCACCAAAGGTAGACCAATTGCCTATTCCGGAAACCGAGCTTCCAAAGACTAAACCCACACTACCCTACCCTTCGAGACTTAACAAAGAGAAGCTCCGCGAAAAGACCAATTCTCAAGTGTCTACGTTTCTTGAGGTGTTTTAGAAAATGTATATTAATCTTAGTTTTGCGGATGCATTGCTTAGCATGCCTAAGTTTGCTTCAACAATCAAAACGTTGATGAACGATAAGGAGAAATTTGTTGAAGTATCTACATCCTTAAATGAAAGTTGTTCCACGGTTCTCTCTAAAAAGTTTCCCAAAAAGCTTGGAGACCCCGGTCAATGTTTGATACCATGTGATTTCCCTAATATGAAAGAATGCTTAGCATTAGCCGATCTTGGCGCTAGCATTAATTTGATGCCTCTTTCCGTGTGGAAAAGGTTATCACTTCCCGAGCTTACACCTACTAAGATGACTATCGAGCTAGCGGATCGATCGACCGCCTTTCCAAAAGGTATAGCCGAAGACGTGTTAGTCAAAGTAGGAAAGCTCATCTTCCCAGCGGATTTTGTAATTTGTGATTATCCAAAAAATTCTCGTGTACCTCTTATTTTGGGAAGACCATTTTTAAATACAGCTAGTTCTTTAGTTGACATGAAAGAGGGGAAATTGACTTTACGTTTTGATGATGGAAGCATCACTCTTAATGTTGGTAATATCTCGAAGCCTTCTTCCGAGGACGACGAGGAATCAATCAATCAAATCGATGTGATTGATGTTGCTAGTGAAGAGGTTTCGCAAGATATGCTTGGTTTTTCGGATACTTCTAAAAGTGGAAATCCCACTTCATCGAAATCTATTATCTCTTTGGTTAAACCTCCACTCACTCCATTTGAGGGAGGTGACTTCGTTCTTGAAGAGCTTGAGAGTAATGGTTATTCAAAAATCGATAAGGAAATTGATGATTACCTTAGCAAACCATTGGATCCTAGTGAGTTTGATAGTGAGAATTTTGATCCCGAGGGAGACATTACGTTGATCGAAAAATTGTTGAATATGGATCCTTTTGAATCACCACCTATGGAATTAAAAGTTATGATTGCTAATGAGACTAAAGTGAAAACATCTATTGAACAAGCACCCGACCTAGAACTTAAGGAACTTCCCACTCATTTGGAGTATGCTTTTCTTGAGGGAACGGATAAGTTATCGGTGATTATTGCTAAGGGATTAAAGGAAAATGAAAAGGATGAAATTATTAATGTGCTTAAGAAACATAAACGGGCCATTGCATGGAAAATCTCCGACATTAAGGGTATGGATTCAAAATTTTGTACTCATAAAATTCTAATGGAGGATGATTATAAACCAGATATCCAAAATCAAAGGGTCAATCCAAAGATTCACGAGGTGATCAAAAAGGAAGTAACTAAACTTCTAGACGCCGGAATGATCTACCCTATCTCGGATAGTCCATGGGTTAGCCCCGTGCATTGTGTTCCAAAGAAAGGAGGAATGACGGTTGTTACTAATGAGGATAATGAATTGATTCCTACTAGACTTGTGACCGGTTGGCGTGTTTGTATTGACTATAGGAAACTTAATGATGCCACTAGGAAGGATCATTTTCCATTACATTTTATGGATCAAATGTTAGAGAGACTAGCGGGGAATGAATTCTATTGCTTTTTGGATGGATTTTCCGGATATTTCCAAATCCCTATTGACCCCAGTGATCAAGAAAAGACCACATTCACTTGTCCTTATGGAACATTTGCTTATCATCGAATGCCTTTTGGACTATGCAATGATCCGGGGACATTCCAAAGGTGTATAATGGCCATTTTCCATGATATGATCGAGAAAACCATGGAAGTCTTCATGGATGACTTTTCAGTTTTTGGGGAATATTTCACTTCATGTCTCTCTAACGTTGAAAGAATGTTGCAACGTTGTGAGGAAACGAATATTGTGCTTAATTATGAAAAATGTCACTTCATGTGCAAAGAGGGAATTGTGTCAGGACAAAAGATCTCTAAGGCCGGTATTGAGGTTGATAGGGCTAAAATCGACGTGATAGCCAAATTGCCTCTACCCACCACCGTTAAGGGAGTTAGGAGTTTTCTCGGCCATGCTGGCTTCTATAGACGTTTTATACAAGACTTCTCTAAGATAGCTCGGCCTATGACCCATCTTTTGGAAAAAGAGACTCCTTTCATCTTTTCGGATGAGTGTATTCAAGCCTTTGAGATTCTTTAAAAGAAATTAACCGAATCTCCAACTTAGTTGCTCCGAATTGGGACCTACCTTTTAAAATTATGTGTGATGCTAGTGATTACGCGGTAGGTGCGGTTTTGGGGCAACGTAAGTCAAAACATTTCTTGCCTATACACTATGCAAGTAAGACTATGACGGATGCTCAAACAAAGTACACTACAATGGAAAAGGAGTTACTTGCCGTTGTGTATGCTTTTGAAAAGTATAGACCATATCTCGTCTTGTCTCAAACCATAGTGTATACGGACCACTCGGCTACCAAATATCTTCTTAATAAACAAGATGCTAAGCCGAGGTTGCTCTGGTGGATTCTCCTCCTTCAAGAATTTAATGTCAAAATTCTAGACAAAAAAGGAGCCGATAATCTCGCGTCCGATCATTTATCTCGACTTGAGAATCCTCACCAAAGAGATCGAGAGAACAAGGAAATCAATGAAATATTTCCTCTCGAGACGCTTGGTATGATTGCTTTTCGTGGTGATGATAGTACCCCATGGTTTGCGGAAATTGCAAATTACCATGTGGGGAAGTTTGTGATTAAGGATACGTCGTCCCAACAAAAACGAAAGTTGTTCAAGGATATATCCTATTACTTTTGGGACGACCCCTATTTGTTTCGTGTGTGCGCGGATCAAGTGATTCGTAGGTGCGTGTTTGGCAAAGAAGCTCAAGATATCTTTAAATCTTGTCAGGAAGAACCCACCAGGGGACATCATGGTGCCAACGCCACCGCGAAGAAAGTCTTTGATGCCAGCTTCTTTTGGCCTTCCATATATCGTGATGCCCAAGACTTGATTAAGACTTGTGATGCTTGTCAACGTCAAGGAAAGAACTCACAAAGGGATGAAATGCCTCAAAACATTATCCAAGTTTGTGAGATCTTTGACATGTGGGGGATCGATTTTATGGGGCCATTTCCATCTTCGAAAGGAAATAAGTATATTCTCGTAGCCGTGGACTATTTGTCTAAATGGGTTGAAGCTAAGGCTTTGCCCACGAATGATGCTCGAGTTGTGGTGAACTTTTTGAAACAACTCTTCGCTAGGTTTGGAACTCCGCGGGCTATTATAAGTGATCGTGGGACCCATTTTTGTAATGAACAATTTGAAAAAGTTCTAAAGAAATATGGTGTCACTCATCGACTTTCTAGGGCTTATCACCCTCAAACGAGTGGTCAAGTAGAGGTTTCAAAACGAGCTTTTAAAAGGATTTTGGAGCGTTCTATTGGAGAAAATCGCACTTCATGGTCGGATAAATTAGACGATGCATTGTGGGCTTTCCGTATGGTTACAAGATGCCAATTGGTTGTACACCATTTAGGTTGGTCTACGGAAAGGCATGCCACTTGCCAATTGAACTGGAACATAAGGCGTATTGGGATCTTAAGCATTGTAACTTTGATTTGAGGACCGCGGGTGATCATCGCAAGGTTCAATTGAATGAACTAAGTGAATTAAGGGATCAAGCTTATGAAAATTCTTTGATCTATAAAGAGAAGACTAAGAGGATTCATGACTCTAAGATCAAAAACCGCATTTTCAATGTTGGTGATCAAGTCCTCTTATTCAACTCTAGACTTATGATTTTCTCGGGCAAGCTTAAATCCCGTTGGTCCGGACCATTCACCATTGCACAAGTTTTCCCTTATGTCACCGTTGAGCTAGCTCAAAAATACGGGCCTAACTTTAAGGTGAATGGTCATCGTGTGAAACACTACTTTGGAGGGGACATACCTACGGAGGTTGTCCCTGATCTTCAAACTTTCCCTATGGACCAATGAATGCGAGGATCGAGTCGAGCTCATGACTTGGTTAACAAAAACGATGTTCCTTGTGGGGGAGTCCCATACATTCTATCTTCTTTCTATTTTCTAACACTAATAAGGCTTGATCTTTCAAGATCGTGCTCGTGTTTTGTTGTGTTGTGAATCTTAGGTATGACCCTAATCATTTAAGACTCTCGTGTTCGGTTTTTGCCGGTCCACTTGATCTTCCTTTCTTTGATTGCCAAAAAGGGGCACACTCTCTATCCTTTGATTTTTATCGACTAACGTTTTATCTTGAGGCATAATTAATAAACGGCTTATAGATTTGCGTGCTCTTTCCATGTTAGGATTTTGCATTAGACTCTTTGTGTTTTAGCAAGGGGGTGTTACTCTTGAGCTAAGAAACATTGAGGACAATGTTTGGTTTTAGCATGGGGGAGTCAATCAATATAATCGCTTACAATTGCTTTTGTCGTGTCTAAACGTAGTTGTTTTTCTCGTTTTTCATAAAAATTTTAATTTTTTTGTGTTATTTTTAAGTTTTAATAAATAAAATAAGTTCTTTTGACACAAATGTAGGCTTTCCGTTCGTGAAAATAAAAATAGTTTTTGACTCGACTCGGTTTTTACCTTAGCTTTTCTTTAACGTTTTTAAATTAAGTTTTGCTAGGCTTTTATATAGGGAGCTTTAAAACATGAAAGTCTTAATTCATACGGGTTATGAACAAGAACTTTTCGCAAGTTCCTATAATTGATCCTAGAAAGTCGTTTATCAAGGGAACTTTAAAACGCAAATTCTTAAACTTGAAAGAGTATAAGAAGATGCAAGATCCTATAGATGACTTGAAAACCCAAAACATATATTTAATAGGCTAAGTATCCATTGATTTCACATTTTTGGAATTTTACAATATGGAGAACAAGAGATGATAGAGTTTAATCATAAGTTTCTAAAATTAACTCTTCTTTGTGCAAGTATTTTTGTGTTTGATTAAAGCTCCTCGTAATTATTTTCCACACTTGAATAATAATTGCTTAATAAATGAAGTTTCTAGCGGTTTAGGCTTGATATCTTAACTCGTAACTACTTCTTTTTTTCCCTTGTAACTAAAGTGAGAACACATTAAGGGTGTCAGCGTCATGGGCTTTTGATCATGGGATTACGGAAATTTGGCTTACTATAAATATCATATTAATTAAGAAGAATAAATAAAAACATGTTCTCTAGGAGCCTTCGGGTGGGAGTCATGTAGCACTAACCTTGTCATTAGAGCCTTAGGGTGTATGGCAAGGGGACATGTTTAATAAAAATTGCTTCATCATCATGAGCCATAAGGTGGGATGGTGAATGTCAATTCCCTTATTTTTGTCCAAGGAGCCTTCGGGTGTGGATTTTAAATAAGGAGCACAATTGCATCTTAAAGAGCCATAAGGTGTTATGATGTAATTGTTGCTAACTCCATTAATAAGGTCATAATTGACTTTGGAGGTTTTATTGTTGCTTTTAAGTAGTTCTATTAGCCAAATTTCAGGTCTGGGGATTTATCCCTCAAATCGTGTTAAGTTATCCTTGATGTGGGCTTTCTTTAGTGACAACGGTTTTTGAAGTCTAGGTTAGGTTTTGAGTGTTGAGTTTACACCGTTCTTGCCTTCATTTTTGGATTAATAAATATCAAATAAAGTCAAATGAGCCTTTGGGTGAATGACATATAAAATCTAGAGATACAATTAGTAATAATAGGAGATTGAGTTTAACACAAATTACTTGTATGAGTTGGTTTAATTTTGGGGCTTATGATTGACAATGATCTTGTTTTTGCACTTGGCATGGAAAAGTGAAAAGTCGAGGACGATGAATCTATTTGAGTTTTGTGATCCTAAAAGTTATTTTTCAAATAATGAAAGCAATAAATTATGTCTTTGCAAAAATAAAGTAAAAAAAGTTGAATAATGGTGTAGTTAATGTTTTATTTTATCATTGCGTGAGGACACGAAAATTGCTTAGCAAGGGGGAGTTTGATATGAGCTTAAATACTCATATCATTTATATTAATAAACAACGAATTAATGCATAAAATGTTCAAATATGCCTTGTATATGTGTTGTTTTGTTGTTTCATGTGTGTAGGTACCAAGATCACGAAAATCGACAAAAACCGACACGGGTTTGAAGAAAAGATTGACAAAGCTAATATCAAGCTTGTTTTTAGCGGATTTCATCATTTCTGGAGTTTAAAAGGCTTGTGGGTCCCACTTTGGATTTATTGGGCTTAAAAGCCCAAAGCATTGATAATGGGAGACGAATTTAGAGACTTGGGCCAAATGCCCATTTACTTGGCAAATTTACATTGAGACGTATGGAGTAATCTTAAACTTGGGCCCAAGCCCAAGTTGCTAAACCAAATAAAGTGATGAAAGTTATATTTCCAAAAGCCCATATATGTTAAAACATTATATAAACGTTTCATTTTTCATTTTTTGGTCAAACCATTTATGACCACATTCACCACACACACACGTTTTTCAACAAAGAAACTTTCGTTACTCTCTATGTTTATTATCATCCTCACCCAATTTACCTGTAAAAACACGTTTCCTTCCAAACCCTAATCAATAAATCACTCAGATAAAGTAGGGGCTTTTAATTCACACGAGTGATTCACACACTTGGGGAATTAATTCCCCAAGACTTTCGGATGTAGAAGATGGAGGATGAAAGTAACGTGGCACCATATGATGGTTGTGACAGCACATCATTCCTAATCCACCAATAAAAATGAGACACCTCATCTCCAAACTAGCACAACTAGCACACTCGGATGCCACGTTGGTGATCCGTGTGCTAGTTGGCACATCTCAACCGTAGGATCAAGGAGAAGAAAGAGAGAAAAGAAATCAAGGGCTCAAGATTGTTCTCTTCACCAACAAACTCCCACCCCAATACCTTCGGGTTCCCTATAAAAACCCCCTTGAAAGATGAGTGAGGCATCCCATTTTTACTTTAGAGTTATTATGCGAAAATAGATTTAAGAAAAATTGTAATTTCTTTTTAATAGTATTGTAATCAGTTTTCGTTAATTAATAAAAAGTTTATTTTGTTTGAATGATTCTTGGTTTATTATCTGTTAAAGTTATAATTGCAATTTTTACATTTCTTCTTTAATCTATTGTGCTATAATAATGATAATGTTATTTAATTAAGCTAAGAAATAGCTTATATTGAATAATAAAAGTAATATCTAGGAGTAATTTTTCCCCACTGGAAAATTATACACAACAATCTGCTTGGTTTGAATATCAGTCATCTGATGAAACTGGTTCGGGAAAGTGGGTTGTTGGTTCGATGGTGATGAATGATGATGGTTTGTGGTTTAATGGTGGTGTCGGATTAGGTTCATAAGGAGGCTCAGCGCCATCCTTCTTCTCAAAGGGTTCTTCAAAAGGTTTTATCTCCTTTTAATTTCTATTATCATTTTATAGTTTGAAAGCCTGTGGAAACTTAATGCTATAGTTTGGAATTTAGATTTAATTAGCTGCTAAGCTTATAGAACCGTTTAGATTTTATATCTTAATCTGTTATAAATAGTAGTTTTAGTCTGATTTTTAGGTTAATTAAATGATTGATTGAGGGTTTAGTTCGGGTAATGGTTTGAGGTTAATAAGCTGTTAAAAATTAAAAGCATGCTGCTAGAGTTTATCAGTAATCTGCTTTAAAGGAACTCGAAGAATCTGAGTATCTGATAAGTAAACTTCTATGGTAATGATGTTTTATATAAAAGGGGTATAAATCTGTTTAATTCTTACTGGTTTGAATCTGCTGAATTATAGTTTTACTGGTTCAGATTTTCTGAGATTTTAATGTTCAACAAAGTTTAGTTTAAACCGATATAATTTGTGTAAAGTTAATTGCATAGACTCATTCTACTGATCTGTCTGATTTTGAATCGTTGTTGGCTTGCTACTTGATCTTTTTAATAGCCGTCAAAATCTTTGATATTAGTTTTAAATAGCCTTTAATTGCTTTTGGCGCAGTATATTGGTGAATCTGTGTTTGTTTTGGCTAATTTGTGTGTTACTATGAATCTGATTTTTAGTCCTGAGTTGAATCTTGTTTTAGTCTGCTATAGCTAGTTCGTTTGCTGATCTTTAACTGATCTTTTGCATTGTTTGAGTTATATTCAGTTATCAGATTCACTAATCTGATAGCTAAAAAGTTGCTTATTAAGGAGCTTCCATAAAGTTGAGCAAGAAAAGTCACTCCTGTGATTTGTTTCATTTTCCTGTTCAAAAAAATAAATTCACCAAAATTATGGCCCTTGTGGGTCTCGAACTCGTGACCTCACGGTTCACAGCCAACGCTCCTACCATCTGAGCTTGGTTGTCTTTTGAGTTTTATTTCAGTCCATTTAATTAATATAGACAATTTATTTCTGGCAGTTTGTTAATTTAAGTTAATTACATAGTTTAAATTAGTTTCACCAAGTTTAATTTTATAAAAAAAGATAATTATTAAATAAAAAAAAAGGTTTTATTTTAGAAATTTAATTAGTATTTTAATAATTAGATTTTAATAAAGTTAGTTTTTAAATAAATTAAATTTGATTAATTTTTAGAAGTAAAATAGTTTTTATTAGACTTTTAAAATAAGTGCAAGAGTAAGTTTAATTTTTTAGATAAGTTTTAATTTGATTTTATTTAAATAGTTTTAAATTTTAAAATAGCTTTAATTTTTAAATAGTAATTTTTAGATTAAAACTCGGGGTAACGATTCATGCACTTAGGATTAATAGGTTTTAAATTTGTAGAATTAATTTTAGTTTTAAAAAACCGAAACCAATTCGAATCAATTGTCCAAATCGATACAAAACGTCTCAAATTCACTCGATCTTCGTGTACAACGAACTTGGTTCATCCACGCGTTTAATTAAATTCGTCTTTGGTAATTTTAATCTATTACTTTTTCCTAAAGGTAATTTACTAATTTACCCTATAACGTATCTAATTATCACATATATTATCACGATCACATCAGCTTGTTATGGACATGATCTAACCAAGAGAACGATAATTGAAACATTTTATCATGGTTTAGACGATCCAACTCAAGTATCTCTCGACGCTGGAGGAATCTTCCTCTACAATACTCCTAACGAAGCTTTCCAAATCCTCGAGGACAAGGTCTTTCTCAAGCTCGATTATTCGAAGGATTCTTATGTCGAACTAAACCCAAAAACAGTTGTTTCCGCCAGTGGAAATAACATAATCTCCGATCACACCGTGTTGATGGAGAAATTCGAAGCTCTCGCTAGGCTTATCGATTCCCAATTCCTAATCATAAGGAATGAACAAAAAGATATGCGAGACGATCGTAAAGACGATCACGAATCACAAACCACCATGAAGGATGACACGCCGATGTGTGAACCTCATGAAGCGAATTATGTCGAAGAATATCACCGAGGATATCACAACCAAAATTCGAGGAATTCACATTCCTATCTTACCCTAAACCCGAACCGTCCTATTCCTCAATCTCGACCGCGAGATGTGATGCCACACTCATCACAGTATCACCAAAAACCCAAAACCTCAACGGAGGAGATGATGAGAGAATTTATGGCTTGGCAAACGGAAGAAAACGAACGTGTTAAGAAGAATTTGGTTGACTTGGAGTTTCAAATCAATCTAAACTTCAGAAACCACACAGCCATGATCGAAGACTTGAAGACAAACACCGATCGTGTCGAAAAGTAAATCCAACATACCAAGTCCCTTCCTCAAATCACCAACACCAAAACAGGAGATAAAAAACCCTCTATCCGAAACGAGAGTGATAAGGGTGATGTTGCATTTATCAAGCACGAAGAAGAATAACCTATTCCAACGGTGCCAAAACCAAACACCATCATTTCTCACTCAACTTTTCCCAAGGATTGCGTCGTGCATATCCCAAACAAAAAGGAGAAGACGTTTGAACATAATGTAATGTCAATTCATGACGTTGAGTTGAAATCAATATACGACGTTGGAAGTAAAAGAATGAAAAAGATGGACGACAATGACGTGCCAAAGAAGCCTTTCAAAGTTTGGACTATAAATGGAGAATTGCTATGGTTCAAAGATGATAATTATCAAAATCAATGGCACCCAACCAAAGTTCCCCATCTTCATCGTATCATCAAAGAATCTTAACATCGAGGGGAAGAGTCTAGCTAACTACTCAATAATAAATTAAGCGCTTCTCGGGAGGCAACTCGTGCTTTAATATTTTGTGTGTTTAATTTTGTGTGTTTTAAATAAATATGTACACCCAAAAGTATTTTTTTAACTTGGAAAATCTTAAGTGTGAGGGGGTGTACATTGCTAGTAGTATTTTATATCTATGTTTGTTTGTTTGTGTGTTTTGTTTTGTTTTGTTTGAATAAATGCAGCAATAGGTAATGGAGGAGGATGCATACATGGAGAAGGAAGGAAGTATCAAGAAATCGATTGATCTCACAAACTTATGTTCGAAATGGTGTAGCATTGCATCACATGTAGATCAATTACAATTTCTAAACTCGGGAAGTTTCGTTTCTCTTTGACTATTTATTTATTTCCTCACTTTCATGATTTGAAGTTTATTTTTCACATTGAGTCCAATCTAAAACTTAAGTGTGAGGGGAAATAAATGGGAAAACGAAACCAATTTTTGTTATATAAAAAATAAAAGAAAAAAAGGAGTTTTTGTACACTTGTTTGCCCTTAGGATATAATTGTTTTCACACGTTTGTTTGTAAATATATTTCAATAATTGTTCCCACGAAAAATAAAAAATATATAAAATTAAAAAAAAATAAAAAAATTAAATAATAATAAGATTTTTAGTGAGATCACACTTGTGTGATAAAAGTGTATATGTGTAACAAAGAGGCAACCTTAGGAATAAAACCCAAATCTCCTTTTCTCTTTACATCTTTTTAGCTAGTTTCATCGATTAGCTAACCACATAAATTAACCCTTTTGTTAGCACTTTCTTTTATTGCTAGATACCCTTAGAACACCCGTTGAGCTATTATTTTCGTTTTTGTTAAATCCACTAAAAAGAAAAAAACTTATTTAACCTTACACCTTAGCCTAACCCTTGTCGAAGTCCAAATGATGGGTTGCTAGTTGCATTGTATGGTGGGTCGTTTTTGATGATTTATAGTTGCCACACTTCGCATGTGTATGTGCTATTCCAACAAAGATGGAGACGACCGCTTCTATTTGTATTTTTTTTATGGTGTGTGCTTAAGCGAAGTGTGAGGGGAGCATGTGATGTATGTTGAAAAAAAATGAAAAAAAGAGGAGAATGAGAAAAAAAAATATGTCGTCGAAAAAAAAAGAAAAAAAAAAGTGATGACAAAAATAGCCAATGAGCTATATGTTTATGAAGATGAAGCAAGACGAAGTATATTTGGATATCAATTAGCCAATGTGCTAAGACGTGACATATATTTGTGTTGATCGATATGTGTTGAATAAAGCTCGTAGCTATGATCATTTTTGGGCTTGTGATTTGTTTGGTAACTATCAACATGGGACTTAGACTATTAACTTGTATATTCTTGTTACACCTTTCATAAATTATCCCATGCCTTATCCATACCCCCTTAACCCTTAGCCTTGTAACCCAAATAAACTCCTCTTTAGATGTGTACACTTGGTGCTCACGCCATTCGGTTTACTATCCTTTGTACTTCGTAGATTTAGATCTTATTTTTCTAAACCATTTTCATGTACCATGTGAGAAGTTTCTATTTTACTTGCTTGAGGACAAGCAACCTCTTAAGTGTGAGGGGTTTTCACCTTTAGCTATTTATTATAAAAACCAAAAATATTTTCAATTTTTCGTAGAATTTTTCAATTTTTTATAAAATTTTAAAATTTTTCTTTTCTTTTAAAACCTAGGTATTTAGTTTCTAACTTTATTTTTCTTTTATTTTCTTGAGGGCAAGCAAATTTTTTCTTTTCCTTGCTCGGGGACGAGCAAAACTTAAGTGTGAGGGGATTTGATAACGCTCAAATCCAACATATTTTCTTGAGCATTATCCGTATATTTTACATGGTTTTTGGTTATACTAATGAGCTTTATAGCTCATATATGTGTAAAGTTATGTTTTGTGTTGTTAGTTAGCCAAGAACAAGAAAAGTGAAGAAAAGAAAGAATAAATGACGATTCATGCATATACGAGGGAATCCCGGCTAGCTACAAGCCTTTGAAGATTAATTCCTGGTGCAAGAACAAGTATTTCCAAGGAGCAAATAAAGATATTCAGCATGAAAGTTGCCACCATCAACACACATCCAACTTGCCACTGGCAAGAATGAAGTTGCCACCATCACATGGGAGTTGATTTGCCTCCAACATAGTTCGAGTTGCCTCCAACATGACTCAAGTTTCCTCCATCATGAGTGAAGTTTCCACCAACATTTGTCTAGGCAAAAATGTGTCTACATACATGTAAGATCACACAAGAAGCATTCTAGAAGTACTTTGGCTCCAAGTTATTTTCTTTGGCTCCAAAACAAACATTGAATACCAAGGCCATTAATTCATCTATAAATAAGACCCATGGGGTCATTGTAACATATCACTTAATCTTTTTCATAACCAACTCGATTATTCATCAAGGGAATTCTCCCAACCTTGGTGAAGACCCCAATTCCCGTATTTAATATGTCAAAAAGTGGCATTTTTAGGGCTCCAATCATCAAAATAACCTTGCCAAACTCTAAGGGATCATCACCCTTATCATTGATAGTGTTTCTTGAAGCCTAAATCACCACCAATCTTCACCGAACCTCTCCAAAACCTGCCTCAAATCTCAAATACGAATTTCCAAATACATAACCCGAAAGACCACAAAGAAACTTGTAGTCAATTGGAGGCTTAAGGATTGCTCTAAATTCTTCCATTCCATTTACTTATTGTAATCATACTCTGGGTAAACTCTTGTTATTTTTATTATATTGAACTCTATGTCATATGTTGAATGTTTGTTGATTAATATGATCATGGAGTAGTTTTCTTTACACTTGTTTGGATGAAGTTGTGACATGAGGATTGTTTATGTTTTATTATTGTTTTGATTAATTTCATGTTATGTTTGAAATACAATTGTGCTTAAGTTCCATTCCATTTGCTTATCATACTTGATTAGTTGTTGATGATTTCATAGGTCGAAAGGGTTCTAATTCATCAACTAATTATAATCGTTTTGTCTATGGATCATTATCTATTGTATTGACCATTTCTTAGTGGTATGATTATGTAAAGGAACTTAAGTGTGATTGTTAATGAATTTGTGAAACGACCGTGAATCAAACTTTTTAAACTAAACATAGTCTTAAATTGGTTGAGTTGTCTTAATGCTTGATTTAATTGTGTTGTAATCAAACACGTTGGTTATATACTTTAAAATCAAAGATTGGAATTTGTGACCATCATCTTCTTTACTTGTAATCAACTTATCAAAACTATCCTCATATGAACAATCCAAATGTTATGAACTAATCCAAGCAAGTGTTGTCTTTAATATTATTGTTCTCAAGTTATTAGCTTAATCATCATCTTAGTGTTACTTGTTACTTGTTTGCTTATTACTTGCTTAATTGTTACTTATATGGTAATTGTGGAAGTGACAACCATTTTTACCACAAACGTTACATTGTTACAAAAATACTTTACAACAAAAAACACCCAAATCCTAGTGAACGACCTCGGCTTACCATAACAAG
The DNA here is from genome assembly GCA_025667525.1 of Glebionis coronaria. NCBI lineage: Eukaryota > Viridiplantae > Streptophyta > Magnoliopsida > Asterales > Asteraceae > Glebionis > Glebionis coronaria. The sequence continues at coordinate 447,921,414 of CM046874.1, forward strand.
CTAGCTACAAACGAAAGGGTCATACTTGCCCGTGTGTTCTTAGCTTATTTGGAAATCCGTGTATAAATTTAAAACTTGTGTATGCTCACTAGGAATACCACCCGAGGAAGAGGGTTTACACATGATTGCTTCAAACATTTTTGCAATTCGGTCTTAAAATTTTGATTGCCTAGCATCCGCTTTTAACAATTCTTGCTTAATCTCATGTTGTCCTTGTTCTATCTTTTGTTGATTTTGTTGAAGACGTTGTACGTTTCCTTCCATTTTATTAGCATGAGTCTTAAGTTCATTAGCAAGTTCGTTTTTAAGCTTGTTTTTCAACTTGGATCTTAAGCTAATCATTTCACGTTGCATATTATCAAACTTAGCATCGTTTGCTTTAGCATGATTCAAAAATTCTCCTTGAAGATTTTTTGTGTGATCATTTTGAAAACCTTGTGTAGTAATTTGAAAATCACGGTTTTGGTTTTGATTTGAAACTTGTCCATTCCCACTTTGATAATTCCCTTTGTTGTAATTACGTGAATTTCCTTGATAACCACCATTTTGATTTTTGTTTCGACAGTTGTTAGCATTTTGATTTGGTGGACCTTGATTTGGGTGGGAACCTTGGTCGTTTTGGTTGTAAGTTCCCGTTGCTACATAAGCACTCGAAGTGTTACCACAGGCGGTAATGCACTCGGAAAGATCGTGAGCTCCACCACAAGATAAACAACTCTTTTCAACCACTTTAACCGATGCGGAATTCAAAGAATCTTGTGCTTTCCAATGTGTCATAAGCGTCGAAAACCTATCGAAAAACCGATTTTCCTCATTTGCTTCATCATGGAAGGCATTAATGTGACGAGACGATGACGATGATGACGAACCCTTATTGGCAACACTCGATGTGTTAAGAGGGTTATAAACCTTAGATCTATTCTCGATAATCTTTAAAGCTTCATCGGTCGTTTTGCACAAAACATTCCACCCGCGCGGCAATCAAATAATCTCGTTCATGATCATTAAGCCCATTATAAAAAGTATCTATTTGATGCAATTCCGAAAAATCATGGTGTGGACATTCATGTAACATTTCCTTAAATCGTTCCAATGCCATTGAAAAACTTTCATTATTACGTTGTGTAAACCTTGAAATCTCATTTTTCAAATGTGTTGTCTTAGATGGTGGAAATAATTGGTTCACAAACTTAGAGACGAGAGGACCCCATGTCAAAATCGAATTTGGCGGTTCTTTCTCGAGCCAAATTTTAGCGGGATCATATAACGAGTATGGAAACAACATCATCTTAATGGCGTCATGTGGAACATCCTTAAACTTGCTTGTTGCGGTGAGATGATTAAACTTCCTTATGTGATAATGCGGGTTGTCTTTTTCATGACCTCAAAACTTATTCGCTTGCAACATCGACATTAAACCCGTCTTAATCTCGAAAATTCTCCGCAAGGATGGCGGGAATCACAATAGCTTCTCTAAAACCCTCGGTGGGTGCATGAAGCAACTCCATCATAGTACGATTAGCCATGAAGACTATTGGTTCTACAACGGGTTCGACAATTGGAGTTTGTTCTTCAATCAAAGGCTCTTTATTTCCTTGACTTTGAAGAGGTTTACGAGCTCGTTTTGCTTGATTACGAGTTAGCAATGGGAGGTGAGCAAAGAAGATTCTTTTTGGGTGTTTTGTGGATTTTCGATTTTTTTGTGTTTTAGATTGTTTTTAATTTTTTTGGATTTTGTGTATCTTCGTAGACAACCATCTACCAAATCTCTCCTCGAATCAAACTCTTGATGAAAGAAGCCTCAAAAGAATGAAAACGATCACGTGGAGTGACGCCTTCGAATGACTTTAGAACTTTGGTGAAAACCAAATTGTTCAAGAGGGTTTAATCACAAAGAAACCAAGCAAATATATATGATACGTAATAATACTTTGGGCGGCAAAACCCTCGATTAGCTTTGAATCTCAAAATACTCACAAGCAAGCGGGGAAACGAGGCGGCGCGAAGCACATAAGAGCCTTTTTCCTTAGGGTATATTTTATAATACCCGCCTTATACCCACCTTATAGTTTCTATTTTTCAAAATCGAGCTTCACGAAAGTATTTATCTATTTTTGCCTTTTTCTTTTTGTTTGAGATTCGAATACAATAATTAGGAGATGAAATCCCAATTAAGGTTGTGTTTTCACACTTTTGGAGATATTTTGACTTTGTTGTGATACTTAATACAATATAGTAATAATAATTTCACAAGAAAAACGAAAAAACCGATAATACGTATTAGTAGAGTTCTACAAATACAAATACTATTTATGGTAAATATTAAAAACAAAATCACAAATTAATCACGACACACCTCCGCGGCAGCGGCGCCAAAATGATTGTGGTAAAATACGATCTTTTAGGAAAAAGGCGTAAAAGCGGTAAGTATTAAGTGATGATTTAGGAAAATTAAACACTAATGACCCAATTAAGTTTGTTTCCCAAGGAGGTATATGTGTGTGACTAAAATGTAATAATATTTGTGATTAATATTTGAGAAAGTAGAAGATGAGAAAATAGAATGACGGATACGTGAAAATTATTACTACGACGACTAAAATTAAAACCGTAAAAAGTGCCAAAATAAAAATTAATTCTAAAAATTCCCAAAAAATTAACAAAAATCAAATTAAATAAACTAAGAGTTTACAAATGATCAAAACTTTTTCAAACCTTTTAATTAATTAAATATTAATTTTTAAATGCTAATTAAAGCCCTAAAAATAAAAATAATTATTAAAAAGCCCAAATAAAGATTTTTCACTTTCTAAACCTCTAAAATGACTAAATAAGAATAAAAACTATTTTTATAAATTTTTAAACTAATTAAAACTATTTAAAAACTTAAAATAATTATAGAAATTAAGAAAATGATGACAAAATTAATCTAAGAGTTGCAAAAATCCTATTTTAATGTATTAAACCTAAGAAAAATATAAAAAGTGCTAAAATATGAAAATTGAATTTTAATAATAAAATAATATTAAAATAATATCAAAAATCCAAAAATTATAAAAAGTTCTAAAAACTTACAAACTAGTTTATTTTAACCTAAATAAACAGAAAATGAAACTGAAATTACCAAAATACCTAATGGGCCCCCAAATGGGCAAAAAATGAAAACAGTCCAATCTAATGGGCTTTTTGGCCCAAAAACTTCAACTAGGCCCAAATGACCTAAAAAAAGCCTATCTAACTCAAAATTTAATTCTAAACACAAAAGTCTGAAGGGCCAAAAGCTGGTTTTGAGCTTATCACAGCTTATTGGTATAACAACTTATCCTTATTGGGCCAATAAGCCCATTAAGCAATAAGCCAATGCCATAAGCTCAAATTTGACACACAACCATCTTTTGAGATGCCAAAGAGATATGTGAAAAGAAGTTTTGAAAAAGCAAACACAGTAGTCGACTTAGAGTTCTAGACCACCTCAAACCTTCAAATAAGTTGCAAAAGACTCTAAATGACTTAATTAAGACAAATCAACAAAGAAAAGTTCAATAAGCCAAGCCAAATAAGCTGAATAAGCTGATAAGCACTTATGTAAAAGTCAAAGTTATTGGTTTTCTAGTCAAACCTCAAGGTCAACCCCTCAAATGCTCCAGAATGAACAAATGGGTCAAATAAGTGACACCTATTACAAATTCAAAGTTGTTGCAGGTTTAAATAAGCTAGAACAACTTATTGATAAGCACCAGTTGAAATAACACTAGTAGTGGCTAGCAGTAGGGGAAAGGAATTCCCACTGCTTTGACTATTTGACTTGCTTTTTTAAAGGGATCCAGTTGGATTCAAATGAAAACAATGGAACCCTTGTAATCAGTGGATCACAAGGAGTCAATATCAATCAACAAATCACAATTTGGTTCACTCAATAAGCACAGAATAAGCAAACAGTTCACATATATGCCACAGACCTTGAAAATAAGCAGTTATTAACAAATAAGCAGATTGAGCATGAATAAGCAAGCCAAATTGATCCAAATGCATACACAAGCTATAATAAACTACAATAAGCGCAAATAAACTTGTTTCAAGCACTGGATCAAATTAAATAAGCCGATTCAAGCACAAAAAGTTACTGATAAGTAAAGGTGATTATCCGAAATCCTTTTGCTGATCTATTTGTCAACCAATCCAATTTCAAACCCTCAAATCCCTTTCCTTGGTTGTATTAATGATAACTGGATAACTAGATTTTACTTAGTTATGAAAGCTCGTTATTCTAGTCTTTTCGAATTGATTACTAGTTAAGAGTGCGACTCAGTCGTTCTTGGTGGAAAATAAAAAAGGTTGTCGTTGTCTATAACTAATTAAAAAGTAAATGCGAAACGTAATTAAAATAGGCTAAAAGCAAATCTAGAAAAACTGTCACTTTTTCTCTAAATTAGAAAAACTGTCACTTTTTCTTTAAAACGTAATGAATTTAAAACTTGAAAACTTGGTAAAACTAAAAACTTATACCATCGGAATACACCTAATCGGAATGTGATCGGAATGTGTCAAAAAGGAAAGCTATCGGAATACTTAGAAAAAGGAAGCTATCGGAATACTAGAAAACTAAGTCCTATCGGAATCCCAATCGGAATCCTGTCGGAATATAAGAGAAAGAAAAACATAGGAATGATGGTCGGAATCCAAATCAGAATACAGAAAAAGGCAACAATCGGAATGAACAAAATCTAAGCTATCAGAATGTCCAAAATGCATCCATCGGAATCCTAGAAACCCTTTTCTGACCAGTGATCGGAATACTGTTGGAAAAGAAAAGCCCCTAGTCGGAATGATGGTCGGAATAGGGAAACCTTATTCCGATGGGAGGAAATTCGTAAAAAGCTAATTTAATAAGCTACTCTATGATAAGCTCAAACCGAAACATAAACAACTTTTTAAAGGAAATTACTTAATAAGCACAAATAAGAACTTTCAAAAACTCTAAATAAGAAAAACTTTGAAATCAAACATTAGTAAAACTAGACTTTTTAAGAAAAATGAAAAGTAAATAAGCTAAATACAAAATAGCCAATAAGCATGTCAAACTCAAAGCTTATTCGTATTAAAACTTAAAGATTGATAAAAAGATTAAATTTTTAATCAAATGAACATTAAGATGAAATAAGATAAAAGATTAACATGAATCAAAGATAAACAAAATAAGAAAGGTAGAAGAAGATGATTAAAAACTTGAATTAAAAAGATTAAAGATCAAAGATATAAACAAGATTAAAGACAAAGCTTGAAGAACATTAAAGAAAACTAGAGAGAGAATGTAATCTACTCCTACTCCTAATCTAAACTAACTAACTAACCAACTAACTAACTAACTCCTAATGACACATTAGGAGGGTATTTATAGGAGGAGTAAAATGTTGGTGCTTTCTTCCTTCTTTCTTCTTGTCTCGACTCGATTTAAGTTCTTTGTCTTTCTCGACGTCGTCTCGGGATTTGTCGATATAATTTGAACTCGTCTTATAATTTTCTTCTTTAATTAGACTTGGTTCTTCGACTTCATTAAACTTTCGTCTTTAGACTTTTTATTCGATAAATCTTTAGAATAGGCCTTGGACTTCTGTTCTTTTTGCACTGTTGATCTTTTGACTTCGTCTTTTCTCGTTTTTGTTGATAAAAGCTCGTGAAAGCCCGTGTTTTCTTACTTTTTCATCTTTTGGTCCTAAAAAACAATAAAAACACAAACCACGCATAATTTCGACATTTACGACATAAAATATACGTTTTGGCTTGGTTATTAATATAATTAGGTGGTTAAAGGATGGGTGTTTTCACACCTATCAATTAACTTAAATTTAACACTTGTTAACCCTAGTCTACCCTTAGATCTAGGTGTCCCCAAAATTTTAGCCAATATTACCAAGTAAAACAGATTTTATGAACCCTTGATTGATTTAGGTGTTTAAACCCTCAAAACATGCAATAACCAACCCCTTATACCAGATAAACAGATAACAACACAAAAGAACCAAAAACAACCACAAAGGTTGCCTTGAACCTTGAAAAATCAGTTAACCCAAACACCCCTTTGGAATCTGATCTCTCAATTTTCCAAAGGATTGTTGTGATCTAACCTTCAATCCACGATCAAAACAACCTAGCAACAATATTCCAACCCTCAGAAACACAAATCCACCACAAATACACAGATCCACAAACAAATATGCAAAGATCACCTAAAATCATACAAAATTCAAAAAAATGAAAAAGGATTAGAGATGAAAACCTCCAAGATGTACATCCACACCTTGGATTGTTTGAGCTTAGGTGCTAGCAAAACAAGCACCAGCTTCCTTGTACCTGCTAAGAACAACAAACACCAAAGATGAACAATAACCTATGAAATCTGATTTTTTGAAAACAAGAGTTTTAATCCATAAAACCTTTCCTTAAAAACTAACAAATGATAATATGGAACTTAGATCTTAGCTATTTAGACACCAAACTTTTATAAATAACAGAAGAGAATTCAAAATTTTAAGAAATTCAAATTTTATTTCATAAAAAGGGATTACAAAGAAGATAGCTAAAATCTGGAAAAAAGGGGCTCTCACATGTTGAGGTCTCTTTATGTGGACTACTAGGATCATTCTAGAAGGGAAAAATACATGAAACCCCTAGTCTATGATATCTCAAATATGCCCTTGAGTGCTTGATGGCGTTTGATGTTTGTGAGATGTCCAAATGAATCAGAGACGTTCATTTTTTCTTTGGGACCAAGTAAGGAGTATTGGCTGTTGATTTGGCCAGGTGGCTTTACATGGAGAGGAGGGTGTCACTTGATTGGTGTAGGGAAGCCTTGGGTGGGGTCCTTGGGTGAGTGGGTGTGAAGTTTTAGGCGTGGGAATGATTCGTGTGAGAGGTAATTGTGTTTTGGTTAAGTCAATTGGGATTAACCCTTTGACTGGTAAAAGTAAAATCTGGGGGTGAAAGGTGAACAATAAGTAGTTTGATCCGTTTTTTGTGGAGTGTAAAGTTGTTTGGCGCATTTTTGATTTTGAATTTTTCAAATGCCCACCTTTGGTCCTTGTGTTTTGGCAGAAGTTGTATTAAACGTTTTTCAGCCAGCAAAACCTATTTCATTTGTTAATAACGTTTCCAACTTTATAGTTTTGCCACAAAACTTTGGTAAAAGGGTTTCAAGGGTTATTTTTGCCATTTTTGGATAATTCAAGGACTGATTTTGAACATTTCACATCTTTGAAGGTCTTCATTGGATCTTTGACTTCATGAGGGACCATTGTTGACAATTTAGAACTGTTGAGGGACTAAACTTGCCAAATCTTCAATGTTGAAGGACCTTTTTGTAATTTTGACAAACTTAAGGGATCAAACTTGTAATGATGAATATACAAGGGTATTAAGTGTCATTTCTTCATAAATGAGGGATCAATCTTGTACATCTTCAAGTCATCAAGGGTTTTTCTTTGATAAATCCATAACTAGGGCCTGGTTCATTGTACGGCTTCGTTTCTCGTGTTCGTTTTTCCTTGTTTCTTGTGATCTTGTGTCTTTTCACGATATCCATACCTAAAACACACAAGTAAACAAATACAAGCATATATATGGTCTTTTTATGACATTTTATGCATTTAAAGCCCGAAAAGAACGATGAGATCATGTATAAATGCCATCTCATCAGAGTTCAAGGCCACTTTTGGGTAACTTACTATATGATTATAGTTTAACTAATGAGATGGGGTTGTAGATAATTTCTTTAGCTTTGATTTGATATAAACTAGGACTTCCAACTCCAAATGAGTGCGAAGTTATGCTAGTTTTAGTATTCATGTACCGAGAGACGAGTATCGGCACAATCCGAAAATTGTTGTCGATATTTGGATCGAATCTCGGGGAATATAGAATGAGTTTAAAAATGTTCAAGGCATGATGTTAAAGTCTATACCTCAGGTCATGAGTCTATTTTCAAACCTGAGTGTCGGTTTTATAAATGGAGTTGTTTAGATATGTCAAAATGGTTTTACAAGTAAAAGGCGTAAAACTGTCCGGTTTTTTTTTGTAACTCATGGATGTGTCGGGTAGAAAGCCTTAGAAGTAATATTTTAAATGAAACTTAAACTGAGTCTTATTCATATTATATGTGAGTTTGTGACCAAGTTTCATCAAAAACGGAATAGTTTAAGTAAGGTAAATGAGCTTGTACTTTCGGTAAGTACCGACAGATTTTTATCGATGATATAGTCTAATAAAGTAAACATGTAAAGGAGTATAGAAGTATCACTTGTATTATTATTTTTGGGATTGTCATGGTTTTGTATTTTGAGTTTTGTATTATTTAAGTATGGTTTATACTTGAGTCATTTATTAACAAGCGCGCCTTATATGATAGGTGGCGGTTTTCGTGTCTAACGGGTATCACTTATCATCGGCGATCATGTCATTACTACTATTGTACCAAGGTGAGTCTATAGCCTCACTTTTATACTATCTTGTAAAGTATTTTAAAACCCACGAGGGGGATAACATGCTTGTTTTAAAATAGAACACAAAGGACCCGGTTGTATGCTAGATGAACGTTATTTACATAAGTTTGCTTCTAGCCTTAAAAGACCCATTGAATAATTAATTGTTAATCGAATGAATGCTAATCCTATGGATAGATCTATCGGGGTGACGCCAAGTCCTGTCGCGACTAGATATCGCGTGGTGTTGTGATACACTAGTAATGAAACATCGGATGCAATTGTATAAGAGAAACATACGCACTTGGCTAGGTGTGTTGGGATGAAATAATATATGTTAACGTTCAATGTCATGAGACTTATGTAATAACAACGATGATTATGTCTGATCCACATGATTGTCAACCATGGAAGGTTTATTCAGAATACTTGTGTTCGTTTATTTATTTTGAACTCTATAGATTCACTCAACAATTTTGTTGACTTTATAGCATGTTTTATCTCAGGTGCATGAAGAAGGCACTCAAGGAAGGCGGTTTCGTGTAGCTTGCAAGTTTGAAATGTTTTGGCCCGCTTTTCTAAACTATATCCATTCAAAGAAACTTTTGTTGTTTGTTACGTTGTGTAAACTTAAAACTATTTCGGACCGAGTGTGAACTGTTTTATCTTTAAATAATTAATGGATGTATGTTTTATTAAAATGACTCGTTTTGAGACGTTTTCTATGATATTGAGATTGAACCATGATAGTAACACCCAATGACCCTTCCGCTGCTATGACCTGAAATTGGGGGCGTTATAAATACAACCGCCTTATACCCACCTTATAGTTTTTGTTTATTAAAATCAAGCTTCACGAAAGTAATTATCTATTTTGCCATTTTTCTTTGTTTGAGATTCGAAAAGAATGATTGAGTGATGAAATCCCAATTAAGGTTGTGTTTTCACACTTTTGGAGTACTTGTGATTTTATTGTGATACGTATACACTATAGTAATAATATTTCACAAAAAACGAAAACTGATAATACGTATGATTTTATTGTGATACGTATACACTAGAGTGCTAATCATACAAATACTATTATGGATAATATCAAATAAAATTTGTTCAAATCTAAAAAAAAAACGCCTCCCTGACAGCGGCGCCAAAATGATAGTTGTATTTTCACGTCTTTTACGAAAAAGAACGTAAATAGGGTAAGTACGACGATTTAGGAAAACCGTGCACTAATGACCCAAAGTGTGAGTTCATTGTCAAGGAGGCTTGGTGTGTGTGTTAATACTTGATTAAATTTGAGATTAAAATTGATGAGAGAATGGAAAAAGAAAAATGATGACGGTTACGAGTGAAATCAAACTACGACGAATGACGTAAACTTAAAACCGTAAAACGTGCCGAAATTTAAAATTACCCTAAATATTCCTAGAAAATTACAATAAATCCCCAAAAACGCAATTAGAGTTTACCAAAAATCAAAACTTACTCAAACCTTTTATTTAATTAAATAATAATTTTAACGCTAATTAAAAACCTAAAAATCAATTTAATTAATAAAAAGCCCAAAATAAGATTTTTCAATTTGTAAACCTCTAGAATAACTTAATTAAACTAAAAACTATTTTTGAAAAATTTAAAACTAATTGAAACTATTTAAAATGATTCAAAGTTAAAATTAAATATTAAAATAGTATTAAAAATTCAAAATTTCCAAGGAATTTTAAAAACTTGCAAACTACTTTATTTTAACTTAATAAAACCAGAAATGAAAGTAAAATGACCTAAATACCCCTATTGGGCCTCCAAATGGGCCAAAACAGTAAACATAATGCTTAATGGGCTTTTTAAGGCCCAATAAGAAAAATGATCACCAAATAAGCCCAAATATCCAGATTAGCTTAAAATTCAATTTTAAACAAAAAACTCAAAAGGCCCAAAAGCTGAATCAGTGCTTATCACAGCTTAATAGAATTCAATTTATTCTTAATGGTCTTTTTGGCCCATTAAGCCATAAGCTAATGCCATAAGCTGTAATTTGACACACATCCTTCTTATGAGATTATAAAGCTGTTTGTAAAAATAATTTTTGAAAAAACTTAAGAAATAAGCTTGAAATAAGCCAAAGCTCTCTATTGAAAACGTCAATATAGTCGTTTTTGAGTTCTAGACCACTTCAAGAGCTGATTCAAGTTGCAAAAGGTTTTAAATCACTTAAATAAACTTAATCAACAAGAAGATTTAAAATAATCACACATAATAAGCTGGAAAAAGCAATACACTGTTTTGGAAAAAGACAAAGTAGTCATTTTCTAGTCAAAAGCTAAAACCAAAAGCTGTAAACTTCAAAAATGACTTATAAGATGAAAATAATAAGTTCTATCAGAAAACAAGTTGTTGCACAATAGAATAAGCTAGAATAGCTTATTAATAAGTTGTTGACCAATTTAGACTATCAATGGGAACTTTTAGTGGGAAAGAGTTCCCACTGCTTGACTTTCTTGACTTGCTTGTTTAGAGAGTTTCAGTTGGTTTCTTTGGACAATCAAGGCACCCCTACAACCACTGAGTTGTAAGGAGTCATAATCAAGAAAATAAACACAAATTCAACAGGCCAACTAGTACAGTTTAATCAAACAGTGCACATACATGATACAGATATCATAATAAGCAGATCTGATGATTAAAAAGCTGTTTGAGCAAAAATAATCCAACCAAAGTCCACCAAATGCATACACAAGCTAAATTAGACTTAGTTACACACAAATCAACTAGTTTCATGCAATGGTTTAAAGATTTGATCTTGTTTTAAACCTAAGTGAGTTACTGATGAACAAAGATGAACACAAGTGACTTATTGCTGAACTACTTGACCCCAAATCCAATTTCAAGCCCTCAAATCTACTTAACAGGTTGCACAAACTTAGTTTTAGCACTTGTTTACCATAGTTATTCATGAATACTAGGTTTTCACAAAGTTTCAGTTCAAAATGACCTAAAACAAGCTAGATAGACCAAAAATTAAGATTTGATGTTTGAAAGAACAAGACTTGTAGATATCAGCACACAACCACTTCAATATCAGTTAAAAACATAAAAGACCCCTAAATAACTACTCAATCTCACAAATGAATCACATAACATGCAATCCCATATAGGCTTTTAAATTATGAAATCCAAATTTAACAAAGGAAAAATGTTTTTGAGACTTGAATAAGCTTAAACATACATCATAATAACATTATCATGCACTTAGAGCAATATTCATGCATCAAATAACAACAAACAACATGAGGCACCCAAAATCACTTATCACCAAGATTTGACAGATTTTTGGAGAAAATATGACAAACCTAATGAATGTACATCCACAATCACGAATTTTAGAGATTATGTGGTAGCTTAACAACCACAAGCTTCCAACAAAATAATGCTAAGATCAACAAAGTTAGCACAAACAGATTATATAAAAAGAAAAATGGAAAATGAAACAGATTCTTTCAAGCTTTGTACCACACTCCTTAAACATCCCCAAGCCTAGATCTCACACCACCTTGATAATATTCTTATCATGGTGAGGTGATCAATCAAAGCCCAAAAATTTCAAGTGTTTGTACCAAAGACTTAGAAAAAAATCAGCTTTTGGAAACTTTTGAAATAACTTGCACAATACTTAAAAACCAAACTTTGGAACTTAAAATCAACAACCTTCAAACATTAAACAATAACAGTAAAGATAGCACTTGTATTTCTTCACAAGATTCAAACACTTTTTCATTCAAATGAACAAAGGGTTTACAGAACTTTGACCAAAGGAAAAACCAAGAGCAACTTGCTATCCTAAGAGCTAAATCCTTTATATAGAGGGTCTACAATAACCTAGAAGCTGATAAAACTTAAAAACCCTAAGTGAGGAAGTTCCACATTTTCCCTTTGAAGTTTGAATAACCTTTGACTGAATTTAGATTTTTATGATGATTCATGTGATGCCAGTTGGTGCAAAGTGATCCATGGGGTCTAATATAAGCTTAGGATGTAAGCTTGAGTATGGGACGTTTATCTTCTACATGTTTTTTGTTGGGATGTGAAAAGTGGGGCAGGGGAGGGTGGTAGTAACATGTGAAGTGATGGTGATGGGGGTTAAAGGGTGGGTTTAGGATTAGTTGGCCTTAATCATGGATCTGGAAGAGATTAGCACCTAAATTCAAGTGTTTAATGAATACCCAATTCGTGAGGGTTTTGATTCAGTTTAGTTTTTGAAAATGTGTTAAGGCGCCAACTAATTAATAATTTGTTAAACCGGATTAATGGGATTGTGACATGGAGAAATGGTGGCATGTGATTGGAGGATTTGGTGAGTGGGGTGATGTGACACAAGGGTACTGATCTAGGTAAGTATCCTTGTCGCCCACCTTTACCCCTCCCCTATTCTTCTTGTTTTCATTTCATGTTTAGATATGCAAAAAACAGATTTTCCTTTGTAATTGCAGTTTTAAACTTCACACTTTGGCCACCAAAACTTTCAAAAGGATTTATAAAGGACTTGTTTTGCCATTTGATGATATTTAAAGGGCCAAACTTGACATGTTTTCATACTTTGAGGTCTTCACTTGTATTCTTGTCTTCATAGAGGACTAAAAGTGACAAGTCTTCAATTTTGAGGAACCAATCTTGCCAATTCTTCAAAGTTGAGGGTCCTTTTTGTAAATTTGACAAAGTTTAGGGACCAAACTTGTAATTATGAATATACAAGGGTTTAAGTGTCAATTATTCAATGATGAAGGACCCTTCTTGTACAATCTTTAATTCTTCAAGGTCTTTTCTTGGAAAATCAACACTAGGGTCCGGTTCATTATGCGGATTCGTTTCCCGTGTTCGTTTTTGCTTGTTTCTTGTGATCTTTTGTCATTTTCTCGATATCCATACCTAAAATACATATTGAGAAAACACAAGCATATATATGGAACTTTTTATGATATTTTAACCGTTTTAAGCCCGTTTTGGACGATGAGACTATGTATAAAAGCAGTCTCATCAAGGAGCTCAAAATTTTGCCTTACCCATTATCCCACCCTTCTATTTCTCATCTTTTTTTCTTCAAAACCTTTGGGTTTTTAGCACGTATTGAAGTGGCGTTGGTTCGTTTATCCCATGAAAATGAGGACACCATCTTCGATCCCAGTATTTTGCATCATCAAAGGACTTAGTCCTTAGTACCTGTTGCTTTTGGGCATTGTTTATCACATTTATGGGGATTCGAGTTGAGCTTTTGACTCGGTTATCAAAAACAAGGTGCCTCGTGGGGATTCTCATGCATATCCTTGTAAATATTATTGCTTTCTAATAGTGTAACGAGAGGACTTGTGCTCTTCCAACCTTTGTTCCGTGGTTGTTTGTGATTGTAATTCATTAAGATCATCATCATCATTGAAGCCTCTCATATTCGTTTTACGTAGAACTCGAGCTTCGATCGTTGCCTATGGAGATTCCGATATCCGATGATATCCTTTTATGTTCTAATGTTTATCTTAATAGCATAATTCAATAACGGCTTTTAGGTTATTCGTTTTACCCTTTCCATACTCGAGATTAAGCATTCGACTTCGTCTCTAGTATTTGGTTGTTTCACCCCTAGACTCGAAACATTGAGGATAATGTTTTGTTTTAGTTTGGGGGGGGGGGGGGTGAGTAGATACTTCACCTTGCTTACGTCATCATGCAATCCAATATTCATCTTTTTGTTATTGTTTTATGTTAAATAAGGCTAAAAATGGCCAAATTTTAAAAAAATTCTTATTTTTCATAAGTGTTTAAGACACGAATGTAGGTTTTCCGCTGGTGAGAACAAGAGTAATTTTTAAGTCGACCGTGCGTGTTGAGCACTTAGCTTCTATTCCTTAACTTTTTATGCTAAGTCTCTTAAATGAGGACGATAAATGATAGAGTTAATTATAAGTTACGTAATCTTTCACGATCTCATGTGTAGTAATTATTAGCTTATTCTCCCCACGCTTTTGTTTAAATAAATGCAATAAGTAAGGTCGTACGGTTTAAAAGGTTACTTAGCTTCTAGCCCAAGATCATTTAAAAGTTGCCCGTGTTCAAATAGAATTCATAGCCAAGGCATAACCTATTGAAGCGGGATGTGAAGATTGGCAATGTTCCAAAAAGGCCCTCACAAGGCATGAGGAACTCCATTTTGTTGCTAAAGATCCAAGATGATGTGAAGTATCATTATTTCAAAATCAATGTGAAGGATCGAGATACACGACGAAAAGCAATACTCCCCTAAAGATCATGGAGATGTCTATCCAAAAAGACCCTAATAAGGTGAGGATAAATATATCCAAGTACGAAAAGGAGGAGCATCATTATATATCAAAACCCAAATAAAGATTGAAGGAAAATGATGAAGTCATGGTCCAAGTTTGAAGAAATTCCATATATGAAGAGAAGACCATTATTTCAAGAACGTCTTCCAAGATTCGAAGTATGAAGTACATGCCAAATATCGATCCGAGAAAGGTCTCAAATCGTGAAACGAGTTCTGTCAAGATATGAACTTAAGGAGATTACGAGAAGCCGTTTTAAAAGATCGTGTCCTTTAGCTAACTATCGATTAAATCGTCCTACTTTATTTTCAGCCTTAATAAAATATCAAAATAAGTCAATGATGCATCCTTGTGATCATTAAGACAATATAAAATATAAGAGATACACCTTAGGAATAAGGGAGTCAAAGTACGTAATTAACACTCATGAGTAATGATTGTGTTACTAACTTATAATGACAATGATCTCGTTACACGCTTAGCATGGAATTAGGTGAAAATTGAGGATGGAGAACTTATCCCTATGAGGAATTCACGTGTTCTTATTCTTTGACCCATAAAGTCACTTAATCGTGATGAAAACAATACATTATGTATAAAACACATGTAGCAGTTTATTTAAAGTTTACGTTTTAAATAAATCTCACTTAAAAATGAATTTTGGAAGAGCTATGATACTTAATTCTAGCATTGCGTGGGGACACGACAATGGTTTAGTATGGGGGAGTGATGAGACTGCAATTATACATAGTCTCATCGTCCAAATCGGGCTTAAAACGGTTAAATATGTCATAAAATACCCCCAAAATATGCTTGTGTTTGTTCATTGTGTATTTTAGGTACGAATATCGTGAAATCAACAAAAGTTCACAAGATTCAAGCAAAAACGAACACGAGAAATGAATCCGCACAAAGAACTGGACCGAATCATGAATTTCCAAAGGAGTCCTTGAAGTTTTGAAGATTGTCAACTTTTGTCCCTCATCTTTTGAAGACTTGTCATATTATACCCTTGTAAAACTCAATATTACAAAATGGGTCCCTAATATTTCAAGAATGTGCTAACCAAGCCCTTAAAGAAAGCTCATCTTGCAAGATTAGTCCTTGTTTAAAGTTTTACAACAAGACAAGGACTAAAATGTCATTACTTCAAAGAAAATAACAATTGAAATAGGTATAAATGCTGCCAAGACATGCTATACATCTTTTTCCAAAGGCAGGTGACTATAAATGCCCGAACCTAAACCTTACCCACCAATAACCAACCACCACCTCACCATCTAGTCATACTCCCTCCACCACTCACCTCATGCCACGACACCACACTCAATGTTTAACCAGTTAAACTATAATTAAAAACCAGGGGAAACTAATACTATTCTAATCTTCCCTAACCACATTTCCCATGAACCCTAAAAAATTACCCAGATTAAATTCATTGAATACAAAGGGTAAATTAAAATTACCAATGCCAATTGATAATTCACACAAGCCTAAATCAATCCCTACCCAAAAACCAAACCCCACTCAACTGTGGTCCCCAAACCCAAGGTCCCCTGCTGCTTGGTTTAGTTAGAAATAGCAAATATAGAATCTCCAATACCTATCAACGGTTCAAGACCATTTCTTGTTCCCAAAGAATGTTGTGGACGTCTAAGATCAAAGCAAGACAACTGGCTACTTCACATGTTGCCAAGAAGACCAAGTCAAACAAACAAATTCTGAGAATCATCCATGGGCATTATAGGAATTCTTTGTATTAGGGTTTGTTAGTCTAGAAACATCCATAGTTAGTATAAAAGCAATGTCGGGTTGTGGAATTTGCTTTGTTCCAGTTTTGTACCTTTTTATAAAACTAATGAAAATGAAACTATTTTAAATGTGCAAACAATAGAGTTCCTTTACTGTCTTTTGTAGTGTAATCAATTACTTCTCTTTGCAAAATTTAGTGTAAATTTTGTTTATCAAAAGCAGCTTACAAGTTCAAGGGAACTTGGCTATTAAGTTGTTTTCCTGTCATAGCCTTATAGGAGCTTATGATGCTGTTTGGTTGACACCCAAGCAACTTCACTAAGCTGGTATAAGCTAGTGATTTGTTGGTCACTTTTCAAAGTTTTCAGTTTCAAGTTTGGTGTTTCAAAAATTGTCCCATGACCTTATTTTTTTGTCATTGCTTACTGTCCAATACGCTCATCCAAAAGCTGCTTGACAACAACTTTTGGTGAAGTTTTTTAGACTTGTATCTCCTTTGTTTTGTTTTGTTTAAACAGGCATCAAGAAGTGATGTGGTTTGTCTGTTGTACACTTTGGTCTGTTGTAGACCAACCAGCAGGGTTTCTCTACACTCCTCATAAGTTCTCAAAGATCCCAATGGAAGGCATCAGCTATGGTTAAAAGGCTTGAACCCCATTGGTCACTTTTTTTTTAGATTTATGTGTTTTGTGGATTTCCTGTTCATGTGGTAGTTTAAAGTGTTGAATGCATGTTCTTTATCAGTTTTATATACGATCTAGTAGCTTTGAGTTGTTTTGGAATCAATTTGGTTACCAAGTCTTTGTTAATTTTGTTTAACAGATTATAAGGGGTTGTTTGGTTGTGTATATTATCTGACTTTGGGTGACACCAGGTGGGTAAACACCTGTTAAACACACCTAAAATGGTAATGGTAGGGTAGATTGGTAGTTTTCTTTGAATTTGTTAAGACAAAAAAGAAGTTTGCATGTTTAAAGTTTGGTAAATATAGCTATAAAATTAGTAACTCTAAAACAAGCTTGTTTTTGTGTTTTGTGAGTTCAAAACTTGCTCACCAGTTAGTTAAGTGGTAGTCTAGGGATATCAGTATATTATTTGTAGTTTGGTTGTGTTTTGTGTAAGTTTTGTCCTTTTGAAACTCACACTAGTGCCAAGTTTATCAGCAATATATGCTCAGACCCCAATAGCTTCATCAGAGACTGCATTTGTTCATTTTTCTTGTGATTTTGTGCTTGTACTTGTGTGTTTTTGTGCTTTAACTGACTCCCTACACTCCACTGAGTGTATGGGTGCCTTTGGTTCCAAACAACACCTACAAATCAGCTCACAAATCGTCCTTCTTTGTTTCTGTGGTCATGTAGTGCGAACCAGGTTCCCATTGATAGTATTAGTTTTCCCACTACTAGGGATAAAGACAAACAGATCTGACCTGTCCCTTTCAGATTGTGTGATTTTTGTCTTTAGTGGACTTCTTAAAGTATTTTTCATAGATTTCAATTTTCCCTGTCTTGTTAATTTATTTTGAGATTTTTCATTAAGTTAAATTTTATTTTACTGTTCATTTCCATATTTTTAGAATTAATTTCAATTTTAATTAGTATTAATCTAAAACTGTTTTTGTCTTTTAGTGTAAAAAAGTATTATTTTTCAGTTTTAAAATTTTTCTTATTTTAATTAATACATTTTTAGATTTTTAAGAAAACAATTTCACTATTCACTTTATTTTATTATTTTTTAGAATTAATTTAAGGTTTAAATAGGTTTTAATTCAAACTGTTTTGTCTGATTAGGTAAAAACTTATCTTTTGTAAACTTTTTCATTTTTCTACTGTTTAGTAATATAATTTAGGATTTTTCAAAAAGTAAATTTAATTTTAGCATTATCTTATTATTTTTAATCATTATTTTTGTTTAAAAAGTGTTTTTAGCATTTAAAAATTATAAAAATAGTTTTTAAAATTTAGGAAAAATACTTTTTAGTGTCTAATAATATAAGTAAGATATTTGTTAGATAAAATAATATTTTTGGCTTTTTGTTAATTATATTTAATTTTAGGGCTTTAATTAGCATTTAAAATTGAATATTTAATTAATAAAAGGTTTTAAATTATATTTATTGAATTTTTATTCTTATTTATATTATTTTAGATTTAGTTTTAATTTTTAAATAATTTTTAGCTTTAGTTTTTAATTTCGTCGCGTTTTACGTATTTACGTTTTACGTCGTAGTGTAACTCGTCTTTAATTTTCACTTCTCAAAGCCAAAAACGACACTAATCCAAACATTATTTTTATATATATGGCACAACACAACTACACCTCCGCCGAGAACGAACTCACACTTATTCGATTCGTTGGTTTTCCAAAACCGTCGAGTTTAATATATGCCCATATTACGTCTTTTTCCTAAAAGCGTATTTTTACTACATCAATTTTGAAAATGGCGCTGCTGCCAGGGATCGAACCCGGATCACCCGCGTGACGGCTTGATATCATGCACAATAGCATGTGGCCTGCTGGCTGTAAGGTACATAAGAGACCCGATCATACTGCGATATAGCGTTTGATCTACGGGATATGAGTATAAGTGAGCGTCTAGGGATGTGGTCGAAAATGGTGTACCAACGCGAGCACATGATTGGATACCATGCTTTTTAAGTATCTCTTGAGTATAATTAGCTTGGTTAATAAAGATACCACGTGGGGATTTATGAATCTGGAGGCCTAAAAATAATTTTAGCTCCCTCATCATTGACATTTCAAATTTGTTGTGCATTATTTTTTCAAAACGTTTTGAAAGTTTTGGGTTTGTAGAACCAAAAATGATGTCATCAACATAAACTTGCACAAGCAATATGTCATCCCCATATTTATTAATAAATAGAGTAGGATCAATGGAACCTTTGGAGAATCCTTTGGATACCAAGAAGTTTGATAGTTCATCGTACACACCCTTGGAGCTTGTTTGATTCCATATACTGCCTTCTTGAGACGGTAGACTTTGTCAGGATGATGAGGATCAACGAACCCTTCCGGCTGATTCACATATACTTCTTCCTTCAAATGACCGTTTCGAAAAGCAGTTTTAACGTCCATCTATGTAGAAATATGATAATCTTTGATCTAACAAGAGGGTTGTTATTTCTAGAGAGTGAAACTAGAGAGAGAAAGATGGAGAGAAAACGTGTGTTTATTATGTGAAAAATGAAACAACCAACACCCTTTCCATCAAAGAAAAGGGTTTATATACCCAAGCCTAAGTGGGGTTGGGCCTTCCAACCCATGGACATTACCATGGGCTAGGTGATTAATACAAATAAAGTAAATTACTAACTACGAGCCTACAACGTTTAATAATATTGTTGGAGTGACCGATACTTCTAATATACTTTAAAAACGTATTTCCAACAATCTCCCCCTAAGGGAGGTCACTCCAAATTACAAAGTCCTAAACCTAGCATACTATACTAAGTCTTCGTCTTGAGCTAGTAGTTGTTTTCTCTTTTATCCTTTTCTTTTCTTTTTGTGAATATGTTTGACAACCATAGGGCTTTAGCTTGAGCATGTTCTTTTGGCCTTTCACGTGCAGTCTTTGCCTTCTTGTTATATTAGCCTCTTCGTGACTTCATGTTCCACATACCTATCCTTTGTTGAATTATTGAATGTTTCAGAGTTGATACAGCGAAAGACTTTTAGATCATACTTTCTTGAATTTGCTGAAATATTTGATGCGGAAGGAATAAGTATGTGAGGACGACTTCAGCTGGTACACCGCAACGCCACCGTCTTCAAATGTAGCAACATAATAAGACACGAATAAAATGGCTTTGACATTTTATTCTAATTCGGTAGCATTTTACCTCCGGTCGGTGAAGACCGTTGGACGATAATAAATATCGTACTTGTGACAGGTAGCTCTAATCAAGGATCTCCTTGACAAGATTTCGCGGGTAAATCCGTTCTCTTTATTCGACCGTCCAAAGATGACTGCGAACATAAAGAGTGAATCATTTGGATTATAAAATCCGCATGATTGAATCCGTCAATTCATGAATCCTGGAACAAGTGAATTTCAATTAAGATTTCCACCATCGTTGCTTTCTAGTTGTCACGAGCTTGATTCTGATAGAATCTTGCTTGTTACCTACCGTAGTGCTGTTTAAGGTTGACACTGGAAGGATTTACACTCTTCACTGTGAACACTAAAGAGTGTCACTCTGAGTGTTCTGGCAAGATCACTTTGATAATGCGTAGAGGCCCTGGAACAAGTTTAATATCAATTAGGAGTTAAGCCATTGTTTCTTTCCAGTTATCACAAGATTAGTTCTTAAAGAACCGCACGTGTCACCTACCATGAGCTTGTTTGATGTTGTCTCAAGCAGGAGTTCCATCTTCATGGTAATACTTTCGTATCACTTAGATGTTCTGGCAATATTACAAGAATACTGCGTAGGACTCATAAAAAATTTATGTCCTTATGAGACTTTTGATGATCTCGTGGCTCTAGACTAGATAGTGCGTTTTGTTTTACTGAGCGGAGGCTGGAGAGGATTGCCACCTTTTCAATATTAATTCATTCAGAGTGAATAAACCGATAGATAATATGTTGAACTCCGTGACATTAAAAAAAATATCTTTTGAGAGATATTTGAGTTAGCTGGAAGGGGTTGTGCTTCGCATCACTGAGTCCATGATACTTTAAAGTCTAGAAGATGTGTTGACCCGGTTTCTGCCTAAGTTGTAAGGAGGGCTTCTTTCTTTACACCCTTTATCTTTACAATTCTTTTTCATTCTTCAACCCCTTAATGCTTACTAATACATCATAACTAGCACCTTGTTGTGATTGTTCCAGTGCTAGCTTAAGTACTTGGTCCGCATTCTGCTACGTTCGCAATCTATTCCCCATCTTTCCCAAGGACTTCTATTTCTAGCTATGGGATTGTACTCTGGAAGATTCCTCCGCTTCTTGAAGAATCATTGGACTTGTACCTAATCCTACCACCCTTTTGTCACCATAATCGTCGTGAATCATTAGTGGTTTTGGTAAGTACATGTCACCGTTAAAATTCCTTTGAAAAATTTTCTAATGTACTTGTGATATAAATATCGAATGATTTGGACCTTAGTGGTTTTAGGCAACAAAAACGCTCCCCCTTAACATGTGCAATACACATATTAAGTTGGAAATTTGTTAAGTACTTTTCGATCTTTAGCCAAATATATTAACAAGTCTCCTTAATCCCATTTTCTCCCCTTATCCAAAATGTTAACCATCAATATTTTGGATATTAATGGATTAACCGGTATTTGGGTAACAAAATGAAATCGGTTGTTGGCCATAGAACATACTAATGCTCCCCCTCAAATTCATGAGGGATAGTTGTAGTGTTTGAGTACGATATGTTTTGAAAGATTTAGAATCACGTGAGAAATTCTTGATAAATATCATACTTTTACACTACAATTTGCCACAAAAGCCTATGGTGCAGATATTAATATAATCACAATAAGATACATATGAAGTTGACCTGATAAAAGACGACCCATAAGTAAATAGATCGTTCCATTTGCCTGCGGTGAGCTCCATATGGTCTTCCACCAATGAATCGTTCCACACTTCTTATTCACCGGCACTTCCGTAATGTTGTCTCGATCTTCTTGATCGCATAGTTGGCACTTCTCTTGCATTAATCTGTCCATGTGTACGTTACGACTGGAAGTGGTAGTTTAGCATTGAGAACTAGCAGGTCATCACAAACATTTTTTAGTGCTCCATCACTGAATTTATGCAGTTTAGAAAATCTCATATATTGCATCACTCTTGTCGCGTTCGGATAAAAAAATCCTGCTTCCGGTTTCAGAGTCCCCATGTATGGCAATTTACCCTTATGGTATTGATTGAGTGGGGTTGTGTGAGGACGTTGCAAGTTTAGTTGTTGCTGGTAACTCTCCACATCCAGTTGAAGATCTTCTACCCAGTTTTTGATGAAGATCTTACGTGTAAATTGATGAATGTTGGAACTTAATGCTATGACTTCGTCAGTGTCAAAATGAGCATCCTTTTCTTGAGCCAGTATCAGAAGGAAGTCTTCAATGTCTTCAAGGCAACGGTACTGAAGGTCGCTTTCTTCGATACTGTATTCTTTCTTGTCAGTGCGTTTGAACCGGATTTGAGTCAAGTACTCATAACCGAGTATCGTCCTAGTGGTGGCTCCTTGGATGCTCATGATTCTATGATCTGAGATGATAAGAGAACCGGGTTTTTCTTTATTGATGTGTTTGCACGCTAATCGCTTCTTTGAATTCCAATAAGAAACTCCAAGTTCTGCGTAGGGGTCGTAGACTTCTAGCAACTCTCTTCGCCAGATAGCAGCCGGTACTTTGTATTCAATCCAAGGTACATTCTCCAGATTTTTATCCTTGACCATGGTAAGTGATGTAGCGTATTTGTTTGCCCCGTTTTTTAGATACTCGAGATCATGACATACGAAATGTTCCATAGAAATAGTCGTAGAACCGGCAATGACTGTAAGTATGAGAGGTTGTAATACTGGAGTTTGAATCCCGCCAGTTGTCACTTTCATGGCCTTCGCAAGCTCATTGATGTGATATTCAACATCATTGTCGCTGGTCTTCATTGAGTCAAAGAAATTCACATCTGCGGCTGTCATTATGAAAAGATCCGGAGTCATTGTGGATTTCCCGTGAGTGTGCCTTAGAAAAGCTGAGAAATCGATTGGATTGTTGAGGAAGTTAGTAAGCTCAATCTCTGTTGCTGAATTGAAAGGATGTTGTGGAGCTGCATTGGTAAGACAGAGTTGCTCCTGTACACTCTCGTCAATCATAAGAGATTAAGCAAAAGTTGGTTCTGGTACATTTAAGTCCTCAACTTCCATGTCAGAAGAATGTTTATCTACAGGAGGTGTGGATGGTTGTGCTTCTGACACCAGAATTTCATCTTCAAGCATAGACACTGTGGGTTCGTCTTCATGCATAGGTTCTACATGGTCTATAAGAGAGACATTAGTAGAAACCGGTTCAGTAGACATACATGTGTCTGTATTCTGAGGTTCTGAGACAGTAGCATCCATAGTCTTTTCTTTTGTTCCAGTAATGCTTTCTTCTTCTTCCTCATCACCTTTCTCAGTTTCCTTATCACCTTCACCCTTGTTAGACTCATCACCACTTTTACCCGTATTGTCAATCTTATCACCCTTTCCAGTTCCATTCACGTCGCTTTCATCGTCATCATCATCATCCACATCCCCATCAGTATCTTCATCCTCGTCGTCGCCCCCCCCCCCCCCTTGTTATCCTCATCCTCTTCGTCATCGTCCTCTTCCTCTTCCTCTTCTTCATCCTTATTCTCTACCTCTTCTTCATCCTCATCCTCTTCGTTATCCTCCTCTTCTTCATTCTTATCAGAATGTTCTTCCTCCTCCTCCTTCTCTTCCACTTCTTCCTTATTTTCTGCCTCATCTTCATTTTTAGGCTCCTGACGTATCCTTTTCTTTGAAGATTGGGGGACTTCAGAGTCTTCTAATGGTGATGTGTTAGAAGCTTCCATTATGACTTTAACAAGAGCTCTTTTCAATTTGTGTTGAGCTTTTGTTATTGGTGACTCATTGTTGGTTAATCGAGTCTCCAAAGTCTGCATTAAATGCAAGTTAGTAAGTCCTTTCGTGAATAATGCTGGAAACTCCTGATGTACATATGACATAATGATAGGTGTGAAAACACCCATCCTTTTACCACTTAATTACAATAATAACCAAGCCAAAACATGTATTTTATGTCTTAAATGTCGGAATTATGCGTGGTTTGTGTTTTTGTTGTGATTTAGGAGCAAAATGTGAAAAGGGAAGAAAACAAGGGCTTTCACGGGCTTTTATCGAAGAAAACATGAAAAGACGAAGTCAAAAGATAAAGAGTGCAAAAAGAACGGAAGTCCAAGACCTATTCTGAAGATTTATCGAAGAAAAAGTCTAAAGACGGGAGTTTAATGAAGTCGAAGAACCAAGTCTAATTAAAGAAGAAAATTATAAGAAAAGTTCAATTAATATCGACAAACCCCGAGACGACGTCGGGAAAGACAAAGAATTTAAATCGAGTCGAGACAAGAAGAAAGAATGAAGAAAGAATCAACATTTTACTCCTCCTATAAATACCCTCCTAATGTGTCATTAGGAGGTGGTTAGTCATTTTAGGAGTAGGAGTAGGTGTAATCTAAATTTCCATGCTTTTTCATTAATCTTATAATTTGAATCTTAATCATTTTAATTTCAAGCTTTTTCAATTAATCATTCTCATTCTTCCTTTCTTAATCTTTTAATCTTGTTTAATTTTGATAATCATGTGGTTTATTTAATCATGTTCTTGTTTGATTGATGTTTTTGATTGATTGTGCTTTTAGTTTTTATGTGTTTTATTTTTATAGCTTATAGTGTTTTAGTGTTTATTTTGTTAATTTTCTTATTTTTAATTAAGTGCTTATTAGTTAATTTTTATAAAAAGTTGTTTTTAAATAATTTTATTATTTAGTGTTTTTAAAAGTTTTTAAATTTTGGTTTATTAGTTTTTGTAGAACAATGATAATCTTTATGATTCAAGAGGGTTGATGTTTTCTAGAGAGAGAAACTTAGAGAGAGAAATGAAAGAAACTTTTTGTTATAAATGTGAGAAATGAAACAACCAACACCTCTTTCCATGGTGGAAAGAGGTTTATATACCTAAGTATTTAATGGACTTGGGCCTCCGGCCCATGAACATGCTCATGGGTCGGGCTATTTAATAAATGTAACTTAAACACTACTACGAGCCTATAACTATATTTTTGGAGTGACCGAGACTTTCTTTATACATAAAACGTATTTCCAACAATCTCCCCCAAAGGGAGGTCACTCCAAATTTACAAAGTCCTAATTTAGCATGTTAGATCTTGTTCTTGAGCTCGTAGTCCACTTTCTCTTTCTTCCTTTCTTTTTCTTCTTTTTGTGAATATGTGTTGGATAATATCAGCCTTTTGCTTAGAACACGTTCTTTTGGCCTTTCACGTGCAGTCTTTATCTTCTTGTGATGTTCGCCTCTTCGTGACTTCATGTCCCACATACTTATCCTTTGTTGAATTCTTGAAAGTTTCAGAGTCGATACAGCGAAAGACTTTTAGGTCTTACTTTCTTGAATTTGTAGAAGTATATGATGCAGAAGGAATAAGTATGCGAGGACGTCTTCAACATGTACACCGCAACGCCACCGTCTTCGAATGCAGCAACATAATGAGACACGAATAAAATGGCTTTGACATTTTATTCTAATTAGGTAGCATTTTACCTCCGGTCGGTGAAGACCGTTGGACGATATTAGATATCGTACCCGTGACGAATAGTTTCAATTAAGTAACTTCCTGACAGGATTTCATGGGTAAACCCGTTCTCTTTATTCGACCGTCCAAAGCTGACTGCGAACATAAAGAGTGAATCATTTGGATTAAAAATCCTTATGATTGAAGCCGTCAATTCATAAAACCTGGAACAAGTGAATTTAAATTAAGATTTTCACCATCGTTGCTTTCCAGTTGTCACAAACTTAATTCAAATAGAATCTTGCTTGTCACCTACCAAATGCTGTTTGATGTTAACACTAGAAGGATTTCCACTCGTCACTGTGAATACTAAAGAGTGTCACTCTGAGTGTTCCGGCAAGATCATACGATAATGCGTAGAGGCCTGGAACGAGTTTAAGTTCAATTAAGAATTAAACTACTGTTTCTTTCCAGTTTTCACAAGATTGGTTCTTAAAGAACCGCACGTGTCACCTACCATGAGCTTGATTGATGTTGGCTCAAGCAGGATTTTCATCTTCATTGTAATACTTGCGTATTACTCGGATGTTCTGGCAATATTACAAGAATACTGCGTAGGACTCATAAAAAATCTCTTACTTTTCACAGTGTGTGAAGAAGCAAAGGAATAAATGAAAAATGTCCTAATGAGACTTTTGATGATCTCGTGGCTCTAGACTCGATAGTGCTTTTTGATTTAGTGATCGATGGTTGGAGAGGAGTGCCACCTATTCAATATCAGTCTATTCGGAGTGAATAAACCAATAGATAAAGTGTTGATCTCCGTGTGATTAAAACAAATATCTTTTGAGAGATATTTGAGTTAGCTGGGGAGGGTTGTGCATTGCATCACTGGGTCCATGATGTCTTTCTTCAATATCGAGAATCATTAAAAATGATCTCAATAGCATATGTATTGACCCGGTTTCTGCCTAAAGTTGTAAGGAGGGCTTCTTATTTTACACCCTTTATCTTTACAATTCTTTTTCATTCTTCAACCCCTTCAATGCTTTCCAATACGTCATCACTAGCACCTTGTTGTGATTGTTCCAGTGCTAGCTTAAGTACTTGGTCGGCATTCAGCTACGTTCACAATATTTCTCCATCTTTCCTAGGACTTCTAATTCTATCTAGGGAATTGTCCTTGGGAAGATTCCATCGGTTCTGATGAATCATTGGACTAATATCTATACCTACCACCCTTTTGTCACCACATCCGTCGTAAATTAAGTGTGTTTTGGGTAAGTATTGTAACCATGAAAAATCCTTGAAAAATCACTTAAAGCACTTGTGATATTGTAATCAAAGTTTTTGTGCCTTAAGTGTTTTGATCATCAAAAACGCTCCACCTTAACATGTGCATTACACATATTAAGTTGGTTTATCTTTTAAGCCTTTTTCATTGTTTAGCCAAATATCATTAAGTCTCCTTAATCCCATTTTCTCCCCTTTCCAAAATGTTAACCATCAATATTTTGGATATTAATCGATTAACCGGTCTTTGGGTAATAAAATGAAATTAGATGTTGGCCAAAGAACATATTAATGCCCCCCTCAAATTAATGAGGGTTATTTGTAGTGCTTGAGTACGATATGTTTGAATGATTTAGAATCTCGAGAGAAATTCTTGAAAAATATCATACTTTTACACTACAACATGCCACAAAACCCGATTATACAAAACTTTACATATTCACAATTTTAAGCATATGGAGTTGACCTGTTATAAGACGAACCATAATTAAATGACTCGTTACGTGAACCTATGGTGAGCTCAATATGGTCGTCCACCGACGAATCGTTCCACACTTCGTAGCAACCGACGCTTCCTTAGAAGTTCCTCAATCTTCTTGGTTGCGTACTTTGCTCCCTTTATGCACTGGCTTGTCCAGGGGTACTTGACTACTGGAAGTGGCAGTTTGGCATTGATAACCGTCAGATCATCTCGGACATGCTTGAGTGTACCATCGCTGAATTTGTGCAGTTCAGAGAATCGCATAAACTGCATGACTTCAGTTTCATTTGGATAAAATATCCCTGCTTCCGGTGTCATGGTCCCCATGTACGGCTTCTTGTTCTTGTGAAAATTACTTAGCGGAGTTGTATGGGGACGTTGCAAGTTTAGCTGTTTCTGATAGCTTTCTACTCCAAGTTGAAAGTCTTCCACCCGGTTTTGAATGACGATTTTCCTTGCATATTGACGAAAGTTGGAGCTCATTGCAATGACAATCTCAGGTGGTAGATGGTCAACTTTTTCCTGAGCCAATAACAACGAAAGATCTTCGATTTCTTCAAGTTGAAGGTACTGGAGATCACTTTCGTCAATTCGGTATTCTTTCTCATCGGTACGTTTGAACACGATTACATTCAAGTAATCATAACCGAAGACAGTCTGAGTGGTTGCTCCTTGGATGCTTTTGATTTTGTGAGCTGAAACAATAGAAGAACCTCTCTTTGGACGGTGGAAGTGATTGTAAGCTAACCTTTTCTTCGCATTCCAGTGAGAGATGCCAAGTGATTCAAAGGTATCATTCAGCAATTTCTTTCTCCATAATGCATCATGTACTTTATCCTTGATCCATGGAACGTTCTCCAAATTGACAGCCTTGAGCATAGTAAGTGACGTGGCATATTTCTTTGCGCCGTTTTCAAGGTACTCGATATCATGAGAAATAAAATGCTCTACTAGGATCGTTGTAGAACCGGCGATGACCATGGGTGTAAGAGGTCGTAACACAGGAGTTTGAATTCCCGTAGTCGTCGCTCTCATTGCCTTGGTAAGCTCATTCAAGTGATATTCTGCTTCGTTATGACTGAATCTTCAAAGTATCAAAGAAGTCCACATTTGCAACTGCCATTTTGATAAGATCCAGAGTCATTGTCGGTTTCCCATGAGAATACCTTAGAAAGGCCGAGAAATCGATAGGATTGTTTAGGAATTGAGTCAGCTCCATGTCAGTTGCAGTGTCAAAAGAATGTTGTGGTGCTGCATTTGTGAGCCAAAGTTGCTCATGTACCATGTCATCGATGAGTAGAGATTCATAAAACATTGGTTCTGGCACATTTAAGTCTTGAACCTCCATATCAATGATGTGCTGATCTTCAAATGTTGTTGAAGGTTGTTCTTGTGTCACATGTATATCATCATTTGGCATAGAGACTGTAATTTCGTCTTCTAGCATATGGTCTGCAGATTCATTGTGATCATCAGTAGTAAACACTGGTTCAGTAGATATACATGTGTCAATTTGTTGAGTTTCTGGTATAGTAAACTCCACTGTCTTTTCTGTGGTTTCATCAATGCTTTCTGTAGCTTCCTCAATACCTTTCTTAGTAGCCTTATCACTTTCATCCTTATGAAACTCTTCGGCATTAGTACCCGTTTTCTCATTGTCATTACCCTTGTTGGTTCCCTTACCATCATCATTATCATCATCGTCATCCTCATCCTCATCTGTATCCTCTTCCTCATCTTCATCTTCATCCTTCTCCTTTTCTTCCTCATCCTCTTCTTCCTCCTTATCTCCTTCCTTTTCCTCTTCCTCATTTGGACCATTGTCACCATCATCCTCATCACCGTTACCCTCATCATCTTCCTCCTCTACTTCGTCTTCATTATCGGACTCAGAGTCGGTAGTATCTGCTGGTGTATCTTCAATAATTGCTTTGTTGAGATATTGCAGTACTTTTTGCTTGTATTTCGATTTATGAGCTCCCATATCTAGCAGACGTGTCTGTAACAATGTAATTAGTTGAAGGGTAGATAAACCATTACCGACAAAAGTTGGTAGTTGCTGATCAACATATGACTTGACTTCTCGTCGAATGTTCTTGGTCATCTTCTCATCAATTGACCCAAGAAAAGCAGCATTCTCTTTGTCACGAGTTTTCTTCTCTCCAAGAAATGATTTGTGTTATACTTTAAGTTTAGACACTCTATCGGATATTTTCTTAAGTGTAGGCTCATCAGGTTGCGGTTCCTTGAGAGGAGTGGTGATCCTTTCAGTCAATGTAGCTATTTGTGTAGCTTGAGCCTCCAGCTGTTGTTGAAGAGACTAG
Source organism: Glebionis coronaria (assembly GCA_025667525.1). Lineage (NCBI taxonomy): Eukaryota > Viridiplantae > Streptophyta > Magnoliopsida > Asterales > Asteraceae > Glebionis > Glebionis coronaria. Next base: position 447,951,368 of record CM046874.1, read on the forward strand.
ATCAGTGGATCATTGACTCTGAGGAATGGGTTGGAGGTGGATGATACTTGTTGTTCTGCTGGTGGAGGTGTAACCATAACTGTGAAAGTGGTGGTGGATGATACTGGTTGTGCAAGGATAGGTGATGGTGTAGATGCAGTGATTAGGGCGGTAGTTGATACAGGTTGTTCAGCTGTTGATGACGGTGTAGATTTATTGGTTAGGGTGGTGGTTGATACCGGTTGTTCAACAGGTTCTGGTGTGATAGCTGGTGTTATGACCTCACTGATGACCGGGGTAGATAATGGTGGAGTGGTGGTTGATGTAACAGTAGTTATGGGAACATCTACCATTTCTTCATTTGTTGATGGATTAGTGTTTGTAACCTCAATACCCTCCCCTTCCAAATTAAGATATTTTAAAACATCATCAGAGCCGGAAGTAGACTTACTTTGAAGTTGAGTCTCTGGTATAAGAGTTTCATGAGCATCGTTGTTTAGTACAATGTGAGTTGGTTTCGGTAAGGACGTGGTGATATTGGCGTCTCGATACATCAAGCTTGTATCTGTGTTTGCACTGCTACCACCTTCTTCACTCTGCTCACGACTTTCAAAATGGAAGTTATCAGCATCTTCATAATCCTCTTCATCGGTAGGATCTTCATAAAATGCCATGTCAGCATCAGGATTGCCAAATTCTGCCAAGTCTTCAAACATTCTTGAGCCTGATCCTGTGGAAGTTACAAAAGCTTCCTGTCTGATTTGTTGAAGAACGATACGCAGTCGTTTGGCTTCAGAAATATTTTGTTGAGCAGGTTCATCTGAAGCAACACTTGCTTCTTTACCTTTAGTCTGCTTTGCTTTCTTAGGCCTTATGAGTGGTACATCTTCCTGTTCTTCCTCAGTATTGATCGTCTCATCTTCATCATCATCTTCATCAACTATTTGCATTTTCCCTGTGCCTTTATCTTTGGATGAAGCAGTTGATTGGTGCTTTGAAACTCTTTTCTTGCGTTTACCTTTTTGCTTCTCTGACGGAAGTGAATTTGTACGTCGAAACTATGTGTCAATAGCATTAAGCATCTCTTGATATTTATCACTCTCCTTGATTCCGTCATTTATTATTGTCTCAGGTACTAGGGCAGGACGTAGTGCATACTTTGTGGAATTAGTGTCTGCATTCATTTGTAAAATCACATAGTCATCATCTTTGGTGTGGTAGAAGAAATTCCCGCGAGTGTCAGTGGTTGGGTCATTCTTCATAAAGTGGTTGATAATGATCTTGGTGAATCTTGGGAATGGAAGATGCACGGATTTCTTCTTCGTTCTAGTAAACTGATAACAAATTTTTTGCCACAGAAGAAGTGCATAGTCTACTTTAGACGCAGTGTAAAGTCCCAACTATAACTGAGCCTGAGGTGGTCTCATTGCGTCGGAGCCCCTATTCTTTCCAGTAAGACATTTGACAATGATGGTGATAAGTGCTTTCCAGGGTTGCCCTATGTGAGATGTGTTGAACTGGGATAGGTTGTGGATTTTACCTTCATAATTTATAGCACGAATGACTCGAAACACTTCATCGTTCTTGGGATTAGCTACAAATTGTTCTCCTTGTGCCAACCTATGAAGTTTAAATAGTTGCCGAAAGATGCTCAATTTAAGTACCCTTGGTGTTTTGTTCAGTTGGAAAGAGATAGTCTATTTAGAAAGAGATGCAGTGTTCCAGAACTCGTGTATGTAGACTTCGGGCACAGAGGCAGTACATCTGAGTGTATCTCTGATGGGTGAGATGTCTAGGATATCCGTGGTGATTTTGAAAGCTGGTAAACACGGATCAAAATCCTCTTGTAATCGAGAGTTGTTCTCAGCATATGGTAGCCTGTCGCTGAGCGAAACAAGTTCGAGATCACGTTGTCGTTGTTGTTCTTCTGTGATTGACATTTTCCTGCTTTGATGACATAAGCACAAATGATATACACAAAATATATATATGTTAAGTCTATGCTAAGTTGAAGCATAGGGAATAACTCATAACAATTATTACCACATATTATTGAGAAACAACATACCGACATGGTTCAGATGGACTAAGTCCTTACATTCAACAGCACACTTAGAATAATGACAGCTACGCCAAAGACATTTTATTATAAAGAGATAACGACCTAGCATTAGTTCTTAGAATATTTGGATTTCTTGGTTGTCATAACCAGAACCTCAGTAGGTCTAGGTTTAATTTCTACTAACACCTCAGTAGGTCTTGGTTTAATTTCAACCACAACTTCAGTGGGCTTTGGTTTAGTTTCAACCACTACTTCAGTAATTGTAGGATTATCCTCAACCCAATTTTCAGTAGGCTTGAACACAGGGCAAGACAACGATGAAACTTTGTCTTCCATGGCATGGATACAAAACACAAGACATTGAATAAGTAATTTGTATCTCTTTTGTTTACAGAGTAGTCAAGTTATTAAATAAGATGAACTTCTGTAATAAGAAACCTTTCAAGTATTCTTATGAGATAAAATTAATTAATTTCAATATAACTTGGTTTCGTGTTAGTGGCCCTAATTTACTTAAAGCCTAATAAGGAAAGAATGCGTTCTAGGCCGAACTCATTAGATAGTCTAAGGCATGTGCATAATTCTAAAAGTCCATAGCAAACTTACAATGCATCGGAATACTAAGAGTCCTAAGTCCATCGCAATCTATCAATCCATCGGAATTCTAACATAGCCATCGCAATGATGAAAGCTTCGCAATCCTATCGAAATCATGTTCTATCGCAATATCAAAGTCCATTGCAATAAGAACAATTCCATCGGAATGTTTGATAAACCATCGCAATATGTCCCCATCGCAATACCATTACAATGCCATCACAATAACGCATCAGAATGCATCATCGCAATGCGTCATCGGAATGACCCATCGCAATGAGCCATCACCATGAGCCATCAGAATGACCATTCGCAATAGCCCATCGCAATGAGCCATCGCAATGACACATCGTAATGAGCCATCGGAATGACTCATCGCAATAGCCCATCGCAATAAGCCATCGGAATGACTCATCGCAATGACAGGCATCACAATGTATGTATCATAATGATCATCGGAATCTGTGAAAGGGATCTGATCTAAACTTTGACTTCTCAAATCCACGAGCATGGCAACGATCTAAACAAAACTGGGAAAAACCATTGTTCATCTAGTCATTGTAAACATATCCCACAACACAATTTCCATTTTCATCGCAAAACTTAAAAACCCTAATTTTTTGATTGTCTTTGATCTCGGTTTGTTTGTGTGAGTATAAAGATAATAAATGAAATCACATGAAAAACACGAAACAATACCTAGATGATGAACATATAGCAAGAAATCAAAACTCAAATATAGAAGGTCAACACTGGCGGAAAGTGTTTTTTTAAGTGTGTGTTTGCGATGGAGAAGAAACAGGGAACGGGGGGGGGGGGGGGTTAAGTGTTTTGACTTGGTCAAAATTTTTGCTAAATTAACACATGAAACCCCAAGATTGCAACATTTGCAAAAGTGGTCCCCCTAGTTAATAGTATTTGTTTTAAAGTTATTAGGATTAACCAAATAGACTTAACGAAATACTAACCCGCTCACACACACGAACACAAAAACTTAACGCCAAAATTCAAATAACCTATACACTATTTCACACAAGGCACACTTAGCACTTAATGATAAAGAAGAAAAGTTTATATTTCCTGAAAAATCCTTTTTGAAGATCAATTTTAATTCCAAGAAGATTTAATATATGCTCCCCCTTAAACACGGACCTGTTTTCTATTTAAAGAGTTGTAGTAAATGATTTTAAGGACACAAATATTCATGAAGACATTAACCGGTTAAGTGATTGGTTGGAACGATTCTGGTGGCAATAAGATTTCTCTTATTTATACAAAATAAGTGCACTGATACGTACACAAATTTGTGTTAGACCAAGTTATAAAGTAAACTTAGTCGCTTACAAGGTTTTAAAGTAAACCTTGCCCAAGAAAATTAATTCCCGTTGTGAGCCAACGTTTTCATACGAAATACGTGACTTTAATGCGAAAAGCGGTTTGCAGTCTTAAATAACTACAAGCCATAATGGGCATGTTATAAAAAACATGTACAACTTTTATACGGACTCTATTTATGGCGCCGTGTCAATTTTAATCGACATTTCTAAGGCCGTAAATATTACCGTACTAAAAGAAATGCTCGTTTGAAAAATGAAAAATATTTTTGGATTTTCTTGATTTTATATTTTTTTATGGATTTTGTATGTTTTATATTTTTTTATGGTTTTTCTATGTTTTGTATTTTTTTATTTTTCTTTTGGTGGTTTAAATATATACAATAATATACAAGATCACGATCAAAGGATACTCGAGAATAGTTTACCATCACTATTCTTCAGATTCTTCTGCCAACTTCTTAAGTGTCGCTGGGGAGAATGATTTCATGCCAAGCTTTTCGATCAAAAACTCGATACGTCCTCGATCTAAAGCCTTTGTGAATATATCTGCCAGCTAATACTCGGTGTTGACGAAGTACAGTTCGATCACTCCATTTTCCACTTGCTCTTTGATGAAGTGGTAGCGTATGTCAATGTGCTTCGCCCGGGAATGTTGAACATAGTTGCAGCACAAAGCAATTGCACTTTTGTTATCACAGTACATCGGGACTTTGTTGAATCCAAGACCGTAGTCAGTTAATTGTGATCTCATCCAAAGAACTTGAGCACAACAACCGGACATAGCTATGTATTCAGCCTCTGTACTTGATATCGCAGCGCTTTTCTGCCTTTTAGATGCCCAACTAATAAGTCTATCTCCAAGAAGTTGCACACTGCCAGAAGTGCTACGTCTAGTATCTTGACACCCAGCATAATCCGCATCTGCATATGAGATTAGTTCAATAGAGGAATCCTTCGGATACCACAGACCACGATTAAGTGTTCCTTTAAGATACTGAAAGATCCTTTTCACAACATGTAAGTGCTTTTTGGTAGGCCGAGCCTGATACCGGGCATACATGCATATAGCAAATTACAAATCAGGCCTGCTAGCAGTCAGATAGAGAAGGGCGCCGATCATTCCACGGTAAAGTTTAGGATCGACAGCTATCACTTCCTTATCTTCATCTAACTTGGATCTCTCCACCCTTGGAGTATCCACGGGGTCACAGTTTTCAAAATGATACTTCTTTAATGATTGAAGAGCAAATTTTTATTGATTAATGAAGATGCCTCTAGGATTCTGAGAAATTTGCAACCCTAAGAAAAATGAAAATTTTCCCATCATCGACATCTTAAAACGGGTGGACATAATTTTCTCAAAATGGTCAGACAAACGTTGATTAGTGGCAACAAATATTATATCATCAACATAAATTTGTACCAGTATCATGTCGTTGTCCTCCTTGAGAATAAATAATGTTGGGTCCACTTTGCCTTTGGAGAAGCCTTTGGAGATGAGATACGACGATAGGAGATCGTACCACGCGCGTGGAGCTAGTTTCAACCCATAAAGAGCCTTCTTGAGCTTGTACACGTGATTAGGATACTCCGAGTTGACGAATCCATTAGGCTGGCTTACATAGACATCTTCCCTTAATTCACCATTGAGAAATGCCATCTTAACATCCATTTGGTAGACGATCATATTAATATGAGTAGCATAAGCAAGGAATAGTCTAATTGCCTCCAATCGTGCAACAGGAGAAAAGGATTCTTCAAAGTCAATACCCAAAGCTTGTTTGTAACCTCTAGCAACCAAACTAGCTTTGTTCTTCAGCACTCCACCTAACTCATCGAGTTTAACCTTATATACCCATAACAATGTAAGGATTTCAACGTTGCTGGGTAAAGGAATTAATTCCCACACTTCAAGACGTTGAAATTCATTAAGTTCCTTTTGCATGGATTCAATCCAAGATGATTTAGTCATTGCTTGTTGCCAGTTTTTAGGTTCAGTGTCAGAGAGAAATGCATCAAAGTAGCAATATAATGCATGTTCTTGGAGTTGGTGGCGTGTTAAGACTGGTCGATCGATGTCACCAATAATATTGCGGATTGGGTGATCCTTTGTCCATTTAGTGTTATGATTTTCAATACTTGGTGGTCAGGAGTGAACGATTGCAGGAGCTTCCTCTGATGTAGACGCACCGTTAGGGTCTTCAGGTATTTGTGAACCAAAGAATGGAAGCTCTTGTAAGTGAGAAAATTCCAAATCGTGATCATAGGGATCCTCTTTAACATCATTAGGAACGGGTGGGGGTGATGATTCAGGTTTAGTTTGAGAATTGGTTGGGGATGGGACATCTGGTTCAATAGTAACAGTAGATGTCTCGGACTGATTTCCATTATCTTGAGCAACAACTTTGGGAAACAGAGCTACTACTGCAGGTGCTGGAGAATCATTACTAGGTGGATCAAAGAATTCATCAAACATCGGTTGAAATAACTCATCCCACTCGGACCTTGTAGGTGGTATAAATGATGGAGAAGTAGGATTGTTGGGAGTTAATCCGGAACTGATTGTACCGGTTCCTATATCATGTAATGCGGGTTCAGAGCTGTGTTGCTCAGAAGCCATCGCTGTCAGCTCATCAAAATGGGCATATAAATTTCTACTATCTTTCCAAGACGAAGGTTATAAATTCGGTAAGCTTTCTTTTCAGGCGAGTAACCAATGAAAATTCCAATATCAACCTTCGGTTGAAGTTTGCCCAAATTCTCACTATTTGTATTTGGATAACACAGTGCACCAAACACATGAAGAAATGAAATATCGGGTTTGTGTCTATGAAGTAGCTCATATGAAGTTTTACCATGATGTTTACGAATGATGGAGCGTTTTTGGGTATAACATGCGGTTGCCACTGCTTCAGCCCATCAGAATAAAGGTGTATTCACATAAATCAACATAGTTCTAGCAGCTTCCATAAGTGTACGGTTACGTCTTTCCACGACAATGTTTTGTTGTGGAGTGAAGGAAACATAAGTTTCATGTGAAATACCTACCTTTTCATAATAGTCTCGTAGAGTTTGATTAACAAACTCAGTTCCATTATCAGTGCGAATGCGACGAACAGTAGCATTAAGACGTACTTGGATCATCTATAAGAAAGTAATAATATACTGTGGTGCTTGATCCTTGGATGTTAAAATTTTTACCCATGTAAACCTTGAGAAATCATCCACAATGACGAGGATGTATTTTCTACCATTCACACTAGCCGTACACATTGGCCTGCAAAGATCCATGTGGAAAAGATACAGTGGTTCTTGGTTGGTGTCTTCCGCTTTAGGTTTGTATGATTTCTTGGTGCTTTTCCCCATACTTGTCGAACTTAAGTTTTTGAAGACCACGAACAAGTTCGTTTTTAGCCAAATGGTTAATAGCATCAAAGTTAAGATGAGATAACCGGCGATGCCACAACCATGACTTGGTCTTAGATGCTTTGGAGAGCAGGCAAACATGAGAGGCGGCCATCATGTTTTGAATAGATAGTGTATAGAGATTATCCCCTCGAGAACCCTTTAACAAATCATTTCCTGCAAGATCACGAATAAAGCAAGTATGTTGTCGAAAGGCCACTTCAAGGTTTGAATCGCAAAATTGTCCCACTGAAAATAGATTGTGACCAAGTCCCTCCACATAATAAACCCTTGAAATCGTAACATTCCCAATTTGGTATTCACCATAACGCATGATCTTCGCAATATGGTCGTTGCCGAATTTAACCGTTCCTAGAAACTTGCTGACAAAATTTTGGAGCATCGAGCGATCTCCGGTCATATGCTTTGAGCATCCAGAGTCCAAGTACCAGAGGATGATTTGGACCACCTAAAAATATCACCAGACAAGGACGATGTATCGGAATCTAGTAGTTCCTCTATGTTAGCAGGTAGAGATATAATTATCTTAGATTTGCTAACCGAAGAATTCTTAGGCTTCCAAACTTGCTTCCTAAAAGCCGGCTTAGATTCTAGCTGTCTAATTTCCTGAGGTACTTCTTCACTGGTAGGCACAATAGTGGGGGCAGACCTAGTTAAAAGGCGCTTTTTCCATTTCTTAGTGCTAGTGTTCCTATTTAAAGGACGCTGAGACCTAACTTCCGTGGATGTGATCCTAGTTAAAGGGAACTTAGTTCCATTAGCAGTAATGGTCCTACCAGTGGGTTTCCATTGCCAACCAACTTGGGTGAATTTCTTCCCTGTTGGAATCCATTCAAGGTTGTTCCTAATAGCATACATTTCATTCACGTAATCAACAAGGCATAAATCATGACGCTGAGAAAACATGCATTCATTACAATTCGAACATCGCAAATTCGAATTCACATTTTTCTTAGGCTTCTGCACAGAACCAGATCCTTTTGTCTTAGATACATTATTCTTTTTATTAGAAACTGAAATAACATTCCTAGGGTGAACTTCTACTTTCTTCATGGCAGTCCTACTAGTGGAAGGCTTGATCCTATCTTTCTTGTCTTGAGATCCTTTAGCCTTAGTAGACATAATTACTCCTGTAGAAGCCATGGGAACATTAGTGATAGATTTTGATGTAGCCTTGATGGGTGTGTTTAAAATAGGCTTAGATCCTGGATTCTTATTGAATGGAGTAATGGCAATTGTGGGGGTTTGCTGTTTCGGGGGTACAGATATCGGTTGCCCAATGTACTCTAAGTTTGCTAAACAATCCTGAACGCGATCCACATATAAGAAAAGCTCATATAGAAGATGACTTGTGGGATCTAGTTCACGCATGTCATCAACAATCTCTCTAGCAAGATCAGCGTGTTCTAAGGCATTTTTCATGTATGTGGTAAACTTAGTTGGACTATTCTTAAATTTTCCCGATATAGCACACGTGGGTTGGGTTTGGGAGCACTAGAGGTTGAGGCAGAGATTGTAGCTGAATTATCAACAACTTCTTGTCCTTTGAGTTGAAGTGTCTCCTTTAATTCAGCCAAAACCATGTTTTTGTCTATGAGTTAAATGTTTAAGTCAGATATTTCCTCGCACTTACGGTTCAATTGGTCAACGAGTGACTTTTGCTCTGCCGTATTAAAAGCGAAGCGTTCTTCTAATGAACCATAAAGATCTGAGAAACCCTGCTTTACTTTATCAAGCTCCCCTATCATAGAAGTAATTCTATCTTCTAGGGCATGATTCTTAATCTCTATAGATTCTCTCTTAAGTCTCATAATTTCTTCCTCTAAAGCCTGAACAACCTGAATCATCTTGTCACTTGTCTCAACGGATTTTTCACAATCATTTCTTTTTGAAAGAGTTTCATTTTTAGATTGATTCTCAATTTCAAGAGATATACAATGTTGTTGAAGCTCATTAAAACGTTTTGAAAGTGTGTCATAAGAATCTTGAAGCTTTAAAAATTCAGCGTTGGATTCATGACAAGAATGATTATCTACATTAATCACAGGCGAAACAATATTCACAGACATATCATGCACATCATCACATTTATTCATAGTAGTAGATGAAATCTCATGAGCATATTTAAGAGTAACAACTTGCATCACTTCGAGAGACAATATATGTTCTAAGAATCGGTCATATTCGGATAAAATCTTTTCTATTTCAATTAAATGTTGTTCATAAGCATCATCCATTTCATAGAAAACTTTTTGAACTTCACCAATTTAAAAATTTAGAATTTCCGGATAGATTATAGAGTCCATTTTTGATATGGTTCACAAACGAAACGATCTCTTTCTCAAACAACGTTTTCATGTGTTTGAAAGCCCATTCTCCAGCGGTTAGAGCCGTTGAAGTCGTACATTCTAGGATGACCTTGTCAAAACTCGGTAAGGTATCGCTCAATCTCTTCCAAGCTGAGCTTTACCGTACTTACCGGTGGAAGATTCTTAGGAATTTCCTTCGGTTCGTCCGAGTTAACGAGTGTAGGAATTATACTAAGGCATTCTCTAGTATGCATGAAAGTGGATGTTTGGGTAGTTTTCTTTTGAATATTAAATCGAGTTCTAAGATCTATCTTAGCATTTGTTACATTCATTTGAGAATAGTCATATTCAGGATATGTAGTAAGTAATTTTAACCGATTCTCTTCATATGGTGTCATGCTCTCAGAGTCATTTACAAACACAATTGGATCTAATACCAATCCTAACTTAGTTGCATCATAAAGTCGGGGGTTGTGGTGAAATGCTTGCTTTGCATACCCCGGGTTAGGTGGTAGGTCTATGAAACGCGATAGATTGAACTCTTGAAATGAAGAATGAAACAAGTGTACTAAATGCGAAGCAGAGTATAATTTTAAAAGTAAAATTTCAGTCTTTTTAACTATCTCAGACGCCTTAATTTACGTTTCAACTCTTTTAGACTCGAGTATTTCGAAATCCGTTTGTAGTTTTTGAAAATTATTAACGACTGACTCTTTTTCTTTAAGTTATTTCGAAAGGTTTGCTCTTAAACTCTCAGTTTCTAGCAGATTATCCATTTGGACTTGACTAAACCTATCAAATTCAGGATTGGTTAAGGTAGTGGACACATGAGTTAATTCCAAGGTTTTAACCTTTTCCTTATGCAAAGCAAGCTCAGCAGATAAAGTATGATTAACACTGAGGGTTTCAAGGACCGCATTATTCATTTGGCTAAGCAAAGATGCTGAGACCATAACCAAATCAGGTTGAGCAGACGAATTGGTAGTCGTAATAGCTCCCGGTTGTGGTTCACTCAAAGTCTGGGGACTTTCAATGATATTTCTATCATTGTTTTTCTACTCGATTGATTTACTAACCACCGGAAGCTGTTCCGAATACTCAGACACTTGCTCAAGTTGATAAGGTACAATACTAGTATCTGTAGCAGTATGTGGTACCTTAGAAATTGTATCAGCTTCATAAAGTAAAAGATTTGCCATGAGAGCTGCTTTGGCGGTATTGAGATCATCACAGTCAGAGGCGTATGCATCCAAATCATCACATTGATATGCGGCATTGTTTGTGATGGCTGCTGTGAGACCGTCAGTGTCCGCGACTCCCTGTTATGCGAGAAATCCCAACTCTTCTTCATCGAGCTCACGTCCTTGGGCTTGAGCATTCACCAAGTAGATCTTCTCCTGAAACCATGTGCCGTCCCTTTTCCTCTTGGGCTGCTTACACTCTCGGGCCATGTGCCCTTCCCCTTTGCAGTTGTAGCATATAATCACCTTCGTTTTGCCAGTGCTATAACCTCTTGTAGCAGCAGTGTTAGATGAACGTGCACTAACAGTAGATGAATTGGGTCTCCCCTGAAGTTGTTGCACCATGACTCTGCCTTCCTGAATTGTCGCTGGACCTCTGTAACCTCGTTTGTTCAATGTTTGAGTGAGATAAGAAGACATATGAGCAAGTATATAAGTAGGACTATCCCCTTGTCTAAACTCAGGGACAGGGATCTCATCATCACAGTAAAATGTTGGTGCTGATTGAGCTACAAGTTGATTTGATGGAGCACTAACTTGTTGTGAGTAATAGGGTTGAGGAGCCTCAAGTTGTTGATAGGTAACATCAGGGTTTGTTGGAGGTTGATAAGGTGAGTACTGGTGTGAAGCATAAGGTAACGGATGTGAATCTCCTTGTGATGTTGTTGCTGGTTGCTTGAATTGTTGGTGATAAGATGTAGGTGGTTGTGGTAAGATCGAGTACTGTGGGAAGCTTGGTGTTTGATACAATGGTTGATATGAAGATTGGTGTCCCAAAGCAAGCTGAGAGTTGTGGTATGATAGTGTAGGATGGTTTGCCATTAATGCCAATGGTTCTTGATAAGATCCCTGAGAGAGTCGTTTTTGGATCACATGCTTCTCGTGTTGTTGTAAGAAAGCATAGAGTTGATCTAAATTGGACTTGTGCAAATCGCGAATCATCTTAACATCGGTGACATATTGACTCCATTCTTGGGGTAACGTGTTCAAGAACTTTGTGTTTAGTTGAAACTGTTCAATCCTTAGATTATACACGTTCATGTCATTCATCAAAGTGGTGAAACGCCAGTAGTAATCGTGAAGAGTTTCCCCTAGAATGTATGTAAACCTATCAAACAAGTCATACAATTGACACTCTCGTTCTTGCTTAGTGAGAGAGGTCCCTTGTAACAAAACAGCTAATCGATCCCAAAGATTCTTTGCCACTGTGTGTTCACTTACCATTCTAAAGATATTGGGTGGAAGGGCTTGAAGAATTGTCTGAAAGGCCCTTTCATCTACATCGGCAATGATTTTGTTAGCATCGTTTAACTCATGATACTCCCTAGCCCTTGTCACATTGTTGACGGTAACTTCTCCCCAATCTAATGGACCTTTTTCAATTGATTGAAGCATGAGTCGACCATTGGGTTTGCCCATGATGTACGTTTTCATGCGGCCTTGGCATGCTTCAAATAAATCTTTGATGAGCAAAGGTGGGTGAGTGTCGGTACCAGGTATGATTGAGATATCGGTAAGCGAAGTCATTGTTGGCATATATGAATGTGAATTCATTTTATGTTCCCTTGAATAAAGATTATCAAAAATGATCGAACAATGAAATAAGGTTATGTGTTTTTGTGTTGTTAAATGAAAGATGTTTTTATCTTTTTGTTGTGTTTGCTTTTGAAATTTACCAAATTACCAAATTAATGCAAGATAGAAAAATCCTCTAAGTATCCAAAAACAAATTCTATCGGAATGTGCAATTTTCGGAATGTTTCTTTCCGTCGGAATACTCTTTTCTGTCGGAATGTTGCTGGTATCGGAATGTCTAGATCGGAATGTCACCCTATCTGAATATGGGATCTGTCGTAATGATTACCTGTCAGAATGTTTACCCGTCAGAATGTCTAGATCGGAATGTCACCCTATCTGAATATGGGATCTGTCGGAATGATTACATGTCGGAATGTTTAACCGTCGGAATGTCTAGATCGTAATATAGCTAAAATCAATTGGGCAGAGTAACGACTCAAATTTCCTTAAAAACCGTCAGAATCCAAGATCGCAATGCACGATCGAAATGTTACGTCGGAATAAGGTATCGAAATCCAGTGATAGCAAAGTAGAACAAAAAGGTTATTGCGATCAAAACACACTCACGTTGTACTTTCCGATGGAAAAACTTGCAAAAATTTCAGAATAATGAAAAACAAGAAATTTCTCAACTTTTGATCCAAAAGACTTGTGTTTTAGCCAAAAACCAAGATACCCAAGTTACTACGACACGATTAAAGAAGGTATACGACTTAGAAACACAAACAAACACCAAAAAAATTTGATGTTTCGGCAAAGAACAATAAAAACCTACGATATGCTTAAGAGAGCATACACAACACGAAAACCAACCTATATTTCATCCCATGCTCTTGATACCAATTGTAGAACAATGATAATCTTTATGATTCAAGAGGGTTGATGTTTTCTAGAGAGAGAAACTTAGAGAGAGAAATGAAAGAAACTATTTGTTATAAATGTGAGAAATGAAACAACCAACACCTCTTTCCATGGTGGAAAGAGGTTTATATACCCAAGTCCTTAATGGACTTGGACCTCCGGCCCATGAACATGCTCATGGGTCGGGCTATTTAATAAATATAACTTAAACACTACTACGAGCCTATAACTATTTTGTTGGAGTGACCGAGACTTTCTTTCTACGTAAAACGTATTTCCAACAGTTTTTTTTTCATAAAATCAATTTGGTTAAGTTTTTAGATAAGTGCTTATTAGTTTATTTTATAAAAAGTTGATTTTAAATATTTTTATTATTTAGTGTTTTCAAAAGTTTTTAAATTTTGCCTTATTAGCTTTTTCTTAAAATTAATTTGGTTAAAGTTTTGGTTGAGTACTTATTAGTTTTTAGCTTATTTTTAAATTTTAGCTTATTTGCATTTTTTTTATGTTATCTGGGTTTATAAACCGTAGTATCCCGGATAAGGTTTTTATTTATTTATTTCGGATAGTGTCTAATTGGTATTCCGGATAACCCAAAAATCATTTTCCCGGGTTAGAAATACCCCGTATAAGCAAAAGACAAAAATCCAGATAACAAAAGTTATATATTTCGTATATATAAAAGATAACATTTCGGATAAAAAAAATCCGGATAAGGAGATAGAAATATTCCGTATAAGATAATTATAGAAATTCCGGATAAGCCTTTAATAGTTATTCCGTATAACTAAAATTTGACATGGTTGCCTTTCTGCTTGCTTTGTTTATTTTGGCGCCAAAAATTTGCACTGTGCTTGCTAGCTTGAGCTAGCTGCCTGCTAGCTTCTTTATTTATTTATATTGTTCCGTAATTGTTTAGTTTGATCTCAAAGTTGTTCCGATTTTAATTTTGAAAGTCAGGTATTTTTAGTTGAATTTTTCGTCTAATTTTAAAATTAATATTTTTTCGTAAAGTTCAAGTTTTATCTTTTATTTGGTTCCCGCTTTAGGTTTTGCCTCGTTTAGCTTTAAAGTACCATCTTAGTTTTATTCTCTCCTTTTTCATTAAGAAAACTTTATTTTCGAGTCGATAGTTAATTTCTTCGTTTAGTTTTATTTTTATTAATTGTTTTGTTTTAATTTACGTTTTATTATTTATATTGTTTCATTATTTTTAGTTAATTGGTTTTAGCTTATTTTTATTAATATTCGCATTTACCTTTTACTTAGAAATAGATAATCAACACTTTATTTTTCAACCAAAAACGACTGAGTCACACTTTCAACCTTAATCAATTCGAATTGAATCGAGACGAACAAATTTTTATACTTGGAAAAACCCAGTTAATAAATGGTGCCGCTGCCGGCTCTTTTCGTGAAGATTAACGGTTTTTTGGGATCCGTTCACTTTTGAACGTTATTTTCTTGCCAAAAATTTTCAAAAATTCAAAAAAATAAAAAATTTCAAAAATCACAAAAACATTTGAAAAATCATAAAAAAACATTTCTTTTTTGAAAGTTTTGCACCAAAAATATTCTTCTTGCTTATCTATTGTTCTTAATGAATTCGTATGATGCTTGTGCTGCAGCATGTGGAAGACGATTATATGGTTTCGAATCATGTGAATGGTGTTATTGCGAGTAATGCGGAAAAGATCTTCCAACCGTTTCCGATTCACAATTTTCCCAATTTGGATTTTGTCCATCGTGCAATTCGACGAATTCATCTTTTTCTTCTAATCCACCTACTCCCCCCCCCCCCCCCCTTTGCATATATTTTGGAAGCGATTCTCATTGGCATGTTTCGTGTCCAATTCGATGTCCGGCTCATGGCGAGCAAGAACTGAGTTACAATTATGATCCGTATTGCAACAATTGTGGGGGCCCTCACGATACTTCTTATTTTCAGCCGATGAACTATTATGAGTCAAACCCGTTTCTTACTTCTTTTCAACCAATGATCTATGATGGACCACATCCGTGCTATAATTCCGGTTTTCATAATTTTGAGCCCCCACCATACACCTTCGATCATCAACCTTCTGTTGGAATGAGTAAAGAAGAACGAGCCATTTTTTGAATACACTTCAATACGTTCAACAAGAATTAGATAGAATACGTGAAGCAAGGGCGGAGCAACGACGACAAGAGCAAGTATCTAATCTTAGTGATTATTCTCCTCCTCTTGTCCGTCCATACTACTATTATGATGATGACGAGGATGATATCTATGATCTCAACCCATCTTCTGAGATTACTACTCCTACTCTTGATATCCCAAATGCGTCTAAGGATTGTGACTCATCGAGTGAGATTAGTGAATTTGGTCTCGACAACTTATTTGAGGAGGTTTGTGATGTCCCTACTTTTGCTGAGCTTACGGACGAGGTCGCTCGTAATGATGATGATTTTTCTCCATGCTATGAGAATTTCACCTTTGAAATTTCTCAATCTCCCCTGGGAGATGAGGGCGATGTTGATTTATTCTCTCCGACTTACGGAAGTTCACCACTAAACTTGGTCTTGTAGATGAGGTGGAAGACGTTATTCTTCACGACAAATTACTAAAAGTTCATCTTATTATTGCTAAAATTGAAGAGTAGAATCATGCTCCTATTTCCGAGTCTTTACCTCCGTCTATTACTTCAGTTGAGAATAATGATACAGCTATGGAGGAAATCAACATTCTCTCAATACCTCCGGGTATTGATGATGATGATACGGAGAGGGATATTAATTTTGATAATTTGCTCCATGAAGATATTTTCCTAATTCCCTTCCCGAGCACCTTTTATCCCAACCTTTAGAAACCATTACCGAGGATGAGTGCTTTGACCCGGGGGGTGATATTGACCATTCCATGATTCACACCTTTACGGCTTTGCCGCTCAGTGACCATCCATTGTCTTTGGGGGATGACAATGTGCTTCCTTTACCCACACCACCTCCCGTGGATCATGATCTCACATACTTTTCGTATGTTGAGAGGACTTTTCTACCTTTTAAGACTTACCCTCCCGCCTCTCCTTCATTGATGTCCTCCGGGAACGAGGACAAGTTCTTTGATCCCGGTATTACATTCGAGGCTTCCCCATGGAACATTTCATTCGGTGACGAGTCAGGATCATGACTCGGTTAACAAAAACAAGCGCTTTTTGGGAGGCAACCCGATTATCTATCCTTTTATTTCGTTTTTCTAATAAGTGTATGGGGGAGACCCTATATGTGTTTGTTGTTTTCTTTCTTCTCATGTGCAGGGATTCGAGCTTTCAAAGATCCATTCTTGATGACTTTTGACGAACCGTGATCCCGTGTTCCCGTTTTCGCGTGTAGAAATGCTAAAATGGATCCGGTGGTCTAATGTGGTGGTATATGGTGGTGGAAGCCATTGTTGGCTTAGAGAGAGAAGAGAGGTTGAAAGAGAAATGTAAAATGTATTGAACAAAAACAAAATGACAATCAACACCCCTCCTTGGAAGCTAAGGAGGGGTATATATAGTCACGCACACAACCTAAACTTTACAACGAACCTAGTCTAGTCTAAATGTGCGTGACTATGATAACTAACGGGAATTCTTAAATGTCGTCACATAAAGTGAGTTTCCAACAATCTTCCCCCATGGGACGACGTGTAGAATTCCTTACAATATTCTTCCTAACAAGTACAAAATAATTAAGAATAAGAGCTTTCTTGAAGCATCCAATGCTGATGAAGTCTTCTGAGGCCTTCGTCTTCAAAACGACTCATCTTTAAAGTAACTTGTAGAAGAAATATTGTAACGGCACGAGCTAAGTAACCCATACACTTCTGGTTAAGGAGAAGCTTCTGAATTAGCTTCCCCCTAATTCATGCCACGTAAACTTGATGTAGAAGCATTTTAAATAGCTTCCCCCTAAACCAACAATCCTCGTAAGCAACTTCAAAGCTTTCAATAAAGCTTAGAATGATTAAGCGCACAGCGGAATCTAAGTAGCAAATCCCATCATATAACATGATAATGTTGCTAAGAGGGATTGAAAGTTTGGGGCACACCAAGTAGATCAACAACTTTTCTTCTCACGCTTGAATCATTCTTCTAAATTTTTCTTCCCCCTGAGAGTTCAAGTTATGCATACTAGAAAGAATCAAGACATTTCTTCCCCCACATGGTTGAAGAAAGTAAATCAATCCCCATTATGAAGCTCAAATACTAAAGTAGACACTTTATCCCATTCATGAAGTTGACATCGTAACACCAGAGTCAATTAAGTCCTGGAAATACATATCTTCTTTCGGAGATGCACCAGAGTCAATTAAGTCCCGGGAGTGCATATAGGATAATGATGATGAATAATTGCAGCAACCAAACAATTAATCATCAAATCAGTAGTGTACCGTTTGGAGATTGATAACGACACGAGTTAAAACACTGATTTTCTCTGCGGCTATGACAAATGTCATCCCGGAATATCTTCAAATCAAAAGAAGGTATGAAGTTCATCACATGTACTCGTTGTGCGTTCAATGTGTCTTCTTCTTCCCCCTTGATGGTTTCGAAACCCGGAACCATCAATAAATTGTACGCACATGAACCTGAAATCTCGTGAGAATAATAAATAAGCTGAATTATATATTTTGTGAGAATCAGCTGTTGATCGAAAATCTCTTCTCATAAACTCTCCATGGCCACCTTTACCATACCACATGAAAGCAATTTGAAGTGACCACTGAAAGAATGAACCAGATACGTCAAACGTGAAGCTGAATAAAAATTCTTCGATCTTGTGACTTAAGCTTGCACTATTGTTGAATGAAGAACGGTGGAGAAATCTCTAAGTACTCAATGCATCACTGAAGAAGTCTATAAGCACAACACCTCTTGAAATTATCCACGTCGACTACGCGCGTGACACTGAGTACAACAATGTAACCCCTTTAAGTGATAGTTATCCGAGTCATCAACCGTCCACCCCGAACCCGGAAACCAGATAACCAAGTCTTCATTCTAGGATTAAGCACTAGCAAGTTATCTAGTAAAAGATAAAATAAATACACGCCTTCGAAAAATTCGTCTTCAACGTCACGTAATTAATACCCGATCAAACAAAATCTGTAGCCACTAAAAAATCGCCCATTTTTCTTGGTCTCGTCAAAATAAAGTTTGTCACGATGTCACGGCACGTTATTTTGTTACGTCACTTTGTCACATCACATTTGTCTTTATAATGTCCAAATATACCATAATACACAAAAAATTTTATTCAAAATGAATAATTGTGAAACAAAAAAAAATTTTTGTGTATATGCGGCCCAACTCAAATTAACCAAAGCCAATGTTTATCAAAAAACGAGTGTCCAAGGCCCAATGTTGTGTCTGTCATGGCCCAAGAAGTATAACCGATCCATCAATTTGGAGATAAAACACAGCCACATATCCCTAATCTCTCACATAGTTTATACCTAATCTATCTCACAGCATAGAATCCATCGCCCCCATCTCCTTCCTTTTCTCTCCATACACGCAGCTCACCAAAAAATGAATCCATGTCTTCCAACCTTGAACATATCGTCCATATTCTTCCCATCCCAAATCTAAAACTCAATCATTCTATCTCACTGAAGAGATGCAAATCCTCATCACCGAATATACTTAATCATCATGCTAATCAAATAAATTCAAGCTATGTTTATCAGATTCGATCAATGATGATCTAGTGATAAAACCCACCAAACTCATTGCATGCATCTATAATTAACCAAATCTCCATCTTCGAATGACGAGCAAGATCCACGAAGAAAAGATCTTAACATTAAGATCTTTATAATAAGATCACGGGTAGGTCCGGATATTTATCTTCGCGTACATTTGTTTGATGTAAATAATGAAAGAAACAAATAGATTATAACATATTTGTTAGAAATCTTGTTTCATTTCGAATATTAAATTAGGTGACCAAACAAGGATCTGTGATGCATGCTGTTTCAATTTCTTGACACGTCTTAAAAAGATGTTACCGAAACAAAATCTGAGATCTTGAAAATTTTTCATATCTGTTTTTGTTCGAGTCTAGATGGGATAGTTGTCGATGGGGATTAGGTTTAGAAATGGTGTTGATGTTGGTGATATAAGGTTGGATTTCGAGTCAACTCAGTGAGTTTAACTGAGTCAACTCGGTAATGACCGAGTTGACTTGGTTGCGATGGATATGGTTTGGTCATATCTTTGGTCCCGGGTCATGATTTAAATGAATCATGTTGGCAAGTCTTTCTATCGCAATAAGTAAACAGTCCATCGCAAAGTCAAACAGTTATTTTCCATCGTAATCTAATGAACACCATCGCAATAAAAAATCCATCGCAATGTTTGGAAAAAATGGGCAGCATGACGACATGACTTATGCCATTGCGACAGATCCGACCACCCATCGCAATGTGACTCATCGGAATGAGTCCCATCGCAATGGGTATGTCGAACCCATCGGAATGTGTCAAAAATACAACCCATCGCAATCATGCGATCGTACCATGAAGCAGAGTCCAAAAGTGGTCCTTGTTCCTGAAAATCCGGGAGTATGAATCTGAATATTTTTTCTGGGTAAATACATCTTCATCTTCAAAAAAAAATGTTACACAACCCAGAAAAAACAGTACTGATAGATGAGGACTAAAGTGATAATCCAAGATACAAAAGATGACCAAATATAGTATAAAGTGACTGATGAGACTGTGACCAGCAGACCAACAAATGAACCATCTTTTATGGATAAATTAGGACCAATAAACAAGTAGTATGACACATGATAACAAACTGTTTGGACAAAAAAATAGCATGACGTGACAAATTTTTTTTGATAAATCAGACAAAAATAAATTTAACGAGACACAAAGAAAAGATTAGACCACCAAAATCGAAAAGATAAACACGATCCTAGGATGGAACCGTGGCTCTGATGCCAAATGTAGAAATGCTAAAATGGATCCGGTGGTCTAATGTGGTGGTATATGGTGGTGGAAGCCATTGTTGGCTTAGAGAGAGAAGAGAGGTTGAAAGAGAAATGTAAAATGTATTGAACAAAAACAAAATGACAATCAACATCCCTCCTTGGAAGCTAAGGAGGGGTATATATAGTCACGCACACAACCTAAACTTTACAACGAACCTAGTCTAGTCTGAATGTGCGTGACTATGATAACTAACGGGAATTCTTAAATGTCGTCACATAAAGTGAGTTTCCAACATCGCGGTTCTATCCTAAACTCTTTTTATTCATTATTTTATCATTTATGATTGAAATAGGAATCACTTTAGTTGTCTCTTCCTTAGCAAGATTTAAGCAACGTGCACAATGTCCTAAGTGTAGGGGAGGTTACTCCCACATGCTTAAACATTGAGGAAAATGTTTATATTAAGTGCAGGGGGACTTCTATCGAAGTTAAGTGGGTTTTCCGTGTATTTGTCCTCATTTTAACCGAAAAATTGGTTTTTTGACATTTTTCAAAGTTTTTGATCTATTTTGGCCTAGTAGTTTTACCTTTGTTATAGTTATTTTCTTTCTTTGCTAGAATAAATTTTAAAAAAGTGGTTTTAATTTTTAAACGTTGTGAATCTTTTGACTCAACCCGAGTTTACTTATCTAAGTTTACTCTAGCTAGTATCCTTAACGTGTTTAAGTCAAGTTTTGCTAGTATTTTATATAGGGAACTTTAAAACGTGAAAGTCTTAACTCTTACGGGTTAAGAACAAGAACTTTTCGCAAGTTCCTATAATCGATCCTAGAAAGTCGTTTATCAAGGGAACTTTAAAATGCGAATTCTAAACTTGAAAAAGTCTAAGAATTTGCAAGATCCTATAGATGACTTGAAAACCCAAAACTTTGATTTAATAGGCTAAGCATCCACGAGTCTCATTCCTTGAGATTTTAAATTCTGGAGAACGAGAGATGATAGAGTTAATTATAAGTTTGGTATTCTTTCATGAATTTATGTGAGTTAATTATGAGCCTTTTCTCTCATAGCTTGTTAATAAATTTAGTTGCAATAAGTAAGGTTGTACGATTTGAAAAGTTACTTAGCTTCTAGCCCAAGATCGTTTAAAAGTTGCTGGGTATTAATTAGAGTTCATAGCCAAGGCATAACTTATTGAAGAGGGATGCGAAGATTGGGGAGTCCAAAAAGTCCTAATAAGACATGAGGGCTACATTTTGTTGCTAAAGATCCAAAGTGATGTGAAGAATCATTTATCAAAAATCAATATGGGATCGAGACACACAACGAAAAGTAAATACTCCCCTAAAGATCATGGAGAAGTCTATCCAAAAAGGCCCTAAAAAGGTATCAGGATAAATAGATCCAAGTCCTAAAAGGAGGCGGATCGTTGTATATCAAAATCCCAAATAAAGATTAGAGAAAAATGAAGAAGTCGTGGTCCAAGTATGAAGAATCTCTCAAAACTTCAAGTGAAGAAATTCCTATTACGAAGAGAAGTCCATTATTTCATGAATGTATCTCAAGCTTTGAAGTATGAAGTCAATGCCAAATATCGATACGAGAAAGGTCTCAAATCATGAAACAAGTTATGCCAAAATATGAACTTTATGAGGTCCCGAGAAGCAGTTTTAAAAGATTTTGTCCTTTAGCTAACTATTGATTAAATCGTTCTACTTTATTTTCAGCCTAAATAACTATCAAAATAAGTCAAACAATGCATTCTCGTGAACATTCAAGACAACAATAAAATATAAGAGATACACCTAGGAATAAGGGAGACTAAGTGAATAATTGGGCCACATGAGTTTGTGTTAGTTTGCTAACTTATAATAACAATGATATCGTTTTTAAGCTTGGTTTGAGGAACGTGAAACTTGAGGGTGATAAACATTCATGACAATCCAAAACCCAAATGTAAGTCTTTCATCTCTTAATTTGTTTTTCTTCCTTTAATTATGTCTTATGTTTAATAAAGGCCAAGGTGGGTTAATTATGATGAAAAATGTAAATCTTGCTTTATAATTAATGCATTGCATGAGGGCGCTGCAATGGTCAAGTGTAGGGGATTTGATAGGTGTGAAAACACCCACCCTTTTAACACTTAATTACAATAATAACCAAGCCAAAACGTGTATTTTAGTCAAAAATGTCCGAATTATGCGTGGTTTGTGTTTTTGTTGTGATTTAGGAGCAAAATGTGAAAAGGGAAGAAAACAAGGGCTTTCACGGGCTTTTATCGAAGAAAACAAGAAAAGACGAAGTCAAAAGATCAAGAGTGCAAAAAGAACGGAAGTCCAAGACCTATTCTGAAGATTTATCGAAGAAAAAGTCTAAAGACGGAAGTTTAATGAAGTCGAAGAACCAAGACTAATTAAAGAAGAAAATTATAAGACGAGTTCAATTTATATCGACAAACCCCGAGACGACGTCGAGAAAGACAAAGAATTTAAATCGAGTCGAGACAAGAAGAAAGAATGAAGAAAGCATCAACATTTTACTCCTCCTATAAATACCCTCCTAATGTGTCATTAGGAGGTGGTTAGTCATTTTAGGAGTAGATAGATTAGTTTTAGGAGTAGGAGTAGGTGTAATCTAAATTTCCATTCTTTTTCATTAATCTTGTAATTTGAATCTTAATCATTTTAATTTCAAGCTTTTTCAATTAATCATTCTCATTCTTCCTTTCTTGATCTTTTAATCTTGTTTAATTTTGATAATCATGTGGTTTAATTAATCATGTTCTTGTTTGATTGATGTTTTTGATTGATTGTGCTTTTGGTTTTAATGTGTTTGATTTTTATAGCTTATAGTATTTTAGTGCTTATTGTGTTAATTTTCTTATTTTTAGTTAAGTGCTTATTAGTTTATTTTATAAAAAGTTGATTTTAAATATTTTTATTATTTAGTGTTTTCAAAAGTTTTTAAATTTTGGCTTATTAGCTTTTTCTTAAAATTAATTTGGTTAAAGTTTTGGTTGAGTGCTTATTAGTTTTTAGCTTATTTTTAGATTTTAGCTTATTTGCATTTTTTTATGTTATCCGGGTTTATAAAACCCAGTATCCCGGATAAGGTTTTTTTTTATCCCGTATAGTGTCTAATTGGTATTCCGGATAACCCAAAAATCATTATCCCGGATAAGAAATATCCCGTATAAGCAAAAGACAAAATTCCGGATAACAAAATTTATATATTTCGTATATATAAAAGATAACATTCTGGATAAAAAATAATCCGGATAAGGAGACAGAAATATTCCGTATAAGAGAATTATAGAAATTCCGGATAAGCCTCTAATAGTTATTCCGTATAACTAAAATTTGACATGGTTGCCTTCCTGCTTGCTTTCTTTATTTTGGCGCCAAAAATCAGCACTGTGCTTGCTAGCTTGAGCTAGCTGCCTGCTAGCTTCTTTATTTATTTATATTGTTCCGTAAATGTTTAGTTTAATCTGAAAGTTGTTCCGATTTTAATTTTTAAAGTCACGTATTTTTCGTCTAATTTTAAAATTAATATTTTCTCGTAAAGTTCAAGTTTTATCTTTTATTTAGTACCCGCTTTAGGTTTTGCCTCGTTTAGCTTTAAAGTACCATCTTAGTTTTATTCTCTCCTTTTTCATTAAGAAAACTTTATTTTCGAGTCCGTAGTTAATTTCTTCGTTTAGTTTTATTTTTATTAATTGTTTTGTTTTAATTTACGTTTTATTATTTATATTGTTTCGTTATTTTTAGTTAATTGTTTTTAGCTTATTTTTTTTAATATTCGCATGTACCTTTTATATAGAAATAGATAATCAACACTTTATTTTTCAACAAAAAACGACTAAGTCACACTTTCAACCTTAATCAATTTGAATTGAATCGAGACGAACAAATTTTTATACTTGGAAAAATCTAGTTATTACCTAACTTCACGCTGAATGTTGTTAGTCATGGTATCATTGATGGAATTGAAGAAGACATTGTTTTCTTTATCACGTGCTTTCTTTTCGGCAATGAAATTATTATGTTGCTCTTGAAGTTTTAACACGCCGCTGTATGCATCGTCAAGTTTGGAATGCTCACGTTTTTGTGATCTGACCACTTTTGTATCAGGCTTTGTGATACATGATTTTAGATCAGCAATCTGTTTTGCATGTTCTTCTAATTGTTTTTGGAAGTGCTGAATGAGTGGATCATTGATCGTGAGAAATGGATTGGAAGTTGATGGTACTTGTTGTACTGTTGGTGGTGGAGGAGTTACCACAAGTGCTAAAGAGGTTGTGGATTGGCTGGTGGTTTGTACGAGTTGTTCGAGGATTGGTGGTGGTATAGGTTCAGTAATTGGGGCGGTAGTTGGTACAAGTTGTTTAACAGGTTCAGGTGTGGGTGCTGGTGTGATGACATTGGTGATGACCGAGGGGGTTAATGTTGGAATGGTAGTTGTTGTGATTGAAGTTATAGGAATGTCCACCATATTTTCATTTGTTGATGGATCAGTATTTGAGACTTTGACTCCTAATACTCGGCTTTTTACCCCAAGTATAAAATATTGTTGTCCCAAGTCTCTTCGAATTGACTAATGGTTAAAAGTGCGACTCAATCGTCTTTTGGTAACAAGAGAATGGTTTGGTTGATTTATCTAATTTTAAACTATTAGCAAGTAATTTAAGTGTCGTTGAGTAAAGAAGAAGCTTTGACAAAACTAATCTAAAAGTTAATTTAGGAAAATACTTAAAACTTAAAACTTTGTGAAACTTTAAAACTTAAAAACGTTCCATCGGAATAAACCAATTCATGTCGATCGAAATACACCAAAATTATAACCATCAGAATATCACTAGAATAACCCATCGGAATAATCAAAACAAAGGTCCATCGGAATGTTAAACTTACTACCCATCGGAATGTAACTACAACAAGTCTATCACAATGTTGATCGTCGGAATGTCCTCTTATCGCAATGATTCAGATCGGAATAATGTCTATCGCAATGTTGCTATCGAAAAATGGGCAGCACTTCGTCTTAACCAAGACCTTGATCCCGTCGGAATGTGCGATCGCAATGGGCGATCGCAATCCAGATCGGAATAAGGGGAAATGACAACCTGATCGCAAAGTAGAATCCTTAAGGATTATTGCGATCAAAATGATGAAACCGTCGGAATGTGCAAAAACCCCAATATTACGATGGAAGCACTCTTAATCCGAAATTCGTGGCAAGTTCAAAACTCAATAAGAAATTAAAATAAGCTATCCTACCCGATCCTAAAACAATTCAAAAAGCTTAAATTTGATAACTTTTCAAAACATAAAATCGAACACTTTATGAAGGAAATCTCATCGTAATAAAAACCTTTTAGAAATCTGAAAACCAATAAGCTAGAACTTGTAATAAGCCAATAAGCATTAAGAGCTTACAACTTATACGTGTAGGAGCTTATATAAGCACAAAGGAAATGAACCTTCTAAACATACAACCTCAAATTTAATCTCGGATCATTAAGGATTCGGATCAAAGTAAGGTTTCGGATCAAAAATTCAAATAAGCCAAGAAATGTAGAATGAGATTAAGGAGCACAAAGCTTAAACTTTTGATTAAAATGAACTCAAATACAAAGATTAATGAAAGCTTGAAAGAAAGGAAAAATGAAAAGCTTAGTGAGAGAAAGTTTAGAACTGTCTGTCTCTAAAAACTAGAAAGAGAAACTTAAAAAAATAAAACTAGCTAACCACCCTCCTAATGTGATTAGGAGGGTATTTATAGGGAAGTGGGAGGCATGTGTGGTGCTTTCTTCTTTCTTTTTCTCTCGACTCGACTTTAATCCTTTGTCATTTCTCGATGTGGTCTTGGGATTTGAACTTGTCTTTTAATTTTCTTCTTCTATTAGACTTAAGTTCTTCGACTTCGTTAAACTTCCGTCTTTAAACTTTTTCTTCGATAAATCTTCAGAATAGGTCTTGGACTTCCGTTCTTTTTGCACTCTTGATCTTTTGACTTCGTCTTTTCCCGTTTTCTTCGATAAAAGCCCGTGAAAGCCCGTGTTTTCTTCCTTTTTCATATTTTGGTCCTAAAATACAATAAAAATACAAATCACGCATAATTCTGACTTTTACGACATAAAATACACGTTTTGGTCTTGTTATTACTGGAAATAAGTGGTAAAAGGATAAGTGTTTTCACACTTATTAAATCCCCTACACTTGACCATTGCAATGCCCTCATGCAATGCATTAATTTTAAAGCACGGTTTACATTTTCCATCATAAATAACCCACCTTGGCCTTTATTAAATACTAAAATAAAAAGATAGAACAAGTAAAGAAATCAAACACTTACATTGGTTTTGGCAGCCATGAACGTTTATCATCTTCAAGTTTCACGTTCCCCATACCAAGCTTAAAAACGAGATCATTGTTATTATAAGTTAGCAAACTATCACGAACTCATGTGGGCCAATTATTCACTTAGACTCCATTATTCCTAGGTGTATCTCTTATATTTTATTTTTGTCTTGAATAATCACGAGGATGCATTGTTTGACTTATTTCGAAAGTTATTTAGGCCGAAAATAAAGTGGACGATTTAATCAATAGTTAGCTAAAGGACCAAATCTTTTAAAACTGCTTCTCGGGACCTCATAAAGTTCATATCTTGGCATAACTCGCTTCACGATTTGAGACCTTTCTCGGATCGATATTTGGCAGCCACTTCATACTTCAAATCTTTGAGAGACGTTCTTGAAATAATGGTCTTCTCTTCATAATAGGAATTTCTTCACTTGGAGTTTTGAGAGATTCTTCATATTTGGACCACGACTTCTTCATTTTTCTCCAATCTTTATTTTGGACTTTGATATACAACGATCCGCCTCCTTTTAGGACTTGGATCTATTTATCCTCATACCTTGTTAGGGTCTTTTTGGATAGACTTCCCCATGATCTTTTAGGAGTGCTTGATTTTCGTCGTGTGTCTCGATCCTTCATATTGATTTTCGATAAATGATTCTTCACATCACTTTTGGATCTTTAGCAACAAACTGTAGCCCTCATGCCTTGTTAGGGCCTTTTCGGACTCGCCAATCTTCGCATCCCGCTTCAATAAGTTATGCCTTGGTTATGAACTCTAATCCGTATCGAGCAACTTTTAAACGATCTGGGCTAGAAGCTAAGTAACCTTTTAAATCGTACAACCTTATTTATTGCAGATAATTTATTAACAAGCGAAGGGAGAATAGGCTTATAATTAACTCACATAAATTCACGAAAGAATACCGAACTTATAATTGATTCTATCATCTCTCGTTCTCCACAGTTTAAAATCTCAAGTAATGAGACTCGTGGATGCTTAGCCTATTAAATCAAAGTTTTGGGTTTTCGAGTCATTTATAGGATCTTGCAAATTCTTAGACTTTTTCAAGTTTAGAAATCGCATTTTAAAGTTCCCTTGATAAACGACTCTCTAGGATCAATTATAGGAACTTGCGAAAAGTTCTTGTTCTTAACCCGTGAGAGTTAAGACTTTCGCGTTTTATAGCTCCCTATATAAAAGCCTAGCAAAACTTGACTTAAACACGTTAAGGATACTAGCTAGAGTAAACTTAGATAAGTAAACTCGGGTTGAGTCAAAATGTTCACGACTAAGAAAAATTTAAAACCACTTTATTGAAGATTTATTCTAGCAAGGAAAGAAAATAAACATAACAAAGGAAAATACAACTATACAACTAGGCCAAAATAGATTAAAAATTTTGAAAAATGTCGAAAAACCAAATTTTCCGGTTAAAATGAGGGCAAATTCATGCAAAAGACCACTTACTTCGATAGAAGTCCCCCCTACACTTGAGATAAACATTGTCCTCAATGTTTAAGCATGTGGGAGTAAACTCCCCTACACTTAGGACATTGTGCACTTTGTTTAAATCTTGCTAAGGAAAGGACAACTATGGTGATTTCAATGTGAACATATAAAATATGAAATATTGAATCACAAGAGTTTAGGATATAACCGGGAAGATGGGAACATGGTATCACGGTTCGTCAAAAGTCATCAAGAGGTTCTTTGAAGCTTTAATCCCTGCACAGCACAAGAAACAAGACAACAAACACATACGGGGCTCCCCCTTACACTTATTATGAAAGCAGTAAAGGATAGATCACGGGTTGCCTCCCGAGAAGCGCTTGTTTTTGTTCACCGAGTCACGAGCCTGACTCGACCCAAATTTAGGTCATGGGGAACGTGGTGAGGGATGGAATAAACTCATGGGAGATGTCCTTACCAAAGTATAGCTTCAAACGCTGGCCATTCACCTTGAAATTGGGCCCATTCGGCTGAGAAAGCTCAATGGTCCCATATGGAAAGACTTTGGTGACGGTGAATGGACCAGACCAGCAGCTCTTCAACTTGCCAGAGAAGATCTTCAACCGAGAGTTACAAAGTAAGACTTGATCACCAACGTGGAACTCTCGGTTCTTGATTTTTGCGTCATGAATGATCTTGGTCTTCTCCTTGTAGATCAGCGAGTTCTCATAAGCTTCATTCCTTAGTTCATTTAGCTCGTTGAGTTGAATCTTGCGATGATCACCGGCTTTGTTGATGTCGAAGTTAGCCCACTTCAAGGCCCAATGCGCCTTATGTTCCAGCTCGATTGGAATGTGGCATGCTTTTCCGTACACAAGACGATAAGGTGTACAACCGATCGGGGTCTTTTAAGCAGTACGGAAAGCCCACAGAGCATCATCTAACTTATCGGCCCACGAGGCGCGATGCTCTCCCACAGTACGCTCCAAAATTCGCTTCAATCCACGGTTGGATATCTCGGCTTGCCCATTGGTTTGGGGATGATAGGCGGTGGAAAGACGGTGATTGACACCATACTTAGCCATGACTCTTGCAAATTGATCGTTGCAAAAATGAGTCCCGCGGTCACTGATGATAGCACGAGGAACGCCAAATCGAGCGAAAAGCTGCTTCAAAAAGTTCACAACCACCGTCGCATCGTTCGTAGGGAGAGCCTTGGCTTCAAACCATTTAGAAACATAGTCGACGGCGACGAGGATGTACTTGTTCCCTTTGGAGGATGGAAATGGCTCCATAAAGTCGATGCCCCATACATCAAAGATTTCACATTCCTGTATGAGATTTTGAGGCATCTCATCCTTATGTGTGATCTTGCCTTGGCGTTGGCAAGCATCACAATGCTTAACCATTTCGTGAGCGTCACGATAAATTGTGGGCCAATAGAATCCAGAATCAAACACTTTCTTAGCGGTGTAGTTGGGACCAAAGTGACCACCGGTGGTTCCTTTGTGGCAAGCCTGGAGAATGTCAAAAGCTGCCGGTCTGTCAACACAACGACGAATGATCAAATCAGCACATTGTTTGAATAGATAAGGGTCATTCCAAAAGTAAGTCTTAACATCATTCAAGAAATTCTTCTTTTGTTGGGATGTTAACCCTTTGATGAGAATACCACCCGCTAAGTAGTTTGCGATGTCCGCAAACCACGGGGTGTCATCAAGATTGAGATTTATAGACATTAAGGTCTCAAGGGGGAAAGAGTCATTGATCTCTTTGTTCAGATGATCCCCTTGATATGGATCCTCAAGTCGACTCAGATGATCCACGGCCAGGTTCTCAGCACCCTTCTTGTCACGAATTTCAATGTTGAATTCTTGAAGGAGTAAAACCCAGCGAAGAAGTCTTGGCTTAGAATCATGCTTTGTCATCAAGTACTTCAACGCGGAATGGTCCGTGTATACGATGGTGGGGGATAAAACAAGATAGGGGTGAAATTTCTCAAAAGTATAGACAACAGCTAAAAGCTCTTTTTCGGTGTCGTATAATGCAATTGAGCCCCCGTCATTGTTTTGCTAGCATAGTGGATTGGTTGGAAGTGTTTATTCACTCGTTGGCCCAAAACCGCACCAATAGCAAAGTCGCTAACATCACACATCAACTCAAAAGGCAGCTCCCAATTCGGGGTAACCAATACCGGTGCATTAGTTAGCTTATCTTTTAGAAGATTGAATGCTTTGATACACTCTTTAGAAAAGATAAAAGGAGTATCTTTTTCCAAGAGGTGGGTCATCGGGCGAGCGATTTTAGAGAAATCCTGAATGAATCAACGATAGAAGCCCGCATGACCCAGAAAACTTATCACACCCTTCACGGTTGAAGGTGGAGGTAATTTGGCTATGACATCTACTTTAGCAAGGTCGACTTCAAGACCGACTTTAGAGATTTTGTGTCCTAGCACAATGCCTTCTTTTACCATAAAATGGCATTTTTCCCAATTCAGAACAAGGCGAGTGTCTTCGCACCGCTTAAGCATACGTTCCAAATTGGCAAGGCAGGAAGAGAAGGAATCCCCAAAGACCGAGAAATCATCCATGAAGACTTCCATGGTTTGCTCAACCATGTCATGGAAGATAGCCAACATGCACCTTTGGAAAGTCCCGGGGGCATTGCATAAGCCAAAAGGCATTCTTTTGTAAGTAAATGTGCCATAGGGACAAGTGAATGTTGTCTTCTCTTGATCTTGGGGATCGACGGGTATTTGGAAATAACCCGAGAAACCATAAAGAAAGCAGTAATATTCATTACCCGCTAAATGTTCAAGCATTTGGTCCATAAAAGGTAGAGGGAAATGATCCTTTCTCGTGGCATCATTGAGTGTGCGGTAGTCTATACAAACTCTCCACCCATTAACGAGACGGGTAGGAATCAACTCGTTGTTTGCATTGGGCACAACGGTGATTCCGCCTTTCTTAGGCACACAATGGACTGGACTAACCCATGGTGAATCCGAAATAGGGTAAATCATACCCGCATCAAGAAGTTTGATAACCTCTTTTTTGATGACTTCATGGATTTTAGGATTCACCCTTCGTTGGCTTTAAATTGTGGGCTTAAAGTCGTCCTCCATGAGAATTTTATGTGTGCAAAAGTGAGGATCAATTCCGCGAATGTCGCAGATTTTCCAAGCGATAGCTCTTTTATGCTTCTTCAACACGGCGACAAGTCGGGCTTTTTCTTCTTCTTTCAGATCCTTCGCGATGATGACCGGTAACTTCTCGTCGTCTTCAAGGAAAACGTACTCAAGATGAGGAGGTAGGTCCTTAAGCTCAAGAGTGGGAGGATCCTCTATAGATGGTGTAACTAACGATGGATCATCATTAGTCACCTCTTTAGGAGAGGGAGGAGAAAACAGGTCTTCATTGAGAAGTCTCTCAATAGTACGAATGTCTTCATCCCAATCAGTGGAAGAATCATCATACTTAATATCGAGAGGACCCAAGCTAGCTTCGAAATCATCCAAGTCACTTTCTCCAAAAGGAGTCAATGCCGGAGCAATTTAGGCAACGGTCTCAATATTGGGTAGATAAGAGAGAGTACTTTTCCAAGCATCATGAAAATGTTCTTCACAAGCCTCATCGAGAACATCAATAGCATTAACACTCTCATATGAATAAGGTTGCTTAGAAATCTTACCCATGTTGAAGAAAATTTTATCATAACCAACTATCATGATTATTTCGCCCGCGGCTACATCAATGAGAGTGCGACCGGTCCTCAGGAATGGACGTCCAACGATTAATGGAACACGAGGATCCATCTCGTAGTCAACGACGACAAAATCCGCCGGGAAGGTGAATTTTTCAACGCCAACAAAGACATCTTCGGCTATCCCCACTGGATAAGCAACCGTACGGTTGGCTAATTCCAAAGTCATTTTTGTGGGGACTAGCTCGGGGAGAGATAATTGCTTCCAAACACTTAAAGGCATTAAGTTTATACTGGCACCTAGATCGGCTAAGGCCATGCAATTCTCTAATCCCGGGAAGTTTCAAGGAATCAAGAAGCGACCCGGATCACCAAGTTTGGTGGGCAATTTCCTTAAGAGCACTGTGGAGCAGTTCTGATTAAGTTGGGTCTGAGCAATGTCAAGAAGCTTTTCCTTATCACTTAAAAGATCTTTAAACATCTTAGCGTATTTGGGCATGTGAGCGAGAGCCTCGGCAAAGGAGATGTTAAAATTCAATTGTTTAAACATTTTGAGAAAGTTTGAAACCTGAATATCATCCTTGCTCGTTCGCTTCTCTTTCCTCAACCTTGAAGTATAAGGTATATTGGATGAAGAAGAAGGCTTTAAGGGAATAGGATCACTCACAACCACGGGTGGTGGGGAAATGGGGATAGAAGGTGAAGGAGGTGAGGAAAGTTGCTCTTGTTCCTTATTCACAATCACGGGTGGAGGTGTAGGAAGCTCGGGTTCCATATAACCTTTTCCACTACGAGTGGTGATTGCTTTCATCTCCCCTCTTGGATTCGCAACAGTATTACTCGGAAGAGTACCCGAAGAAGAGGGTTGAATACCTTGGATGAGCGAACCAATCATATCACGAATGTTAAGCGCTTGAGTGCTGAAAGAATCTCTCAGATCGGCACGGATCTCATTGCTCTGTTTTGCCATATCATTCCTTAGCTCGGCTCGAATATCGTTCCCTTGTTTCGTCATTTCGCCCTTCAAGTTGATGACTTGACTCTGAAGATTCGTCACCAGCTCCCGATTAGTCTTCATGAATGTCTCGACGTCTGGACTCACTGCCATCGTTTGATTGAGAGGTGGAGCTTAGTAAGCTTGAGAATTTCCTTGATTTGGGTATGGGTTTCTTTGGGATTGATATTGATTGTTAGCACGAGGTTGGGATTGGTTGTTTCGTTTATAGCTTTGTTGTTGGTTTTGGTTGGCAGGAGGGAAACCAGGTGGAGCAAGATAATTGTTGGAACGATAACTTAGCAAGCTACGGTCTCCTTGAGGGCGAGCTTGATAGCCTCCCGTGAGTAAGTACTGTATGCTGCGTTAACGTTTCAGAAAAATTGCCTTGGGAAGAAGGACAATCATTATAAGAATGAGGACCACCACATGTGTCACAAGAAATAGCAACGGCTTTAGCTTGTTGAAAGTGGTTTGTGGCTATGGCCATGAAATTCTTGTTCATCTCA
Source organism: Glebionis coronaria (assembly GCA_025667525.1). Classification (NCBI taxonomy): domain Eukaryota; kingdom Viridiplantae; phylum Streptophyta; class Magnoliopsida; order Asterales; family Asteraceae; genus Glebionis; species Glebionis coronaria. The sequence continues at coordinate 447,984,748 of CM046874.1, forward strand.
GCGAGTTGTCGAGAAATTTTAGACATCTCAGGATTGGAAGTAGTAGAAGAAACATTGACTCTCGATTTAGATCTTGAGGATGTGGATGAATCCCAATTCTTGTGGTGAGTAGTCATGTTTTCAATCAACTCTCGACACTCCTCCGGTCTCCTTTTCATAAAAGTACCACTGGCGGCGGCATTGATCGTGTCACAATCACGAAAAGTGAGACCATTGTAGAAGGTGTCAATGAGAGTGACAGGGAGCATATTGTGATTAGGACAACGGTCGATCAAATCATTGTATGGTTCCCAAGCATCAAAGAGCGATTCATCATTGTCTTGCATGAATCCACTGATTTGGTTACGAAGGCTTGTGACCATGGATGGGGGAAAGTAGCGCGACAAAAAGCGTTGAGTCGTGTCGTTCCACGTATGAATAGAATTCTTAGGAAGACTGTTAAACCATTTTTCGGCATGGTGAGAAAGTGAGTGGGGAAAGAGTTGAATGCGAAGGTCATCCATAGAAACACCGGGGCACTTCATTCTTTGGGTTATGGTAATGAATTTGTCGAGGTGTTTGTTGGCATCATCATCCGGAATTCCGCGGAATGGGTTAGTTTGCACTTGTTGGATCATGTGATGCTTCAACGAAAACTCCTGAGCCGTGACGTGCATTGGCGCAATCGGGCCTCTGCGTCCGTTCATGGTGGGTTGACACAATTCCTCCATTGTGCGTAAATCAGGTAGGAGGACATTGTTGTTGTTGTTGTTATTATTCAAATTGGGTTGAGGTGTTATTGTTGTTATTAACACCAGCCATATCTAAATCTTTACGAGTCTCGGGCTCAGAATAGTTCGAAGATCTAGTACGCATACACCTGCAGAAGAAAAATATACACAGAGAATATCTATATAATCTTTTTGGTGCAAAACCTTTTGGAAAAGAATTGCTTTTAATGATTTTTTAATGTTTTTGTATTTTTGAAGAGTTTTACATTTTTTATGATTTTTGAAAATTTTTAAAGCAAGGAAAATAACGTTCAAAGAACGGATCCCAAAATTCAATGCGTCTCTCACTAAAAACCTTTAATTGTAACGAAAAGAGCCGGCAGCGGCGCCATTTAATACTCGGCTTTTTACCCCAAGTATAAAATATTGTTGTCCCAAGTCTCTTCGAATTGACTAATGGTTAAAAGTGCGACTCAATCGTCTTTTGGTAACAAGAGAATGGTTTGGTTGATTTATCTAATTTTAAACTATTAGCAAGTAATTTAAGTGTCGTTTAGTAAAGTAGAAGCTTTGACAAAACTAATCTAAAAGTTAATTTAGGAAAATACTTAAAACTTAAAACTTTGTGAAACTTTAAAACATAAAAACATGTTCCATCAGAATAAAGCAATTCATGTCCATCAGAATACACCAAAATTATAACCATCGGAATATCACTAGAATAACCCATCGGAATAATCAAAACAAAGGTCCATCGGAATGTTAAACTTACTACCCATCGGAATGTAACTACAACAAGTCTATCGCAATGTTGATCGTCGGAATGTCCTCTTATCGCAATGATTCAGATCAGAATAATGTCTATCGCAATGTTGCTATCGAAAAATGGGCAGCACTTCGTCTTAACCAAGACCTTGATCTCGTCGGAATGTGCGATCGCAATGGGCGATCGCAATCCAGATCGGAATAAGGGGAAATGACAACCTGATCGCAAAGTAGAATCCTTAAGGATTATTGCGATCAAAATGATGAAACCGTCAGAATGTGCAAAAACCCCAATATTGCGATGGAAGCACTCTTAATCCGAAATTCGTGGCAAGTTCAAAACTCAATAAGCAAGTATAATAAGCTATCCTACCCGATCCTAAAACAATTCAAAAAGCTTAAATTTGATAACTTTTCAAAACATATAATCGAACACTTTATGAAGGAAATCTCATCGTAACAACAACCTTTTAGAAATCCGAAAACCAATAAGCTAGAACTTGTAATAAGCCAATAAGCATTAAGAGCTTACAACTTATACGTGTAGGAGCTTATATAAGCACAAAGGAAATGAACCTTCTAAACATACAACCTCAAATTTAATCTCGGATCATTAAGGATTCGGTTCAAAGTAAGGTTTCAGATCAAAAATTCAAATAAGCCAAGAAATGTAGAATGAGATTAAGGAGCACAAAGCTTAAACTTTTGATTAAAATGAACTCAAATACAAAGAATAATGAAAGCTTGAAAGAAAGGAAAAATGAAAATCTTAGTGAGAGAAAGTTTAGAACTTTCTCTCTCTAAAAACTAGAAAGAGAAACTTAAAAAAATAAAATTAGCTAACCACCCTCCTAATGTGATTAGGAGGGTATTTATAGGGAAGTGGGAGGCATGTGTGGTGCTTTCTTCTTTCTTTTTCTTCTCGACTCGACATTAATCCTTTGTCTTTTCTCGATGTCGTCTCGGGATTTGAACATGTCTTTTAATTTTCTTCTTCTATTAGACTTAAGTTCTTCGACTTCATTAAACTTCCGTCTTTTAACTTTTTCTTCGATAAATCTTCAGAATAGGTCTTGGACTTCCGTTCTTTTGCACTCTTGATCTTTTGACTTCGTCTTTTCCCGTTTTCTTCGATAAAAGCCCGTGAAAGCCCGTGTTTTCTTCCTTTTTCATATTTTGGTCCTAAAACACAATAAAAACACAAACCACGCATAATTCTGACTTTTACGACATAAAATACACGTTTTGGTCTTGTTATTACTGGAAATAAGTGGTAAAAGGATAAGTGTTTTCACACTTATTAACGCCCTCCCCTTAAAAATTAAGATATTTCATAACATCATCAGAACCAGAAGTAGACTTACTTTGGAGTTGAGTTCCTGGAATGAGAGTTGCATGAGCATCGTCGTTGATCACAGTGCAAGTTGGTTCCGGTAATGATGTGGTGATATTGGCAACATGGTATAGTGTTTCTATCTCTGTATTGTCACTGCCACCACTCCCCTCAGTATACTCACTGGTTTCAAAGCTGAATGATTCAACGTGTTCATCATTAGGGTCTTGGTAGGTTTCAAGGCTTGTGATTCCTTGGGTTTGTTCTTCCTCAGTTGTAGTAGTAACTGTATCAAAAAGATGGATGTCGTCATCAGGTTCACCAAATTCATCTAAGTCGTCTGCTGGTTTGGAACCAGAACCCTTGGATTTCGCGAGAGTCTCCTTTTTGCTTTTCCTAAGGATGAGTCGCAGTTGTTTGGCTTGAGAGATATTTTTTGGATTAGGTTCATTTTCATCAACAAGTGCTTCTTTACCTTTATCTTTCTTTGCCTTCTTTGCAGGTGACTGATAGGTGTGAAAACACCCATCCTTTTACCACTTATTTCTTACTAAAACAAGACCAAAACGCGTGTTTAATATCATTTGTTTGGAATTATGCGTGGTTTTTGTGTTTATTGTGTTTTCAGAGCCATCCGGATGAATATTGAACAAAACATGGGATTGCACGGGTTTTATCGAGGAAAAAGACTCAAGACGACGTCTATTGTCCAAGAGATGCAAAAGATTGGAAGTCAATGGGCCTATTTGAAGATTTATCGAAGAAAATGACCAAAGATGGAAGATTTACATATGTCGAAGAAACTCAAGTCTATTAAACGAAGAAATTAAAAGACGAGTTGAATTTAATCGTCGACAAATCCCGAATCAGAATCGAAAACGTCGACTTTTCTGAAAAGACGAGAAGACAAGAAGAAAAGGAGAAAGCCCACTCACCAACCAACCACTTAGCCTATAAAAGGAAATCACCCTCACACTTTTGGGAGGAGTTTTCTCATTTTCCAGTTTTCTTCTTTTCTTTCGTAGGAAGCCAACACCACTAAGGTGTTGGTGATTTTTCATTTTTGTTGAATCCTTCATCTTGTAAGCTTTTAATCTTTTTCCTTTGATTGTTTAAACCTTAATCATCAATATAATCTTTCCATTTCATCTTGTTCATCTTCTCTTTTTATTCAAAGTTTTAAAGTTCTTGTTTGGTTGATTTTGATCTTCTAAAGTTAATGGGTTTTGTGTTTTTATGATTGGGATTTGTTGTTTATGGCTAGTAAATGATTAGGGATTAGTTTGGTTTAAATCTTTTGGTTAGATTTGGCTTATTTTGATCAAAAATCGTCTTCCCCTGTTATTTCGATTTACTGTTCTTCATTCCCAGTTTATTCCGAATTGTTGTTTACTTTGTCCTTTATTCAGAATATTCGTTTATTCCGGATAGTCTGCTTACTTTGTCCCTTATTCGGAATATTTGTTTATTCCGGATAGAGTTCATTATTCCGAATAGGATCTTTATTCTGAGTAGCCAATTTATTCCTGATCACCTTTTTATTCCGCATAGCCCTTGTATTCCGAATAGTAAAATATTCCGAGTAAGCCTAATATTCCGAATAGCAATTTTATTCTGCATAGAGTTTTCCTATCCGGAATATCTACTATTCTGGATAGCCCAATATTGCGGGTAGCTTTGTTATTCCGAATAGCACACATATTCCGAGTAACGTTTTTATTCCGCATAGCCCTTGTATTCCGAATAGCAAGTTTATTCCGGGTAGCATTTTATTCCGCATAGCCTAGTTATTCCGAGTAGCTCATTTATTCCGCATAGAATTTCATTCCGGATGGCACCATTATTCCGAATAGAGCAAGTTTTCAGTAAGGGTTTTTTTCAGCTTTATTGTTTAATTGTTTAATTTTAATTTAAGTTTAACTTCATTAACTGTTTTTGGTTTAAATCTTTATTTACTTCATTCATTTACCTTTTTAGTAGAATAGCAAACCAAACCCACTATTTGTCACCAAGAACAAATCATTACACTTTTAGTTGTGTTCAATTCGAGAAGATTCCGAGAGACATATTCTGAACTCAATGAAAATGCTTGTATCAAATGGCGCCGCTGCCGGCTCTTCTCGTTAAGATCAACAGTTTTTTGTGAGAACTTGGATTTTGGGATCCGTTCACCGTGAACGTTTCTTTTTCATAAAAACTTTCAAAAACCCTAAAAAATATAAAATTTTCAAAAATTCAAAAAATTAAAAAACCATAAAAACCAAAAATATTTTTTGTTTGCTTTGTTAGTTCTTTTGCAGGTGCATGCGTACACGATCAACGTCTTATCAAGATCCCGAGCCTCTCGAAGACTTAGACATGGCCGGTGTACAAAACAACAACAATAACCCACCTCAAAACAATAACAACAATAACAATCCACCTCTCAACAACAATAATAACAACAACAATGAGCCTCTACTAGACAATCGCCCGATGATTGAACTTCTGCAAGCACATGTACATGGCAACAATGATCCAATTGTCATACCCGCGATTGCAGCAAACAACTTTGAGCTCAAATCCGACTTTATCCAGATGGTCTTCGCTCAACCATTCTTGGGGCGTACCGTTGATGATCCATATGACCACATCAAAAGGTTCTTGCAACAAACGAATACGGTCAAATTCAATGGTGTTCCACAAGAGGTAATCCGTTTGAAACTTTTTCCTTTCTCCCTAGAGGGACAAGCCCGGCATTGGCTTGCAAAGGAACCGCCACAAAGAATTCTTATGTGGACGGATTTGGAAACCAAATTTATCAACTACTTTTCCCACCCTCTCGTACTACCGCTTTGCGGAATGAAATTAACAATTTTGAAAAAAAGTACGATGAATCTTTTAGTGAATCTTGGGACCGTTTTAAAGACCTTTTGAGAAAATTCCCACAACATGGTTTTACCAAAGTGCACCAAATTAATACTTTTTATAATGGTTTAACCATGAATGACCAAGATTCACTAAACATTGCCTCGGGGGGGGGGGGGGGGGGGGGGGGGGTAATATTTTGGTTAAGACTTCTAATGCTGCTTGGGATATTATTGAGAATAAGTCTCGTGTGCAAACCAAGAGTGTTCGGACCAATGCCGCTAGTGCTAATACTAGTGACAACGACAAGCGACTTGACAAAATCACTACGCTTCTTGAATCGCTTTCCGCCCAAACCGCTATCAACACCAACAGCATCAACGCTAAAAACGCTCAAGTCAATGCTGTCAGCCAACCATGTGAAATATGCGGTGGTCCTCACTCTTACACAACTTGTACCACTACCCAAGACTACCCTTCTGAGAATGTGAATGCAGCATACGGTACCTATCCTCCGACCGCTTATCAAGCTCGTCCTCAAGGAGACCGCAACTTGCTTAGCTACCGCTCTACCAACTTTCTCTCACCGCCCAGTTTTCCTCCTAACAACCCAAACCAACAACAAAACCTTAACCGCCCCAACCAAAACCAACCTCGAGCACCATACCAACCACCTCTCAAACAACCATATCCACCTCAAAGAAACAACCAAGTTTACCAACAACCTGCTTATCAACCACCCGCCTACCATGCTCCTCCTCCCAACCAACCCACCGCATTGCATCAAGATGTTGAAACCTACATGAGGACCAATGATGTGATTGTGGAAAATCTCCAACGGGAAGTGCTCAACTTGAAAGCAGACATGGTGAAACAAGGGAACGATCTGAGAGCTGATATGAGAAACACTTTGGCAAGTCAAACGAATGACTTAAGGAACATGATGGCTGGATTCTTCCAAGGTAATCCATCCTCTTCTTCGGGTACTCTTCCGAGTAACACCGTTGCGAATCCAAGAGGGGAGATGAAAGCAATCACCACTCGCAGTGGCAAAGGTACCAAGGAACCCGAGCTTCCTATACCTCCACCGGTGATTGTGACTAAGGAAAACGAGTCACCTGCTCCTATTCCTCATCCTTCTACTTCCCCAATTTCTCCACCTCTTACTTCTACCCCTCCTCCACCCAAGGATGTGAGTGATCCTATTCTCCCAAAGCCTTCCACTTCTTCCGATATACCTTATCCATCAAGGTTGAGGAAAGAGAAGCTCAAAAGCAAGGATGATATTCAAGTTTCGAACTTTCTCAAAATGTTTAAACAATTGAATTTTAACATCTCCTTCGCTGAGGCTCTCGCTCACATGCCTAAATATGCGAAAATGTTCAAAGATCTTCTTAGTGACAAGGAGAAGCTTCTTGATATTGCTAACACCCAACTTAATGAGAATTGCTCTGCAGTGCTCTTAAGGAAATTGCCAACCAATCTTGGTGATCCGGGTCGTTTCTTAATCCCTTGCAACTTCCCGGGAGTAGAGAATTATATGGCCCTAGCCGATCTAGGTGCCAGTATTAATCTAATGCCTCTAAGCGTTTGGAAGCAATTATCTCTCCCCGAGCTAGTCCCCACCAAAATGACTTTGGAATTAGCTAACCGTACGGTTGCTTATCCAGTGGGGATAGAAGACGTCTTTGTAGGAGTCGACAAATTCACTTTTCCTTCCGATTTCGTTGTCGTTGACTACGACATGGACCCTCGTGTGCCATTGATCGTTGGTCGTCCATTCTTGAGGACCGGTCGCACTCTCATCGATGTTGAAGCCGGTGAGCTTATCATGAGAGTGGGTGACGATAAAATCGTTTTCAACATGGGAAAGCTTTCTAAACATCCTTATTCATACGAGAGTGTTAATTGTATTGACGTTCTTGATGAGGCTTGTGAAGAACACTTCAAAGATGCTTGTAAAAGTATTCCTACCTCTCTTCCCAATGTTGAGACCGTTTCCTCTATTGATTCATCACTATATCTATTTGGAGAAAGTGATTTCCTTTGGAAATATTTGGAAGCCACTAATAACTAGATTTTTACTCGTTGAAAGTTCGTTCTCGGTATCTCTTCGAATTGATTTCCGGTTAATTGTGTGTGATCAGTTGTTCTTGGTGAAACAAATAGTTTTGGTATTGGTACAATAAATGAGCAAGACTGAATAATAAATGACGAGAAACTAATACTAAAACAAGTTGAGATGAAAATGGTGCGAAATTTAAAACTTTAAAAAATAAAAGGGAAGAAATGAAAGGACGTAAAATTAAAACTTAACAAAAAGTAAATTGTGAAAATCAAAATTTTAAATATTAAATAACACGAAATTAAACTTGAATAAAAGGAAAGCAAATAAAAGTGCACATAAATAAAAAGACGGGAAAAATAATCTTAAAAATAAAAGACAAGAACTTAAAAGGAAAAAACAAACAAAAACAAACTTGACAAAAACCTTAATTCGGATGTTTTAAACTTCCGAATGAAGAGCCCTTGATCCGGAACTCTCAGAGTTCCGAATGAAGCACCTTTGATCCGGAAGTTTTTAGACTTCCGAATGAGCATCCCTTGATCCGGAACTTCTTAAACTTCCGAATGAAGCCCTTTACCCGGAACTTCTTAAACTTCCGAATGAGCATCCCTTGATCCGGAACTTTCAAAGTTCCGGATGAAGCACTTGATCCGGAAGTTTTTAAACTTCCGAATGAAGGAATGTTGACACAGAACTTCAATGTTCCAAATGAAGGATCATTGATCCGGAACTTCTGGGAATGATAAAATACAGAAACTACCAAGCGAAGAACAGAGATGTACAGTAAACACGATCCAATCCACAAATCAACCAAAATCAAACGAACGATTAAACCAAAACAACCAATAAGCATCAACTAACAATAAACAATCAAAACAAATCATCAAAACTAACAAACATAACCAAATTAATCAAAACCCACTTGATGAAAATCATAAAAACTCAAGAACAGGAACAATGATGAATAAGAACAAATCAAACTAGAAAGGAAGAAGATGATGAATTAAAAGCTTAATTAAAAAGTAAGGATCCAATAACAAAAGCTTAAACACAAATTAATCTTGAGAGAGAAAGCATAAGTTTAGAGAGAGAAACTACCTACTCCTAATCTAATCCTAAAACTAACCAACCCTCTCACATGTTGTGAGGGTCGTATTTATAGGAGAGAGGAGTGGTTGGTGGCTCCCTCTTTCTTTCATTATTTCTTGGTCCTCAGTCTTCCAGTCTTTCAGTCTTTTTAAATTCTTTGACTTTTCAGACTTCGTCTCGGGATTTCTTTGAACTCGTCTTGTAATTTCTTCATAATTTAGACTTGAGTTCTTCGGCTTTTAGTAAACTTCCGTCTTTTGACTTTTTCTTCGATAAATCTTCAGAATTGGTCTTGGACTTCCGTTCTTTTTCCACTTTTGATCTTTCGACTTCGTCTTTTGTCTTTTCCTTCAATAAAAGCCCATGAAAGCCGTGTTTTCTCCACTTTTCACCTTCTCGACCCTGAAACACAATAAAAACACAAACCACGCATAATTCCGCCATTTACGACATAAAATATACGTTTAGGTCCCGTTTTAATGTAATTAAGTGGTAGAAAAGATGGGTGTTTTCACACCTATCAAATCTCCTACACTTAACCATTGCAATGCCCTCATGCAATGCTTAGCAATAAAGCAAGGTTTACACTTTCCATCATAATCAACCTACCTTGGCCTTTATTAAACAACTAAGGAAAATCAAAAAGATAGAAAATGACAAGATGCAATCAAGGAAGAAACATGTAAAGAAATCTAAGACTTACATTAGGGCTTGTGTGTCATGAATGTTTATCACCCTCAAGTTTCGCGTTCCCCATGCCAAGCTTAAAAACAAGATCATTATTAGTACAAGTTAGCATAACAAACATTTACTCATGCGGTTCAATTAATCACTTAAACTCCCTTATTCCTATGGGTATCTCTTAGGTTTTATTGATGTCTTGAATGATCACGAGGGTGCATTGTTGACTTATTTCGATAATTTATTAAGGCTGAAAGCAAAGTAGGACGATTTGATCAATAGTTAGCTAAAGGACAAAATCTCTTAAAACTGCTTCTCGGGATATCAAAAAGTTCATATCTTGGCATAACTTGGTTCACGATTTGAGACCTTTCTCGGGCCGATATTTGACATGTACTTCATACTTCATATCTTGAGAGACGTGCTTGAGATAATGGTCTTCTCATCGTTCAAAGAGTTTCTTCACTTGGAGACTTTTGAGAGGTACTCCAACTTTGTTGACCACGACTTCATGATTATTTCTTCAATCTCTAATTGGGATTTTGAGATACAACGATCCGCCTCCTTTTCGGACTTGGATCTATTTATCCTCATACCTTGTTAGGGTCTTTTCGGATAGACTTCTCCATCATCTTTATGGGAGTTGATTGCTTTTCGTCGTGAGTCTTGATCCTTCATATCGATTTTAAGAATAATGCTTTTCACATCACCTTGGATCTTCAGCAATAAAATTGAATCCTCATGCCTTGTTAGGGCCTTTTCGGACTCGCCAATCTTCGCGCCCCGCTTCATAAGTTATGCCTTGGCTATGAACTCTTATCATTACCGAGCAACTTTTAAAAGATCTTGGGCTAGAAGCTAAGTAACTTTTCAAATCGTACGACCTTACTTATTGCAGATAATTTATTAGCAAGTGATGGGAGAAAAAGATCATAATTAACTCACATAAGTTAATGAGAGAATACCAAACTTGTAACCAACTCTATCATTTCTCGTTCTTCACAATTTAAAATCTCAAGGAATGAGATTCGTGGATGCTTAGCCTAATAAACCAATTAAGGTCTACATGGTTAAGGATACTAGCTAGAGTGAACTTGGATAAGTAAACTCGGGTTGAGTCAAAATATTCACAACGGGCCTAATATATCTAAGATATCTAAACTTGCTAAAACCATTTTATTAAAATACTAGAAAGTAACAAAAATAATGTCGAAAAATTGATTTTCCGGTTAAAATGAGGACAAATACAAGGAAACGGCCACTTAACTTCGATAGAAGTCCCCCTACACTTAATATAAACATTGTCCTCAATGTTTAAGCATGTGGGAGTAAACTCCCCTACACATAGGACATTGTGCACGTTGTTTAAATATCGCTAAGGAAGAGACAACTAAAGAGATTCCTATTTTAATATTGAGAAATATAAAATAGTGAATCGAAAAGAGTTTAGGATAGAACCGGGAAGAAGGGAACACGGAATCACGGTTCGTCAAAAGTCATCAAGAGTGTGTCTTTGAAGCTCTAATCCCTGCATATGATAAGAAAGAGAACAAGAAACACCAACGGGGCTCCCCCCTACACTTATGGTGAAATAAGATAGATAATTGGGTTGCCTCCCAAAAAGCGCTTGTTTTTGTTGACCGAGTCACGAGCCTGACTCGTCCCCGAAATAAATGGTCCATGGGGAAGCCTCGAATGTGATACCGAGATCAAAGACCTTGTCCTCGTTCCCGGTTGACAGCAACAAAGGAGAGGCGGGGGGATAAGTCTTGAATGGGAGAAAAACCCTTTCGACATACGAGAAATATGTGAATTCAAGATCCACGGGAGGTGGGGTGGGTAAAGTAAGCACATTGTCATCCCCCAAAGACAATGGATGTTGAGCACTCGGCAAAGCCGTGAGGGTATCAATTATAGAATTGTCATTGTCACCTCCCGGGTCAAAGCACTCATCCTCATTTCCCTGTATGAAACGAGGAGAGTAAAAGTGATACATCACCCGCTTGGGTGTGCACGTGGTAGGATGAGGTGGCAATGTAATATGAGAAGTATGAGAACAATTACCTTCCACCTGCGTATCTTTTTCAGTAGATTCACGTCTTTCCACCTCTAGGATAGAAGGATGTGTGGCTAACAAAGTATGCTCATTAATAGCAAGAGAAGCAGCGCTATCAATGTCCTCAATCCCTTCGTCAAAGAGCGGATTCACCTCACTAGATATGTCGGCGTCATCAAAATCAAATAAAGGGTTCGAATAAATCTTGAAAGTTTCATACAGAACGTCTTCATCGGATAGTGACTCGTCATCACTAGAAGTAAAATCATCATCTTGATCGAAAAGAGGATTAGAGAAAGCCAAAGAATCATTTCCCAAAGTGTTGGTGGAAGGAACATCATCATTAAGAGCGACCTCATCCGTAAGTTCCTCAAAAGTTAGCACATCACAAACCTCATGAAAGAAATTATCAAGACCGAAATCACTAATCTCACTCGAAGTATCACAATCCTTAGAGGCGTTGGGGAAATTGAGAGGATGGATGACAATAGCACTAGGACATTGAGCAGTAAGATCATTCCAAGAAATAGTAGGCTCATCGTCATCATCATCGTAATAGTATTGATGCACAAGAGGAGGGGTATAATCACTAAGATTAGATACTTGCTCTTGTTGCAGTCGCTTTTCCTCGTCCCTAAGTTCTTTAAGCAACACAACGGCTTCTTGAAGTTGCAAAACAATGGAATGTGTTTCTTCATTCAAGGTAGTGAGTTGTGGGTCAAGATGAATTTGCTGAGAGGATTGATGATTGAGGGTGTGATGTGGGGACTCATAGTGTTGAAAACCTGAATTATAGCAAGGTTGTGGCTAATAACAATTCATTGGTTGACAATAATAGGTATCGTGAGGACCCCCACAGTTGTTGCAAACCGGGTATGGAGAAAAATCAAGTGCGTCTTGTGGATAGCTATTATCATTGTCATAATTGTACTCCGGTTCTTGCCCGTGACCATACGGGTATTGAACCGGGCACGAAACATGCCAATGAGAATTGCTTCCACAATAGATGCACGGGGGAACAGGAGGTGGGTTCAAAAAGAGTGAATTAGTCGAGTTGCACAAGGGACAAAATCCGAATTGTGTGTAGTCGATATCATTTCCGCACCGCTCACATGTACACCATTGACAAGAGTTGTTCCCAGATAAATGTTTCCCACACCGGACGCAATGGACATAAAAATCCATAAAGAAAGATAGATAAGCAAGAAGAATATTTTTGGTGCAAAACTTAGAAAAAGAAATGCTTTTTATGATTTTTCAAATGTTTTTGGATTTTTTGAAAATTTTTGGACACGAAAAATAACGTTCACAAGTGAACGGATCCCAAAAGCCAACGCTTCTCTCACAAAAAACCTTCGATCTTCACGAAAAGAGCCGGCAGCGGCGCCATTTTAATAACTAGATTTTTACTCGTTGAAAGTTCGTTCTCGGTATCTCTTCGAATTGATTTCCGGTTAATTGTGTGAGATCAGTTGTTCTTGGTGAAACAAATAGTTTTGGTATTGGTACAATAAATGAGCAAGACTGAATAATAAATGACGAGAAACTAATACTAAAACAAGTTGAAATGAAAACGGTGCGAAATTTAAAACTTTAAAAAATAAAAGGGAAGAAATGAAAGGACGTAAAATTAAAACTTAACAAAAAGTAAATTGTGAAAATCAAAATTTTAAATAATAAATAACACGAAATTAAACTTGAATAAAAGGAAAGCAAATAAAAGTGCACATAAATAAAAAGACGGGAAAAATAATCTTAAAAATAAAAGACAAGAACTTAAAAGGAAAAAACAAACAAAAACAAACTTGACAAAAACCTTCATTCGGAAGTTTTAAACTTCCGAATGAAGAGCCCTTGATCCGGAACTCTCAGAGTTCCGAATGAAGCACCTTTGATCCGGAAGTTTTTAGACTTCCGAATGAGCATCCCTTGATCCGGAACTTCTTAAACTTCCGAATGAAGCCCTTTACCCGGAACTTCTTAAACTTCCGAATGAGCATCCCTTGATCCGGAACTTTCAAAGTTCTGGATGAAGCACTTGATCCGGAAGTTTTTAAACTTTCGAATGAAGGAATGTTGACACAGAACTTCAATGTTCCGAATGAAGGATCATTGATCCGGAACTTCTGGGAATGATAAAATACAGAAACTACCAAGCGAAGAACAGAGATGTACAGTAAACACGATCCAATCCACAAATCAACCAAAATCAAACGAACGATTAAACCAAAACAACCAATAAGCATCAACTAACAATAATCAATCAAAACAAATCATCAAAACTAACAAACATAACCAAATTAATCAAAACCCACTTGATCAAAATCATAAAAACTCAAGAACATGAGCAATGATGAATAAGAACAAATCAAACTAGAAAGGAAGAAGATGATGAATTAAAAACTTAATTAAAAAGTAAGGATCCAATAACAAAAGCTTAAACACAAATTAATCTAGAGAGAGAAAGCATAAGTTTAGAGAGAGAAACTACCTACTCCTAATCTAATCCTAAAACTAACCAACCCTCTCACATGTTGTGAGGGTCGTATTTATAGGAGAGAGGAGTGGTTGGTGGCTCCCTCTTTCTTTCATTCTTTCTTGGTCCTCAGTCTTCCAGTCTTTCAGTCTTTTTAAATTCTTCGACTTTTCAGACTTCGTCTCGAGATTTCTTTGAACTCGTCTTGTAATTTCTTCATAATTTAGACTTGAGTTCTTCGGCTTTTAGTAAACTTCCGTCTTTTGACTTTTTCTTTGATAAATCTTCAGAATTGGTCTTGGACTTCCGTTCTTTTTCCACTTTTGATCTTTCGACTTCGTCTTTTGTCTTTTCCTTCAATAAAAGCCCGTGAAAGCCGTGTTTTCTCCACTTTTCACCTTCTCGACCCTGAAACACAATAAAAACACAAAACACGCATAATTCGGCCATTTATGACATAAAATATACGTTTAGGTCCCGTTTTAATGTAATTAAGTGGTAGAAAAGATGGGTGTTTTCACACCTATCAGCCACCATGGGAGATGTGGACTTAGAACATGACGATTCTCCCACCGCTTGGGATGAAGATCTTCGCCTCATTGAAAACCTTCTCAAAGAAGACAATATTTCTCCACCATCTCCCAAGGCTATTGCTATCGATGCGCCGACTATGAATACGCCTCCCATCAAAAATCCTCCGGATTTAGAACTTAAGGAGTTGCCGCCCCATCTCGAGTATGTGTTCCTTGAAGATAAAAAGAAGTCACCCGTCATCATTGCTAAGGACTTGAAAGAAGAAGAGAAATCTCGCCTCATCGCCGTGCTTAAAGCTCATAAGAAGGCAATTGCTTGGAAAATTTCCGATATCCGCATAATTGATCCGAACTTTTGTACTCACAAGATTCTCATGGAAGATGACTTTAAACCCGCAATCTAGAGCCAAAGAAGGGTTAATCCTCGCATTCATGACGTCATCAAACAAGAGGTTATCAAACTTCTAGATGCCGGCTTGATTTACCCTATGTCGGATTCGCCATGGGTAAGTCCCGTCCATTGTGTGCCCAAGAAGGGCGGAATAACCGTTGTTTCTAATGAACACAACGAGTTGATTCCCACTCGTCTCATTACTGGGTGGAGAGTTTGTATTGACTATCGCAAGCTCAATGATGCCACGAGAAAATATCACTTTCCTCTTCCTTTCATGGATCAAATGCTCGAGCGTCCTGCGGGTAATGACTATTACTGCTTCTTAGACGGTTTCTCCGGGTATTTTCAAATTCCCATCGATCCCAAAGACCAACAGAAGACCACATTCACTTGTCCCTACCGAACATTTGCTTACAAACATATGCCTTTTGGTTTATGCAATGCTCCCGGAACATTCCAAAGGTATATGATGGCTATTTTCCATGACATGGTTGAAGAAACTATGGAAGTATTCATGGATGATTTCTCGGTTTATGGCGATTCATTCTCTGCTTGCCTTGCCAATTTAGAACGTATGCTTCAGCGGTGTGAAGACACTCGCCTTGTTCTTAATTGGGAAAAATGCCATTTCATGGTAAAGGAGGGCATCGTGCTAGGACACAAAATCTCCAAAGCCGGTCTTGAAGTGGACCGTGCTAAAGTCGATGTTATTTGTAAGTTGCCTCCACCTTCAACCGTGAAGGGTGTGAGAAGTTTCCTCGGCCATGCGGGCTTTTACCGTCGTTTCATCAAAGATTTTTCTAAAATCGCTCGCCCGATGACCCACCTCTTGGAATAAGATACTCCTTTTATCTTTTCCACAGAGTGTCTTGAAGCCTTCAACTTGCTTAAGAATAAGCTAACTAAGGTACCCGTCTTGGTTACCCCTAATTGGGAGCTACCCTTTGAGTTGATGTGCGATGCTAGCGACTTTGCTATTGGAGCGGTTTTGGGCCAAAGAGTGAATAAACACTTCCAACCAATCTATTACGCTAGCAAGACAATGACTGGGGCTCAATTGCATTACACGACAACCGAAAAAGAGCTTTTAGCTGTTGTCTATGCCTTTGAAAAATTTCGCCCCTATCTTGTCCTTTCCACCACAATCGTTTACACCGATCATTCCGCATTGAAGTACTTGTTAACCAAACAAGATTCCAAACCAAGACTTCTTCGCTGGGTTTTGCTACTTCAAGAATTTAAAATCGAAATTCGTGATAAGAAGGGAGCTAAAAACTTAGCCTCGGATCATCTTAGTAGACTTGAGGATCCTTATCAAGGGGATCATCCGAACAAAGAAATCAATGACTCTTTTCCCTTGGAGACCTTAATGTCTATCAACTCGAATCCTGATGAAACCCCGTGGTTTGCGGACATTGCAAACTACTTGGCGGGTGGAATTCTCGTTGACGTGTTAACATCCCAGCAAAAGAAGAAGTTCTTCAAAGACATTAAGACTTACTTTTGGGATGACCCGTATCTATTCAAACAATGTGCTGATTTGATTATTCGTCGATGTGTTGATGGACCGGCAGCTTTAGAAATCCTTGACACTTGCCACAAAGGACCCACCGGTTGTCACTTTGGTCCCAACTACACCGCCAAAAAAGTGTTTGACTCGGGATTTTATTGGCCCACCATCTATCGTGACGCTCACGAGATGGTTAAACGTTGTGATGCTTGCCAAAAACAAGGAAATATCACACATAAAGACGAGATGCCTCAGAATTTCATTCAAGAGTGTGAAATCTTTGATGTTTGGGGTATCGACTTTATGGGGCCGTTCCCTTCCTCTAAAGGAAACAAATACATCCTTGTAGCCGTTGACTACGTCTCCAAATGGGTTGAAGCCAAAGCTTTACCTACTAATGACGCAAGGGTGGTTTGTAACTTTTTGAAATCGCTATTCGCTAGATTCGGTGTGCCTCGTGCCATTATTAGTGATCGCGGGACTCATTTTTGCAATGATCAATTTGCTAGAGTCATGGCTAAGTATGGTGTAAATCATAGTCTTTCCACCGCCTACCACTCACAAACTAATGGCCAGGCTGAAATCTCTAACCGAGGATTAAAGCGAATTCTTGAAAGAACCGTGGGAGAGCATCGTGCCTCATGGGCTGATAAACTTGATGATGCTTTGTGGGCTTTTCGTACCACATACAAGACTCCGATTGGTTGTACACCATATCGTCTCGTGTAAGGGAAAGCGTGCCACCTCCCCATTGAGTTAGAGCACAAGGCTTACTGGGCATTGAAGTGGGCTAATTTTGATATCAACAAAGCCGGTGACCTACGCAAGATCCAACTCAATGAGCTAAATGAACTCCGGAATGAGGCTTATGAAAATTCTTTGATCTATAAGGAAAAGACTAAGCTCATTCACGACTCCAAGATTAAAAACCGAGAGTTCCAAGTCGGAGACAAAGTTTTACTCTTTAACTCTCGGTTGAAAATCTTTTCGGGCGAGCTGAAATCTCGTTGGTCCGGCCCATTCACTATTGCCCAAATTTTTCCATTTGGTACTCTCGAGCTCGCTCAACCTAATGGACCTAATTTTCAGGTGAATGGCCAACGAGTGAAGTTGTACTTTGGTGAGGACATCTCTCATGAGATGATTCCATCCCTCACCACGTTTCGCATGAACTAATTTTGGGTCGAGTCAGGCTCGTGACTCGGTTATAAAAAACAAGCGCTCCTCGGGAGGCAACCCGAGTATCTATCCTTTTCCGTCTTAACCTCCTAAGTGTAGGGGGGCTTCTATAGGTTGCTTGTTTGTGTGGTGATGTGATTGCAGGGATGAATGCACTTTTGGAACCTTTGAAGAACCGTGCTCCCGTGTTATCCGAAATCCGGTTCTATCTCTCAACTATCGTGATTCAATTTTCTTCATACTCACATTTGAAATTGATCACGTTAGTCGTCTCTTCCTTAACTTGATTTAACCAACGTGCACAATGTCATAAGTGTAGGGGAGACTTTTCCCACATGCTTAAACATTGAGGACAATGTTTATCTTAAGTGTAGGGGGACTTCTATCGAAGTTTTAAGTGGACTTTTCCATGAAAATGCCTTCATTTAACCGGAAAATCATCTTTTTCAGCATTTTTCAAAGTTTTAATTAACTTTGGCCATTTAGTCGTAATTTTTAAATTTTTATCGTTGCTTTCATATGTATATATTCCACAATAAAGTCAAAAATATTAATAAAGTGGTGTAGCTAGTTTTGAAATCTTGGACATATTAGGTGATAGGTGTGTAAACACCCATTTTTTTCTACCACTTAATTACAATAATAACCGGACCAAAACGTGTATTTTATGTCTTTTATGTCGGAATTATGCGTGGTTTGTGTTTTTGTTGTGATTTAGGATGAAAAGGTGAAAAGTGGAGAAAACAAGGACATTCACGGGCATTTACTGACTTTTATTGAAGAAAAGGATGAAAGACGGAGTCGAGAAGTCAAGAGTGGAAAAAGAACGGAAGTCCAAGACCAATTCTGAAGATTTATCGAAGAAAAAGTCAAAAGACGGAAGTTTATCAAAAGCCGAGAAACTCAAGTCTATTTTATTGAAGAAATTAAAAACGATTTCAAAAGATATCCCGAGCCACAAGTCCTTAAAGTCCAAATTTAAAAGAAAGATTAGAAGAAAAGGAATAATGACGCAATTAATGAAGATTAAATGAAGGAGGGACTTAATCCCGCAATTAACAAGAAATGAAGGAGGGGAGGAAGCTTCCTTAATCCTCCCCTATAAATAGTTTAGATTGTTAAGCATTTGTTTTTGTTGGCTAATCGTGACAATTAGTCCTTCCACCTTTAATTACCTTGTCAATTTAAATACTTGTCCATTTAATTACCTTGTCTTGCACCTTAATTACCATTTAATTCAAGTAAGTTTTTCTTTTTAATTCTTGTCAAGCTTTATCTTTATCTTGTTAATTTCATTCTTCCTTTCTTAATCTTTGTGTTGATTTGTTTATGTTTATGTTCTTGATTTGTGTTGATTTATTTAAGTGGGATTTGATTGTCTTGTTAGTTTTATTGTTTTAGATTGATTGTTTATGATTATTAGTTGTTTATTTGCTTGTTTGATTTAATCTTGTGTTTGATTTAGCTTAGTTTTTGTTAGATCCGAGCTATTTTTACTTTCCTTGTTCTTCGGCCTTTGGTTACTGATCTTGCCCAGATTCGTGCCCAGCCAATATTCCGAATAGGGAATTGCCAGTTTGTGGTCTATTCGGAACATTAAACATTCCGAGTAAGGGTTTGGCAGATAGGCTTATGCGGAATATTCTATATTCCGAGTAAGTGTGACTTTCCGAATAGGCCTAACTTTCCGAATAGCAAGCTTTTCCGAATAGGGTCTTGATTCCGAACAGGGACTTTTATTCCGAATAGGAATAGTATTCCGAATAGACTGGGTTTTCCGAATAGGCCAAATATTCCGAGTAGAACTTTATTCCGAATAGGGACAGATATTCCGAGTAAGGCATTATTCCGAATAGGAGGTGATATTCCGAATAGGGGCTAGATTCCGCATAGAGGTAACTTTTCCGAATAAGCACCTTTTTCCGCATAGTGACAGTATTCCGAATAGGGTTTATTCTGAATAGGGACTTATCATTTTCAGTTTCTGTGATTTTAGTTTTTAATTTCAAGCTTTATTTTTCCCGCCTTTTTCCTTAATCGCACTTTAAGTTTATTTGCCTTAGTTTAAGATTTAGTTTAGTTGCATTTTTAAGTTTGCCTTAGTTAGATTTAAGTTTGCGTTATTTACTTTTAGTGCCCTTTAATTCTCGTCCTGCTTTTGATTTCTTGCACCCTTTACTTTTAATTAGAGTTAGATTTACCTTTATTGCACTTTTACTTTAATTGTTCTGCACCTTTAATTTTCAAAACTACAACGACACATCTTTGTTTCCACCAAAGAACAACTGAGTCACACATTAAACAACAAGTTTTTCAATTCGAAGAGACATACTTAAACGAACTGAATCTTTTTAATTAGGCAAAAGCATAGTTATTAAATGGCGCCGCTGCCGGCTCTTTTCGTAAAGATCAACAGTTTTCTGTGAGAGACACGTTGCTTTTTGGGATCCGTTCACTTGTGAACGTTATTTTTCTTGCATAAAAAATTCAAAAAAAAAATCATAAAAATTAAAAAAAATTCATAAAACACCATAAAAAGTAAAAATTTCAAAAATTCAAAAAGATTTTATCTTTGTTGTGTATATATATTGTTTTTGTGTTTGGCTTTGTTTTCTTTTGAATTTTCAGGTGTATGTGTACTAGATCTTCTAATTATCAAGAGCCCGAGCCTCAAGAAGTTTTAGATATGGCAGGTTTTAACAACAACAACATGCCACCGCACCTCAATAATAATAATAATAACAACAATGCTCTTCCACAGCCCGATCTTCGGACCATGGAGGAACTTTGTCAACCAACAATGTTTGGACGAGGAGGACCGATTGCGCCGATGCAAATCAACGCTCCTGAGTTTTCGTTGAAGCACCACATGATTCAACAAGTACAAACAAACCCATTTAGAGGATTGCCTGATGATGATGCCAACAAACACCTCGACAAGTTCATTACAATCACCCAAAGCATGAAGTTGGCCGGTGCCATAATGGATGAACTTCGCTTACAACTCTTTCCACACACTTTATTACACCATGCCGAGAAATGGTTTGATCGTCTCCCGAAGAATTCTATTCACACTTGGGATGATATGACTCAACGATTTCTTTCGCGCTACTTTCCACCATCCATGGTCACGAGCCTTCGCAATCAGATCAGCGGTTTCATGCAAGATCCCGATGAATCTCTTTTTGACGCTTGGGAGAGATATAATGTCTTGATCGACCGTTGTCCAAACCACAACATGCTTCCGGTCACCTTGATCGATACTTTCTACAACGGATTGACTTTTCGAGATCGTGATACGATCAATGCAGCCGCCGGTGGCACATTCATGAAAAGGAGACCCGAGGAGTGTAGAGAGTTAACTGAAAACATGACTACTCATCATAAGAACTGGGATTCCTCTGCTTCTTCTAGAAACAACACGAGAGTCAATGTTTCTTCTACCTCAGCAAACCCTGAGATGACCGAACTCACCCGCATGATGGCCGAAATGAGCAAAAGTATTACGCTTCTCGCTTCAAACCAACAACAACAACAAGTTAAAGCGGTTGCTAATCCTTGTGAAACATGTGGCGGTCCTCACTCATACACCGATTGTCCTTCGACACAAGGAAATCCGGAAAATGTGTATGCAGCTTACGGTAATTATTCACCGGAAAATTACCAAGCTAGACAACAAGGGGATAGAAATCTGCTGAGTTACCCTTCTAACAACTACCTTTCACCCGGTTTTTCTCCTCAAAACCAAAATCCCGCCAACAACTACAATAGAAGCAACCAAATCCCACCTCGTGCTTCTAACCCTTATCAACCACCCACCCAACAACACCCACCCATTAATCCCGATGTTGACACCATTATGAGAACTCAAGGTGAGCAAATCAAGAATCTACAGAGCCAAATGATCAATTTGAAAGGTGATATTATGAAGCAAGGTAATGACATCAGAACCGAGGTTCGTGATAATCTTCAATCCTCCTTCATCACTCAAACAACTGAATTAAAGAATCTGTTGGCTAGTTTCTTGCCCGAAGCTCAACCTTCTTCTTCTTCGGGTTCTCTACCTTCAAACACCGTCACTAATCCGCAAGCTAATGTGAGTGCTATAACTACGCGTAGTGGAATTACCATTGTCAATCCACCTACCCCACCACCATCATCTACACCTCCTCCACCACCATGTATCCCTACTCCTCCTACACCTAGTAGTAGTGCACCATTACCATCTTCGACTCGTCATGACGATGTATCTCGGAAGGACCCTTCAACATCACAACCTTCACCACCTACACCTTCACCTAACCCTTATCAACCTAGAATCCCATACCCTTCTCGCATAGGCAAGACCAATGATCTAACCAAGAATGACTGCCAAGTATCGAAATATGTGGATATGCTATCTAAAATGACCATCAACATTAGCCTTGTTGAAGCACTTTGCCACATGCCGAAATTTGTCAAAGCATTCAAGGAATTGCTTAGCAAGAAGGAGAAGCTGATTGAACTCGCCAACACACGCTTAAATGAAAACTGCTCTGCAGTTATTCTTAGAGAACTTCCGGAAAAGCTTGGAGATCCCGGTCGTTTTGTGTTTCCGTGCGTGTTCAACAAAACTGAAGAATTTACTGCCCTTGCTGATCTCGGGGCTAGTATTAATTTGATGCCACTGAGTGTTTAGAAAACACTATCATTGCCCGACCTCATTCCAACAAAGACGACTCTCGAACTTATAAACCGCACTCTCGCTTACCCCGTTGGTATAGTCGAAGACGTGTTTATCAAAGTTGGCACATTTACTTTCCCGGTCGATTTTGTTGTAGTTGATTATGAAATGGACCCTCGTATTCCTTTAATACTTGGTCGGCCATTCTTGAGAACCGGACATGCTTTAATAGATGTGGCCGAAGGTGAGTTAATCCTACGAGTCGGGGATGATTCTAAAGTTTTTAAAATGGGGAAGCTTACAGGCAAATCCTTTGGAGGCCGAGAATCAGTGAATATGATAAATATGCTCGATGACTTTACCGTCTATGACAATCCTCTATTCGAGTCTTCCACTGATAATCCACTTTTTGAAGATAATGTGAATGATTCTCACTCTACTTTGGACGCTTCTCCCATTTATGATTCACCACCGGTCTTCGATGCTTATGATGATGATGATTCTAGCTCGGATTTGGATGATTTTGTTTGTGCTTCTGAGTATCCCGAGCTGCCCACTTTCGATGATTTTGATGAGGCCGATACTCTCTCGAGCGATTCTTCACATGCTGAAAATCCTCCGCCATCACTCGATCCTACTTTGGACGATTACTCATTCGAGGAAGACTTCTCTATGTTTCTCAATACATACTTCCCTCATGAGAGTGATGCCCCTCCTTTGGACTTTGAAGATTATCGTCTTGATCCTACTTTGGATTTGAAGAGCATTCTGTCAAAGGAGAAGAAACCGATAGACACCAAAATCCGTTGCACGTATGATTTGACACCTCTTTGTCCCACTTCTGAGGACGAGGTTGTGCTTCTTTGCGGATCTTCTTCACACTCGGCTGAGCCGGAGTGCTATTTTCCCCTGAAGGAAAAGGTGTTCGATCCCGGTATTGAAGTCTTTAAGCCATCTCAGTATCCACCTGATGAAATAAAAGGAAAAATATTTGGAACCATTGAAGACATGCTTGCACCACTTCATCCTTGCTTCTAATGTGCTCCATCACTGCTTAAGGGAACCTTGCCTACTCTTCTTTGGCTTGCCTTGTTCTCCTTAAGCTTGTGCTATTTGATGGATGAAAACTATGTCTTTGATCCGGGTGGATATGTTTCATGCTTCTTCTATTGATGATCAAGGTCGAGTCAGGCTAACGACTCGGTAAACAAAAACCAAGCGCTTCTTGGGAGGCAACCCATGCATCTATCTTTTTGCTTTCTTTACTATAAGTGTAGGGGGGACCCTTTGGTTTGTTTTCCTCTCCTCACTTCTTAATCAGGGATTCGAGCTTCAATGATCCACTCTTGATGATTCTTGACGACCCGTGATTCCATGTTCTACTTCTTCCCGGTTCTATCCTAAACTCTTTTCGATTCACTATTTTCTATTTTCTTAATATTAAAATAGGAATCTCTTTAGTTGTCTTTTCCTTAGCAAGATTTAAACAACGTGCACAATGTCCTAAGTGTAGGGGAATTTACTCCCACATGCTTAAACATTGAGGACAATGTTTATCTTAAGTGTAGGGGGGACTTCTATCGAAGTTAAGTGGTCTTTTCCTTGTATTTGTCCTCATTTTAACCGGAAAATCAATTTTTCGACATTTTTCAAATCTTTTGATCTATTTTGGCCTATTAGTTTTTTCCCTTTGTATAGTTATTTTCTTTCTTTGCTAGAATAAATGTTTAATAAGTGGTTTTAAATTTCAAACGTTGTGAATCTTTTGACTCAATCCGAGTTTACTCTAGCTAGTATCCTTAACGTGTTTAGGTCAAGTTTTGCTAGGCTTTTATTTAGGGAGCTATAAAACGAGAAAGTCTTAACTCTCACGGGTTAAGAACAAGAACTTTTCGCAAGTTCCTATAATTGATCCTAGAGAGTCGTTTATCAAGGGAACTTTAAGATGCGATTTCTAAACTTGTAAGATTCTAAGAATTTGCAAGATCCTATAGGCGACTCGAAAACCCAAAACTTTGATTTAATAGGCTATGTTTCCACGAGTCTCATTACTTAAGATTTTAAACTGTGGAGAACGAGAGATGATAGAGCCAATTATAAGTCGGTATTCTTTCGTGAATTTATGTGAGTTAATTATGAGCCTATTCTCCCATCGCTTGCTAATAAATTTATCTGCTAATAAATAAGGTTGTACGATTTGAAAAGTTACTTAGCTTCTAGCCCCAGATCGTTTAAAAGTTGCTCGGTAATGACGAGAGTTCATAGCCAAGGCATAACTTATGAAGCGGGGCGCGAAGATTGGCGAGTCCGAAAAGGCCCTAACAAGGCATGAGGGCTATGTTTTGTTGCTAAAGATCCAAAAGTGATGTGAAGAATCATTTATCGAAAATCAATATGAAGGATCGAGACACACGACAAAAAGCAAAAACTCCCAAAAAGTCATGGAGAAGTGCATTCGAAAAGACCCTAACAAGGTATAAGGATAAATAGATCCAAGTCAATAAAGGAGGCGGATCGTTGTATATCAAAATCCAAAATTAAGATTGGAGAAAAATGAAGAAGTCGTGGTCCATATATGAAGAATCTCTCAATAATTCCAAATGAAGAAATTCCAATTATGAAGAGAAGACCATTATTTCATGAACGTCTCTCAAGATTTGAAGTATGAAGTCGCTGCCAAATATCGGCCCGAGAAAGGTCTCAAATCGCGAACCAAGTTATGCCAAGATTTGAACTTTTTGATATCCCGAGAAGCAGTTTTAAAAGATTTGGTCCTTTAGCTAACTATTGATTAAATCGTGCACTTTATTTTCAGACTAAATAATTATCGAAATAAGTCAAACAATGCATCTTCGTGATCATTCAAGACAAATAATAAAATATAAGAGATACCCATAGGAATAAGGGAGTCTAAGTGAATAATTGGCCCACATGAGTTCGTGTTAGTTTACTAACTTATAATAACAATGATCTCGTTTTTAAGCTTGGTTTGGAGAAAGTGAAAAGTTGAGGATGATGATTATTCATGACATTTTCAAAACCCAAGGTATGCTTTTAATTTCTTTGCTTTGCATTTTTATAATTTTCTATCTCTTTAATAAAGGCCAACGTAGATTGATTATGATGAAAAGTGTAAACATGCTTTGTAACTAATGCATTGCATGAGGACATTGCAATGGTCAAGTGTAGGGGATTTTATAGGTGTGTAAACACCCATTTTTTTCTACCACTTAATTACAATAATAACCGGACCAAAACGTGTATTTTATGTCTTTTATGTCGGAATTATGCGTGGTTTGTGTTTTTGTTGTGATTTAGGATGAAAAGGTGAAAAGTGGAGAAAACACGGACATTCACGGGCATTTACTGACTTTTATTGAAGAAAAGGATGAAAGACGGAGTCGAGAAGTCAAGAGTGGAAAAAGAACGGAAGTCCAAGACCAATTCTGAAGATTTATCGAAGAAAAAGTCAAAAGACGGAAGTTTATCAAAAGCCGAGAAACTCAAGTCTATTTTATTGAAGAAATTAAAGACGAGTTCAAAAGATATCCCGAGCCACAAGTCCTTAAAGTCCAAATTTAAAAGAAAGATTAGAAGAAAAGGACTAATGACGCAATTAATGAAGATTAAATGAAGGAGGGACTTAATCCCGCAATTAACAAGAAATGAAGGAGGGGAGGAAGCTTCCTTAATCCTCCCCTATAAATAGTTTAGATTGTTAAGCATTTGTTTTTGTTGGCTAATCGTGACAATTAGTCCTTCCACCTTTAATTACCTTGTCAATTTAAATACTTGTCCATTTAATTAACTTGTCTTGCACCTTAATTACCATTTAATTCAAGTAAATTTTTCTTTTTAATTCGTGTCAAGCTTTATCTTTATCTTGTTAATTTCATTCTTCCTTTCTTAATCTTTGTGTTGATTTGTTTATGTTTATGTTCTTGATTTGTGTTGATTTATTTAAGTGGGATTTGATTATCTTGTTAGTTTTATTGTTTTGGATTGATTGTTTATGATTATTAGTTGTTTATTTGCTTGTTTGATTTAATCTTGTGTTTGATTTAGCTTAGTTTTTGTTAGATCCGAGCTGTTTTTACTTTCCTTGTTCTTCGGCCTTTGGTTACTGATCTTGCCCAGATTCGTGCCCAGCCAATATTCCGAATAGGGAATTGCCAGTTTGTGGTCTATTCGGAACATTAAATATTCCGAGTAAGGGTTTGGCAGATAGGCTTATGCGAAATATTCTATATTCCGAGTAAGTGTGACTTTCTGAATAGGCCTAACTTTCCGAATAGCAAGCTTTTCCGAATAGGGTCTTGATTCCGAACAGGGACTTTTATTCCGAATAGGAATAGTATTCCGAATAGACTGGGTTTTCCGAATAGGCCAAATATTCCGAGTAGAACTTTATTCCGAATAGGGACAGATATTCCGAGTAAGGCATTATTCCGAATAGGAGGTGATATTCCGAATAGGGGCTAGATTCCGCATAGAGGTAACTTTTCCGAATAAGCACCTTTTTCCGCATAGTGACAGTATTCCGAATAGGATTTATTCCGAATAGGGACTTATCATTTTCAGTTTCTGTGATTTTAGTTTTTAATTTCAAGCTTTATTTTTCCCGCCTTTTTCCTTAATCGCACTTTAAGTTTATTTGCCTTAGTTTAAGATTTAGTTTAGTTGCGTTTTTAAGTTTGCCTTAGTTAGATTTAAGTTTGCGTTATTTACTTTTAGTGCCCTTTAATTCTCGTCCTGCTTTTGATTTCTTGCACCCTTTACTTTTAATTAGAGTTAGATTTAGCTTTATTGCACTTTTACTTTAATTGTTCTGCACCTTTAATTTTCAAAACTACAACGACACATCTTTGTTTCCACCAAAGAACAACTGAGTCACACATTAAACAACAAGTTTTTCAATTCGAAGAGACATACTTAAACGAACTGAATCTTTTTAATTAGGCAAAAGCATAGTTATTAAATGGCGCCGCTGCCGGCTCTTTTCGTAAAGATCAACAGTTTTCTGTGAGAGACACGTTGCTTTTTGGGATCCGTTCACTTGTGAACGTTATTTTTCTTGCATAAAAAATTCAAAAAAAATCATAAAAATTAAAAAAAAATTCATAAAACACCATAAAAAGTAAAAATTTCAAAAATCCAAAAAGATTTTATCTTTATTGTGTATATATATTGTTTTTGTGTTTGGCTTTGTTTTCTTTTGCATTTTCAGGTGTATGCGTACTAGATCTTCTAATTATCAAGAGCCCGAGCCTCAAGAAGATTTAGATATAGCAGGTGTTAACAACAACAACATGCCACCGCACCTCAATAATAATAATAATAACAACAATGCTCTTCCACAACCCGATCTTCGGACCATGGAGGAACTTTGTCAACCAACAATGTTTGGACGAGGAGGACCGATTGCGCCGATGCAAATCAACGCTCCTGAGTTTTCGTTGAAGCACCACATGATTCAGCAAGTACAAACAAACCCATTTAGAGGATTCCCTGATGATGATGCCAACAAACACCTCGACAAGTTCATTACAATCACCCAAAGCATGAAGTTGGCCGGTGCCACAATGGATGAACTTCGCCTACAACTCTTTCCACACACTTTATTACATCATGCCGAGAAATGGTTTGATCGTCTCCTGAAGAATTCTATTCACACTTGGGATGATATGACTCAACGCTTTCTTTCGCGCTACTTTCCACCATCCATGGTCACGAGCCTTCGCAATCAGATCAGCGGTTTCATGCAAGATCCCGATGAATCTCTTTTTTACGCTTGGGAGAGATATAATGTCTTGATCGACCGTTGTCCAAACCACAACATGCTTCCGGTCACCTTGATCGATACTTTCTACAACGGATTGACTTTTCGAGATCGTGATACGATCAATGCAGCCGCCGATGGCACATTCATGAAAAGGAGACCCGAGGAGTGTAGAGAGTTAATTGAAAACATGACTACTCATCATAAGAACTGGGATTCCTCTGCTTCTTCTAGAAACAACACGAGAGTCAATGTTTCTTCTACCTCAGCAAACCCTGAGATGACCGAACTCACCCGCATGATGGCCGAAATGAGCAAAAGTATTACGCTTCTCGCTTCAAACCAACAACAACAACAAGTTAAAGCGGTTGCTAATCCTTGTGAAACATGTGGCGGTCCTCACTCATACACAGATTGTCCTTCGACACAAGGAAATCCGGAAAATGTGTATGCAGCTTACGGTAATTATTCACCGGAAAATTACCAAGCTAGACAACAAGGGGATAGAAATCTGCTGAGTTACCGTTCCAACAACTATCTTTCACCCGGTTTTTCTCCTCAAAACCAAAATCCCGCCAACAACTACAATAGAAGCAACCAAATCCCACCTCGTGCTTCTAACCCTTATCAACCACCCACCCAACAACACCCACCCATTAATCCCGATGTTGACACCATTATGAGAACTCAAGGTGAGCAAATCAAGAATCTACAGAGCCAAATAATCAATTTGAAAGGAGATATTTTAAAGCAAGGTAATGACATCAGAACCGAGGTTCGTGATAATCTTCAATCCTCCTTCATCACTCAAACAACTGAATTAAAGAATCTGTTGGCTAGTTTCTTGCCCGAAGCTCAGCCTTCTTCTTCTTCGGGTTCTCTACCTTCAAACACCGTCACTAATCCGCGAGCTAATGTGAGTGCTATAACTACGCGTAGTGGAATTACCATTGTCAATCCACCTACCCCACCACCAACATCTACACCTCCTCCACCACCATGTATCCCTACTCCTCATACACCTAGTAGTAGTGCACCATTACCGTCTCCGCCTCGTCATGACGATGTATCTCGGAAGGACCCTTCAACATCACAACCTTCACCACCTACACCTTCACCTAACCCTTATCAACCTAGAATCCCATACCCTTCTCGCATAGGCAAGACCAATGATCTAACCAAGAATGACTGCCAAGTATCGAAATATGTGGATATGCTATCTAAAATGACCATCAACATTAGCCTTGTTGAAGCACTTTGCCACATGCCGAAATTTGTCAAAGCATTCAAGGAATTGCTTAGCAAGAAGGAGAAGCTGATTGAACTCGCCAACACACGCTTAAATGAAAAATGCTCTGTAGTTCTTATTAGAGAACTTCCGGAAAAGCTTGGAGATCCCGGTCGTTTTGTGTTGTCGTGCGTGTTCAACAAAACTGAAGAATTTACTGCCCTTGCTGATCTCGGGGCTAGTATTAATTTGATGCCACTGAGTGTTTGGAAAACACTATCATTGCCCGACCTCATTCTAACAAAGATGACTCTCGAACTTGCAAACCACACTCTCGCTTACCCCGTTGGTATAGCCGAAGACGTGTTTATCAAAGTTGGCACATTTACTTTCCCGGTCGATTTTGTTGTAGTTGATTATGAAATGGACCCTCGTATTCCTTTAATACTTGGTCGGCCATTCTTGAGAACCAGACGTGCTTTAATAGATGTGGCCGAAGGTGAGTTAATCCTACGAGTCGGGGATGATTCTAAAGTTTTTAAAATGGGGAAGCTTACAGGCAAATCCTTTGGAGGCCGAGAATCAGTGAATATGATAAATATGCTCGATGACTTTACCGTCTATGACAATCCTCTATTCGAGTCTTCCACTGATAATCCACTTTTTGAAGATAATGTGAATGATTCTCACTCTACTTTGGACGCTTCTCCCATTTATGATTCACCACCGGTCTTCGATGCTTATGATGATGATGATTCTAGCACAGATTCGGATGATTTTGATTGTACTTCTGAGTATCCCGAGCTGCCCACTTTCGATGATTTTGATGAGGCCGATACTCTCTCGAGCGATTCTTCACATGCTGAAAATCCTCCGCCATCACTCGATCCTACTTTGGACGATTACTCATTCGAGGAAGTCTTCTCTATGTTTCTCAATACATACTTCCCTCATGAGAGTGATGCCCCTCCTTTGGACTTTGAAGATTATCATCTTGATCCTACTTTGGATTTGAAGAGCATTTTGTCAAAGGAGAAGAAACTGGTCGACACCGAAATCCGTTGCACGTATGATTTGACACCTCTTTGTCCCACTTCTGAGGACGAGGTTGTGCTTCTTTGCGGATCTTCTTCACACTCGGCTGAGCCGGAGTGCTATTTTCCCCTGAAGGAAAAGGTGTTCGATCCCGGTATTGAAGTCTTTAAGCCATCTCAGTATCCACCTGATGAAATAAAAGGAAAAATCTTTGGAACCATTGAAGACATGCTTGTACCACTTCATCCTTGCTTCTACTGTGCTCCATCACTGCTTAAGGGAACCTTGCCTACTCTTCTTTGGCTTGCCTTGTTCTCCTTAAGCTTGTGCTATTTGATGGATGAAAACTATGTCTTTGATCCGGGTGGATATGTTTCATGCTTCTTCTGTTGATGATCAAGGTCGAGTCAGGCTAACGACTCGGTAAACAAAAACCAAGCGCTTCTTGGGAGGCAACCCATGCATCTATCTTTTTGCTTTCTTTACCATAAGTGTAGGGGGGACCCTTTGGTTTGTTTTCCTCTCCTCACTTCTTAATCAGGGATTCGAGCTTCAATGATCCACTCTTGATGATTCTTGACGACCCGTGATTCCATGTTCTACTTCTTCCCGGTTCTATCCTAAACTCTTTTCGATTCACTATTTTCTATTTTCTCAATATTAAAATAGGAATCTCTTTAGTTGTCTTTTCCTTAGCAAGATTTAAACAACGTGCACAATGTCCTAAGTGTAGGGGAATTTACTCCCACATGCTTAAACATTGAGGACAATGTTTATCTTAAGTGTAGGGGGGACTTCTATCGAAGTTAAGTGGTCTTTTCCTTGTATTTGTCCTCATTTTAACCGGAAAATCAATTTTTCGACATTTTTCAAAATTTTTGATCTATTTTGGCCTATTAGTTTTTTCCCCTTGTATAGTTATTTTCTTTCTTTGCTAGAATAAATGTTTAATAAGTGGTTTTAAATTTCAAACATTGTGAATCTTTTGACTCAATCCGAGTTTACTCTAGGTAGTATCCTTAACGTGTTTAAGTCAAGTTTTGCTAGGCTTTTATATAGGGAGCTATAAAACGCGAAAGTCTTAACTCTCACGGGTTAAGAACAAGAACTTTTCGCAAGTTCCTATAATTGATCCTAGAGAGTCGTTTATCAAGGGAACTTTAAGATGCGATTTCTAAACTTGAAAGAGTCTAAGAATTTGCAAGATCCTATAGGCGACTCGAAAACCCAAAACTTTGATTTAATAGGCTAAGTTTCCACGAGTCTCATTACTTGAGATTTTAAACTGTGGAGAACGAGAGATGATAGAGCCAATTATAAGTCGGTATTCTTTCGTGAATTTATGTGAGTTAATTATGAGCCTATTCTCCCATCGCTTGCTAATAAATTTATCTGCTAATAAATAAGGTTGTACGATTTGAAAAGTTACTTAGCTTCTAGCCCCAGATCGTTTAAAAGTTGCTCGGTAATGACGAGAGTTCATAGCCAAGGCATAACTTATGAAGCGGGGCGCGAAGATTGGCGAGTCCGAAAAGGCCCTAACAAGGCATGAGGGCTATGTTTTGTTGCTAAAGATCCAAAAGTGATGTGAAGAATCATTTATCGAAAATCAATATGAAGGATCGAGACACACGACGAAAAGCAAAAACTCCCAAAAAGTCATGGAGAAGTGCATCCGAAAAGACCCTAACAAGGTATAAGGATAAATAGATCCAAGTCAATAAAGGAGGCGGATCGTTGTATATCAAAATCCAAAATTAAGATTGGAGAAAAATGAAGAAGTCGTGGTCCATATATGAAGAATCTCTCAATAATTCCAAATGAAGAAATTCCAATTATGAATAGAAAACCATTATTTCATGAACGTCTCTCAAGATTTGAAGTATGAAGTCGCTGCCAAATATCGGCCCGAGAAAGGTCTCAAATCGCGAACCAAGTTATGCCAAGATATGAACTTTTTTATATCCCGAGAAGCAGTTTTAAAAGATTTGGTCCTTTAGCTAACTATTGATTAAGTCGTGCACTTTATTTTCAGACTAAATAATTATCTAAATAAGTCAAACAATGCATCTTCGTGATCATTCAAGACAAATAATAAAATATAAGAGATACCCATGGGAATAAGGGAGTCTAAGTGAATAATTGGCCCACATGAGTTCGTGTTAGTTTACTAACTTATAATAACAATGATCTCGTTTTTAAGCTTGGTTT
Source organism: Glebionis coronaria (assembly GCA_025667525.1). Lineage (NCBI taxonomy): Eukaryota > Viridiplantae > Streptophyta > Magnoliopsida > Asterales > Asteraceae > Glebionis > Glebionis coronaria. The sequence goes on from CM046874.1 coordinate 448,017,305, forward strand.
GGAGAAAGTGAAAAGTTGAGGATGATGATTATTCATGACATTTTCAAAACCCAAGGTATGCTTTTAATTTCTTTGCTTTGCATTTTTATAATTTTCTATCTCTTTAATAAAGGCCAACGTGGATTGATTATGATGAAAAGTGTAAACATGCTTTGTAACTAATGCATTGCATGAGGACATTGCAATGGTCAAGTGTAGGGGATTTGATAGGTGTGTAAACACCCATTTTTTTCTACCACTTAATTACAATAATAACCGGACCAAAACGTGTATTTTATGTCTTTTATGTCGGAATTATGCGTGGTTTGTGTTTTTGTTGTGATTTAGGATGAAAAGGTGAAAAGTGGAGAAAACACGGACATTCACGGGCATTTACTGACTTTTATTGAAGAAAAGGATGAAAGACAGAGTCGAGAAGTCAAGAGTGGAAAAAGAACGGAAGTCCAAGACCAATTCTGAAGATTTATCGAAGAAAAAGTCAAAAGACGGAAGTTTATCAAAAGCCGAGAAACTCAAGTCTATTTTATTGAAGAAATTAAAGACGAGTTCAAAAGATATCCCGAGCCACAAGTCCTTAAAGTCCAAATTTAAAAGAAAGATTAGAAGAAAAGGACTAATGACGCAATTAATGAAGATTAAATGAAGGAGGGACTTAATCCCGCAATTAACAAGAAATGAAGGAGGGGAGGAAGCTTCCTTAATCCTCCCCTATAAATAGTTTAGATTGTTAAGCATTTGTTTTTGTTGGCTAATCGTGACAATTAGTCCTTCCACCTTTAATTACCTTGTCAATTTAAATACTTGTCCATTTAATTACCTTGTCTTGCACCTTAATTACCATTTAATTCAAGTAAGTTTTTCTTTTTAATTCTTGTCAAGCTTTATCTTTATCTTGTTAATTTCATTCTTCCTTTCCTAATCTTTGTGTTGATTTGTTTATGTTTATGTTCTTGATTTGTGTTGATTTATTTAAGTGGGATTTGATTATCTTGTTAGTTTTATTGTTTTGGATTGATTGTTTATGATTATTAGTTGTTTATTTGCTTGTTTGATTTAATCTTGTGTTTGATTTAGCTTAGTTTTTATTAGATCCGAGCTATTTTTACTTTCCTTGTTCTTCGGCCTTTGGTTACTGATCTTGCCCAGATTCGTGCCCAGCCAATATTCCGAATAGGGAATTGCCAGTTTGTGGTCTATTCGGAACATTAAACATTCCGAGTAAGGGTTTGGCAGATAGGCTTATGCGGAATATTCTATATTCCGAGTAAGTGTGACTTTCCGAATAGGCCTAACTTTCCGAATAGCAAGCTTTTCCGAATAGGGTCTTGATTCCGAACAGGGACTTTTATTCCGAATAGGAATAGTATTCCGAATAGACTGGGTTTTCCGAATAGGCCAAATATTCCGAGTAGAACTTTATTCCGAATAGGGACAGATATTCCGAGTAAGGCATTATTCCGAATAGGAGGTGATATTCCGAATAGGGGCTAGATTCCGCATAGAGGTAACTTTTCCGAATAAGCACCTTTTTCCGCATAGTGACAGTATTCCGAATAGGGACTTATCATTTTCAGTTTCTGTGATTTTAGTTTTTAATTTCAAGCTTTATTTTTCCCGCCTTTTTCCTTAATCGCACTTTAAGTTTATTTGCCTTAGTTTAAGATTTAGTTTAGTTGCGTTTTTAAGTTTGCCTTAGTTAGATTTAAGTTTGCGTTATTTACTTTTAGTGCCCTTTAATTCTCATCCTGCTTTTGATTTCTTGCACCCTTTACTTTTAATTAGAGTTAGATTTACCTTTATTGCACTTTTACTTTAATTGTTCTGCACCTTTAATTTTCAAAACTACAACGACACATCTTTGTTTCCACCAAAGAACAACTGAGTCACACATTAAACAACAAGTTTTTCAATTCGAAGAGACATACTTAAACGAACTGAATCTTTTTAATTAGGCAAAAGCATAGTTATTATTAGGCCCGTTGCGATTATTTTGACTCAACCCGAATAGACTTATCCAAGTTTATTCTAGCTAGTATCCTTAACCATATAGACCTTAATTGGTTTATTAGGCTAAGTATCCAGGAGTCTCATTACTTGAGATTTTAAATTGTGGAGAACGAGAAATGATAGAGTCAATTATAAGTCGGTATTCTTGCGCAAGCTCACTTGGTGTAATTATCTGCCTATTCTCCCATCACTTGATAATAATTTATCTGCAATATGTAAGGTCGTACGATTTGAAAAGTTACTTGGCTTCTAGCCCAAGATCGTTTAAAAGTTGCTCGGTAATGATAAGAATTCATAGCCAAGGCATAACTTATGAAGCGGGGCGCGAAGATTGGCGAGTCCGAAAAGGCCCTAACAAGGCATGAGGATTCAATCTTATTGCTAAAGATCCAAGGTGATGTGAAAAGCATTATTCCCAAAATCAATATGAAGGATCAAGACTCACGACGAAAAGCAATCAACTCCCATAAAGATCATGGAGAAGTCTATCCGAAAAGACCCTAACAAGGTATGAGGATAAATAGATCCAAGTCCAAAAAGGAGGCGGATCGTTGTATCTCAAAATCCCAATTAGAGATTGAAGAATAATCATGAAGTCGTGGTCAACAAAGTTGGAGTACCCCTCAAAAGTCTCCAAGTGAAGAAACTCTATTAACGATGAGAAGACCATTATCTCAAGAACGTCTCTCAAGATATGAAGTATGAAGTACATGCCAAATATCGCCCCGAGAAAGGTCTCAAATCGTGAACCGAGTTATGCCAAGATATGAACTTTTTAATATCCCGAGAAGGAGTTTTAAGAGAATTTGTCCTTTAGCTAACTATTGATCAAATCGTCCTACTTTGCTTTCAGCCTTAATAAACTATCGAAATAAGTCCAAAAATGCATCTTCATGATCATTCTAAGAGAAAAATAAAATATAAGAGATACACCTAGGAATAAGGGAGTTTAAGCATATAACTAAGCCATGTGTGTAAGTGTTTGATTTGCTAACTTATAATAACAATGATATCGTTTTTAACCTTAGTTTAGGGAACGTGAAACTTGAGGGTGATAAATCTTCGCAGCAGCAAAGCCCTGATGTAAGTCCTTGATCTCTTTGCAAGTTATTTCCATGTAGCTATTTTCAAGTGAAAATGGTTTTCTATCCTTTTGTTTCCTCTAAAGTTTTAATTTCTCTTAGTACTTTAGTTTTTGTTTAGTAGTATGTTAATAAGGCCAAGGTTGATTGATTATGAGAAAAATATAAATTTGCTTTATCACTAAGCATTCCATGAGGGCATGGCAATGGTTAAGTGTAGGGGATTTGATAGGTGTGAAAACACCCATACTTTTACCACTTATTTCTTACTAAAACAAGACCAAAACGCGTGTTTAATATCATTTGTATGGAGTTATGCGTGGTTTTTGTGTTTATTGTGTTTTCAGAGCCATCCGGATGAATATTGAAGAAAACATAGGATTGCACGGGTTTTATCGAGGAAAAAGACTCAAGACGAAGTCTATTGTCCAAGAGATGAAAAAGATTGGAAGTCAATGGGCCTATTTGAAGATTTATCGAAGAAAAGGACCAAAGATGGAAGATTTACATATGTCGAAGAAACTCAAGTCTATTAAACGAAGAAATTAAAAGACGAGTTGAATTTAATCGTCGACAAATCCTGAATCAGAATCGAAAACATCGACTTTTCTGAAAAGAAGAGAAGACAAGAAGAAAGGGAGAAAGCCGACTCACCAACCAACCACTTAGCATATAAATGGAAATCACCCTCACACTTCTGGGAGGAGTTTTTTCATTTTCCAGTTTTCTTCTTTTCTTTCGTAGGAAGCCAACACCACTAAGGTGTTGGTGATTTTTCATTTTTGTTGAATCCTTCATCTTGTAAGCTTTTAATCTTTTTTCTTGTATTGTTTAAACCTTAATCATCAATATAATCTTTCAATTTCATCTTGTTCATCTTCTCTTTTTATTCAAAGTTTTAAAGTTCTTGTTTGGTTGATTTTGATCTTCTAAAGTTAATGGGTTTTGTGTTTTTATGATTGGGATTTGTTGTTTATGTCTAGTAAATGATTAGGGATTAGTTTGGTTTAAATCTTTTGGTTAGATTTGGCTTATTTTGATCAAAAATCGTCTTCCCCTGTTATTTCGGTTTACTGTTCTTCATTCCCAGTTTATTCCGAATTGCTGTTTACTTTGTCCCTTATTCGGAATATTCATTTATTCCGGATAGTCTGCTTACTTTGTCCCTTATTCGGAATATTTGTTTATTCCGGATAGAGTTCATTATTCCGAATAGGATCTTTATTCCGAGTAGCCAATTTATTCCTGATCACCTTTTTATTCCGCATAGCCCTTGTATTCCGAATAGTAAAATATTTCGAGTAAGCCTAATATTCCGAATAGCAATTTTATTCCGCATAGAGTTTTCCTATCCGGAATATCTATTATTCCGGATAGCCCAATATTCCGGGTAGCTTTGTTATTCCGGATAGCACACATATTCCGCATAGCCCTTGTATTCCGAATAGCAAGTTTATTCCGGGTAGCCTTTTTATTCTGGGTAGCATTTTATTCCGCATAGCCTAGTTATTCCGAGTAGCTCATTTATTCCGCATAGCATTTCATTCTGGATGGCACCATTATTCCGAATAGAGCAAGTTTTCAGTAAGGGTATTTTTTAGCTTTATCGTTTAATTGTTTAATTTTAATTCAAGTTTTACTTCATTAACTGTTTTTGGTTTAAATCTTTATTTACTTCATTCATTTACCTTTTTAGTAGAATAGAAAACCAAACCCACTATTTGTCACCAAGAACAAATCATTCCACTTTTAGCTGTGTTCAATTCGAGAAGATTCCGAGAGACATATTCTGAACTCAATGAAAATGCTTGTATCAGTGACTTTGACTCAATCTGTTTAGATGATCTCTTCTTCCTTTTGGCATTAGGTAGGTCAGAAAAATATCCAGATGCAACTCTTTTCCTCTGAATTTCAATTTCTCTCAAGACTTCACGATATGCGTCACTGTCCTTAACACCGTCATTCAACATACATTCTGGAATAAGAGCGGTAACCTTCTTATATTTACCCACTGTTTTGGGTCCTTCTTGTTTCATGTGGTCTAAAATGTAATCATGATCTTCATTGTGGTAAGAAAACTTTCCACGTCGACTAATAGTTGAGGGGTTTGCTTTCATGAAATGATCTATGATGAGCTTTGTGAATCTTGGAAAGATCAGATGATTAGACTTCCTTTTGTTGTTTTTGAAGCCTTGAAAGTAAAATTCTTCCCAAATAAGGCTACCTTAATCAAGTGGCTGACCCTTGTAAACCCCCTAGAGGATAGAAGCTTGAGGAGGTCGAAACGTGTCTACTCCCATTGACTTTGCAGAAAAACATTGAGTGATGATGCTAATTATTGCTTTGCAATGTTGTCCAATATGTGATGCATGAAATGAAGACATGATGAATAATTCGCCATCATACCCAAGGTATGTTATCAGCTCGATCAGTTGTTCCTTAGTAGGAAGGGTAGCATACTTATCACCACTGGCAGGAAGAGGGAACCCTAATATAGTTCGAAAAAGATCAAGACTAAGTATCATCCGTTGACGATCTAGGGTGAAGTCAATCGTACTGGCTGAGGTGGAAACCGCTGATTTCCAGAATTCATGCAAGTATACTTTTGGAGCTGATGTTGTGGCCCTTAGAATTTTGCTGATTGGTGAGTTGTCGAGAAGATCCATTTCTAATTTGAATGCGGAATGAGGTGGATCAAAATCTTCCCTTAGTCTAAAATAGTTCTCTACGAATGGAAATCGTTCTCCTTTTGGGACAAGTGCTTCATCAAGTATTTTTTGTTGTTCTTTGGTAATCGACATAACTCTTGCTGAAATAACACAGACACAATTGATATATACAAGCATATACATCTCATTATCCATATAAATCTATAGCATAGTAAATATATCTCAACAATTATCACCACATTTAATTAAACATAGTAAGATAATATAGACAAACTTCATATGAAATACAAACATACATTCAGATAGAATCTTAAACACATGGCAGTATAACACAAACATTTTATTCTAAAGAACATGACGGCTTAGAGAGAGTTCCCCGAGGATTTAGATTTCCTGGTAGTCATTACCACTCCTTCTGTGGGACAAAATAGTGAAAAAATGACGATTAAGTTCAATCACCACCTCAGTAGGCCTTGGCGTAACTATCACCTCAGTAGGTGATGGCAAAACTTCAACCTTAGTACGTGTTGGCAAAACCTCAACCTCAGTAGGTGTTGGCATAAACAAAACCTTAGTAGGTGTTGGAAAAACCTCAACCTCAGTGTATGTTGGCGTAACCAAAACCTCAGTAGGTGTTGGAATAACCAAAACCTCAGTAGGTTTGATTGTAGGATTTGGTAAGGGTGATGCAGTTTCTTTCATAGCCTGAATACAAGACACGAGATATGGAATAAGTAATTTTATCTATTTTGTTTATAGAAAATATCAACTTATTAGATAAGATGAATTTTTGTAATAAGAAACCTTTCAAGTATTCTTATGAGAAAAACTTAAGTTATACAAAAAAATCTTGGTTTCGTTTTAATGGCCCTATCCTATTAATTTTTCAAATAACCCGAGAAATCATCATAAACCGAATGCATTAGAGCTGTAGTTATAATCTTAACTAATGTCTGATTTAACTTTGCAATGTGGACAATACTTGAGAACATTACCCTAATGAGTAACGGTGAAACAATATGACTCCTGAATCAGAAAAAACATATGATTCCTCAAAGTTATACATCACATGAATTCACTAACACAATAAGAAAATGATTCCGAAATCTCCTAATTACGCAATTATCACACATACATAATTACGCAATCATCACATGTACATAATTCCGCAAATAGCACAAGTACATAATTGCACAATTATAAAATATGAATGATTTCGCAACTACTTTGTATATATAATTCCGCAATTTAGCTAAGGGACATAATTTCGCAAACCCTTAATGAACATTGATTCCTCAAATCATAATCAGCATAATTCCGCAAATCATAATCAACATAATTCCGCAAATCCCTAATGAGGGTAATTCCGCAAATCATATTGAGCATGACATGATTTCGCAACTATATATCAAGTGGACAAGATTCTGCAAAGTCATAAAGATAAGTGTAGTAACTCGAACTTTAAAATCAACATTTAGACAGAGTTCTAATACTATAATATTCAGACCAATATTTATTAATCGACTTTTATTTTTCATGATCATTTTTGCGAATAATATTGAGTTCTTTGCTAACCGGCAAGTTTAAGGCTTTAACGTATTGAGTACGTATTATTTAGTAATTATTGACAAAGTCTATATCCTTCATCGACCGTAAATATCCTCGTTATGACATAGAAATATTTTCTATTGTGGTCGTTTTAATTTCTCATTTTACGAGCATTCTTCGTAATTTACGTTAAGTCTTTAAGCGTCATTTGTATATGGGGCACGTTAACGCTTATTTAATTATAAGCCCTCGTTTATTTATAAAAATATCAACTTTCTCCGAATGTCCAAGTTTTTATTTTATATTGAGCGTCTATTTTTCGTGTTTCGCGCATATCTTTCAAATCGAGTAACTTTTAAAAAATCGGACCTCGATAATACCCGCTTTACAAATATGTGGGACAAAAATTAACAAATAAAACAAAATCACACCACCTCATACATGAGGTGGCCGGTTATAAACATTTCCAAGGACACTTGTATAACGATTTTGCACCTTGAAGCTTTAAGAAATCTCTTATTTTTTTCATTTCATTTTATCATCAACAAGAAAATAATTCCACCTTTATTCTCTTGGTTGTGACGTGAGCCAAGAATACAACAGCATATTATCATTCCCAAAATATAAATACAAGAATTAGAAGAGAAAGATTGAGTCACTAGATGTAGACTTGATTTTTTTCTTCATAAACACCATTTACACTTATCATTCATCAAAACTTTTGAAGATTATTTTGGGGCTGAGTTTGAATGATTATTCAAAGGTTTATAATGGCTAGAAAATACATTCATTGGTGATATGGGTGTTGAGTAATAAGCAAGGATTTGATGGGTTGATTCTTGTGATTGAATAGAGGAAACTAGTGATCATTTAATCATCATCCTTGTAAGGATTTGTCTCCATCACTTTCCTTGTAATCTGTATTTGTAATTCTATATTTGTATTCATATATTTATGATGTATGTACTAAATTTTGATTATGTATTAGTTCATAAGGATAGTTGGACATTATATATATGGGCTTTGAATATAAGGAACTAGCTAAAATTGACAATAGTTCATGGTTATATTTTTAAGAATCTAAACAGCGAATAAAACGTGTTAGTTGAGTAAAATCAGTGGCTCATGAGACTTAAATAAAAATATATGGATATAGCTATAAGTTTTGTGTTGATTAGGCCGGGTGGCCCGTCCCGTGACGACACCCGATGCATTAGATATGATCGAAACGATTAAAAGTGTCGAATCTGAACATACAATATTGACGGAAAGAAAGCACCTATAATAACTCATAACCATAGAAAACAGTAATAATATAGGTTGTAGATAAAATCATAAACAACTAGAATCAATTGGATAGTCAACCAGTTCCTTACGGTTTAAAAATGGCGGCCGAAACGGTGAGAACGAGATTGGCAGACAAAAACAACCAATTCTCCTAAGTGATAAAATGGGTAAATGAGCTATGATAAGTATAACTTAGGGGTAATTGGACTTATAATAATTAAACTACATAAGTTAAGAATGACTTTGGTAAAAATAACTCATCTATATTATTTACGGTTTAGGAGAAGCGACGTAATCTACGAGGGATGTCGGAAAATTGTAAGAATGGGACTATATTAAATTAACATTTAACGTGGCTATTTTTATAAAAACCGAAGTGGTATGACCCACTTGTCGAGAATTATAGACTCTTTGTATACTGATATTTATAGAACCCGACACTCGACCCACATGAAATATTATGTCGACAACGTTTGGAGGCGTTTAAGAATCCGAAAAGCTTATAAATGGATTTGGGCCACAAAAGCCTATCTTACAATTATAATGGCTATTGTGTCATTGTTGGGCCTGAGATTTATAAATAAGTTTGGAGTTGAATACTGAGATAGAAATTGAATAAAGTCACATGAACATGTAATGGGCCACTAATGGGCCTTAATGGTCATAATGGATTATACATGAAAATTATTATCAAAAGTTTTATGAAAAGTTACAAAACTTATGCAATGTCCAAGCTTACTAAAGTGAACTATTTACATATATGTATGACTTATGTATAGTCTCGAACCTTAGACGCGTCTCGTCATTATATGTCTCGTTCGGTCATATGTCGACCGTTGGGCATCTCGCTCATGATCAACGGTTGATTGTTATCTTGTGAAGTCGCGTGTCGACTACTAGGCATTTTGTTTTCGATCAACGTGCGATCGCTATTTTTTGTGAAGTCGTGTGTCGACAATTGTGCGTTTTTTCCTTGATAAACGTGTAACAGCTATATCATGTGAGTTCATAGCCTCGCTTTTACTGCTTTATATGTGTTTATAAACCTACGAGGGGGAATACATGCTCTTGGTAAATAAGCATACGTGTTGTATCCTTTTGAAAGGATACATGATTGTGAATAAACATTTGTTGTTGGAATATATGCTTTGAACGAATACAAGTTGTTGTTAATAAACGTAAAGACGTCTGATTGAATGCTTTTGGAAAATGAACACAAGCGTTGATTTTATAGGTAATGAGCCACTAGTAGTAAGGCTAAGTTGCTTATTGCCAGTGAAAAGTCCATATAAATCGTGAACCGTTAACTACCTATGATGGGTAGGCACTCGTACAGACGAATGGATCCATTGGGAATGATGACCCCCACCCAGGCAGGTCACACCTGAGAGTTTGAGGCTCAGCTGGGTGTGTTGTACGTGAGGTATGGAGTATTTGGCAAGATACCTGACTAGGGAAAATATATTTATTAAGGCATCGGTGTCATGAGCTTAGCGTAATAGTGTGGAGTATTGATATTGTATGTGTTACAATATCGCCACTGGATGAGATTCTTGTGTTCAAAAGATTTATGGTTTATTTAAAACCCCATTATTGTTTATTTAAAAACCCATGAATTCACTCAACCATTGTGTTGACAACTTAGCATGTATTCTCAGGTGTATAGGTTTAAGAGCAGCTGGAGCTGGAGCCGCGCAGGATAAAGTAAAGGCAAAACAAACAATTTCCATTTGATAAATTTTGACAATCTTTAATATATTTATTAAAGTTTGTATAAATTGTTGGGACCTATTTATATTAAACTCTGATTTAATAAAGTTATCAAATGGTTTATTTAATAAAACATCTCTTTTGAGTTCGTTTTCTATGACTGTGTGTGATGTGCTATGAAGTAACACCCAATGTTGATATTCTGTTGCCTTGTTAAATTAGAGGTGTTACAGATTGGTATAAGAGCACTAGTTATAGAGAACTAGGTTGTTTTCAAAACCTAGACTATAACTGCTCTTTCGTAAAATTGTTTGGTTGCCTTATAGAGTATTTGTGCGCTCATGGCTCCTAGAAACCAAGGTTTGGTTATGATAATGTGATCCTATGTGTATGTAGAAATGTTTGTATGTATATGAATGTATATACTATGGTATTCAAGGGCATTACGCATGAAGAAATGGTCCTTGCGTGAATATCGTACATTTTATGATACAGTTTTATAGAGAGTTTGGCCTCGATGCTAATCACCTTTCTTGATAATAATTTATTATCCGAATACGAGTATGGAACTCGTTTGATATATTGGGTACATATATATTGTTCCATAATCTATCGCATGTCGACTAATTTAAGCTTGATTTTGTCATCGCATCGTAATGTGCCAGTTTAGGACATCTCCTTTTGAAACGTAATTGAAAAGCGTATTATTGTATTTCTGCACTCCTTATGATTTTGAAGAATCATTTCTTCAAAGAGACATCTTCTACGTAATTTAATGTTTAATTTGTTTGTGTATGATTACGTTTTATTGACGAAAAGGAGGATGCCAATGTTGGACCTAATATATATATATATATATATATATATATATATATATACCCAAATCAATTATATATAATTTGGGTACAACAAAGATATGCTCATACTAGTCATTAGTTGAGAAATTTAATACTTTGTATTTAAATGGAATGGGACATTTAAATATAATGATTTTAAATCGCCCAGCTATGTGTCGTTTAAGGTTCTCTTATTGAAATGGATGGGGACATTTGAATAAGAAAGTTTTAAACCACTGGACCTTAGATTGTCGATGGTTTCTTTATTCAGATGGAATGGGACGTTTGAATACATAAATCATGGAGTAAGTTTGACTCCTTGTACTTTTCTTGGCATTTAATTTGGTTATGATATCGTGTTTTATGACGATTTACTGAGTAGGATGATTTATAATCGTCTTGTTGAAATAAATTGGGACGCCTTTTTATTTGAACTAGATAGTTATAAGTTCCCGAACCATAAATTTATAAATTCTTGTTTACATGGATTGGGACGCCTTTTGATGTAAACAAGAAATTATAAATAAGTGTGCTCGAGAGTTCTTAACTTAGTTTGTGACTATTTTTGTATGCAGATGTATTTCTTCGACACATGTTTCGTTGGTATGAATCGTTCGTTTTCGTCGTCATTATGGTCATTATTGATTATCATATATGTACGAGTAACCCGTTAGTCTTCTCTCGAGTTGTAATTTGTTTCTATGGATCATTTCTAATGTGCCCTAACTATCTCAAGCATTATAAACTAGTCGTTAAGAACCATTACCTGTTCCGAGAACAGATTACTTGTTTAATCGACACTAGTTGTGTACTTGTGGATTCACTGGGGTTTAAGCTATCAACACAACTCATCGTGAATGAAAAGATCTTGAGATTCTTTCAAACATAACGAGAAAATATTTTGGGTATGGATCTGTTTGTGAGCACCCTGTAATATCTATTGGGTATGGATCCGTTTCTGAGCACCCTACAATGTCATTTGGGTATGGATCCGTGTGTGAGCACCCTCTAATGACGAAAACATTATTCGATATGAATATATGCAATCAAGATCGTGACCATCCTTTAACTTGCAAACTTTCCTTTGACTGGAGTCATCTAAAAGCCTATCAGATATTCATTTTATCATGTCTTGACTATTTGCATGAGTTAACTTGATTGAACTTATTTATTTGGCATGGCTTGGCTATTTTGCAAGCATGTCGTAGTGTGATTATATGTTCCTAGTGATGGCTTTTGTATTTTATTGGGATCGTAGTTCCTTCGAAAGAGTATTGTATACTCCGAACGATTTCTATGTTGATAAATTTAGTTTGAAGAAATAGGTTTGCATGTTTGAGATCATGCAACTAGAAGATTTTATGCGACTAGTAATAATTGCCTCGTCTTGAATATTTTATAACGTTTTCGATGGAGTTATGTGTGATCCATACAATTTTCTTTTATGAGGTATTTTTTTTATGAAACCCGTGAACCATATGTGTTTCGATTTGATCGATGTGATCATCGATAGTTTTGAATTGATTCTCGCATTAAAGATTTTTCAAATGCGCCTACTTATTTCAACTCTTTACTTGTCATGTGGAATTTTTCGAACTTATATCGACCGCTGCATGCTTGATAAGCTAGTAGTAATGTACCTTGAAGCACTTTCAAAAATTATTGACTTGTTAATTTTTACTCTTCCAATGGCTCCTCCTTCGAGTTATGTATTATTTTTTACTTATAAGGATTGAAGATACATTCAAGTCGTTTACTTGTTCCGTTACATATACTAATCGCTTTGTCTTTTGTTCATTCAACCTTCGTTAGATACCTAGGCAATGACTTGTCTATTACTCACGTCTTCCCCATTAAACCAAAGACAATTAAAACGAGTTAAGCGACGGGAAGTCGCTTACTAAAGGGGTAGCTACTATAGTAACTCGAACTTTAAAATCAACATTTAGACCGAGTTCTAATACTATAATATTCTGACCAATATTTATTAATTGACTTTTTTTTCATGATCATTTTTGCGAATAATATTGAGTTCTCAGCTAACCGGCAAGGTTAAGGCTTTAACGTATTGAGTACGTATTATTTAGTAATTATTGACAAAGTCTATATCCTTCATCGACCGTAACTATCCTCGTTATGACATAGAAATATTTTCTATTGTGGTCGTTTTAATTTCTCATTTTACGAGCATTCTTCGTAATTCACGTTAAGTCTTTAAGCGTCATTTGTATATGGGACACGTTAACGCTTATTGAATTATAAGCCCTCGTTTATTTATAAAAATATCAACTTTCTCCGTATGTCCAAGTTTTTATTTTATATTGAGCGTTTATTTTTCGTGTTTCGCGCGTATCTTTCAAATCGATTAACTTTTAAAATATCGGACCTCGATAATACCCGCTTTACCAATATGTGGGAAAAAATTAACTAATAAAATAAAACCACACCACCTCATACATGAGGTGGCCGGTTATAAACATTTCCAAGGACACATGTATAACGATTTTGCACCTTGAAACTTTAACCAATTCTCTCATTTTTTTTTCATTTCATTTTATCATCAACAAGAAAATAATTCCACCTTTATTCTCTTGGTTGTGACGTGAGCCAAGAACAAAACAGCATATTACCTTTCCCAAAATGTAACTACAAGAATTAGAAGAGAAATATTGAGTCACTAGATGTAGACTTGATTTATTTTCTTCATAAACACCATTTACACTTATCATTCATCAAAACTTTTGAAGATTATTTTGGGGCTGAGTTTGAATTATTATTCAATGGTTTATAATGGTTAGAAAATACATTCATTGGTGATATGGGTGCTGAGTAATAAGCAAGGATTTGATGGGTTGATTCTTGTGGTTGAATAGAGGAAACTAGTGATCATTTAATCATCATCCTTGTAAGGATTTGTCTTCATCACTTTCCTTGTAATCTTTATTTGTAAATCTATTTTTGTATTCATATATTTATGATGTATGTACTGAATTTTGATTACTTATTAGTTCATAAGGATAGTTGGACATTGTATATATGGGCTTTGAATATAAGGAACTAGCTAAAATGGACCATAGTTGATGGTTATATTTTTAAGAATCTAGACAGCGGATAAAACGTGTTAGTTGAGTAAAATCAGTGGCTCATGATACTTAAATAAAAAGATATGGAGATATCTATAAGTTTTGTGGTGATTTGGCCGGGTGGCCAGTCCCGTGACGACACCCGATGAATTAGATACGGTCGAAACGATAAAAAGTGTCGAATCTGAACATACAATATTGACGGACAGAAAGCACCTATAATAACTCATAACTATTATAAACGGTAAAAATATATGTTGTAGTTAAAATCATAAACAACTAGAATCAATTGGATAGTCCACCAGTTCCTTATGGTTTGGAAATGGCGGCCGAAATAGTGAGAACGAGATTGGCAGACATGATAAGTATAATTTAGGGGTAATTGGACTTATAATAATTAAACTACATAATTTAAGAATGAATTTGGTAAAAATAACTCATCTATATTATTTACGGTTTAGGAGAAGCGACGTAATCTACGAGGGATGTCGGGAAATTGTAAGAATTGGACTATATTAAATTAAAATTTAACGTGGAAATTTTTATAAAAACCGAAGTGGTATGACCCACTTGTCGAGAATTGTAGACTCTTTGTATACTGATATTTATAGAACCCGACACTCGACCCACGTGAAATATTATGTCAACAACGTTCGGAGGCGTTTAAGAACCCGAAAAGCTTATAAAATAGATTTGGGCCACAAAAGCCTAACTTACAATTATAATGGCTATTGTGCCATTGTTGGGCCTGAGATTTATAAATAAGTTTGGAGTTTAATACTGAGATAGAAATTGAATAAAGTCACATGAACATGTAATGGGCCACTAATGGGCTTTAATGGTCATAATGGATAATACATGAAAATTATGATCAAAAGTCTTGTGAAAAGTTTTACAAAACTTATGCAATATCCAAGCTTACTAAAGTGAACTATTTATATATGTGTATGACTTATGTATAGTATCGAACCTAAGACGCGTCTCGTCATTATAGGTCTCGTCCGGTCATATGTCGATCGTTAGGCATCTCTCTCTTGATCGACGGTTGATTGTTATCTTGTGAAGTCGTGTGTCGACTACTGGGCATTTTGTTCTCGATCAACGTGCGATCGTTATTTTTTGTGAAGTCCTGTGTCGACAATTGGGTGTTTTGTCCTTGATAAACGTATAGCAGCTATATTAGGTGAGTTCATAGTCTCGCTTTTACTGCTTTATATGTGTTTATAAACCTACGAGGGGGAATACATGCTCTAGTTAAATAAGCATACGTGTTGTATCCTTTTGAAAGGATACATGATTGTGAATAAACATTCGTTGTTGGAATATATCCTTTGAACGAATACAAGTTGTTGTTTATAAATGTTAAGACGTTTGATTGAATGCTTTTGGAAAATGAACACAAGCGTTGATTTTATAGGTAATGAACCACTATTATTATGGCTAAGTTGCTTATTGCTAGTGAAAAGTTCCTATAAATTGTGAACCGTTAACTACCTATGGTGGGTAGGCGCTCGTACAGACGAATGGATCCATTGGGAATGATGACCCCCACCCAGGCAGGTCGCACCTGTGAGTTGGAGGCTCACCTGGGTGTGTTGTACGTGAGGTATGGGGTATTTGGCAAGATAACTGACTAGGGCAAATTTATTGATTAAGGCATCGGTGTCATGAGCTTAGCGTAATAGTGTGGAGTATTGATATTGTATGTGTTACAAGATCGCCAGTGGATGAGATTCTTTTGTTCAAAAGATTTATGGTTTATTTAAAACCCCATTATTGTTTATTTAAAACCCCTTATTGTTTATTTAAAAACCTATGAATTTACTCAACCGTTGTGTTGACAATTTAGCATGTATTCTCAGGTGTATAAGTTTAAGAGCGCTTGGAGCTGGAGCCGCGCAGGATAAAGTAAAGGCAAAACAAACAATTTCCATTCGATACATTTTGACAAACTTTTATATATTTATTAAAGTTTGTATAAATTGTTGGGACCTATTTATATTAAACTTTGATTTAATAAAGTTTAATTACCATTCTACTGGCACTATTAACTTTCCAGTTTCATTACCATTGATAAGATGTGAACTTCTCAAAAGAATAACAATAACTCATAATCCTTTACAAATTCAAGGATATATAGAGACACAACTACCATTAAAAGAGTAAGGTCAACGCATAATCTACGCAAGAGAATTTCAAATCAGATACAGATGAAAGCATTTGATAAATATGAATATATCCCATGTTTTCAAAATTTGAGTACGCATTTGAAAGCTCCTCGGATCGTTACCCAGGTCATTCAAATGAAATCTAATCAAAAGAAATGATAGGAACGTCGATACATCCAATCAGGTATCAACACTCGGTAATCAGATACTTTTCCTAAGAATCTCACTACGGGATAATTGGACAAGAAAGAATTGTCAATTGTCAAATAAGACAATTTCCACAGATGAGTAAATTCGACTCAGAAGAATAGATGCTACAGGCACATATGTAGGTGTCCCTAACACTATGTCCCAATTTTTCACTTCTTGCAGATCTCATAAAATTTAGTCTTTCACAATCTTCAAAGAAAATTTAGTGTTTATTAATCAGTTTTATGGTGACTACTAATCAGCCTTGCATGGTCCATTCCAAATTGTATGTAGGTGCACAACTATATACAATTAAGATTAACGATGCAATACTCAGTTCGTCAAAACTTTATCATCATGTTTATAATAAAAATATTTTCATGCTTAATTCTTAAATAAGAATCAAAATAAATTTACAAAGATTTTCTTTGTTATGAAAACAATTAAGCTTTCCAAGTTATTTTATAAACATCTTCATTTCGATAACGATCATTTATAAATCTCACTTTGAATAATTCATATGGTGATGAAAATTCAATTTTTCCCAAGGTATACTATTGTATCTTATAAAAACAACGAGTGATCTGCAAAAGAGTGATGAAGAGTTGTTCACCAACAACTAACTACAATATATCAGGAAATGAGCTTAGCCAAATAATCATGAGGTTCATGACCTCGATGGCACTCAAAAATAATAATTCACAACGTAACTCAAATCAGGATGAGTACTTGTTCAATGGTTGCATCACTAATGCGAACATTTTGAAGAAGCAAGAAAAGATAGATATAATTTAGTAATCAAAGGTAGTCTTTTCGTTAATCACAAACAAGTCAAAATTGTACCGTAACAAATTATGTGTCACTATGTCATACAATTCCAAGAACTCATCCTACCAACTGATGTCTCAGTTAAGTTAGGGATTATTTTTAAAAGATACCACAATGAATACTAATCTACGAGAGTCATTAGGTGTCCCACATGTCCCGAAAGATCCATCGGTCCCAATTCAAAAGAAGATTTCTTCAATTTATTTATTGGACACTGGGCATCCTCGTCATTGGACAACGGCCTAGGAACAACCCTTAACACGAATCAACAATCAATTAAAACCTTATAATTCAATCACAGAACTTAACGACTTCCTCTTACAATCTCATGTTCCATACGAGTTAAATTTTTACTTTATTCAAGTTTCAATCAACTTATACTCAATGCGATATCCTACCTCATTTTCCAATAATTTCAACCTTATTTTTAAGCCTTAATAGGGCAATAAAAGCTCGATATGAACAATACTTAATTTCCAATCCTATAGCTCTTAATAATTATCAAATGAGTCACTAGTATAAAATGACTCGATCATTCAATTAGACTTCTCGGAAAGGTACTAGTGGCATGAGGCTTTTGGGTAATGGTTCCAATGACAGCCTCAAGTGCAACATTCACCCTTTCGATTTAAATTTAAGAATTGGATGACAACAAATCAGATGACATCTTTCTAGGTGGTAACGTTTTGTCAAACTCCACTCTATAAGGAAAGATCGTCATGACATCGATATCAGATTTATTCTCGCCAATTCTTCTTCAAGATTACAATCAACTACTATCAACACTTCTACGAATATCAACCATTTTGTTGGGATCATAAATATCCACAACTTGGTTTAGATCTAGGATAGCTAGAATTCCTAGGAGAATAGCTTCGATTAATTTACTAGGGGATTTAGGGTTCCTTGTGACAATCTATGTCGTATAAATACCTCGTATAAATATTAAAATAATCATTAAACAAGCATGTAATAAAATTACATCATATATATATATTTATATATATATATATATATATATATATATATATATATATATATATATATATATATATATATATATATATATATATATATATATATATATATATATATATATATATATATATATATATATATATATATATATATATATATATATATATATATATATATATATATATATATATATATATATATATATATATATATATATATATATATATATATATATATATATATATATATATATATATATATATATATATATATATATATATATATATATATATATATATATATATATATATATATATATATATATATATATATATATATATTCCAAGTTATATATATATTAAAATAACAGTTCTTAGTCTGCCTTGTCGGTAACTCGGGAATTCTTCGGCACCGTTATAGTCAAAAGATTTTTAGACATTTTTAGAAAAATGTTTATTGTTAAAAGATTTTGAAATGTTTTATTCAAAACCTTGGTTTTAAAAATCTTTCGTTCTCTATAACGAGAGCTCTGGTACCAAACTGTAACACCCCCAAATTTACACAATTCAATACAGCGGAAGACTCGTTGGTGTTACAGGATAGCACATTACTCACATCATAGACAACGCATAAAAATCGTGTTGTTTAATAATAAAAGCATTTCCATTCATAGATATCAAATTTACATAGGTCCCAAGTCATGGTATTTCATACAAGTTTTACAAAGTATTTGAATGGAAATCTGTTATTTAAGTGCGGGCCATGAATTCTTGTTGTCTTCCCGAGAATTACCTTCAAGTACCTGAGACAAAACATGTTAAAAGAAAAGGGTCAGCGATAACGCCGAGTGAATTCATAGAGTTTAATGAAATCCATCAATATAACATCGGTATTAAATTATTACCGAAAATAATTTTGTACAAATCATTTTAATAGGCCATAAAATAGCCAAAGTCATTTTATACATATCCTTATCAAAATCATAATATAGGATTTCGCCTTCAAAATCATTATACGAGCCAATGTCGTAAAAACATCATACAATACGTTTCATAACGTTGTATAGAGTTAAATAAAATTCGTTATATGAATATGGTTATGAAAAACCAAAACACGAACATAAAATCAATAATAAGATCCCGTATTGCTAGTTAGGAAATACATCGTAATTCAATGCGTATATCAGTATTTTCGTTATTTGGATTATTACAAGCCGCATGACATTGTTACGTTACTACAACAAACAACGGGTAGCTAACCCGATACTCAATTTTCCCATCTAAGTTATCGTGTCGTCACAAAAGTCACGCTATGGAAATCTTCTCATACATAAATTCGCTTACCAATCAATGTGGCACGAAGGGGATCAACCGTCAAGGCGCGAACTGGGGTGATCGTCCCCAAATAGTACTATTATATGCATAAGCGTCTACCAAATCCCGGTAGTTCACAATTCATGCTAATGGGACTTTTAGTGACATAACCTAACTTTAATAATCCATTTTATTTCATCTATCGGGTCATTTAATCATTCATCGGGTCATACAATCATTCTGGTCTAAATCAATAAAAAAGCAATCGGGACAACTAGTGTCCTATTTTATAAAAACTAACATGTTATCTCCCTAGCGGGTTTATAAAACATTTCATAAAAACATTTAAAAGAGTGCGAGGCTATGAACTAACATTGATGTGGGAAGGCGGGTTATCGGCAATTCGGACGTACGGTACGTGCTTCAATCACGGAAACCTAGACAAATAATACTCGTCTTAGACTCTTGTCCAATGACTTCATAAAAATAACAATTATGTATACATATGATGATTTTATATATATGATGATCAAGTGAGTTTACATATTTTCTTTTACTCATTTTAGTGTTTATGTATTGGTAACTTCTTACTAGTTTACTAGTTTTACCTATTTACGTGTTTTAGGTCCAATAAGCCTATTATAAGTTCATTAACTTGTATTAATACATTTCATAATTGTATTATCAGTATTTATACTTTACATGTTGGGCCCAAATGGGTTAAGCCCAATAAATAAGTTTATAAGTGTTTTAGCCCATTTTGTTGTATATTAGTCCAATAACGTTAACTTAGCCCGTTAATGTCCGTATGTTATATAGTTCGGGTTTTATCGGTTTTTACTTGTTATATATGTTTATATATCAGTATATGAGTTTATAAAAGTTTACATTTGACGGGTCCAACCGTCTAAGTTTTATTTAACAAAAACGTTAATTTTACGGTAATAGTCGAAAAAGTCGTAAAAATCATGTTTATAGTTTTTATAACATATAAATCTTATTCAACTACCATTTTTATAAAGAGTCCATTTATTTAACCTTATACATATCTATATAAATGAAATTTATAAGTTCGTGAGTTTTCATGTGTATATATTTTATAAATATATAAGTGAGTGCTTATATTATATAAGTTTTTATTATACAAATCTGAGTTTAAATTTCATTTTCACCAAAACAGCCATATCTAGAGTTCTATATGGATATAGAAGCCCAAATTTTAATGGCATAAACTACATGATATGTTCTCCATTTAACTCTTTTATGGCTACTGTTGAATCAGATTTTAAGTATTTTATAAAAATCGTCCAAAACAGCCTATGCAGATTTGCACTCTAAACTTGTTTTGATCATATCTCACTCATTATAATGATTCCATTGTATGGCCAACTCTCACATGTGTACAAGACTCATATCTTACTGTATATCAATTTATCTATACCATTTCATCAGTTCATCATATGGTTATTTACTGTTTTTATACAGCTTACTAAATTAAGCAAGATTAACCACTTTTACATATAGTTTTTCATCTTTTTACCCATGTTTATCAACACTTGATCCCCAATCAACATTTTTATCATCATATATTCATCATATACATATACAATAAGAAAGAAAATATATTATTACATAATCAAAATAACAAGAAGGATGGGAAGTACAATCTTTATACCACCAAGATGATGTAGGTTGTGTTTAAGACATGGATTTTGATGGAGAAACTTGTGATAAACCAAGACCATCTTCAAGACCACCCATCTACATGAACACCTTGATGATAATCAGCCCTTGACTCCTTTGAAAACTCCTTGCTAGTTGTTAAAATCACCTCCAATCAACAAGTCTTCAACTAAGCTTCAACATATGTTGATCATTGCTTAAGTTCATGGTTAAATTTTTGAGGATGATGGTGTTTAGTGGTGGTGGTGGGACGGAAAGATGGAGGAGCTAGAGAGAAAAATTGAGTTGTTGCATGTAACAAATGTGGAAGTGGTTTTGGTTAGATGGTTTTATTATGTTTAGCTTACTTGTGAAGCTAAAATGGACAAGTGTAAGAAATATTGTTTACAACTTGACACCAATGTTGGTGTGGTGTAGCAAGATTGGCCGTCCCATGTGTGGGGTGGGGCAAGATTTATCTTGTCTCATCCCACTGATTTACGGGTACTCCTCGATTATAGTTTCCTCGATTTGCGTGCCCTCGGGTCGTTTTACGTAAAACGTTTTTATAAATTATGAATCAACGGCACAAAACGAATCTAAAAAAAATTGTCTCATCAAAAGCGGAGTTCGAAAACGTAAATACGTAATCCTAAGGTTTCCGGTTTAGTCCTAAAGGACGTTAAATTAAAATCGTATGTACTAATCTCTTCTCGTAAATTTGTGAGTTTATGAACGAACACAAATTTAAAATTTCAAAATAATATTCACGGATAAATTTATTTTCTGAAATGTCGGACTGTCACCAAAACGGTGTATGTAAACGTAAGCACGTAACGTAGAATCCTCCGGTTTAGACGTAGTCGATGCTACTTCAAGACGTAAATCCAAATTTCTTCCCAAAAATAAGTGAGTTCATAATATAACATTAAAATAATGTTTTTAAATAATACTTGAGAATAAAATATAAACCATAAATTGACGGATTGTCACAATAATTCTCTCTCTATTTTTCCTTTTAGTAGATAAAACCACTTAGAGTGACTAACAACCACTCTAAGTGAATTAGTTAGGCAGTTTCAACAAACTTGTAACAACTTTTCATTTCCTCAATAAAAATTCAGTTCATTTATCTTCAAATCTATTTACATTCTCCTACAATTCCTTACCGTTGCTGTTACTGTTAGTTTCTATTGATCTCACTTGATCAATGGAAGCTTTGTAAATGTTTTGGAAGCTTATAGTTGGAACAATTCAGTTCTTAGTCCATTTCCAGCCTTGTGAAGCAGTTGGTAGCAGTTTGGTTATGATTTGTTAAGAAATGGCTTATGGAGGTGATTAGGGGTGTTGATTAGTTAATAATTAGTGTGAAGGAAGTTGTATAGTAGGCTCAGGGCCTCACTACTCCTACAAAGGAGGCCTTTTGCTAAAAGGTTCCATGATTCTGTTTTTAGTTCCTCTCAATTGTATCTGCATGCTACATTCCTAGAATAATCTCTAATTGCTGAACTGAATGAGTGTTTAGCCTAATTGTAGCTTGATTGAGTTAGTTTGATAATGTGTTAGTGGTATTACAGCTTTTCATCGTGTTTTACTTGGTAAATTTTAGAATTTCCATTAGTCATTGATCATTAGTCTCATTTTGTGGTTTAATCTGTTTACATGCTTGTTTTTGGTTCAAACACATTTCAATATGTCATTTGAATAAGTTCTGATAAGAGTCTAAACCAATCTTAGTCTTGTGATCAAAAAACTTTTTTGTAAAAGTTCTTTATCAAATTTCAAAGGTGTGTTTGGTTCTGGATCATTTGTGGTGATTCAGAGTCTTAAATTTTTTGATTAGTTTTGGTTTACACTTAGTCATATAGTGTAAGCATCTTGGTTAAGTTTTGAAGTCAAATTGTTTTTCAAAAAGGCAATTGGTAGTGAAAAAGTTTGGGTCAAGTCATGTTCATAATTCATCAGTTAAACTAGCTCATTTTGATTCCTTGTCATTTCTTCATTACTGGATCATTTTGCCTAAAACCCTTTTATAATTGTAGCTTGACATCCAACCTATTAGTGTTTAATTGGAAACAATACAATTTAAGCTTTCCATTGAGAAATTAGCTTTTTAGTCAGCTTATGAGCAATATTTAGTTTATGTAACAAGGTCCATACCATTTTGCTATATTTCAAAATCTACTTCATCAACTTCCCAATTTTCTTTCATAAATCAACCTGCCATCATGTCTTGAGTGAATTTTGAGATTTTCGGCTTTGGATTTTTGGTCAAATTTGGTAAAATAAGCCAATTTTAGTTTATTCAGGATTTTGGCTTATTCAGTTGATCATTTTCCAAACAAAAAGACATTCCAAGCTATTTGATAGTTGATTAATCAGTTTGTGCAAGAAAATCGTCTTGTGGTTGACTAGTTTTTAAATGAGTTTATTGTTGGCTTATTGATATAAGCTAACTTGAGATTTACAAGCATTTAAGCAGAATCCTGTTACTAGCCTAACTTATTTTTGATTTTAAGTAGTTTGCAACAAACTAGAGAGAAATTGGTTGAGAAATAAGCATTATCTAGCTTATTCGAGTTGCTTTACCGGTTTTTTGTGAAAAGTTCATTTTAACTGCACGTAGGTCCTTTGTGTTTGTTAATTTTTGTATTCAGAGCTAATCTTCATTGTTTTTAGGGTTTACAAAAAAAAATCCTTCCAATTTCAGTTTGTAACAATTTCAGTTAGATGGTTTTGAAATTTGTTAAGTTGGTTAACTAGTTTGTTACATTTTCATATTTGGTCCTTTTAGTTCCTGATTTTACATTTCAGTCCTTATACTTTCATTTAGTTTACATTTCAAGCAATTTACTTTTTATGCAATACAAACTTGTACTTTGTGAATAGTAATTGGTACTTTCACTTTGTTTTACGGTTACGTAGCATTAATATTCTCATTTTTTTACGTGTTGATTGAATTAGATATAGAAATCCAAATACCCTTAACAACCAAGAACAATTTAAAGCTCGATATATTAGTAGGCCTGTCAATTTTTCTAGAATCGAGAATAAACGAACTTACAAATACTCAATTTCAATAGCCAAGGCATAACTTATTGAAGCGGGATGCAAAATTTGGCGAGTCCAAAAAGGCCCTAACAAGGCATGAGGGCTCCATTTTGTTGCTAAAGATCCAAGATGATGTGAAGAATCATTTATCAAAAATTTATATGAAGGATCGAGACATACGACGAGAAGAAATTACTCCCATAAAGATCATGGAGAAGTCTATCCGAAAAGAACCTAACAAGGTATGAGGATAAATAGATCCAAGTCCGAAAAGGAGGCGGATCGTTGTATATCAAAATCCCAAATAAAGATTGAAGAAAAATGAAGAAGACGTGGTTTAAATTTGAAGAATCTCTCAAAAAATCAAGTGAAGAAATTCCAATTATGAAGAGAAGACCATTATTTCAAGAACGTCTCTCAAGATTTAAAGTATGAAGTCAATGCCAAATATCGGTCCGAGAAAGGTCTCAAATCGTGAAACGAGTTATGCTAAGATATGAACTCTATGAGGTTTCGAGAAGCAGTTTTATAATATTTTGTCCTTTAGCTAACTGTTGATGCGTCCTACTTTATTTTCGGCCTAAATAAATTATCGAAATAAGTCAACCATGCATCCTCGTGATCATTCAAGACAAAAATAAAATACAAGAGATACACCTAGGAATAAGGGGGTCTAAGTGAATAACTGATCCACATGAGTAAGTGTTAGCTTTACTAACTTATAGTAACAATGATCTCGTTTTTAAGCTTGGTATGGGAAAGTAAAACTTGAGGGTGATAAACATGCATGACACCAAAAGCCCTAATGTAAGTCTTTGATTTCTTTGCAAGTTTCTTCTTTCAAACATTTTGGAATTTTCTATCTTTTTAGTTTCCTTAGTGTCGTAGTATGTAATAAAGGCCAAGGTGGGTTAATTATGAGGAAAATGTAAATGTTGCTTTGAAATTAATGCATTGCGTGAGGTCATCGCAATGTTCAAATGTAGGGGATTTAATAAGTGTGAAAATACTTATCCTTTTACCACTTAAAACAAATAAAAACGAGACCAAAACGTGTTTTTAATGTCATAAAAGTCGGAATTATGTGTGGTTTGTGTTTTTGTTGTGTTTTAAGATCAGAAGATGAAAAAGGAAGAAAACACGGGCTTTCACGGTCTTTTATCGAAGAAAAAGACGAAAGACAAATTCAAAAGATCAAAAGTGAAAAAAAGAACAGAAGTTAAAGGCCTATTTTGAAGATTTATCGAATAAAAATACCAATGACGGAAGTAACAAAGTCGAAGAACCAAATCTAATAAAAGATGAAAATTAGAAGACGAGTTCATTTTATCCATCGACAAATCCCGAGACAAAGTCGAGAAAGACGAATTAATTAAGAAGACGAGAAGACAAAGAGAAAGAAGAAAGCAACAACCCCTCCACTATAAATAGACCTTTTCCTTCATTTTGTAAAGGATAGTAGTTATTAGTTTAATTTTCAAGTTTTAGGAGTAGTTGTAATTAACTTTCTCTCTCTAGTTTTTCTTTCAAGATTTTCATCTTTTCATCTTTATCTTTCAATTGTTGAATCTTAATCTTCATCTTTAATTCAAGATTTCAATTAATCTCATTCTTCCTTTCTTGTTTTTAATTTTGTGTTGATTTGGTTATTCATCATGTAGCTTATTTGATCTTATTGCTTATTTGATTGAAATGCTTATTTCATTGTTCTTATTATTTTATATGATTGATGTTTTTAGCTTATTGTGCTTATTGTTTATTTTGTGTTTAGCTTATTTTTGTTTAAGTGGATTTGGTAGTTTATTGTTTTTAAAATTGATTTTATTAATTTTGCTTATTTAGAGCTTTTTAGAGTTTTTATTTTTGTTTTGTTTATCTTATTTTAAAAATTAGTTTGGCTTAATTTTTGGTTATTTGATTAATTGGTTGTAGCTTATTTTTCTTTTAATCCGAATTGCAAAACCCTCTTTTTCGAATTAGATGAAGTTTTGTTTATTCCGAACTAAGTGCAAAACCCTAATATTACGACTTGTAAACTTTCCATATTCTAACTTATGTTCTTCTAAGCCCTGTTTTCCGAATTACATACTTTCCTTATTCCGAATTAGTCTCAGATGTTATATTCCGAATTAAATCATTAATGAGTTATTCCCACTTAAGTTTTGTATACATTCTGAATTAAGTAAGATTTTTAAATTCCGAATTACACATTTTACCATATTCCGAATTATACATTGCACTTTCCGATTTAAATTCTTGGACATTATTCCGAATTAGTTCTAGTTATCCCATATTCCAAACTGTTTTTTGATTTTCAACATTCTGAATTAATGTTTGATGTCCTTTTCCATATTATAT
The DNA here is from genome assembly GCA_025667525.1 of Glebionis coronaria. NCBI lineage: Eukaryota > Viridiplantae > Streptophyta > Magnoliopsida > Asterales > Asteraceae > Glebionis > Glebionis coronaria. The sequence continues at coordinate 448,044,074 of CM046874.1, forward strand.
TCACTTTCAGATTATTCCGAATTTTGATCTTCATTTTATTCTGACGTATGAACTGTATACGGATTCCGAATTAGGATATGTTTCCACTGATTCCGAATTTTGAATTGAATTTTATTCCGAATAATTAACTCGTTGTGAATTCCGAATTAGGTTCATTTTTGGTATTCCGAATTAGGTGTAGTTTTCATTTATTCCGGATTAGGTTATGTTTCACATTTTTCCGGTTACAAACTTGGTTTCTTTTCCGAATTATGTAAATATGCATTCTGAATTTAAATCAAATCTTCTTTCCGAATTAGAAACTTGAACTTTGTTCCGAATTGTTTTTAAATTTTTATTTTTCCCCCATTTTTGTTAAGTTTATTTCAAATTGTTTTTTTTATTTTATTTTTAAATTTACTTTTTATTATGTTTTAATTTGTTTACTTTCTTTATTATTTGTCATTTGTTTATTTTATTCGTCAAGTTTTAATCTTTTTCGCATTTACCCTTTTAAGTAGAAATAGATAACGACAGTTTTCTTTTATCCATAAAAACAATTAAGTCACATTTTAAACCAGGGATCAATTTGAACAGACACCGAGAATATATTCATCTTAGCAAAAATAAGTTATTATTCCCAAAATAGATGATTTAGGGCATTTAACCGCATTCGGTTGACGAACAGCGGATGGTTTACCCAATCAGAATTTTCATTCAGTGTCTCAATGATTTTTTGTAACTCACTGTTGGGTATGTCCGTTTCTTGTAGCTGAGCTTTCAAATCATTTATTTCGAAACCTTTTTCATTCAATTGACGAACCGAAGAAGCTGCCAGTTCTTGACACTTATTATGATTATGAGATTTATCACCTTTTTTATAAAGCATGTTTAAGAGAAATGTAGTGTTTCTCAAGTTGGGAAAAACTTTTCGAAAGTTTGTTATATGACTTAATTTGTTTCGAAAGCTCATCTTCAAGATTGTGACATTTCTCGTCCGTTTCTGACACTAGACATGCTACATCACAATATTGATCAAGATCGGTATACACACCAAGTATAGAATTCATATGGTCAGCATAAAAGTATTTCTTCGAAAGTCGATCAATTTCGTTTGAAAGCTGGTGTTCTTGTGTCTTTAATTTTGTTTGAAGAAAATTAACTTCATCTTCAAAAGTTTTAACATATCTTAAATCAGTTAACATTTACTCAGTGAGAGCGTTATAAAACATTTCCACATAATTTGAAAGATCATCGATGGTTGGAACAATACATAGTTGAATGACGACTTCTACTTGTGGGTTAGGTTTAATATTCCAAACGGTATCTCTAGAAACTTTTTCATAATCGACGACACCTTTGTACAAATTTAAAACCCTTTGTTTTATAAACTCAAGTTGCTGAACACTTTTACCTTTCTCATTCCATTTACGTTTTTCATCCGAAATTTGTTTTTCTAAAAAAATTTATTGCTTTTTGAAACCCCTTTTTAAAAAACTTTCTTTTCCGTTTCATCACTCGGTGGTGGAACATTTGTATACATCTTTTGTTCTTATGAAAGTTCTTTTTGAGGAACAAACTTAATATGTTTATTAGAATCATAAAGGTTTATCAAATCAATTAAGTTCGATCGACTTTCTTCTTGATGACGAAAGATTTCATCATAGTCAGGGGAAACCATAAGAGCAAGATTATCAACATAACAACCAATATCATAAAGAGCAGGCTTGAGACTTTGAACTTTCTTGAGATAGTCAAGCTTAACAAAACTCGTTTTTATATTTCTATTGATCATGTTCATAGTTTGAATAGATTGACCCGTTTTGTAAACAATATTGTTTAACGTGTCGACTCTCTTTTCCAAAGCAAGAATTTTTTCAATGTCCTTTTCTTCACGAGTTTTATAAAGCTCAGTTTGCTCTTTGTTAAATGACTCTAATTCAGAAATTTGGAGTTTATGCAACAACAGTTGTTCTTCAAGTTCCGATATCTTTTGTTTTGACATATGAATTTCATGTGTTACTTTAGAACAATATTGTTCATTGAGCCCCTTACGTTCATATACCAAACCATTAGCTATTGCAACTCGTCGATCAGCTTCTTTTACATAATCACACTCTTTAAGCCTGTCTATCTCCTCGGCTAAGGATGTATTTGCTTGCTTCAAACGTTTATTAGCCTCTTTATTTTCCTCAATTTCATGTTTTAAAGAATCAATTATAGATGCAAGCAAATCACGGTCCTCATCCGAGTCAGTATCTGGAACAGCATTACCGTCATCATTAAACATATGCTGTGAATTCGTAGAGATATTGCTATCCTCTATGTCCATTACATATGTGTCATTGATGCTTTCGGGTTGCTCAGGATGCCATCGTTCATTAGAAAACAAATTATAGTTATCATATGATGGTACCTTTTCAATTAGCTCAGTATCAAAAATAGGTCCAGAATTGTCAGCAGTCTCTTATATCACTTCTTGAATCCTTGCCACGTACACATAATGTGCCTCAAACTCTTGATCATTAGCTTCATCATCAGTGTCATCACGCCAATCAACATCATTTGCAGTGAGTGGTATTCCTGCTTCTTCTTTCTTACACAACAACATCTTTTCCTTGTGGTATCCTGAATCTTTAACCCGTTTTAGCTTATTACATTCCCTAGCCATGTGCCCAAATCCCTTGCAATTGAAGCATTGAATCCCAGTCTTCTTCACAATCGGAGTGCCTATAGTATCTCTAGCCCCAACTTGATTCGGCATCCTCTGATTATCATACTTAGCATCACGATCATACCTAGGTGCATGATCAACTTCCTTATATCTAGCATTAGATGATGATCTGAGGTTGTTGTTGGTAGGTTTGTAGATCTTCTTATAAGTTGTGGTGAGTAAAGACATAAGTTCCGCAATCTTCTTGTCCCTTTAAGTTTTTTCATCATCACTATCTCCATATGACTCGGTGTCATACTTTGGAGGTGGAGTGGGGAAAATTGCTTTTGTTTTGTTTCTAGTAGTAGCTAGAGGTTTGGTGGATGAGCTTGATGACTTTGAGGAATGAGTATGTGGTTGTTGACGGTGAACGGATTTTGTTGAAGTAGCAGCCACAAAATCAATAGTGTTCATTCACTTCATTCTTATGTTGTTTCAAGATATCATAAAGTTTGTGATAAGAGATAGTCTAGATATCTTCCCTTTTTTTAACCAAAGTCTCAAATCTTTACCATTCGGGTTTTAGTTGAAGTAGAAACTAAATATTGGCACGATGATTGGAGATGGTGCACTAATTTCTGACAAGCTCATTCATCATTTTGTAGAATCTCGAGTAATATGAGTCATTGGATTCACCATCTTCGGATGTGAATTTTCCAAACTCCCAAAGTATATTAGTCTCGATATCTTGAACATTGATCGACTCACCTTGCTTCAATCGATGAATTGCACTCCACATTTCCATAGCATTTGGACATGTATCAACCATGGAATAGATATCGTTATCAATCCTAGTGAGTATGTAGTTAACAACATCAGCTTCAGCTTGGAGGAGTTTCTTTTTCTCAGCAGGATATGTTTCGAAATTCTCCATAGCTCGTGTAGTTGATGAAGTACCATCCTCTTCTTTTATGGTAATGGGTCTAAATTCAAAAACTGGAGGTGATTATCAAGGCAGTGACGAAAAGCTGTTCGGTTCTCTTTTCCGTCGAGAAATATGAGAAAACGAGATCTCCACTGAACGTAGGAACCGGTAGTGAGTATAGGTGGATTACCGTTGCCACCTTGTTCCAAACGAATTTGATTGGCAATCGCATTGCTGATGTTGTTGTTAGACATGGTAAATACGTATGAATGGATTACAGATCTTAGTAGATTTGTTGTGATGAGGTGTGGTTAAAATTTCGTGGCGTTCCGAGAATCTTCAGTCCGACAATAAATTCCTCAGTCCGACAAAGCGGTAAGCCAAAAATTTTTGTACCGCCAAATTTTGAAATTGAGTTAGAAATAGCCAAAAACTAGTAGGGAAAAAATTTGAATTTACTTGACCAAAATTTTTTTTTTAAATTTTTTTTTTGGAAACTATGTTCCGAGACTAGTCTAGATAGTGGCTAAGTCTAGAAATTTCTCGTACAAAAACTGGCTAATATTCCGCAATGTAGATATGCAATGATTCCGCAATGTGGAAGGAGTAAGATTCTGCAATGTTAAGAAATTAATAATTCCGCAATACTCAACATGAACCAATTCCGCAATACCTAGAAATGTTTAATTTCGCAATAAGGAGATGGATTCAATTCCGCAATAAGGCAATGGAATCAATTCCGCAATAAGGAGATGGATTCGATTCCGTAATATCATTCAGTTCTGCAATATTGTTGTTTATCAGAAATTTAAGCAACTAGGCAATGAATCTCAACGATTTCAAGGTTTCCAACAAATCGAGTTGTACTTCCTCGATATATAGCTTCTTAGGGACAATAAAAATCAACACTTTTTGAAATTTAAGACAAAAAATTTCAAATCAAGAACATAGTACAAAAACTATTTTTGATCTAAAAAACCTTAAAAAAAAGGTGATGATTGTTAAAACCAAAATCGCCTTGTACTTCTAGTTTATTTACATGATAATAAACAAGAAAGTACCAACCTTTTTTAAATCCAAGCTAAAAAAAAATTTCGAGATCTATTAGCTTATAGAATAAGCCACGAAATTTAATAAGCAAAAACCACAAATCCCTCAATCACCTATATACTATAGGCACTTTGATACCAAATGTTAATCCTACTTAATCCATAACACAAGATTATAGAGAGAGAAAGAGAAGAAAGGTAGAGAGAGAAACTAGAAAGAATTGGTGGAAGGTTAATCTTTAGAGAGAGAAAGTAAAATGTAACTAACACCCTCTTCCACACATGGAAGATGGTATATATATGCTACGTCTTAAAGGTTTTAGTGGGCTTGTTCATGGGTCGGGCTTGGCTTGCACTTGGGCTTACGCCCCTAACTTATACAATATTAGCTTAAAGTTCAAGCCCGGTTACCAGTCTAACCTATTACAATACAAGACCTTTAACGACTAAGATGACCTATTACATTCTTGTTCTACTATATAAACTATAGGGCTAACATATAGTATAAATATAGATATAGATGTGGGACATTTTTCATTCCTCAAATTTTGTGTTTAACATGCCTCATTTTGAGACACAATATCTGATTCATATTTATTTATTTTGGATATACTTTAGTTTGTTGTGAAACTTTTTCTATGTAGGTTACGCAAAACTACTAATTATTACAAATATATATAACATATAGATATATTAAACTATGCCCAAACTTCACAAAAACTCATTTTCTAAAATAATTTTGTTCCACATCTACAACTTAATATCAAAAGTTGAAAATTAATAATGATTGGTACTTTTTATTTAGATTATAGAATGTGATTTGATTTATGTTAGGGTTTTTATTCCTTTCACTCTCGTTATTTACACTCCATAATATTCTAATGGTAAGTTAATAAATCACCATTTTATTTATATGAGATATAATAAATTCTATATATACTATATATAAAATATATAGTGACCAATGAGTGTATATTATTCTGGTAGGAACTAAACCCATAATTTTCTAATATCATTACTATGAGCATTTATTATGTTGTTTATATTGATAGAAGAATACCCGCGCATAGCGGCGGAAAATACTTAGCAACACATAATTAATGAGATGTGGTATTATGATAACTTTTTCGTATAAGATTCAAAATACAACGTGACAAGAAAAATGCAATTGCAAAAGGTTGTAGCATAAGATAAAAACTATTGAAATCACTATTGATTCTAACTATAATACACAATTTTAGCACTCTTTAAAATTAATTAATAAAAAGTTATCTTTTGAAAAATTCCTTTTTTTAATCTTGTAATTTATGCGCTTTGGACTGTAGTTTAAAAATAATGTATTATTATAAAACGTCGTAGGTTATTGGAAACTGATGAAGAGTTACATTGATAAAGATTACTCAGAGATTCATGCTTAATTGATATACATGGATAAAGTCAACTTATATAGATGGATTTTTAAGGTCGGCAACGCTCGTAAAACCCTCGAGATTTGTAATGGGCCAATGTTGTCATATTTTAGCGCGTGTTTTTTAAGGTTCGTTTGGTATGTGGATGGGTTTAGATATAGGTCACCACCTTATAGGGCCTATTCATTCTAAACCATTTCTATTAATATGTTGCAAATATGTTTTACAAAAAATTTTAAATAAGCTTTTCAATAGTTCAAATTGATTCTATTTAGTAACTACATGAGAAGTTAGAAGGTACTCCACGTTTGTGTTCTATAAAAGTTTCCAATTGTGTTCCATAATTGAATTTTAGAATACTCCCTCTTGTGAAAAAAATTATCAATGACTAAAAATAAAAGTTGAACTTTCTACATTAAAACCTTACCGTACAAAATAAGAATGAAATTAATTAATTGTCAGAGGGTTAAATTGTTATTTTGTTGACTTTCGATAATTCAAAACACCAAGGCTGCGTTTAGTTGGAAAACGCGTTCAAATCATCGTTTTCCAAAAATATTTTCTAGAAAATGCGAAATTCCTGTTTTACCTTTTTGCACACAAAACAAAAAAACTCCTTTTTTTGTTTTTTTAAGTTTTCCTTTAGACACAGGAAAATTCATTTTCCCCATTTGTTTCTTTATAGTTTTGAAAAATGGAAAACACAAACACATATTTCTTTAACTAAACGCGTTTTCCAAATTTTTAAGTGTGACACCCCGGGTAGGGTGAAAATATGTGGAAATATCCACAGAGATGTCACTAGGCTGGATCGATAGCATATAGTCCATAGAGCATAAGATAAAGAGTTATTAAAATCAAATTACATGTTTGTTAAACAAATAAATAAAAATTGTCTTAAACATGATGAAAGATGATTGTTTGTGTTTCCCAAATAGAACCCCTGACGAGTCCTACAATGCAGATTACTAAGATGATGGAGACCATGCACACACCACGTACTAACTTCATATTCCTGTACAAAACATACTAGAGGGTCAACATAAAGTTGGTGAATTTACAGGTTTTAACAATTAATTAGTTTGGACAAACATTAAGCATAGAAGTAATAATGCACAAAGCATTCTTACTAAAATTTAGATTACATTTGTTTATTATTAGAAACTGAAGCTTAACCTTCCATAGTCCTCAAAAGATGAGGACGTAGTGTCTTACAAAAAGACACCCAACCCAGTTCCAACATGGTATACATCTGTTGTCCCAGCCAAGGCACAATGAACATGACTCACCCAGATGGGGATGGTCAATCCCTAATAGATCTAGTTATAACATTCGGGCGATCTACAATAATTTAACAGTTCCAATAATAATCAATCATAGTCATGTTTATAAAAAAATTTTATGTCCATTAAGTGTTTGCATATTTTCTTTCCCAAAAGGGAAAGTTTTATCAAAAATTTATATGGGCCTGTAAAGTCACCTGGGAGTAGGCAATAGCTATTTAATACGAATATCCAAATAAAGCTCACGCCAAAAGTTATGCCTAATAAAATAGTACAGTCTTAATAGATTCTACAAAGAATCATATGTATGCTTATTGATTGTGGTAAAATACGACCTTTAGGAAAAGGAGCGTAAAAGCGGTAAGTATTAAGTGATGATTTAGGAAAATCAAGCACTAATGACCCTTATGATATGAAGGTTCATTTCCCAAGGAGGTATATGTGTGTGAAAACTTGTTAAATGTTTGAGATTAATAATTAGTTTAGAAGGGGATGAGAAAAGAAGATGACGAAGACGTGAAATTAATACTACGACGACAAAACGTAAAATCGTAAAAACTACAAAAATAAAAATTAATTCTAAAAATTACCAAAAATTTACCAAAAATCAAAATAATTACACTAAGAGTTTACCAATGATCAAAACTTTTTCAAACCTTTTAAATAATTAAATATTCAATTTTTAAATGCTAATTAAAGCCCTAAAAATCAAATAAATTATTAAAAAGCCCAAATAACGATTTTTCAATTGGTAATCCTCTAAAATGACTTAAAAAGATTAAAAACTATTTCTAGAAATTTTTAAACTAAGAAAAACTATTTAAAATGATTTAAAAACATTTAAAACTTAAAATAATTATAAAAATTAATCTAAAAGTGATAAAATTATTCTAAAAGTTGCAAAATTCCTATTTTAATGTATTTAAGCTATGAAAAATGTAAAAAGTTGGAAAATGTGAAATTTGAAAAATAATAATAAAATAATATTAAAATAATAATAAAAGACCAAACATTATAAAAAATCTAAAAACTTGCAAACTAGTTTATTTTAACCTAAATAATCAGAAAATGAAAGTGAAATGACCAGAATACCCCTATTGGGCCCTCAAATGGGCCAAAACAAAAAACAGTCAACTTAAATTGCCTTTTTAGCCCAAAAAGTCAAACCTGGCCCAATTAACATGGAAAATCCCAATCTGACTCAAAATTTGATTCTAAACACAAAACTCTAAAGGCCCAAAAGCTGAAAGTGAGCTTATCACAGCTTATTATGCAAACAACTTATCCTTATTGGGCTTTTTAGCCCATTAAGCAATAAGCTAATGCCATAAGCTCTAATTTGACACACAACCTTCTTTTGGGATGCTTAAGAGATCTGTAAAAAGAAATTTTGAAAAAGCACACTCAATTAGCCAGAAATAAGCAAAGTATTATTTCACTAAAAGACAAAATAGTCGTTTTTTGAGAAATAAGGCACCTCAGGACTTGATTCAACTTGCAAAATGTCACAAATGAACTCAATAAGCCAAAACAATCAACAAAATTCTAATAAGCAAAACCAATAAGCCAGAATAAGCCAATAAGCACTTATGAAAAAGTCAATTAAGTTGGTTTTCTAGTCAAACCCTATAGTCAACCCACCAAATGCTCCAGTATGAACAAATGGGTCAAATAATGAGCACCTATTACAAAATCCAAGTTGTTGCTGGTTAAAATAAGCTATTATAGCTTATTGATAAGCTGAAACCCAATTAACCCTAGCAGTGGCAACTTTCAGTAGGAACTGGTTCCCACTGCTTTGACTATTTGACCAAGCTTTTTAGAGAGATTTAGTTGGATTCAATTGGAAACAAGGGCACCTTTGTGATCAGTGAATCACAAGGAGTCAATAGCAACAAGAAAATCCAAATTTGGTTCACACAATAAGCCAGAATCAATCAAACAGTCACCAGATGATGAACAGACATGGAAAATAAGCAGTTATGCACAAATAAGCAGATTTAGCCTGAATAAGCCAACCAAACTCAACAGGATGCATACACAAGCTATAAAAACTATGAATAAGCACAAACAAAGTTGAATCATACACTGAATCAAAGTAAATAACAAGATCAAAGCATAAACAGTTACTGATGAACAAGGTGCATATGCAGAAACCTTTTGCTGATCTATTTGACCACAGATCCAAATTCAAGCACTCAAATCTCTTTACCTGGTGTAGTTAACCTAGATTTCAAACTTGTTAACCCTAGTCTATGATTAGATCTAGGTTTCCTCAAAATCCTAGCCAATTTTACCAAGTAACAAAGATTTTATACCCTTTTTATGAATCTAGGTTTTTTAAACCACAAAAATTGCAGATAAGCAGCCAGTATATCGGATAAACATGTACTAATAACCACAAGCACAAAACTAACACTTAACAAACCACAAATCCAACTAATACAGTTAACCCAAACACCCCTTAAAAACCTGTTTTCACAATTTTTCAAAGGATTATCCAGATTCAAACCACAAACACTTCAATAACATCAAACAACGCCAGATTAACAATAATCAACCACAAAATCACAGATTAACCAATAATCATGCAATAATCATAAAATTCAGAAAAATAAGTTAGAAAATGAAAAGGGAAGAAGGTGCAAACCTCCAAGACCTACATCCAGGCCTTGGATTGTTTGAGCTGAGGTACTAGCAGAACAAGTACCAGCTTCCAATGCTGCTAAGATGAACAAACCAACAAGTGAGATCAAATAAACAAGACTTTCTGATTTTTGAGACCCAAGCTTTATCACTTAAAACCTTGCCTCAAAAACATTCAAACAAGATTATGGAACTCAGAATCAGGCTATTCTAATACCAACTTTTAACAAATATAAAAGAGATATCTCAAAATTCAGAAAATCAAATTTTATTAATTTAAAAAGGAATTACAAAGATTTAATAGCCTAAAACTGGAACAAAGCTCTCTCACAGGTTGAGGAGTCTATGTATAGGCAAATGCCAAGCTTAGCACTATTCACAAACCCTAGAAGTGAAATTCCTATTCTATCCTTGAGCCTTCTAGACGTTTTCTTGGTGTGAGCTGTCCAAAGTGATCTTGGATGTTCATTTTAGCTTTGGAATGAAGCAAGGACTCTCAGCTGTTGATTTTGCCACGTTGGATTACTTGGAGGTGAAGTTGTCATGTGATTGGTTAAACGGGAATTGGGGGTGGGGTCCATAGTGAGTGGGATTAAGGGTTTTAAGGTTGGGATGTGTTTCTGCACATGTGAATCAAGTGTGTTCAAAGGTAATTGATTTTTACCCTTTGTTTAAGTGATGTAAAATCTGGGGGTGAAGAAGGGTAAACAGTGGTGATTTTGATCCGAAATTGGGGGAAGTTGTGTGTTTGGCGCGTGTTATGGGTTTGAAAGTTTCACTTGCTCACTTTTGGACCTTGTGTTTTGGTAAAACATGTAAAATAAGTTTTCAGCCAACAAAAACGAATTTCCTTTGATAATGACTTTCATAACTTTACACTTTTGGCACCAAACTTTTCTAAATGGGGCTACAAGGGTTGTTTTTGCCATTTTTGGATAATTCAAGGGCTGATCTTGGACATTGTTGATCTTCAAAGGTCTTCAATATAACTTTGGCTTCATGAGGGACCATAATTGGCAATTTAGAATTGTTGAGGGACTAAACTTGCAATTTCTTCAAAGTTGAAGCACCATTTGTGTAATTTTGACAAACTTAAGGGACCAAACTTGTAATTATGAATATACAAGGGTTTTAAGTGTCATTTATTCATTCATTGAGGATCAATCTTGCATATCTTCAAGTCTTCAAGGGTTTTTGTTGGATAAATCATGATCTAGGGCCCGGTTCTTTGTACGGCTTCGTTTCTCGTGTTCGTTTTTCCTTGTTTCTTGTGACCTTTTGTCTTTTTCATGATATCCATACCTAAAATACACAAGTAAACAAACACAAGCATATATATGGTATTTTATGACATTTTTATGCATTTAAAACCCGAAAAGAACGATGAGATCATGTATAAATGCCATCTCATCACTCCCCCGTACTAAGCCATTGTCGTGCCCTCACGCAATGCTAGAATAAAGTATCTAAGCATCACCAAAGTTCAATTTTATTAACCTTTATTGAAGAGTAAAAGACTTGCAACATACTTCGAAGATGTGTAAAGACATAATGTATGAATTTCATCACGAAACTGACTTTTAGGATCAAAGAATAGAAACAAGTAAATGTCCCTTAGAGTAAACTTCGTCATCCTTGATTGTCATACATTCCATGCTAAGTGCAAAAACGAGATCATTGTTGGTACAAGTCACAATGCTAACACTACTCATACGTCCAAATTGTGTAATACTTTTTCTCCCCGCAATCCTAGTTATTATAAAAGGAAATGGGTTACTAGCATTTTTTAACTATTTGTCATGGATCACAAGTGATTCATATTGACTTATTTGAGTAGTTATTAGTCCGAAAGCAAAGTAGCACGATTTAATCGATAGTTAGCCGAAGGACAAAATCTTTTAAAACGGCTTCTCGTGTATCTCCTTAAGTTCATATCTTCGCATAACTCGTTTCACGATTTGAGACCTTTCTCGGACCGATATTTGGCATGTACTTCATACTTCAAATCTTGGGAAGACGTTCTTGAAATTATGGTCTTCTCTTCATATATTTGGAATTTCTTCACTTGACGTTTTTGAGAGATTCTTCATATTTAGACCACGACTTCATCATTTTTCTTCAATCTTTATTTTGGATTTTGATATACAACGATCCGCCTCCTTTTCGGACTTGGATATATTTATCCTCATACCTTGTAAGGGTCTTTTCGGATAGACTTTCTTCATGATCTTTAGGGGAGTAATTGCTTTTAGTCGTGTGTCTCGATCCTTCATATTTATTTAGGAATAATGATACTTCACATCATCTTGGATATTTAGCAACAAAATAGGGTTCCTCATGCCATTTAGGGCCTTTTTGGATGATCACCAATCTTCGCGCCCCGCTTCAATAAGTTATGCCTTGGCTATGAACTCTATTCAACCTCGAGCAACTTTTAAACAATCTTGCGCTAGAGGCTAAGTAACCTTCCAAATCGTACGACCTTACTTATTGAAATTATTCTTTATTCCTAATGCATTGATCTTATGGGAAGAAAAAGCCACAATTAAAAACATATGAGTTTCTGAAAGAACATTTTCATGTTCTACGTTTAGCATGATCACTTGTCTAACTCTATCATTTCTCATTCTTCACTATATAAAGACCTCTAATTAAAGAGACTCGTGAATACTTAGCCATGCAAGTCAAAATTAAGCCAAATTTGGATTAGCTTTCATTTAGACTATATCAAATCAAAGTTTTGTGTTTTCAAGCCACCTATAGGATCTTGCATTTTCTTGGACTTTTTCAAGTTTAGAGAATGCATTTTATAGTTCCCTTGATAAGTGACTTTCTAGGATCAATTATAGGAAGTTGCAAAAAGTTCTTGTTCTTAACCCGAATGAGCTAAGACTTTCGCGTTTTAAAGCTCCCTATATAAAAGTCTAGCAAAACTTGAATTGAGCAGGTTAAGGAATGTAAATGGCTCCAAATGCCCATCAAGTCGAAAATTAGCTCTTATTCTACCCATCGGAAAATACACATTCGTGTCTTAAAATTTAAAATTTGGCCATTTTTATCCTTATTAGCAACAAGAATAAAACATTGAAAGTTGGAAAGCGTGAGGGCGTAGCAAAGCGAGTACCTATTCACCCCCATACTAAAAGCCGTTTTAGTATGCTAAAAGATAATTGTTAGAACAATAAAGGATATGTCATGGATTCGTGAAAAATTTCTTCAAGCAAACGATGGAGCCTCACGTAAACGAACACGAGAGTCTTTAATCGTAGATGATGATGATCTAGATAACACAATCACAAACAACCACGAGACAACGAGTTGGAAGGGTACAAGTCCCCTTATTAGTGAATAGTAAGCATGGGATCTCCCCCACGAGGCACCTCATTTTTTATTACCGAGTCATGAGCTCGACTCGATCCCCTCAATGCTAATTATCATTGAGGAAGGTGACTTGGTCGAGGGCAACCATTGAAGGAATTTCCCCACCAAAGTAGTGCTTAAGCCTATGTCCATTCACCTTGAAGTTAGGACCATCATCTTGAGCTAGCTCGATGGTCCCATAAGGAAATACTTGTGTAATGGTGAATGGACCCGACCAACGAGATTTCAATTTCCCGGAAAATATCTTAAGTCGAGAGTTAAAAAGTAACACTTGATCACCAACGTTAAAAACCCGGTTTTTAATCTTTGCGTCGTGAAACTCTTTAGTCTTTTCTTTAAAAATTAGTGACTTTTCATAAGCATTGTCTCTTAATTCATCTAATTCATTCAATTGTATTTTCCGGTGATCTCCCGCGGTCTTCAAGTCAAAGTTTGCATGCTTAAGGGCCCAATATGCCTTGTGCTCCAATTCAATGGGCAAATGACAATTCTTCCCATAGACTAACTTATAAGGAGTGCAACCGATAGGTGTCTTATAAGCGGTCCTAAAGGCCCATAAAGAGTCATCGAGTTTGTCGGACCATGAAGCACGGTTTTCTCCAATTGACCTCTCTAAAATCCTCTTCAAAGCTCGGTTCGAAACCTCGACTTGCCCACTCGTTTGCGGGTGATAAGCCGTAGAAAGACGATGAGTAACTCCATATTTCTTTAAGACCTTCTCGAATTGGTCATTACAAAAATGGGTTCCACGATCGCTTATAATAGCACGAGGGGTTCCGAACCGAGAGAATAGTTGCTTCAAAAACTTCACTACCACACGAGCATCATTAGTAGGCAAAGCCTTAGCTTCCACCCACTAAGAAAGGTAGTCCACCGCGACGAGGATATATTTGTTGCCATGAGATGATGGGAACGGCCCCATAAAGTCTATTCCCCATATGTCGAAAATCTCACACACTTGAATTATGTTTTGCGGCATTTCATCACGTTGAGACGATTTTCCTTGACGTTGGCACGAATCACACGACTTTACTAGTGCGTGTGCATCACGATAGATAGAAGGCCAAAAGAATCCGGCATCGAACACTTTCTTAGCCGTGAGATTAGCACCGTGGTGACCACCCGTCGGTCCCTCGTGACAAGCTCTAAGGATATTAGAAGCTTCGGCACCAAAAACACAACGTCGAACGAGTTGATCCGCACAAACCCGAAAGAGATAAGGGTCGTCCCAAAAATAGAACTTGACGTCACGAAAGAATTTTCGCTTTTGTTGTGTCGTCATACCCTTGATTATGAAATTGCCCGCATGGTAATTTGCAATGTCAGCAAACCATGGGGTGGTGTCTTTAGAATTCACTACACTGAGAGTCTCAAGAGGAAATGTTTCGGTGATTTCCTTGTTCTCGAAAACATCTTTGTGAGGATCTTCTAGACGAGATAGATGATCGGCCGCTAGATTCTCGGATCCTTTTTTGTCAAGAACGGTGACATCAAATTCTTGGAGGAGGAGCATCCAACGAAGCAATCTCGGCTTAGCATCTTTCTTAGCTAAGAGATACTTGATAGCCGAATGGTCGGTATACACGATGCTTTTAGTTAGGACGAAATAAGGTCGGAATTTCTCAAAAGCATAGACCACGGCAAGGAATTTCTTTTCCGTTGTGGTGTACTTTAATTGAGCCTCGGTCATCGTCTTACCAGCATAGTGAATAGGACGGAAATGTTTGTCATAACGTTGCCCTAAGACGGCCCCTATAGCATAATCACTTGCATCGCACATGATTTCAAAGGGTAATTCCCAATTAGGAGCAACAAGAATGGGAGCTTCTGTAAGTTTCCTTTTGAGAGTTTCGAAAGATCTAACACAATCCTCATTGAAATTAAAAGGAGCATCCTTCTCGAGAAGGTGTGTCATAGGTCGAGAGATTTTCGAAAAGTCCTTGATGAAACGACGATAAAAGCCTGCGTGGCCTAAGAAACTCCTAACTCCCTTAACGGTTTTGGGATGAGGTAACTTGGCGATGACGTCTACCTTAGCTTTATCGACCTCAATCCCCGCTTTCGACACCTTATGTCCTAAGACGATTCCTTGTTTACACATAAAATGACATTTTTCCCAATTAAGCACAAGATTGGTTTGTTCACAACGTTTTAACATTTGCTCGAGATTAGATAAACACGACGTGAACGAATTGCCGAATACCGAGAAGTCATCCATAAACACTTCCATCGACTTCTCGATCATATCGTGAAAAGTCGCCATCATACACCGTTGAAACGTACCCGGTGCATTACAAAGTCCGAAAGGCATCCTACGATAAGCGAACGTTCCATAAGGACACGTAAACGTAGTCTTCTCTTGATCACGAGGGTCGATAGGGGTTTGAAAGTAACAGGAAAAACCATCTAAAAAGCAATAGAATTCATTTCCCGCGAGTCGCTTGATGAGACTGTATTTATACATAGTCTCATCGTCCAAATCGGGCTTAAAACGCTTAAAATATTATCAAAATACCCCAATATATGCCTGTGTTTGTTCATTGTGTATTTCAGGTACGGATATCGTGAATTCACCAAAAGATCAAAGGAATCAAGCAAAAACGAACACGGGAAACGAAGCCGCACAAAGAACCGGACCCGAATCATGATTTTCCTATCAAGTCCTTGAAGTTTGAAGAATTGGCAACTTTGGTCCCTCTACTTTTGAAGACTTGACATTTTATACCCTTGCAAAACTCATAATTGCATTTGGGTCCCTTAAATGTCAAGAAATTACATTATGAGCCCTTGAAGATTGCCAAATATGCATTAATGGTCCTTGCTTAAAGTTTGTAAACAATTTGTGCCAAAAATGTCAAAAGCCCAAAGTTAATTACAAAGGGAAAAGAGTTGTAAGCTGTGGAAACTTGAAATGAAGACACTTTGGGAGTTCAGGGGGCAAACTTGTGAAAACCAAACCCATACCCACTCCCTACCCGGTCTGAGCCCACTTAACCCACCATAAGCCCAAACCATTTACCCTTTACCCGACCCCCAGCCCAAGTCAAACACACCCAGTCAAACTTTCCCACTAAACCTGTTTTATTATTAAATAAACTTTTTTTTAAACCGTATTTTATTAATTAAAACAGGCGGCAAACACTTCTTTTCCCTAAAACGAAATCAAACTCACCCCTGTTCATCATTTAGAACCCTAATTACCCTACCCTTAATCACCCAATAATCAAACCCCAAACTTTCCAGAATAACAATTGAACCTCCCCTAATCCCAACCCACCTCTCAAAAACTCAATCCCGTGACTCTAAGTGGGGCCCCCGACCTCCCCTGTCTCCCCAAAAAATAGCAATATCAGCATCTTTGACTCCATCCACGGTTTTGATGCATCTACTTGCTCCCTAAGTTTAATCAAACGACTCAGAATCAAGCAAACCTCCTGGCACTTCACATGGCTTAATTTTGACCAAGATTTGAACAAGAAGACCAAGGGCAAGACTGGAAAAGCAAGAATTAGGGTTTAGGGTTTCCCTTTTCTTTGAAATATTTTATTTATATTCTAGAATAGTCTCTAGGCTAGTATAAATACAAGCAACCTGTGCTTAGTATTTCTTTTGTTCCTGTTTCCTTGTAATTTTTTATATAAATGAATATTTAGAGTGTTTTTAAATCAATTGCAAGAATCTGTGTTCCATTTTAATCTGCTTTTCTAGTGTAACAATTTAAACTTATTTGCAAATTAGTTAAGAGGGTTTCATTTTTTTAAATCGTTTTTTTTCTGAAAAAAAAATCAGTTTCTTAAAGTTTAATAAAAGGTTTTTATGCTTGAATCCAGCTGATAGCTGAAGTGATAGTGGATGTTAGAGGTTGTATAAAAGCACTAAGCTTTTATTAAAGTTTTAAGGTTAGTTTCAAGGTGTGGTTCCAAAAGGTTTTAGAAGAGTAAAAATATGTTTTCATATTTTTTTAGCATAACCAATAAGCTATAAACAAGCTTTTTGGCGCCGCTGCCGGGGAGGTGTTTAGTGTGCCATTATTATTAGTATCGTTTTTGTGTGAGTAGTGCGTTTTTGCTTTTCAATTTTTGAAAAGCGTGAATATCGTACATACTCATTTTTGTTATTTTTCCTTACTATATTATAATATCCAAATAAATCGTGTTTAATTTTCCTAAGTTAAACACAAATCAATCTTTTACTATATTATAAATATATTGGTTTTCGTTTTTCTTTGTGAATATATTATTACTATATTGTACTACGTAAGAACAAATAAATATACAAGTACTCCAAAAGCGTGAAAACGCAACCTTGATTCGGGATTTCATCAATCGATCATTGTATTCGAATCTAAAGCAAAAGTTTAAAGGCAAAATAGATAAATACTTTCGTGAGGCTTAATTTCAATTAACACAAACTATAAGATGGGTATAAGGCGGTTGTATTTCACGACCTAAAGGAAAAAGGCTCTTAAGTGCTTCGCGCCGCCTCGTTTCCTCCGCTTGCTTGTGCGTGTTTTGAGAAAGAGGGCCAATCGAGGGTTTGCCGCCCAAGTATTATCTACGTATCATATATATTTGCTTGTTTTCAAGATTAAACCCTCTTGAACGTTTTGGTGTTCCACCAACGTTCTAAAGTCATCGAGAACGTTCACTCCACGTGATCGTTTTCATTCTTTGAGGCTCCTTTAATCTAGAAAGTCGATTCGAGGGGAGATTTGTAGATTTGTGTCTACGTAATACATTCAAAAAAAAAAATTAAAAAACCAATCAAAAAACAAAAAAATTGAAAAATCAAAAAACCGCAAAAAGAATCTTCTTTGCTACCACCCATTCTACGCTTAGTGCATGCGCACTCGATCGAAGGACTATTCCAATTCTAGTGAAGCTTCGAATCGACGCAATCGTAATCGAAGGAATCGACGACGTAGACGAGAATTAGAAACCGACGTTCCTAATATCGTTGTTGAAGAGACCTTAGACGAGATGGCCGACAATCGTTCTATGATGGAATTGCTCCAAGCGCCCACCGAGGGTTATGGAGACGCGATCTTAATTCCCGCTATCGAGGCGGAGAATTTTGAGATCAAGAGCGGAATGCTTTCGTTGATCCAAGCTACGAAGTTTCGAGGTCGTGAAGCCGATAATCCTCACGACCATATTCAGAATTTTGATCGTCTTTTGGCCACGAGCAAGTTTAAGAACGTCGACACCGATGTCGTCAAGCTTATGCTTTTTCCTTACTCGCTCGATGGTACCGCCAAGGATTGGTACGAGAAAGAGCCACCTAATTCGATAGTTACGTGGAAGGATCTCGTTTCCAAGTTCGTTAATTATTTTTTCCCACCGTCTAAGACAACGTTTTTCAAAAACGAGATTACGAAATTTGAGCAAAAACCAAATGAATCTTTTAGAGACGCGTGGGATCGTTTTAAGGAATTGCTTAGGCAATGTCCTCACCATGGTTTTTCCGAGTTGCACCAAATCGATACGTTTTACAACGGTCTTAATTTTCACGAACAAGACTCGTTGAATTCCGCCGCCGGTGGCAACTTTTTGTGTAAGACTCCGAGAGAAGCTTTGATAATTATCGAAAACCGATCCAAGGTTTACCAACTCCGCAATGCACCGAGTGTTGCCAATGTCGCCAATGTTAGTAGTTCTAATCGCGACATTGAGAGAGTTGATGCAAAAGTCGATAAGTTGACGAATGTGTTTACGTCTTATCTCATTGAGATGCAAAAGAAAGACGCTCCCGCTACGGTGAAAGCGGTTGAGGTTTCGTGTACGTTTTGTGGTGGACCTCATAATTATTACGAGTGTGCGGCTACGGATGGCCAAACGTCAAATGTGAGTGCGTTAAATGGAAACAACAATTTTTCAAATCAAAATAACGCGGGTCCATCACAACAAGGCAATTATAACCAAGGCAACAATTTTCAAAATCGAAACAATTTTCAAGGAAATAATCAACAAGGAAATTTTTCGAATCAAAATCAAGGAGGTTATAATCAAGGTCGTAATATAACTTGGCAAAATCGAGACAATAACCAAAACTCGAATTTTTCAAACAACAACAATCAAGGCAACAATTTTCAAATGGTAATCAAGGAAATTTTCAAAGAAACAATCAAAACCAAGGGAACTTTAATTCAAATAAAAATAGTTCGTCAAACGATTTTTAAAATTACATGAAAACGAATGAGGCTTATATGAGACGATTAGAGGGAGAAATTGGTACTTTGAAAAATGACTTTACAAATACTTTGAAATTGCAAAATACGAAGATTGAGCAAGGGCAAATTGATATTAAAAAGATGTTTTCGGCCATAATGAACAAGTCCTCGGGTGCGTCATCGAGTTCGTTACCTAGTGACACCGTTGCTAATCCGAAAGAACAATGCAAAGCCGCCCCGTCTCGTGAGAAAGGTCGTGTGATTACCCCTAACCTTGAAGGATTCCGTGTTGTTTATCCCTCTCAACCCTCGACTTCTAAGACGTCTTCTTGTTCTCAAGTCGATGGGGTGAATATGGCGACCAAGGAAAAGAGTGCACACCCTCGTGTACCTCAAATTCCATCCACGGTTCAAAAAGAGAGCTTTGTCGACCTTACCAAAGTAACCCTTGAAGAAACTTGTGCATCGATCCTTCTTAAAAAACCCAAAAGGCGTATGCCAAGAAAGGAAAAGGATCCGGGCCAATTTCTATTACCTTGTGATTTTTCCGAGATTGAGGGATGTTTAGCCCTTGCCGATTTAGGTGCTAGCATCAATCTCATGCCTCATTCTCTTTGGAAATTGATGAGATTGCCTTCGCTTACCCCCACAAACATGACAATCGAGCTTGCAAATTGTACACCTTTAATACCAATTGGAATAGCCGAGGATGTCTATGTTAGGATTGGAAAGTTTGTTTTTCCCGCGGATTTCGTTATATCCGATTACGAGTGTGACCCTAAATGTCCCATTATTTTAGGCCGACCATTCTTATCGACGGCTCGAACCGTAATCGACGTTCACGAGGGGAGACTTACTATGAGATATGGGGATGAAAAAATAGACTTTTTCGCTAGAAAATCCCAAGGATTTAATGAGAATGAAAAAACCGAGGTTTCAAAACCTAATGATTCAAATTGTAATGATTTCAAAATATTTACTTTAGCGGAAAGAATGAAGCTTGATGCATGTTTTGAAAGAATTAAGAAAAACGGTTTTAAATATGATGATTTTAATGATAAAGAATACGTGTACCTAATTCAAAAGGGTATGTGTAAATTTGTGGATGAAAACTCACTTTGGGATGTTTTTAGCGAAACAAGTGAAACACCAATTCCGAAGGGTGACGTTAATGCCATCACGACAATGACCAAAATGGATTCGTCTTCACCACCTTCGAAGGACCATGACTTTGAGGCTTCAACTTCTAACTCCATCGAAGTGCCTCCTTTGCCTAGCCCAACACCCGTTGAGGCTAAAGGGTTTATCGACATCGATCCTCTCGTCTTAGAAAAGTCACCTAAGCATAGTCATTTGACTTGTAAGTCCATGGTTGTGAGTGCTCACATCGACTCTTTCTTTGACGATGACAATGGCGATTTTGCCGAGATTGATCACGTACTTAGACATCCACATGCAATTTTTGATTCTCCTAAGAAGAAACATGTGAAGTACGATGATTATGAGTTTGATCCCGAGATTGAGGAAATCATTGAACGAGAGCTAGCTCTTATGCCTTCACTTCCACCTACGAGTGAGGTCGATCTTTCCAAAATCGAGGATGAACTTAATGAGTTGGAACGTCTTATTTTCGATGACGAACCAACTCATGTGACCACCAAAAATCCAATTCTCGAGGAGTTACCTAATCAACACTCCTCATTTGAGAATGACGTTTACCACATTCGTGAGGATCTAACTTATAAACGATCCCCACAAAAGAATGATGGTTTCGTGCTTGATCGTGATCTCTTCGAGAGAGTTTCTAAGATACTCAAGGAGGGGAATGACAAACCTTGGTTTGACAAGCCTATCTTTGATGAGGAAATCGATGAGATTGACGTTCATGAGGATGACGAGTATGTAGACCCGAGGGGGCGGTGTTCTTTATTGACAAACGTTTTGAGAACTTATATAATCCGCCACCCCCTCCCGCCAAAGACTTAAATGTGAGAATTTTTAGCGCGACTAATTTTCAATTTGACACGCCAAATATTTTCGACATTATCAAATCGGGTTTTCATAAAGAGTTTTTGAACGATGAAAAAGGAAAAGATTTTAAAAATGTTTTAAATGATTTTTCTACATGTTTAACTCCGTCATCACATCGTGTTATGAGTGCTACCACCTAGTCTACTCCTTTTGACGATGGTGTGTGTGGTTTTAGTGTGGGGGAAGCCCCAAATGTTCCCTCGCATTTCTCCACCGAGGACGAGATTTACGATCCCGGAATTCCTTGTAAAGGGAAATCTCGGTCTTCCACCGATGCAATAAATGGAAAATCTTTTCGTTTGCTTGGTGTGAGTCTACCTCGAGTAGCTCATATGTTTGACTTAACCATTGCCCCACCTTTCTACTTCTTATCTATTTTCTTCTACCCCATTGGGGTTTTGGCACGTGTCGAAGTGGCGTTGTTTCGTCTTTCATCCGAAAACGAAGACGCTATCTTTGACCCCGGTATACGTTTATCGGGTTTTTAAAGTACTCCATGTACTTTTGGGCCTTGTTTATCATGTAAGCCCCACCAAAAATGACCATACCATGATTATCCCTAAATGATCACATTTATAGGGATTCGAGTCGAGCTTTTGACTCGTTTATCAAAAACAAGGTGCCTCGTAGGGGATTCTCATGCTTATCCTTGTAAATATTATCGTTTTCTTAGTTAATGTAACGAGGGGACTTGTGGTCTTCCTACCTTTGTTTCGTGGTTGTTTGTGATTGTGATTCATTTGGTTCATCGTCATCATTGAAGCCTCTCGTGTTCATTTTACGGATCACTCGAGCTTCGATCGTTGCCTTTGGAGATTCCGATATCCGATGATATCCTTTTATGTTCTAACGTTTATCTTATTAGCATAATTCATAAACGGCTTTTAGGTTATTCGTTTTACCCTTTCCATGCTCGAGATTAAGCATTCGACTTCGTCTCTAGTATGGGGGTGTTTACACCCCTAGACTCGAAACATTGAGGACAATGTTTAGTTTTAGTATGGGGGGGTGAGTAGATACTTCACCTTGCTTACGTCAACACGCAATCCAATATTCATCTTTTTGTTATCGTTTTGCTGCAAATAAGGCTAAAAATGGCCAAATTTTAAAAAATTTCTAGTTTTTCATAAGTGTTTAAGACACGAATGTAGGTTTTCCGACGGTGAGAACGAGAGTAATTTTTGACTCGACCGTGCGTGTTGAGCACTTAGCTTCGATTCCTTAACTTTTTAGGCTAAGTCTCTTAAATGAGGACGAGAAATGATAGAGTTATTTATAAGTCTCGTAATCGTCACAATCTTATGTGTAGTAATTATTAGCTTATTCTCCCAACGCTTTTGCATAATAAATTGTTAATAAATATTGATTTAGCGGTTTAGTCACTATTGTTGGGTTTCTAATTTGTTTTGGTAGCTTCCATGTAATTAAATTGGGAAAACATTAAGGTATCGCCAGCGTCACGGTTTTGAAGTATTGGCACCCGAATAATCGAAAGCTTCACCTAATAATAAGATTTCAAGTGCTCACCTAAATTAAGCAAAAATTTGAAGCTCACAAGGCCGAAAAATCTATGACCAAATTGAAAGTGAATGAAGCCTTAATCTTCGAAGCTTTAAAGATACAAAATTCGCTTTAGCGTGAGGATATACGTCTTTGGCTAATAAAACCACCGATGAGGCGGATAATAAAAGGCAAGGCAAGACCGAAGTCATAATAAAAGCTTCATGGCGAAGTTGAATAAAAGATGGAGGTAAACCAAAGATAATAAGGCCCTTCCGTTAGGGGGCGTATAAAAGTCTTGGTAATAAGTCTCATGTTCAAAACCGTTATAAAATCGTGTTTATCGATCCTTCTTGTTGACTTAATTTTTTGACATCGTTGTCTATTGGGGTGAATTATTAATTTAATGATTTTGGTTACACCGCTAAGTTTCTATTTTAAGACTTAATCTCTATTCACGCATAAGTCAATAATGTATCCTCGTGATCATTAAGACAAAATAAAATATAAGAGATACCAATTAGGAATAAGGGAGTCTAGGTTCGTAATTAACACTCATGAGATGTGTTCGTGTTACTAACTTATAATAACAATGATCTCGTTACACGCTTAGCATGGAATTGGGTGAAAATCGAGGACGACGAAATTACTTCTAACGAAGCATTCACGTGTTCTTGTTATATGATCCTAAAAGTCACGTTCTCGTGATGAAAACATTACATTATGTCTAAAACGCGTGTAGTAGTTTATTTAAATTTATGTCTTGAATAAAAGTCATCATAAAATGAATTTTGGAAGTGCTACGTTACTTAATTCTAGCATTGCGTGGGGACACGGCAATGGTTTAGTATGGGGGAGTGATGAGACTGTATTTATACATAGTCTCATCGTCCAAATCGGGCTTAAAACGCTTAAAATATCATCAAAATACCCCAATATATGCCTGTGTTTGTTCATTGTGTATTTCAGGTACGGATATCGTGAATTCACCAAAAGATCAAAGGAATCAAGCAAAAACGAACACGGGAAACGAAGCCGCACAAAGAACTGGACCCGAATCATGATTTTCCTATCAAGTCCTTGAAGTTTGAAGAATTGGTAACTTTGGTCCCTCTACTTTTGAAGACTTGACATTTTATACCCTTGCAAAACTCATAATTGCATTTGGGTCCCTTAAATGTCAAGAAATTACATTATGAGCCCTTGAAGATTGCCAAATATGCATTAATGGTCCTTGCTTAAAGTTTGTAAACTATTTGTGCCAAAAATGTCAAAAGCCCAAAGTTAATTACAAAGGGAAAAGAGTTGTAAGCCGTGGAAACTTGAAATGAAGACACTTTGGGAGTTCAGGGGGCAAACTTGTGAAAACCAAACCCATACCCACTCCCTACCCGGTCTGAGCCCACTTAACCAACCATAAGCCCAAACCATTTACCCTTTACCCGACCCCCAGCCCAAGTCAAACACACCCAGTCAAACTTTCCCACTAAACCTGTTTTATTATTAAATAAACTTTTTTTTAAACCGTATTTTATTAATTAAAACAGGCGGCAAACACTTCTTTTCCCTAAAACGAAATCAAACTCACCCCTGTTCATCATTCAGAACACTAATTACCCTACCCTTAATCACCCAATAATCAAACCCCAAACTTTCCAGAATAAGAATTGAACCTCCCCTAATCCTAACCCACCTCTCAAAAACTCAATCCCGTGACTCTAAGTGGGGCCCCCGACCTCCCCTGTCTCCCCAAAAAATGGCAATATCAGCATCTTTGACTCCATCCATGGTTTTGATGCATCTACTTGCTCCCTAAGTTTAATCAAACGACTCAGAATCAAGCAAACCTCCTGGCACTTCACATGGCTTAATTTTGACCAAGATTTGAACAAGAAGACCAAGGGCAAAACTGGAAAAGCAAGAATTAGGGTTTAGGGTTTCCCTTTTCTTTGTAATATTTTATTTATATTCTAGAATAGTCTCTAGGCTAGTATAAATACAAGCAACCTGTGCTTAGTATTTCTTTTGTTCCAGTTTCCTTGTAATTTTTTATATAAATGAATATTTAGAGTGTTTTTAAATCAATTGCAAGAATCTGTGTTCCATTTTAATCTGCTTTTCTAGTGTAACAATTTAAACTTATTTGCAAATTAGTTAAGAGGGTTTCATTTTTTTAAATCGTTTTTTTTTCTGAAAAAAAAATCAGTTTCTTAAAGTTTAATAAAAGGTTTTTATGCTTGAATCCAGCTGATAGCTGAAGTGATAGTGGATGTTAGAGGTTGGATAAAAGCACTAAGCTTTTATTAAAGTTTTAAGGTTAGTTTCAAGGTGTGGTTCCAAAAGGTTTTAGAAGAGTAAAAATCTGTTTTCATATTTTTTTAGCATAACCAATAAGCTATAACAGCTTTCTTAATAAGCTTGTTTATAGCTTATTGGTTCCTTCCCAGGTCATCTTTTTTGTTTCTCTTGCTTTCTTGGCAGGTACTCAAGCTTTCCATCATTTCCATCCCATTTCTCATTTTGAAGGCATATTGGATATTGGACTGGTTATAGTCCAATATCAGCACATCTCTACATCAGCTTCTTACACCTCTCCCATAAGCTCATAAAAGTCCACCCAGTCCATTTTAAGAAGGCCTCAGCCCAAGGTTTGGTTTGAACCCTTTTAATGTATTTTTTTTTTGGATTTTTGAATGAAGTATATGTGAATTGGTGTTAAACTGATGGTTGATTGATATTTTCAGTTGTTCATGCTTATTTGTGTTTTACATGCATGTTAGGAATGATTTGGTTCAATTTAATCTAGGTTTGTATGTTGTAGCTGATGAGATGGCATTTATACATGATCTCATCGTTCTTTTTGGGCTTTAAATGCATAAAAATGTCATAAAATACCATATATATGCTTGTGTTTGTTACTTGTGTATTTTAGGTATGGATATCGTGAAAAAGACAAAAGATCACAAGATACAAGGAAAAACGAACACGAGAAACGAAGCCGTACAATGAACCGGGCCCTAATCATGGAATTTTCATCAAATACCCTTGAAGACTTGAAGACAAAACAAGATTGATCCTCCAAGAATGAAGAAATGACACTTAAAACCCTTGTATATTGATAATTACAAGTTTGGTCCCTTAAGTTTGTCAAAATTACAAAAAGGTCCTTCAACTTTGAAGGAATGGCAAAATTAGTCCCTCAACAATTTCAAATTGCCAATTATGGTCCCTCATGAAGATTAAGATGCATTGAAGACCTTTGAAGATCATCATTGTCCAAGATCAGCCCTTGAAAATACTCAAAATGGCAAAAATGGTCCTTTGAAAAGCTTTGGAAAAGATATGTGCCAAAAATGCCAAAGATGGAAAGATATTAACAAAGGAAGTCACGTTTTAGGGCTGGAAAACATTGAATGCCAAAAATTTCAAAAGAAAAGGACCAAATGTGTCAACTTGGAAAGATTCAAACAGAAAAGTGCGCCTAACATGTTTCTTCCCCTAATATCGGATCTAAAGGCTTACTGTATATCTTTTTACACACCCAGATTTTACCTTCACTTAACCTTGGTTAAAAACCAATTCACTTGGCACACGTGTAATTCCCACACACAAACACCCCAATCCCACGCGTGTGTTCCAAACCCCCAATTCCCTTTCACCCAATCAGCTTACACCTTGTCCTCCAAGGCATGTGACGTGTCCTACATCAACGATGGAGATTCATTGCTTACTCACAACGCAAAATTGAACAGTGGAGATCAAGAAAGGACAACTCACCTCAAAAACGTATAAGGGAATTTTGGGACTTTTCTATGTATTAGGGTTAGCATTTTAGGGTTCTAGATTATTCAGTAGAGTAGTATAAAAGGGGTGTGAGCCTGTTCACAACCTCTTGTTCCAGTTTTAAGCATAAATTCTTGTAATCCCTTTTTTGTGAAATAAAAGTTTGGTATTTGAAAATTCAATTGTAATTCCTTTTTAGTTTATAAAAAGTTGTGTGTTGGGTTTATGCTTGATTCTGAGTTCCAAGTTTATGTTGGTTAATTGATTTTGCTGTTTCAAAATTTGTTAAGGTTTTGAAAAATTTGGAGATTTTTGGTAAGAAAATCTGTCCAAGGTTTTTGGTTAAGGAATCATTGTAATTGGTGTTTAAGTGTTATAGAAACGTTTTAAGAAGGGTTGAAAAAGATTTGGAAGAGTTTTAGAAAGAAAGAAATAGAAACAGAAAGTTATAGTGCTTGTATTTTGTTCTTCTTTTTTGTTTGTTTTGTCATTAAGCAGGTGAGAAGCTGTTGATTTGTGTTCAGCACCAGCCCGGGCTGGTAGGGAGGAGGATTTACATCCTCTAGGGTTTTGGAAGTAAAACCCTAAGGTAATCCTTTTTCCTTTGGAAAAGTTCAGAAATAGAAGCTTAAGTGATTTTTGTTTGATTTTGTGCTTAAGTGTGTATAAGCTGCTTGATTTGTGTTTATTTGAGTTGTTATGCATGTTTTGAAGTATATGAATCAGTTTTCATAGGTTGTATTAGGTTTTTGTTTGAGAAAAATTGGTTTTCAGTTTTTACAAGGGTGTTTGGCTACAGGTTTTAGCAAGGCAATTTAATTGATCAATGATTATCTAAGGTGTTAGAGTTATTGATTAAGGTTAAGTTAGGTTAGCAGTTAGTTGGTAACTAGTTTAGAACAAATTGGAAGCCATTTGGTGTGTTAAAAAAGGAAAACATAGCTAAAATCTGCTTATGCCCAAATCTGCTTGAATGACATGAACTTATGAGCTTTGGATTTGTTTTCTGTTAAGGTTTAGGCTAAGTGAGTAATTGTTACTGCTTGAGTACCATTTGGTGAGTGTTTGTGCCAAAATTGTGCATTGGAAGTTGGCTAGAGTGCATGTAATAGGCTTAAAAAGTTCCCTGACCTGTTGAAAGTATCACAGCAACTTAACATTGCTAAGGGTGTGCATTGATTTGCTTATCTGTGTGTGCTAGTGCTTATTTGTGTTTTATCATTGACTCCTTGAGCTTCAATAAGCTCAAGGGTGCCCTCCTGTGTCCAATATCACCACCAAATAAGTCCATAGGCCAACTCCTTTGGCCTTTTGTCACTTGTGAGAAAAACAAAACACAAAGGAAAATCTGCTAAGTGTTCTAAGGTGAACTGGACATATTTTGTCCTTGATCTAGCTTAAATCTTGGTTAAAAAGGTTACTGGATTGTGTTTATAAGCTCATTAAGTATCAGTTTTGAGTTGGAAAAGTAAAAAATAAAAAAAAAATAAAAAAATAGCAAAAACCACTAGCCTGGCTTCGAACCCCTGACCTCTCGTTGGAGGGTTCAAGGCTCTTACCAGTGTGCTAGCTTTAATCTTGTTTATAGAAGGGCAAGGTTTAATACTTAAGGTCATTTGGTTTCTAGCTTATTTTCTAAAGCCGTAGCTTAATCTCTCTTTTCTAGCTTATTTAGTAAGCTAAATTTGTGTAGCTTATTTTTCCTGGGTCTTAAATAGGTTTATAGATTTTTCTGAATTGGTTTCAAATTTTTCCCTTTATTTTATTATTTTCTAGGATTTATTTAATAGACGTTTCTTATTAATTCAATAAAAAATACCAAAAAGATTTTAAATTTTTAGGAAAAATAATTTTTAGGTTTTAAATTAATAACTTGAGGTTTACATCTTATTTTGGTTTTATAAACTTTAATTTTTAATTTTATATTAATTTAAGGTTTTTTATAAACTTTAAAGATTTTTATAAAATTATTAAAAAAGGTTTAGGAGCTCTAATTTGTGTTTTTCTCTTAGTTATATTAAATAGGATTTTTAGAAATTTTTTATTTCAAATTTTAGAAACTTTTTATTTTTAGCAATATTTTAATATTATTTTATTATTAATTTTTCAAAATTTTATTTTTCTTTCTTTTTCATTTTTCCTAGATTCTTTAGCAATAATTAAGACTATTTCCATTTTTAGAATATTTTTGTAGCTTTTAGATTTATTTTTATAATTATTTTAAGTTTAATTAGATTTTAATCATTTTTAATCATTTTTAGAGTTTTAAAAATAGTTTTAATAGCTTTTAATTTTTAGAAAATTACTTTTTAGTCTTATAATAATATAAGTTAAGTGATTATTCAACAAAATCATATTTTAGACATTTGAATTAGTTAAATTTAATTTTAGGGCTTTAATTAGCATTTAAAATTAATTATTTAATTAATAAAAGGTTTTAAAATATCTTTGTTGGATTTTCATCTTTATTTATATTATTTTAGACTTCTTTTTAGTCTTTTTAAATTTTGATTTTGTTTTTGGTCTTAGTATAATAATTTTTAATTTGAGTAGTTTTTCTACGGCTTTACGTTTTCGTCGTAGTTTAATTTTAACGTATCCGTCTTTTCATCCTCTCATCCCCATTCTTCCAAATATTAATCTCAAAGAAATACAAGTTAATTCACAACACATATACCTCCTTGGGAAACGAATTTTTTCTCATCTCTTTTTAAGTGATTGGGTCATTTGTGCACGGTTTTCCTAAACCGTCGTACTTAATACTTTCCGCATTTTACGCTCTTTGTTTTCCTAAACAAGAGTTGTATTTTACTACAATCAATTTTGGCGCCGCTGCCGGGGAGGTGTGTTGTGCTTTAATTTGGAAACTTTTGTTTTTGATATTATCCATAAATAGTATTTGTGTTAAGTGGAACTCCCTTAACACGTATTATCGGTTTTCTTGGTTTTTCTTGTACAAATATTATTAATATATTGTATTAAGTATCACAACCAAAATACAATATCTCCAAAAGTGTGAAAACACAACCTTAATTGGGATTTGATCTCCTAATTATTGTATTCGAATCTCAAACAAAAAGAAAGGCAAAAATAGATAAATACTTTCGTGAAGCTCGATTTTGAAAAATACGAACTATAAGGTGGGTATAAGGCGGGTATTATAAAATATACCCTAAGGAAAAAGGCTCTTAAGTGCTTCGCGCCGCCTCGTTTCCCCGCTTGCTTGTGAGTATTTTGAGATTGAAGGCTAATCGAGGGTTTTGCCGCCCAAAGTATTAATACGTATACTATATTTGCTTGGTTTTCTTTGTGATTAAACCCTCGTGAACAATTTGGTTTTCACCAAAGTTCTAAAGTCATTAGAAGACGTTCACTCCACGTGATCGTTTTCATTCCTTTGAGGCTTCTTTAATCAAGAGTTTGATTCGAGGAGAGATTTTGTAGATTGTTGTCTACGAAGATACACCAAAATCCAAAAAAAAACTAAATATCATCAAAAACACAAAAAAAATTGAAAATCCACAAAACAACCAAAAAGAATCTTCTTTGCTCACCTCCCATTCTTCGTGAAGTTTATGATCACTCGTAATCAAGCTAAACGAGCTCGTAAACGTCTTCAAAAGCAAGCAAGTCAAGGATCGTTGATTGTTGAAGAACCTCCAATTGTTGAACCTATTGTAGAACAAGAAGTCGTAATGGCTAATCGTACTATGATGGAGTTGCTACAAGCACCCACCGAGGGTTTTGGAGAGGCTATTGTTATTCCCGCCATCCTTGCGGAGAATTTCGAGATTAAGACGGGTTTAATGTCGATGCTACAAGCAAACAAGTTTCGAGGTCACGAGAAAGACAACCCGCATTACCATATTAGGAATTTCAACCGTCTCACCGCTACTAGCAAATTCAAAGATGTTCCACATGACGCCATTAAGATGATGTTGTTTCCATATTCGTTGGATGGACCCGCAAAAATTTGGCTCGAGAAAGAATCGCCAAATTCTATTTTGACATGGGCCGATCTCGTTTCTAAGTTTGTGAACAAGTTTTTTCCACCATCTAAAACAACACACTTAAAAAATGAGATTCCATGATTTGGGCAACGTAACAATGAAAGTTTTTCGATGGCATGGGAACGATTTAAAGAGATGTTACATGAATGTCCTCACCATGATTTTTCGGAATTACATCAAATTGATACTTTTTATAATGGGCTTAATGATCATGAACGAGATTATTTGAATGCCGCCGCGGGTGGTAATTTTTTGTGCAAGACGACAAATGAGGCTTTACAAATCATTGAAAATCGATCTAAGGTTTATAGCCCTCGTAACACACCGAGTGTTGCCAATATGGGTTCGTCATCTTCGTCACAATCGTCTCGTAGCATTAAAGCCTTACATGATGAAGCTAATGAGGAAAATCGGTTTTTTGATAGATTTGCTAATCTAATGTCCCATTGGAAGGCTCAAGAAGCTTCCAATTCCGCTTCGGTTAAACCGGTTGCTAAGAGTTGTTTATCTTGTGGGGGAGCTCATGATCTTTCCGAGTGCATTACCGCGGATGGTAACACTTCGAGTGCTTATGTAGCAACGGGAACTTACAACCAAAACGGCCAAGGTTCCCGCCAAAATCAAGCTCCACCAAATCAAAATGTTAATAATTATCGAAACAACAACCAAGGTAATTACCAAGGCAACACACGCAATTACAACAAAGGGAATTATCAAAGTGGGAATGGACAAATCTATAATCAAAACCAAAACCGTGATTTTCAAAACACTACACAAGGTTTTCAAAATGCTCACACGAAAAATTTGCAAGGAGAATTTTTAGATTATGCTAAAGCAAATGATGCTAAATTTGATAATATGCAACGTGAGATGATTAGCTTAAGATCCGAGTTGAAAAACGAGCTTAAAAATGAACTTGCTAATGAACTTAAAACTCATGCAAACAAAATGGAAGGAAATGTCCAACGTCTTCAACAAAACCAACAAAAGATGGAATTAGGACAACATGAGATTAAGCAAGAGTTATCGAAAGCGGATACTAGGCAATCAAAATTTGAGGACCGAATGGCTAAGATGTTTGAAGCTATCATGTGTAAGCCCTCTTCTTCGGGTGGTCTTCCTAGTGATACCATTAACAACCCGAGGGGAGAATTGAAGGTTGTTGCTACACGAAGTGGTAAAACTTTCAAGGAACCAATCTCTCGTCCAAGTACTTCTACGGAGAAGGAAATCGAGAAAGAACCCGAGGTGATGGTCGAAAAGGAGCACATTACAATCCCACGAAGTACCGCTCAAACCACACCTACGGTTGAACCTACACCAATTATGGAACCCGAGTTTCCAAGGCCGTTGCCTAATGACCAACCCACACCACCTTTACCATACCCTTCGAGACGTGACAAAGAAAAAGCACAAGAAAAGAACAATTATCAATTTGAACTATTCATGAAAATGTTTCGTGATCTACATTTTAACATAAGTTTTGCCGATGCTTTAATCATGATGCCTCGATTCGCCGCAAACTTCAAAAGTATGCTTAACAACAAAGAGAAGTTACAACAATCGTCTAGTTGTTCATCGGTTTTTCTAAGCCGCATACCACAAAAAGTCGGTGATCCCGGTAAATTTTTGATTCCGTGTGCTATTCAAGATATGGAGGAATGCTACGCCTTGGCCGATCTTGGCGCTAGTATTAATTTAATGCCTCTCGAGATTTTCAAATCGCTTTCGCTTCCGGCTCTTACTCCTTCGAACATGTCCATCGAGATGGCCGATCATTCTACGATCATGGCATGTGGAGTAGCCGAGGACGTTTTCGTTAAAGTCGGAAAGTTTTACTATCCCGTTGACTTTATCGTTGTAGACATTCCCATCGATCGAAAAGTTCCTCTCATTTTGGGTCGTTCATTTTTGGATACATCAAGAGCACTTATCGATGTTCATGCTCGAAAAATCACCCTTCGTTTCAATGAAGAAGAACTTGTCATCAATGCAACACAAAACTCCAATCTTTCTCATGTATATTCTATTGCAACTTTAAACCATGGTGACTCGACCAATGTCGTTTGCAAAGAATTTTCACCAAGAGTTTTAGGGAATGTCTCCAAAAACAATTTACCATTTCCTCCGCCGGTGGAGGTTATGAGTGCTAAGCCTAAGAAGAAGAAACCATCAATACTTGAATCGAAAAATTCTTCGCCTCATCTCGAACATTCATTCTTGAAAAGTGTTGATAAGTTGCCGGTTTCTACGGAAGATCTTTCGGATGATGAATATGTTGGCCCCGATGGGGAGGTTTTCTTCGTCGATAAACGTTTTGAGAACTTGCCACCACCAAAACCAAAACGGTTTCAAAATGTGAGAATTTTTAGTGTGACTAACATCGTTTTAGAAACACCGAATATTTTCGACATAATCAAAAAGGGTTTTTATAAGGAGAGTTTAAAAGATAACAAAGGAAAAGATCTTAAATGTGATTTAATTGATTTTTCTAAAAATCTAACTCCGTCATCACCACGTGTTTTGAGTACTACAAACTCGTCTACTCCTTTTGACGATGTTTTGTGTGGTTCTAGTATGGGGGAAACCCCTTATGTTCCCTCATCCTTGTCCACCGAGGACGAGATATTCGATCCCGGAATTTCATGTAAAGGGAAATCTCGGTCTTCCACCGATGCAATAAATGGAAACTATATCTATTTGCTTGGTGCGAGTCTACCTCGAGTAGCTCAAACGTTTGTCTTACCAATTGTCTCACCCTTCTATTTCTCATCTATTTTCTTCAAACTCTTTGAGTTTATGGCACATGTTGGAGTGGTGTTAATTTGTTTTTCCAATGGAAACGAGAACGCCATTTTCGACCCCGGTATTTTTCATCACTTAAGGACTTAGTCCTTAATACCGGTTGCTTTTTGGGCCTTGTTTATCATGTAAGCCCCATCAAAAATTGACCACACCATGAATTTCCCTAAATGTTCACATTTTAAGGGGATCGAGTCGAGCTCATGACTCGATAATCAAAAACGAGGTGCCTCGTGGGGGAGATCCCATGCTTATCTTTATGCTTTATGTTCACTAATAAGGGGACTTGTACCCTTCCAACTCGTTGTCTCGTGGTTGTTTGTGATTGTGTTATCTAGATCATCATCATCATCTACGAGTGAAGACTCTCGTGTTCGTTTACGTGAGCCTCCATCGTTCGTTTGAAGAAGTTTTTCACGAATCCATGACATATCCTTTATTGTTCTAACAATTATCTTTTAGCATAATTAATAAACGGCTTTAGATATATTGTTGATCACCCTTTCCATGCTAGATCCTAAGCATTCGATTCTTCGTCTCTAGTATGGGGGTGCTCCACCTTTAGACTCGAAACATTGAGGACAATGTTTACTTTTAGTATGGGGGGGTGAATAGATACTTGCTTTGCTACGCCCTCACGTTTTCCAATTTTCAATGTTTTGTTTTGCTAATAAGGCTAAAAATGGCCAAATTTTAAAATTTTTCTTAGTTTTCATAAGTGTTTTTAAGACACGAATGTATATTTTCCGATGGGTAGAATAAGAGTTAATTTTTGACTTGATGGGCATTTGGAGCCATTTACATTCCTTAACCCGCTCAATTCAAGTTTTGCTAGACTTTTATATAGGGAGCTTTAAAACGCGAAAGTCTTAATTCATTCGGGTTAAGAACAAGAACTTTTCGCAAGTTCCTATAATTGATTCTAGAAAGTCACTTATCAAGGGAACTTTAAAACGCATTCTCTAAACTTGAAAAAGTCCAAGAAAGTACAAGATCCTATAGGTGGCTTGAAAACCCAAAACTTTGATTTGATATAGTCTTAATGAAAGCTAATCCAAATTTGGCTTAAATTTTGACTTGCATGGCTAAGTATTCACGAGTCTCTTTAATTAGAGGTCTTTATATAGTGAAGAACAAGAAATGATAGAGTTAGACAAGTGATCATGCTAAACGTAGAACATGAAAGTGTTCTTTCAAAAACTCATATGTTTTTTAATTGTGGCTTTTTCTTCCCATAAGATCAATGCATTAGGAATAAAACATAATTGCAATAAGTAAGGTCGTACGATTTGAAAGGTTACTTAGCCTCTAGCGCAAGATCGTTTAAAAGTTGCTCGGGGTTGAATAGAGTTCATAGCCAAGGCATAACTTATTGAAGCGGGACGCAAAGATTGGCGATCATCCAAAAAGGCCCTAACAAGGCATGAGGAGCTCTATTTTTGCTAAAGATCCAAAGATGATGTGAAGTATCATTATTCCAAAATCAATATGAAGGATCGAGACACACGACGAGAAGCAATTACTCCCCTAAAGAATGGAGAAAGTCTATCCAAAAAGACCCTAACAAGGTATGAGGATAAATATATCCAAGTCCGAAAAGGAGGCGGATCGTTGTATATCAAAATCCAAAGTAAAGATTGAAGAAAAATGATGAAGTCGTGGTCCTATATGAAGAATCTCTCAAAAACGTCAAGTGAAGAAATTCCAAATATATGAAGAGAAGACCATAATTTCAAGAACGTCTTCCCAAGATTTGAAGTATGAAGTACATGCCAAATATCGGTCCGAGAAAGGTCTCAAATCGTGAAACGAGTTATGCCAAGATATGAACTTAAGGAGATACACGAGAAGCCGTTTT
The DNA here is from genome assembly GCA_025667525.1 of Glebionis coronaria. Lineage (NCBI taxonomy): Eukaryota > Viridiplantae > Streptophyta > Magnoliopsida > Asterales > Asteraceae > Glebionis > Glebionis coronaria. The sequence continues at coordinate 448,079,552 of CM046874.1, forward strand.
AAAAGATTTTGTCCTTCGGCTAACTATTGATCAAATCGTGCTACTTTGCTTTCGGACTAATAACTACTCAAATAAGTCAATATGAATCACTTGTGATCCATGACAAATAGATAAAAAATGCTAGTAACCCATTTCCTTTTATAATAACTAGGATTGCGGGGAGAAAAAGTATTACACAATTTGGACGTATGAGTAGTGTTAGCATTGTGACTTGTACCAACAATGATCTTGTTTTTGCACTTAGCATGGAATGTATGACAATCAAGGATGACGAAATTTACTCTAAGGGACATTAACTTGTTTCTATTCTTTGACCCTAAAAGTCACCTTTTGGTGATGAAAATCATACATTATGTCTTTACACATCATCGTAGTATGTTGCAAGTCTTTTACTCTTCAATAAAGGATAATAAAATTGAATTTTGGTGATGCTTAGATACTTTATTCTAGCATTGCGTGAGGGCACGGCAATGGCTTAGTATGGGGGAGTGATGAGATGGCATTTATACATGATCTCATCGTTCTTTTCGGGCTTTAAATGCATAAAAATGTCATAAAATACCATATATATGCTTGTGTTTGTTACTTGTGTATTTTAGGTATGGATATCGTGAAAAAGACAAAAGATCACAAGATACAAGGAAAAACGAACACGAGAAACGAAGTCGTACAATGAACCGGGCCCTAATCATGGAATTTTCATCAAATACCCTTGAAGACTTGAAGACAAAACAAGATTGATCCTCCAAGAATGAAGAAATGACACTTAAAACCCTTGTATATTGATAATTACAAGTTTGGTCCCTTAAGTTTGTCAAAATTACAAAAAGGTCCTTCAACTTTGAAGGAATGGCAAAATTAGTCCCTCAACAATTTCAAATTGCCAATTATGGTCCCTCATGAAGATTAAGATGCATTGAAGACCTTTGAAGATCATCATTGTCCAAGATCAGCCCTTGAAAATACTCAAAATGGCAAAAATGGTCCTTTGAAAAGCTTTGGAAAAGATATGTGCCAAAAATGCCAAAGATGGAAAGATATTAACAAAGGAAGTCACGTTTTAGGGCTGGAAAACATTGAATGCCAAAAATTTCAAAAGAAAAGGACCAAATGTGTCAACTTGGAAAGATTCAAACAGAAAAGTGCGCCTAACATGTTTCTTCCCCTAATATCGGATCTAAAGGCTTACTGTATATCTTTTTACACACCCAGATTTTACCTTCACTTAACCTTGGTTAAAAACCAATTCACTTGGCACACGTGTAATTCCCACACACAAACACCCCAATCCCACGCGTGTGTTCCAAACCCCCAATTCCCTTTCACCCAATCAGCTTACACCTTGTCCTCCAAGGCATGTGACGTGTCCTACATCAACGATGGAGATTCATTGCTTACTCACAACGCAAAATTGAACAGTGGAGATCAAGAAAGGACAACTCACCTCAAAAACGTATAAGGGCATTTTGGGACTTTTCTATGTATTAGGGTTAGCATTTTAGGGTTCTAGATTATTCAGTAGAGTAGTATAAAAGGGGTGTGAGCCTGTTCACAACCTCTTGTTCCAGTTTTAAGCATAAATTCTTGTAATCCCTTTTTTGTGAAATAAAAGTTTGGTATTTGAAAATTCAATTGTAATTCCTTTTTAGTTTATAAAAAGTTGTGTGTTGGGTTTATGCTTGATTCTGAGTTCCAAGTTTATGTTGGTTAATTGATTTTGCTGTTTCAAAATTTGTTAAGGTTTTGAAAAATTTGGAGATTTTTGGTAAGAAAATCTGTCCAAGGTTTTTGGTTAAGGAATCATTGTAATTGGTGTTTAAGTGTTATAGAAACGTTTTAAGAAGGGTTGAAAAAGATTTGGAAGAGTTTTAGAAAGAAAGAAATAGAAACAGAAAGTTATAGTGCTTGTATTTTGTTCTTCTTTTTTGTTTGTTTTGTCATTAAGCAGGTGAGAAGCTGTTGATTTGTGTTCAGCACCAGCCCGGGCTGGTAGGGAGGAGGATTTACATCCTCTAGGGTTTTGGAAGTAAAACCCTAAGGTAATCCTTTTTCCTTTGGAAAAGTTCAGAAATAGAAGCTTAAGTGATTTTTGTTTGATTTTGTGCTTAAGTGTGTATAAGCTTCTTGATTGGTGTTTATTTGAGTTGTTATGCATGTTTTGAAGTATATGAATCAGTTTTCATAGGTTGTATTAGGTTTTTGTTTGAGAAAAATTGGTTTTCAGTTTTTACAAGGGTGTTTGGCTACAGGTTTTAGCAAGGCAATTTAATTGATCAATGATTATCTAAGGTGTTAGAGTTATTGATTAAGGTTAAGTTAGGTTAGCAGTTAGTTGGTAACTAGTTTAGAACAAACTGGAAGCCATTTGGTGTGTTAAAAAAGGAAAACATAGCTAAAATCTGCTTATGCCCAAATCTGCTTGAATGACATGAACTTATGAGCTTTGGATTTGTTTTCTGTTAAGGTTTAGGCTAAGTGAGTAATTGTTACTGCTTGAGTACCATTTGGTGAGTGTTTGTGCCAAAATTGTGCATTGGAAGTTGGCTAGAGTGCATGTAATAGGCTTAAAAAGTTCCCTGACCTGTTGAAAGTATCACAGCAACTTAACATTGCTAAGGGTGTGCATTGATTTGCTTATCTGTGTGTGCTAGTGCTTATTTGTGTTTTATCATTGACTCCTTGAGCTTCAATAAGCTCAAGGGTGCCCTCCTGTGTCCAATATCACCACCAAATAAGTCCATAGGCCAACTCCTTTGGCCTTTTGTCACTTGTGAGAAAAACAAAACACAAAGGAAAATCTGCTAAGTGTTCTAAGGTGAACTGGACATATTTTGTCCTTGATCTAGCTTAAATCTTGGTTAAAAAGGTTACTGGATTGTGTTTATAAGCTCATTAAGTATCAGTTTTGAGTTGGAAAAGTAAAAAATAAAAAAAAAAGAAAAAAATAGCAAAAACCACTAGCCTGGCTTCGAACCCCTGACCTCTCGTTGGAGGGTTCAAGGCTCTTACCAGTGTGCTAGCTTTAATCTTGTTTATAGAAGGGCAAGGTTTAATACTTAAGGTCATTTGGTTTCTAGCTTATTTTCTAAAGCCGTAGCTTAATCTCTCTTTTCTAGCTTATTTAGTAAGCTAAATTTGTGTAGCTTATTTTTCCTGGGTCTTAAATAGGTTTATAGATTTTTCTGAATTGGTTTCAAATTTTTCCCTTTATTTTATTATTTTCTAGGATTTATTTAATAGACGTTTCTTATTAATTCAATAAAAAATACCAAAAAGATTTTAAATTTTTAGGAAAAATAATTTTTAGGTTTTAAAATAATAACTTGAGGTTTACATCTTATTTTGGTTTTATAAACTTTAATTTTTAATTTTATATTAATTTAAGGTTTTTTATAAATTTAAAGATTTTTATAAAATTATTAAAAAAGGTTTAGGAGCTCTAATTTGTGTTTTTCTCTTAGTTATATTAATTAGGATTTTTAGAAATTTTTTATTTTAAATTTTAGAAACTTTTTATTTTTAGCAATATTTTAATATTATTTTATTATTAATTTTTCAAAATTTTATTTTTCTTTATTTTTCATTTTTCCTAGATTCTTTAGCAATAATTAAGACTATTTCCATTTTTAGAATATTTTTGTAGCTTTTAGATTTATTTTTATAATTATTTTAAGTTTAATTAGATTTTAATCATTTTTAATCATTTTTAGAGTTTTAAAAATAGTTTTAATAGCTTTTAATTTTTAGAAAATTACTTTTTAGTCTTATAATAATATAAGTTAAGTGATTATTCAACAAAATCATATTTTAGACATTTGAATTAGTTAAATTTAATTTTAGGGCTTTAATTAGCATTTAAAATTAATTATTTAATTAATAAAAGGTTTTAAAATATCTTTGTTGGATTTTTATCTTTATTTATATTATTTTAGACTTCTTTTTAGTCTTTTTAAATTTTGATTTTGTTTTTGGTCTTAGTATAATAATTTTTAATTTGAGTAGTTTTTCTACGGCTTTACGTTTTCGTCGTAGTTTAATTTTAACGTATCCGTCTTTTCATCCTCTCATCCCCATTCTTCCAAATATTAATCTCAAATAAATACAAGTTAACTCACAACACATATACCTCCTTGGGAAACGAACTTTTTCTCATCTCTTTTTAAGTGATTGGGTCATTTGTGCACGGTTTTCCTAAACCGTCGTACTTAATACTTTCCGCATTTTACGCTCTTTGTTTTCCTAAACAAGAGTTGTATTTTACTACAATCAGTAGCTTTGTTAAAATCCATTTTCAGAATTTCAGGTAGTGTTTGGAAACTGGTTTTAGCTAGTTGTAGGTGATTGTATTGGTGTTCAAATTAGTCTAGGCTTATTTCTCTTGCTAGATAAAGTTGTTTTCAGCTGTTAGTATTAAGATTAGATAGGATTTAAAGTAACTTGTATGCTAGAATTTGGTCACATAGCTTAGAAGTCATCAAGTTCTATTTTCTGCCAGATTTTGGTCTCATTTGTCCTTCAATTTTTGCAAGCTGTTAGAGTATAGGTCCATCTAGGGTTAGGGGTTTGATTGTGTGTTGTTTGGGTGTGTTGTGTGCAAGTTCTAGTGCTTTGAATCTCACCCAAGTGCCAATAGTAGCCAACTGCCCCCCACAGCCCCCCATAGTCTAGTCAGCAACTGCAAATTGCCCGTTTTGTGTGATTTTTGAATTGTGCCTGTGTGTTTTTGTGTTTTTATTGACTCCCCACACTTCCATGAGTGTGGGGGTGCCTTTGTTTCCAGTCAAAACCAAGCAATAAGCATTCTACGAGCAAACAAGTCCACAGTCCCATTTTTTTTTACACTACCAGTGGGAACTAGTTCCCACTGTCTTTGTTAGCTAGTTTCCCCTGCTGGGTAAAAGACAAAAACAACAACAAGTCAACATCAGTTTTCTTCATTTTTTGTCTTTTGTGCCCTTAATTAGGTTTTAAATCTTCATTCTTTTTCCATTATTTTTCTTTTTTAATTCTTAATTTTTCAGTTTAATTAGTTTTTATTCTACTATTCATTTGCTATTTTTTAGATTAAAGTGCTATTTTAATTACTTTTTATTTATCTGTTTTTTGTCTTTTAGTGTAGAAAATCAATATTTTTCAGATTTAAAATTTTTCTTAGATTTAGAAAAATTAGTTTAAGATTTTTAGTTTAGAAAATAGTCACTGTTCACTTTTTAATTATTTTTATAATTAATTTAAGTTAATTAGAGTTTAATTATTAACTAGTTTTGTCTTTTAGTGCAAATTTTTACATTTTTCAAACTTTTTCAATTTTCTACTGTTCATTAGGGTAATTTAGGATTTTTAAAATTGTTAGATTAATTTTGTCATTATTTTATTATTTTTTTTTATAATTATTTTAATTAAAAAAATAGTTTTTAGTGATTAAAAAATAGAAAAATAGTTTTTAAAATTTAGGAAAAATACTTTTTAGTCTTTAAATAATATAAGTTAGTTATTAGTTCAATAAAATTATATTTTGGGCATTTTGTTAATTATATTTAATTTTTGGGCTTTAATTAGCATTAAAAATTGAATATTTAATTAATAAAAGGTTTAAAAATATATTTGTTGGATTTTTATTCTTATTTATATTATTTAAGACTTAGTTTAATCTTTTAATTATTTTTTAGGTTTTATTTCTATTTTCGTCACGTTTTACGTATTTACGTTCGCGTTTTACGTCAACGTCGTAGTTTAATCGTAGTGTAACTCGTCTTTACTTTTTCTCTTCTCAACCAAAAACGTCACTAATCCAAACTTGATTTTATATATTTTGGCACATTAATACACACACCTCCTTCGAGAACGAACTTGGAATTTATTCGATTTGTCGGTTTTTCATTAAATCATCAAGTTTAATACTTGCCGCGTTTATATTTGCTTTTTCCTAAAAGTAGATATATACTAAAACCAACATCATCGCTCCAACATTTGATCCATGAAGGGCAAAGGAAAGTGGTCTTTACGAGTGGCGTCATTTAACTTTCGGTAGTCAATACACACCCTCCAACCGGTCACAACACGAGTGGGAATTAACTCGTTGTTTTCATTGGGCACAACGGTCATTCCTCCCTTTTTAGGGACACAATGGATTGGGCTCACCCATGGGCTATCGGAGATAGTATAAATCATTCCCGCATCAAGGAGTTTTAACACTTCCTTTTTAATGACATCGTGAATTTTGGGATTCACCCTTCTTTGACTTTGAATTGCGGGTTGTAGTCCTCCTCCATTAAAATCTTGTGAGTACAAAATTTTCGGTCAATACCCTTAATGTCGGAAATTTTCCACGCAATTGCCCCTTTATGAGCCTTAAGAACTTTCAAGAGCTCTGTTTTTTCATCATTAGCAAGACCTCTTGCAATAATAACCGGCAACTTGTCATCACCTTCCAAGAATACGTATTCATGGTGAGAAGAAAGATCTTTCAATTCAAGGATAGGTGGTTCCTCGATTGAAGATTTTGGTTCAACACTCATAACTTCCATCAGCGGAAGAAATGGTGGAATAGAAGTATCATCACTAATCAACACCTCATCTTCATTGTCGATTTCATTTTAAGTGAAATCGCCTCCTTGGAATGGAGTGAGATTTGGTGTGGAATTAGCAAGAATTGGATCCAAAATAGTGGGATTGCCACTTGACGAGCTATCGGAAAAACCTAACACTTCTTGTGAAAACTCATCGCAAACCACATCAACGATGTCAATGTGATTGATGGTAGCGATTGCATAAACATGAGAAGGTTTCGAGTTTTGAGTAGAGTTTATAACAAGTTCCTCTTCGTTGAATCTCAAAGTGATAGTTCTTGCATGAACGTCGATAAGCGATCTCGAGGTGTCTAAAAATGAACGACCTAAAATTAGAGGAACTTGAGGATCCGCGGGGATGTCAACTACTATAAAATCAACGGGGTAGTAGAACTTCCCCACTTTCACGAAAACATATTCGGCTACTCCACATGCTAAAATCGTAGAATGATCGGCCATCTCGATAGACATGTTCGAAGGAATAAGAGCCGGAAGCGAAAGCGATTTCCAAATGGAAAATGGCATCAAATTAATGCTCGCACCAAGATCGGCCAAGGCGAGGCATTCTTTCATATCTTGTATGTCACAAGGAATGAGAAACTTTCCGGGGTCACCAACTTTTTCTGGTATGCGGTTAAGATAAACCGAAGAACAATTAGCAAGCTTTGAAAGCTTTTCCTTATCGCTCATTATACTTTTAAAAGTGGAAGCGAAACTAGGCATATACAACAACACGTCGGATAAACTCACATCAAAATGCACTTGTTGAAACATTTTTATAAAAAGCTCTATTTGTTGTTTGTTACGTTCTTGCAATTTCTCTTTGTTTCGTCTCGAAGGGTAAGGTAAGGGTGGTGTGGGTTGGTCATTAGGCAACGACCTTGGAATCTCGGGTTCCATAATTGGTATTGGTTCAACCGTAGGTGTGGTTTCAGCGGTACTTCGTGGTATTGTAATGTGCTCCTTTTAGACCATCACCTCGGGTTCTTTCTCGATTTCCTTCTCCGTAGAAGTACTTGGACGAGAGATTGGTTCCTTGAAAGTTTTACCACTTCGTGTAGTAATAACCTTAATTTCTCCTTTCGGGTTTGCAATGGTATCACTAGGAAGACCACCCGAGGAAGAGGGCTTACACATGATTGCTTCAAACATCTTAGCCATTCGGTCCTCAATTTTTGATTGCCTAGCATCCGCTTTTAACAACTCTTGCTTAATCTCATGCTGTCCTTGTTCCATCTTTTGTTGGTTTTGTTGAAGACGTTGGACATTTCCTTCCATTTTATTTGCATGAGTTTTAAGTTCATTAGGAAGTTCTTTTTTAAGCTCGTTTTTCAACTCGGATCTTAAGCTAATCATCTCACGTTGCATGTTATCAAATTTTACATCATTTGCTTTAGCATAATCCAAAAATTCTCCTTGAAGATTTTTAGTGTGAGCATTTTGAGAACCTTGTGTAGTGTTTTGAAAATTACGGTTTTGGTTTTGATTAGTCACTTGTCCATTCCCATTTTGATAATTCCCCTTGTTGTAGTTACGTGAATTGCCTTGGTTGTTGTTTCTATAGTTATTAGCATTTTGATTTGGTGGAGCTTGATTTGGGCGGGAACCTTGACCGTTTTGGTTGTAAGTTCCCGTTGCTACATAAGCACTCGAAGTGTTACCATCCGCGGTAATGCACTCGGAAAGTTCATGAGCTCCACCACAAGACAAACAACTCTTAGCAACCGCTTTAACCGAAGCGGAATTTGAAGCTTCTTGAGCTTTCCAATGAGACATAAGATTAGCAAATCTATCAAAAAACCGATTTTCCTCATTAGCTTCATCATGTAAGGCACTAATGCTACGAGACGATGACGACGATGACGAACCCAAATTGGCAACACTCGGTGTGTTACGAGGGCTATAAACCTTAGATCTATTCTTGATAATCTTTAAAGCTTCATTGGTCGATTTGATGCAATTCCGAAAAATCATGGTGTGGACATTCATGTAACATTTCTTTAAAGCGTTCCCATGCCATTGAAAAACTTTCATTATTTCTTTGCACAAATCGTGAAATCTCATTTTTCAAATGTGTTGTTTTAGATGGTGGAAAAAACTTGTTCACTAACTTAGAAACGAGATCACCCCATGTCAAAATCGAATTTGGCGGTTCTTTCTCAAGCCAAATTTTAGCGGGTCCATCTAACGAGTATGGAAACAACATCATCTTAATGGCGTCATGTGGAACATCCTTAAACTTGCTAGTAGCGATGAGACGATTAAAATTTCTAATGTGATAATGCGGGTTGTCTTTCTCATGACATCTAAACTTATTAGCTTGCAACATCGACATTAAACGCGTCTTAATTTCGAAATTCTCCGCAAGGATGGCGGGAATCACAATGGCCTCTCCAAAACCCTCGGTGGGTGCTTGTAGCAACTCCATCATAGTACGATTAGCCATGACAACTTCTTGTTCTACAATAGGTTCAACAATTGGAGTTTGTTCTTCAATCAACGTCTCTTGATTGGCTTGATTTTGAAGACGTTTACGAGCTCGTTTTGCTTGATTACGAGTGATCATAAACTTCACGAAGAATGGGAGGTGAGCAAAGAAGATTCTTTTTGGGTGTTTTGTGGATTTTCAATTTTTTTGTGTTTTTGATTGTTTTTAATATTTTTGGATTTTGGTGTATCTTCGTAGACAACAATCTACAAAATCTCTCCTCGAATCAAACTCTTGATTAATGAAGCCTCAAAGGAATGAAAACGATCACGTGGAGTGAACGCCTTCGAATGACTTTAGAACTTTGGTGAAAACCAAATTGTTCAAGAGGGTTTAATCACAAAGAAAACCAAGAAAATATATTATACGTAATAATACTTTGGGCGGCAAAACCCTCGATTAGCCTTCAATCTCAAAATACTCACAAGCAAGCGGGGAAACGAGGCGGCGCGAAGCACTTAAGAGCCTTTTTCCTTAGGGTATATTTTATAATATCCGCCTTATACCCACCTTATAGTTTGTATTTTCAAAATCAAGCTTCTCGAAAGTATTTATCTATTTTTGCCTTTTTCTTTTTGTTTGAGATTCGAATACAATAATTAGGAGATCAAATCCCAATTAGGGTTGTGTTTTCACACTTTTGGAGATATTGTTTATTTGTTGTGATACTTAATACAATATAGTAATAATATTTTCACAAGAAAAACCAAGAAAACCGATAATACGTATTAGTAGATTTCTACTAATACAAATACTATTTATGGTTAATATTAAAAACAACAATGCAAATTAATCACGACACACCTCCCCTGCAGCGGCGCCAAAATGATTGCTGTAAAATACGACCTTTAGGAAAAGGAGCGTAAAAGCGGTAAGTATTAAGTGATGATTTAGGAAAATCAAGCACTAATGACCCTTATGATATGAAAGTTCGTTTCCCAATGAGGTATATGTGTATGAAAAACTTGTTAAATGTTTGAGATTAATAATTGGTTTAGAAGGGGATGAGAAAAGAAGATGACGAAGACGTGAAATTAATACTACGACGACAAAACGTAAAACCGTAAAAACTACAAAAATAAAAATTAATTCTTAAAATTACCAAAATTTTACCAAAAATAAAATAAATAAACTAAGAGTTTACCAATGATCAAAACTTTTTCAAACCTTTTAAATAATTAAATATTCAATTTTTAAATGCTAATTAAAGCACTAAAAATCAAATAAATTATCAAAAAGCTCAAATAAAGAATTTTCAATTGGTAATCCTCTAAAATGACCTAAAAAGATTAAAAACTATTTTTAGAAATTTTTAAACAAAGAAAAACTATTTAAAATGATTTAAAAACAATTAAAACTTAAAATATTTATAAAAATTAATCTAAAAGTGATAAAATTATTCTAAAAGTTGCAAAATTCCTATTTTAATGTATTTAAGCTAAAAAATGTAAAAAGTTGGAAAATGTGAAATTTGAAAAATAATAATAAAATAATATTAAAATAATAATAAAAATCCAAAAATTATAAAAAATTCTAAAAACTTGCAAACTAGTTTATTTTAACCTAAATAATCAGAAAATGAAAGTGAAATGACCAGAATACCCCGATTGGGCCCTCAAATGGGCCAAAACCAAAAACAGTCAACTTAAATGGGCTTTTTAGCCCAAAAAGTCAAACCTGGCCCAATTAACTTGGAAAAGCCCAATCTGACTCAAAATTTGATTCTAAACCCAAAACTCTAAAGGCCCAAAAGCTGAAAGTGAGCTTATCACAGCTTATTATGCAAACAGCTTATCCTTATTGGGCTTTTTTGTGACAATCCGTCAATTTATGGTTGATATTTTATTCTCGAATATTATTTAACAACCTTATTTTAATGTTACAATATGAACTCACTTATTTTTGGGAAGAAATTTGGATTTACGTCTTGAAGTAGCATCGACTACGTCTAAACCGGAGGATTCTACGTTACGTGCTTACGTTTACATACACCGTCTTTGGTGACAGTCCGACATTTCAGAAAATAAATTTATCCGTGAATATTATTTTGTAGTTTTAAATATGTGTTAGTTCATAAACTCACAAATTTACGAAAAGAGATTAGGACTTACGATTTTATTTTAACGTCCTTTACGACTAAACCGGAAACCTTAGGATTACGTATTTACGTTTTCGAACTCCGTTTTTGATGAGACAATTTTTATTGGATTTGTTTTGTGCCGTTGATTCATAATTTATAAAAACGTTTTTCGTAAAACGACCTGAGGGCACGCAAATCGAGGAAACTAGAATCGAGGAGTACCCGTAAATAAATGGGGATGAGACAAGTGGGACACTTGTCCCACCCCACTCCAAAACCGGCCTAAACTTAGCCACTTCACCAACTTGGTGTCAAGTGTAAGCTAACTTCACCACTTGTCACTTTAAGCTTACTTTGTAAGCTAACAACTTACCAAAAACCACTAGCTAGCTCATTCTTACCATTTACAACATGCAAAACAACCATAAACTCTCTCATCTCCTCTCAATGTGCCGTCCATACTCCACCCTAAATATCCATTTTGATCAAAAATCAACCATGAAATCTTATGTTATATACACATATGTTGAAGCCCTTTTGAAACCCTATTGATTGGTGGTCCTTATAACATCCAAGGAGGAGTTTTCATGGAGTAATAGGGCTGATTTTCCACAAGGTGTTTATGAAGGATGGTGGTCTTGAAGATGGTCTTGGCTATGCACAAGTTTCTCCATCTAAGTCCATGTCAAACTCATAACCTACATCAACTTGGTGGTATAAAGATTGTCCTCCTCATCCTCTTGTTATTTTTGGTTATGTAATCATGTATTTTATTTCCTATTGTATATGTTTATGATGATTATATGATGATAAAAATATTATGTGGGGATTTGGTGTTGATAATCATGGATAAAAAGATGAAAAACTATAAGTAAAAATGGGTAAATCTTGTTTAAATGATAAGCTGTATAAAAACAGTAAAGAACCATATGGTAAACTGATAAAATGATTAAGTAGAATGGATTTACAGTAATCTATGGGTCTTGTACACATGTGAGAGTTGGCCATGCAATGGAATCAAAATAATGAGTGAGATATGATCAAAACAAGTTAGGTGGTCTAATCTGAATAAGCAGTTTTGTAGGGACTGTTAAGGCAAGATGAACTCAAAATGGGCAGTATCTATAACTAAGTTAAACGTAGCACATAATATGAAGAACTTGTCACCCAAAAACGAGCTTCTAATTCATTATAGAACTCTAGATATGGTAAAAATGGTGAACATGAAGATAAAAATCAGATTTTTGGAATTAATGTTTATTATTATTATATAAGCACTCACATTTTAATGTATAAAATGTAAAATAAAAACTCACTAACTTATAAAAATTATTTATATAAATATATAAAAGGTTAATTAAATGGATAAATTATATAAATGGTGGTGAAATAATATTTATAAGTAATAAAAACTATAAACTTGATTTTTACGACTTTTTCGGCTATCGCCGTAAAATTAATGTTTTTGCTAAATAAAACTTAGACGGTTGGACCCGTCTAATGTAAACTTTTATAAATTCATATACTGATATATAAACATGTATAACAAGTAAAAACCGATAAAACCCGAACTATAGGACATACGGACGTTAACGGACTAAATTAACGTTATTGGACTAATAATACAACAAAAATGGACTAAAATACTTATGAACTATTATTGGGCTTAACCCATTTAGGCCCAACTTGTAAAGTGTGGATACTGATAATATAAAGTATAACATGGATTAATACAAGTTAAAGAACTTATAATAAGTTTATTGGACTTAAAACACGTAAATAGGTAAAACTAGTAAACTAGTATGAACGTTATCGACATATAACACTAAAATGAATAAACGAGAATATGTAAACCCACTTGATCATCATATATATAATCATCATATGTATACATACTTGTTATTTTTATAAAGTCATTGGACAAGAGTCTAAGACGAATATTATTTGTCTAGGTTTCCGTGATTGAAGCACGTACCGTACATCCGAATTACCGACAACCCGCCTTCCCACATCAACGTGAGTTCATAGCCTCGCACTCTTTTAAATGTTTTTATAAATGTTTTATAAACCCGCGAGGGAGATAACATGTTAGTTTTTATAAAATAGGACACCATTTGTCCCGATTGTTTGTTTATTGATTTGGACCCGAATGATTGAATGACCCGATTGTATGACCCGATAAATGATTAAAGGACCCGATAGATGAAATTAAATGGATTATTAAAGTTAGGTTATGTCACTAAAAGTCCCATTAGCATGAATTGTGAACTACCGGGATTTGGTAGACGCTTGTGCATATAATAGCACTATTTGGGGACGATCACCCCAGTTCGCGCCTTGACGGTTGATCCCCGTCGTGCCACATTGATTGGTAAGAGAATTTATGTATGAGAAGATTTCCATAGCGTGACCTTTGTGACGACACACTACTTTAGATGGGCGAAATTGGTATCGGGTTAGCTACCCGTTGTTGGTTTAGTAAGGTAACAATGTCATGCGGCTTATAATAATCCAAACTAACGAAATACTATTAGACGCTTCGAATTACGATGTATTGCCTGACTAGCAATACAGGGTCATACTATTGATATTATGTTCGTGTTTTGGTTTTCATAACCATATTCATATGACGGTTTTTATTTTCATACAACGTCATAAGACGTATTGTATAATGTTTTTACGACATTGGCTCGTATAATGATTTTTAAGGCAAATGCCTATACTATGATTTCGATAAGGATTTATATAAAATGACTTTGGCTATTTTATGGCCTATTAAAATGATTTGTACAAAATGATTTTTCAGTAAGAATTTTATACTGATATTATATTGATGGATTATATTAAACTCTATGAATTCACTCGGCGTTATCGCTGACCTTTTCTTTTAACATGTTTTATCTCAGGTACTTGAAGGTAATTCTCGGGAAGACAACAAGATATCATGGCCCGCACTTAAAACAATATTTTCCATTCAAATATTTTGTAAAACTTTGTATGAAATGTAATGACTTGGGACTGATGTTACTTTGATGTTTATGAATGGAAATGATTTATTATTAAACGACGCGATTTTTATGCGTTGTCTATGATGTGAGTAATGTGCTATCCCGTAACACCAACAAGTCTTCCGCTGTATTGAGTTGTATAAATTTGGGGGTGTTACAGTTTGGTACCAGAGCTCTCGTTATAGAGAACGAAAGATTTTTAAAACTAAGGTTTTGAATAAAACATTTCAAAATCTTTTAACTATAAACATTTTTCTAAAAATGTCTAAAAAATCTTTTGACTATAACGGTGCCGAAGAATTCCCGAGTTACCGACAAGGCCAGACTGAGAAGTGTTATTTTAATATATATATATATATATATATAACTTGGATTATATATATATATATATGATGTAATTTTATTACATGATTGTTTGATGATTATTTTGATTTTTATACGAGGTATTTATACGACGTAGATTGTCACAAGAAACCCTAAAATCCCCTAGTAAATTAATCAAAGCTATTCTCGTAGGAATCCTAGCTATCCTAGATCTAAACCAAGTTGTGGATATTTATGATCCCAACAAATGGTTAATATTCGTAGAAATGTAGATAGTAGTTGAGTGTGATATTGAAGAGGAATTGGAGAGATTAAATCTGATATCGATGTCATGACGATCTTTTCTTATAGAGTGGAGTTTGACAAAACGTTACCACCTAGAAAGATGTCATCTGATTCGTTGTCATCCAATTCTTAAATTGAAATCGAAAGGGTGAATGTTGCACTTGAGGCTGTTATTGGAACCATTACCCAAAAGCCTCATGCCACTAGTACCTTTCCGAGAAATCTGATTGAATGTGTGAGTCATCTCATGCTAGTGACTCATTTGATATATAATTGTTGTTGTAAGAGATATAGGATTGGAAATTAAGTGTTGATTCATATTGAGATTGTATTGCCTTTACAAGGCCGAAAAATAAGGTTGAAAGTATTGGAGAATGAGGTAGGATTATCGAATTGAGTATAAAATTGGTTGAAACTTGAATAAAGTAAAATTTAACCCGTATGGAATATGAGATTGTTAAGAGGAAGTCGTTAAGTTCTGTGATTGAATTATAAGGTTTTAAATGATTGTTTGTTCGTGTTAAGGGTTGTTCCTAGGCCATTGTCCAATAATGAGGATGCTCAGTGTCCAGGAAATAAATTGAAGAAATCTTCTTCTGAATTGGGACCGATGGATCTTCCGGGACATGTGGAACACCTAATGACTCTTGTAGATTAGTATTCATTGTGGTATATTTTAAGAATCCCTAACTTAACTGAGATATCAGTTGGTAGGATGAGTTCTGAGAATTGTATGACATAGTGACACGTAATGTGTTACGGTACAATTTTGACTTGTTTGTGATTAATGAAAAGACTACCTTTGATTGCTAAACCCTACATGTATCGAGTTATCTATCTTTTATTGCTTCATCCTAATGTTCGCATTAGTGATGCAACCATTGAACAAGTACTCGTATCGAATTAAGTTACGTTGTGGATTATTCTTGTTGAGTGCCATCGAGATCATGAACCTCATGATTATTTGGCTAAGCTCATTTCCTATCGTATTGTAGTTAGTTCTTGGTGAACAACCCTTCATCACTCTTTTGCAGATCACACATTGTTTTTATAAAGTTAAAACGGTATCCTTTGAGAAAATTTAACTTTCATCACAATAAGGATTATTCAAAGTGAGATTTATAAGTGATTTATATCAAAATGAAGTTGTTTAAGAGACGCTTTGGAAACTTAATTATTTCCATAACAAAGAAAATCTTTGTAAAATAATTTTTGATTCTTATTTAAGAATTAAGCATAAAAATGATTTTACTATAAACATGGATGATAAATCTTTGACGAACTGAGTATTGCATCGTTAATCTTGAAATTGTATATAGTTGCGCGCCTACATACAATTTGGAATGGACTATGCAAGACTGATTAGTAGTCACCATAAAACTAATGAATAAACACTACATTTTCTTTGAGGAATGTGAAAGATTAAATTTTAATGAGATCTGCAAGAAGTGAAAAATAAGGACATAGTGTGAGGGACACCTACATATGTGCCTGTAGCATCTATTCGTCTGAGTTAAATTTACTCATCTGTGGAAATTGTCTTATTTGACAATTGACAATTCTTTCTTGTCCAATTCTCTCGTAGTGAGATTCTTAGGAAAAGTATCTGATTACCGAGTGTTGATACCCGACTGGATGTATCGACGTTCCTATCATTTCTTTTGATTTGATTTCATTTGAATGACCTGGGTAACGATCCGAGGAGCTTTCGAATGCGTACTCAAATTATGAAAACATGGTATATGTTCATATTCGTTAAATGTTTTCGTCTGTATCTAATTTGAAATTCTCTCGCATAGATTATGCGTTGACCTTACTCTTTTAATGGTAGTTGTGTCTCCATATATCCTTGAATTTGTGAAGGATTATGAGTTATTATTAGTCTTTTGAGAAGTTCACATCTTATCCACGGCAATAAAACTAGAAAGTTGGAAGTGCCAGTAGAATGGATTGATTGATTATGACATGACGACATTGTCTTAATTGATGGGAACTCAAATTGAATTCCCCTAAATGATAAGATGTTGATTATCAAAAGTGATTTAAATAATTCTAGATGGATGACCATATCCTGTATTTAGACTTGAAATTATACCATGAATGGTTGTGAATTAGTCATATATATTATAATCTAGAAAGAACCTGATATGAATTTACTAAAAGATGTTTATGTTATCTGAAACTTTAGGAGGTATTTATTGATGAATTACCTAGACTTTTGCCATTAAGGCAAGTTTAAATTGGTATTGATTATATTTCCGGTGATGCACCTGTGGCTTGTGCACTGTACGTCAGCACCATCTGAATTTAAGGAATTACCGTACAACTGAGAGAGTTGTCGGAGAAAGATTTTATTCTACCAAGCCTGTCATCATGAAGAGCTATGGTGTTATCATTCCTTATATTTATAGATTACTGTGACTGAGTAAATTGACAATCGAAAACGATATCCATAACTCGAAATGGAAGATGTGTTCGATCATTTACAAGGTTCTAGCGTATGTTTTAAAGATTTGATTCACGGCATGGTTATCATCAACTTCGCATCTGCAAAAAAGATTATCTATTCCAATCACTACATCCGGTACTTGTAATGAACATTATGAGTTTCACGTGATGTCGTTTGGATTGACTAATACACATGTAGCATTCATAAAATTTGGTGAATCACGTGTATAGGCTGTAATTTGATAAATTCATGCTCGTAATCATTAAGAACTATTTGTTTGTTTATAAGAATAAGAATGAGTTAATAATTATTTATAGATTGCCCTGATTTGGCCGAACAATGAAAACATGTACCTTAGATATTTAACATAAGACTTAAGACTATATTCTTTACAGGATTTGACCGTGTGATTAATAGAACCATTAACGCTTAGGGATTAAAAACTTAATCCTTTACATAAAATGACCGTTGGATTAATAATGGTAAGATGTATGCATATAGACTCTTCAAAAATTAAGGGCCCTTTTAAGACTTTGGATTTTTCCAAAAAGAAATGGAAATATGTTTTCACAAATGTTTTAACAAAGGATTTTTAAAGGGATTATTCCCTTATACACAAACCATTTAACTAAACTTCTGTTTAGGGGTAAATGTTTGTGTATACCTCAAGATAACTTAAGAAGGACTGAGTAAAACCATTTATACCATAACCTGAAAACTTAAAACGACAATTTTTGCTTTTCAAACTAAGAAAACTTTGACCGAAGTATAAACAAAGGTTTTTCGAACATTTACGAATCTTATTAAATATTTTCGATAAATCAACAAAAATCTTGTTAATTAAATCCAAATTTATTTTGAACATTTTATATAATTGGTCGAACTAAGAAATTTAAACTTTTAACGTTTACGTTTCATAAAAATTAATAATTATTGTTAATTTACGTATAATAATTATCGACGCTTTAGACGTCGGATTGAGAAAAACTGATAAAAATGATAGTTGAGACGAAACTGAAACATAAAAGATATGAAGAAAGAATTTTGAATAAATACATTATGATATTTATTTCATCAGGAGAAAGTGAACGTAATTACTGACGCATAATATAGAAAGAATATCTGAGTGAATTGTGGACATGATAATTATATCATCATGAGAAGTAAATATAAATACCGACGCATTATGTAGAAAAGGATAAAGAACCAATTAGGATATATTTCTTAATAATGAAGGTGCAAAATAAATTGCCGAACGATATAAAAATAAACAATACTTGTAAAAAGGATAATATAGATAATAAAAGGGGTTCGCGGCTAAAGTGAACCATTAGAAATGAGAAGCCGATAGCGTTAAATGTTTTAAGGGCCTTTTATGGTTGCCTAAATATGGAAGATTGTGAGATATAGTTATGTTGGAATTTGTAAGTATAAGTATTCTATTCTTGTCATTTCTGATTTAAAGTATCTTTGTCTGAAGAAGTTGTACTGATGGCAATTATGAAAGCAGGCATCGCCTCATACATTAGTAAACGTCTAGCTATTGCAAAGGTCATCATCTGAATTTGATTCGATTTGGTTCATCGTCGACAGACTGCCCAAATCTGCTAATATCATTCCCGTTAATGATAAATGCAAAAGAGTTATGTAAACATAGTGTGCCTGTATCGAACATCTTTATCAAGATCCTCGCTTCGCATCGAATTTCTGAGATTTGCTCAGAAATCATTGAGAACGAACCTTGATGAGAGTACTATATACCACCCCAATTGAAGGGATGAGGTAAAGTAACGATACAAAATACTATAAGCGCTGTTCTATGTTTGAATGATTGACCTTTGGTAATAAACCGTATAATCGCTTCCCTTTGGAAGGATTACCATTGATAATCATCGTATTAGGATTGAGATGGAATCTTGTTAGGATCTAAATCTTAGAGCATCCGTAAGCAAGAGTTGAGATGGAGACATCCGACATACACCCATTGTGAGTTGGATATATCTTTTAGATTTAAGGTTTCCTATGATGGCGAACCTAACCTTACAAAATACTCGAACCGCGAAACCTGAAATGATTGTTGAAATTAGGATTTGATTATTGACTATCGGTAGTGGGCAAGAGGTTATGTGAATGTGAAATGTAGATGTTGAAGTGCCAAATGGGTAGCGAAGTTATGCCACAATTTTTTAACTTGGAAAAATGAATTCATGATCAGACAAATCATGGGATATAAGTCCCCGTTGTATGGGACCATTGAGATGATATAAAAGATTGGTTTGAAAGGCATATAAGCTGGATCTACCCTAGGACTTCAAAGACTGCGTGAATTATGTTTCGTATATCGAACTTGATGGAATATCTATCAAGTAAGAATCTGATTATTCTTAGTAGAGCTTAGATCGGCGAAAAGTTGCATTCATCAAAAACCCGTGAACATCATGGATAGAGAAAGTAAGTCAACATTAAGCCTGATCTTATTCCCGTAGTTATGTTTGATGAAACTCACGTATTATAATGGATTGCACTTGTGAGAAAAGACCGAATGTGGAGGAATACCCACATGGCTTTAACTCTATAAGAAGCGAGTAGTAAGGTAAGATGATCTTTGAGGACAAAGATCCTGTTTAGGGGTAAATGCTGTGACAATCCGTCAATTTATGGTTGATATTTTATTCTCGAATATTATTTAACAACCTTATTTTAATGTTACAATATGAACTCACTTATTTTTGGGAAGAAATTTGGATTTACGTCTTGAAGTAGCATCGACTACGTCTAAACCGGAGGATTCTACGTTACGTGCTTACGTTTACATACACCGTCTTTGGTAACAGTCCGACATTTCAGAAAATAAATTTATCCGTGAATATTATTTTGGAGTTTTAAATTTGTGTTAGTTCATAAACTCACAAATTTACGAAAAGAGATTAGGACTTACGATTTTATTTTAACGTCCTTTACGACTAAACCGGAAACCTTTTGATTACGTATTTACGTTTTCGAACTCCGTTTTTGATGAGACAATTTTTATTGGATTTGTTTTGTGCCGTTGATTCATAATTTATAAAAACGTTTTTCGTAAAACGACCCGAGGGCACGCAAATCGAGGAAACTAGAATCGAGGAGTACCCGTAAATAAATGGGGATGAGACAAGTGGGACACTTGTCCCACCCCACTCCAAAACCGGCCTAAACTTAGCCACTTCACCAACTTGTTGTCAAGTGTAAGCTAACTTCACCACTTGTCACTTTAAGTTTACTTTGTAAGCTAACAACTTACCAAAAACCACTAGCTAGCTCATTCTTACCATTTAAAACATGCAAAACAACCATAAACTCTCTCATCTCCTCTCAATGTGCCGTCCATACTCCACCCTAAATATCCATTTTGATCAAAAATCAACCATGAAATCTTATGTTATATACAAATATGTTGAAGCCCTTTTGAAACCCTATTGATTGGTGGTCCTTATAACATCCAAGGAGGAGTTTTCATGGAGTAATAGGGCTGATTTTCCACAAGGTGTTTATGAAGGATGGTGGTCTTGAAGATGGTCTTGGCTATGCACAAGTTTCTCCATCCAAATCCATGTCAAACTCATAACCTACATCAACTTGGTGGTATAAAGATTGTCCTCCTCATCCTCTTGTTACTTTTGGTTATGTAATCATGTATTTTATTTCCTATTGTATATGTTTATGATGATTATATGATGATAAAAATATTATGTGTGGATTTGGTGTTGATAATCATGGATAAAAAGATGAAAAACTATAAGTAAAAATGGGTAAATCTTGTTTAAATGATAAGCTGTATAAAAACAGTAAAGAACCATATGGTAAACTGATAAAATGATGAAGTAGAATGGATTTACAGTAAGCTATGGGTCTTGTACACATGTGAGAGTTGGCCATGCAATGGAATCAAAATAATGAGTGAGATATGATCAAAACAAGTTAGGTGGTCTAATCTGAATAAGCAGTTTTGTAGGGACTTTTAAGGCAAGATGAACTCAAAATGGGCAGTAGCTATAACTAAGTTAAATGTAGCACATAATATGAAGAACTTGTCACCCAAAAATGAGCTTCTAATTCATTATAGAACTCTTGATATGGTAAAAATGGTGAACATGAAGATAAAAATCAGATTTTTGGAATTAATGTTTATTATTATTATATAAGCACTCACATTTTAATGTATAAAATGTAAAATAAAAACTCACTAACTTATAAAACTTATTTATATAAATATATAAAAGGTTAATTAAATGGATAAATTATATAAATGGTGGTGAAATAATATTTATAAGTAATAAAAATTATAAACTTGATTTTTACGACTTTTTCGGCTATCGCCGTAAAATTAATGTTTTTGCTAAATAAAACTTAGACGGTTGGACCCGTCTAATGTAAACTTTTATAAATTCATATACTGATATATAGACATGTATAACAAGTAAAAACCGATAAAACCCGAACTATAGGACATACGGACGTTAACGGACTAAATTAACGTTATTGGACTAATAATACAACAAAAATGGACTAAAATACTTATGAACTATTATTGGGCTTAACCCATTTAGGCCCAACTTGTAAAGTGTGGATACTGATAATATAAAGTATAACATGGATTAATACAAGTTAAAAAACTTATAATAAGTTTATTGGACTTAAAACTCGTAAATAGGTAAAACTAGTAAACTAGTATGAACGTTATCGACATATAACACTAAAATGAGTAAACGAGAATATGTAAACCCACTTGATCATCATATATATATAATCATCATATGTATACATACTTGTTATTTTTATAAAGTCATTGGACAAGAGTCTAAGACGAATAATATTTGTCTAGGTTTCCGTGATTGAAGCACGTATCGTACATCCGAATTACCGACAACCCGCCTTCCCACATCAACGTGAGTTCATAGCCTCGCACTCTTTTAAATGTTTTTATAAATGTTTTATAAACCCGCGAGGGAGATAACATGTTAGTTTTTATAAAATAGGACACCATTTGTCCCGATTGTTTGTTTATTGATATGGACCCGAATGATTGAATGACCCGATTGTATGACCCGATAAATGATTAAAGGACTCGATAGATGAAATTAAATGGATTATTAAAGTTAGGTTATGTCACTAAAAGTCCCATTAGCATGAATTGTGAACTACCGGGATTTGGTAGACGCTTGTGCATATAATAGTACTATTTGGGGACGATCACCCCAGTTCGCGCCTTGACGGTTGATCCCCGTCGTGCCACATTGATTGGTAAGAGAATTTATGTATGAGAAGATTTCCATAGCGTGACCTTTGTGACGACACGCTACTTTAGATGGGCGAAATTGGTATCGGGTTAGCTACCCGTTGTTGGTTTAGTAAGGTAACAATGTCATGCGGCTTATAATAATCCAAACTAACGAAATACTATTAGACGCTTCGAATTACGATGTATTGCCTGACTAGCAATACAGGGTCATACTATTGATATTATGTTCATGTTTTGGTTTTCATAACCATATTCATATGACGGTTTTTATTTTCATACAACGTCATAAGACGTATTGTATAATGTTTTTACGACATTGGCTCGTATAATGATTTTTTAAGGCAAATGCCTATACTATGATTTCGATAAGGATTTATATAAAATGACTTTGGCTATTTTATGGCCTATTAAAATGATTTGTACAAAATGATTTTTCAGTAATAATTTTATACTGATATTATATTGATGGATTATATTAAACTCTATGAATTCACTCGGCGTTATTGCTGACCTTTTCTTTTAACATGTTTTATCTCAGGTACTTGAAGGTAATTCTCGGGAAGACAACAAGAATTCATGGCCCGCACTTAAAACAATATTTTCCATTCAAATATTTTGTAAAACTTTGTATGAAATGTAATGACTTGGGACCGATGTAACTTTGATGTTTATGAATGGAAATGATTTATTATTAAACGACGCGATTTTTATGCGTTGTCTATGATGTGAGTAATGTGCTATCTCGTAACACCAACGAGTCTTCCGATGTATTGAGTTGTATAAATTTGGGGGTGTTACATTTTTAGCCCATTAAGCAATAAGCTAATGCCATAAGCTCTAATTTGACACACAACCTTCTTTTGGGATGCTTAAGAGATCCGTAAAAAGAAATTTTGAAAAAGCACACTCAATAAGCTAGAAATAAGCAAAGTATTATTTCACTAAAAGACAAAATAGTCGTTTTTGAGAAATAAGGCACCTCAGGACTTGATTCAACTTGCAAAATGTCACAAATGAACTCAATAAGCCAAAAAAATCAACAAAATTCCAATAAGCAAAACCAATAAGCCAGAATAAGCCAATAAGCACTTATGAAAAAGTCAATTAAGTTGGTTTTCTAGTCAAACCCTAAAGTCAACCCACCAAATGCTCCAGTATGAACAAATGGGTCAATTAATGAGCACCTATTACAAAATCCAAGTTGTTGCTGGTTAAAATAAGCTATTATAGCTTATTGATAAGCTGAAACCCAATTAACACTAGCAGTGGCAACTTTAAGTAGGAACTGGTTCCCACTGCTTTGACTATTTGACCAAGCTTTTTAGAGAGATTTAGTTGGATTCAATTGGAAACAAGGGCACCCTTGTGATCAGTGAATCACAAGGAGTCAATAGCAACAAGAAAATCCAAATTTGGTTCACACAATAAGCCAGAATCAATCAAACAGTCACCAGATGATGCACAGACATGGAAAATAAGCAGTTATGCACAAATAAGCAGATTTAGCCTGAATAAGCCAACCAAACTCAACAGGATGCATAAACAAGCTATATAAACTATGAATAAGCACAAAAAACTTGAATCATACACTAAATCAAAGTAAATAACAAGATCAAAGCATAAACAGTTACTGATGAACAAGGTGCATATGTAGAAACCTTTTGCTGATCTATTTGACCACAGATCCAAATTCAAGCACTCAAATCTCTTTACCTGGTGTAGTTAACCTATATTTCACACTTGTTAAACCTAGTCTATGATTAGATGTAGGTGTCCTCAAAATCCTAGCCAATTTTACCAAGTAACAAAGATTTTATACCCTTTTTATGAATCTAGGTGTTTCAAACCACAAAAATTGCAGATAAGTAGCCAAGTATATCAGATAAACATGTACTAATAACCACAAGCACAAAACTAACACTTAACAAACCACAAATCCAACTAATGCAGTTAACCCAAACACCCCTTAAAAACCTGTTTTCACAATTTTTCAAAGGATTATCCAGATTCGAACCACAAATCAAACCACAAACACTTCAATAACATCAAACAACACCAGATTAACAATAATCAACCACAAAATCACAGATTCACCAATAATCATGCAATAATCATAAAATTCAGAAAAATAAAAGTGAAAATGAAAAGGGAAGAAGGTGCAAACCTCCAAGACCTACATCCAGGCCTTGGATTGTTTGAGCTGGGGTACTAGCAGAACAAGTACCAGCTTCCAATGCTGCTAAGATGAACAAACCAACAAGTGAGATCAAATAAACAAGACTTTCTAATTTTTGAGACCCAAGCTTTATCACTTAAAACCTTGCCTCAAAAACCTTCAAACAAGATTATGGAACTCAGAATCAGGCTATTCTAATACCAACTTTTAACAAATATAAAAGAGATTTCTCAAAATTAAGAAAATCAAATTTTATTAATTTAAAAAGGAATAACAAAGATTTAATAGCCTAAAACTGGAACAAAGCTCTCTCACAGGTTGAGGAGTCTATTTATAGGCAAATGCCAAGCTTAGCACTATTCACAAACCCTAGAAGTGAAATTCCTATTTTATCCTTGTGGCTTCTAGACGTTTTCTTGGTGTGAGCTGTCCAAAGTGATCTTGGATGTTCATTTTAGCTTTGGAATGAAGCAAGGACTCTCACCTATTGATTTTGCCACGATGGATTACATGGAGGTGAAGTTGTCATGTGATTGGTTAAACGGGAATTGGGGGTGGGGTCCATAGTGAGTGGGATTAAGGGTTTTAAGGTTGGGATGTGTTTTTGCACATGTGAATCAAGTGTGTGCAAAGGTAATTGAGTTTTACCCTTTGTTTAAGTGATGTAAAATCTGGGGGTGAAGAAGGGTAAACAGTGGTGAGTTTGATCCGAAATTGGGGGAAGTTGTGTGTTTGGCGCGTGTTATGGGTTTGAAAGTTTCACTTGCTCACTTTTGGCACTTGTGCTTTGGTAAAACATGTAAAACAAGTTTTCAGCCAACAAAAACGGATTTCCTTTGATAATGACTTTCATAACTTTACACTTTTGGCACCAAACTTTTCCAAAAGGGCTACAAGGGTTGTTTTTGCCATTTTGGATAATTCAAGGGCTGATCTTGGACATTGTTGATCTTCAAAGGTCTTCAATATAACTTTGGCTTCATGAGGGACCATAATTGGCAATTTAGAATTGTTGAGGGACTAAACTTGCCATTTCTTCAAAGTTGAAGGACCATTTGTGTAATTTTGACAAACTTAATGGACCAAACTTATAATTATGAATATACAAGGGTTTTAAGTGTCATTTCTTCATTCATTGAGGATCAATCTTGCATATCTTCAAGTCTTCAAGGGTTTTTGTTGGATAAATCATGATCTAGGGCCCGGTTCTTTGTACGGCTTCGTTTCTCGTGTTCGTTTTCCTTGTTTCTTGTGATCTTTTATCTTTTTCACGATATCCATACGTAAAATACACAAGTAAACAAACACAAGCATATATATGGTATTTTATGACATTTTTATGCATTTAAAGCCCGAAAAGAACGATGATTATAAATGCCATCTCATCACTTATACAGATTTTAGTTAGTTCATTTATGCTACTGTATTTATCTAAATAACCGTAGTTCCAGTATCAACAATGTTTATTTAAACTTATCTATATAAGTTTCATTTCTAAGTAAACATAAAATGATTAACTATTAATATCAGTTAGCATACATGTATTTATAATAATCATTCAACTTACAATTAAGTTTCTTATTTAAGTAGACATAAAATGTTCTACTTAAAATATTAGTTTACGTTCTCCGTTCATGTATTATAATCACTCATTTACTAGTAAGTTTCATTATTAAGTAAATATAAAAATTCTACTTAATATTAGTTCACGTTCGTAGTTCATGTATTATAATCATCCATTTAAACTTATTATTAAGTTTCATATTTTAAGTAAACGTAAGGTGTTTTACTTAAATATTGGTATTCATTTTAGTCAACGTTCATATAATTTTATTTCCTAAAAGTATATGTGTTTATGTATTAATAATACATGTCCATATTGTTCATACAATTTATTTCCTAAAGCAAATATAAATATTTTATTTTGAAAAATAAAATATGATATTTTATTTAACTTTAAAGTTTCCATAAATTATTTTAACATTTATTAAATAATTTATTAATTACAATGATGAGACTGCTTTTATACATAGTCTCATCGTCCAAATCGGGCTTAAAATGCATAAAATATCATCAAAACTGCCAATTATATGCTCGTGTTTGTTACTTGTGTATTTTTAGGTACGAATATTGAGGAAATGGCAAAAGATAACAAGAATCAATCAAAAACGAACACGGGAAACGAAGCCGCACAATGAACCGGACCCAAGGTTTGAATTTCCAAAAATACCCTTGAAAAATTGAAGATTGGCAAGTTTGGTCCCTCAACTTTTGAAGATTAACAGTTTATACCCCTCAAATATTCATAATTATGAATAGGGTCCCTAAAGTTTGAAGATATTATAAGATCAGTCCTTGAAGAATGAAGAATTGTGCATTTAAAGCCCTTGTTAAAAGTTTGTAAAGTAATTGTGCCAAAAATGACAATTACTCCAAAGTTGATACAAGTATATTTGGGCGTTGACAGCTTTTTAATACAAAGTGAAAAGAAAGTGAACCTTGGGGACCTATTCTGCCAAGACATTCAAACTTACCCCTCCTATCACAACCTCCCACGTCACCCCACTCAACTCCTCCCACCAATCACACACTCCCCAGTCTCCACATCAGACTTCCACCCACGCCTTTTTAATTAACAGATTTATTTAAGTTTGTTTTTGGTGGTAAACATTAAGTTTAAAAATTTAATCCCTTTTTTCAGATTAAACTCCACTCTAATCCTCTCAAGAACCCTAAATTCCCCAGGTCCTAATCACCCTAAATCAAAGGGGAAATAGATGATTATTTCCAGATTGCTAATTAAGGTGTCTCTCATCCTAAACCCACTCACAAACCTTCTCCCAACACACCCATGTGAGCAGTAGGGACCTCCCCTGCTGCGTCACTTTCCACAAGACCCCAAAAGGAGACAAGATGGAGGGCTTTGATGATTTAACTTGTTCCCCACACAAAATAAACAGCCAAGATGCACTCACAACAGCTGGATATCACAAGTGCCAAGCAAGATCACATGTTGCCACTATTGACTGATTTTGAAGACTTTTGACCAAGGACATTTCAGGAATTTTTTGTATTAGATTTTAGCATTTGTTCAGGATTCTAGATAGTTCTTTGTACGCCTATATAAGGCACCTTAGCTTTTCATTTAGCTTTGTTCCAGATTTTTCCAAGCATTTGTAATCCCTTTTTTCAAATTTATAAAGTTTGGTATTTTTATTTAAATTGTAATTCCTTTTATTGGTTTTTAAAAGTTGGTGTGTGCTTGAGAATAGTCTGAGTTCCATATTACCTTTTACAAACACTTTGTGTTTGTTTCAGTTTTCAGAAAGTTTTAAAAACTTGTTTAAAAATTATCAGAAACCCTTGGATCCTATGAAGTGAAAGTGAAATTGGATTCCAAGGTTTCTGATATTGTTCTTGTTTCAAAAGGTTTTCCAAGTTTGAGGTTTATTGGATTGTACAAGGTTTTAAAAAGAGAAAAGAAAATCAGAAAGTGCATATTATTGTGTGTTATATTTTTTTTTCTCTTAGCAGGTTTTTGAGTTTTGTTTGTTCAAGGATCAGCATAGGCCCGGGCCTATTTGGAGAAGGCTAAGCAGCCTTGGTTGGGCCTGGATGTAGGTCCAACAAGGTACTTCCTTGTTCCATTTTTAGATTTCATGATTTTGAGTGATTTATGTGATTGATTTGAGAAGTTGTTCTAGTGTTATTTATGTGGTTGATTTGAGTTCATCTGGTGTAATATGCATGTTATAAGTGATTAGGATCAGCTTGGTTTTGATTTGGTGTGATTTGGTTTGTAAAAATCATATTCTGAAAACTTAAGGGGTGTTTGGATTAAGGCTTAAAGTGGAGTGAATTGACATCAAACTTGCTTAAACCTGGTTAAAAACATTTCCTTGGTGGTTACTAAGTAAAATGAATCATAAGGTTTTAGTTTGGTATGATATTGAACTCATTTGCATGTTAGAATTTGAGGAAAACACCTAAAATTCAGAAACCTTATTTGCTCTTTTGTGCTTGATTTGTGTGTTGCTTGTGTGATTTTTTTTTGTTGCTTTTGACTCCCTACACTCCAACTGACTGTAGGTAATAACTTGATTTTACTCAGGTTAAAAAGATTCTTTGTCGTATGTCTCTTCGAGTTGAATAACTGACTGTAGGTAATAACTTGATTTTACTCAGGTGAGGTGCAAGCATGTCTTCAAAATTTCCAAAGATTTTTCCTTTTATTTCATCAGGTGGATACTGAGATGGCTTAAAGACTTCAATACCGGGGTCGAACACCTTTTCCTTTAAGGGAAAATAGCACTCAGGCTCAGCCGAGTGTGAAGAAGATCCGCAAAGAAGCACAACCTCGTCCTCAGAAGGAGGACAAAGAGGTGTCAAATCATATGTGCAACGGATATTAGTGTCGACCGGTTTCTTCTCCTTTGACAGAATGTTCTTCAAATCCAAAGTAGGATCAAGACGATAATCTTCAAAGTCATAAGGAGGAGCATCACTCTCATGAGGGAAGTAAGTGTTGAGAAATTCAGAGAAGTCTTCCTCAAATGAGTAATCGTCCAAAGTAGGATCGAGTGATGGCGGAGGATCTTCATTATGTCAAGAATCGCTCGACAGAGTATCAGCCTCATCGAAATCATCATACGTGGACAGATCGGGATACTCAGAAGTAAGGTCATCATAATCATCCGAATCTGAGCTAGAATCATCATCATCATAAGCATCAAGACCGGTGGAGTATCATAAATGGGAGAAGGTTCCAAAGTGGAGCGAGAATCATCCACATCATCTTGAAAAAGTGGATTATCGATGCAAGAGTCGAATAGAGGATTGTCGTAGACGGTAAAGTCATCGAGCACATTAATCATATTCACTGATTCTCGGCCTCCAAAGGTTGTACTTGTAAGCTTCCCCATTTTGAAAACTTGTACATCATCCCCGACTCTTAAGATTAACTCACCTTCGGCCACATCCACTAAAGCTCGTCCGGTTCTCAAGAATGGCCGACCAAGTATTAGAGAAATACGAGGGTCCATTTCATAATCAACTACGACAAAATCGACCGGGAAAGTGAATGTGCCAACTTTGATGAACACGTCTTCGGCTATACCAACGGGGTAAGCGAGAGTGCGATTTGCAAGCTCAAGAGTCATCTTTGTTGGAGTAAGGTCGGGTAATGATAGTGTTTTCCAAACACTCAAAGGCATCAAATTAATACTGGCCCCGAGATCAGCAAGGGCAGTAAATTCTTCAGTTTTTTTGAACACGCAAGGCAACACAAAACGACCGGGATCTCCAAGCTTTTCCGGAAGTTCTTTGAGAATAACTGCAGAGCAGTTTTCATTTAATCGTGTGTTGGCGAGTTCAATCAGCTTCTCCTTCTTGTTAAGCAATTCCTTAAATGCTTTAACAAATTTGGGCATGTAGACAAGTGCTTCAAGAAAGCTAATGTTGAAGTTCATTTGAGAAATCATCTTCACATAGCGTGTCACGTCGGAGTCCTCCTTAGTTAGCATTTTGGACTTGCCTAAACGAGAGGGATAAGGGATATTGGGTTTGGGTGGTGAAGGTACAGGTGTAGTCGGTAAAGGTTGAGATGTTGAAGGGTCATTCGTGGAAACTTCATCACGTCGAGGCGGAGACGGTAATGATGCACTAATACTAGGTGTAGGAGGAGTAGGGACACATGGTGGTGGAGGAGGTGGAGATGATGGGGGTGGGATTGTTGGTCCTACGATGGTGACTCCACTACGGGTAGTAATAGCACTCACATTGGCTCGCGGATTAGTGACGGTGTTTCAAGGTAGAGAACTTGAAGTAGAAGGTTGAGTGGAGGGCAAGAAACTAGCCAACATATTCTTTAATTCATTCGTTTGAGTGCTGAAGGAGGATTGAATATTATCGCGAACCTCGGACCTTATCTCATTTCCTTGCTTTGTGATATCTCCTTTCAATTGATTATTTGGCTGTGTAGATTCTTAATTTGCTCACCTTGGGTTCTCATTGTGGCTTCAACATTGGTGTTTATGGGTGGGGTTTGTTGAGCGGGTGGGTGATAAGGATTAGAAGCTCTTGGTGGGATTTGGTTGCTTCTATTGTAGTTGTTGGCGGGGTTTTGGTTTTTAGGAGAAAAACCGGGTGAAAGGTAGTTGTTAGATCGGTAACTCAGCAGATTTCTATCCCCTTGTCGAGCTTGGTAATTTTCCGTTGAATAATTACCGTAAGCTGCATACACATTTTCCGGATTTCCTTGTGTAGAAGGACAATCGGTGTATGAGTGAGGACCACCGCATGTTTCACAAGGAGCAGCAACAGCTTTAACTTGTTGTTGTTGTTGGTTTGAAGCCAAGAGTTGCATACTTCTGCTCATTTCAGTCAGCACACGGGTGAGTTCGGTCATATCAGGGTTTGCTGAGGTGGAGGAAACATTGACTCTCGGATTGTTCCTTGAAGAAGCAGAGGAATCCCAGTTTTTGTGGTGAGTAGTCATGTTCTCTATTAGCTCTCTACACTCCCCGGGTCTCCTTTTCATGAATGTGCCACCGGCGGCTGCATTAATCGTATCATGATCTCGAAAAGTCAATCCGTTGTAGAAAGTATCGATTAAGGTTACAGGGAGCATGTTTTGGTTTGGACATCTATCGATCAAGACGTTATATCTCTCCCAAGCATCAAAAAGAGATTCATCAGGGTCTTGCATGAAACCGCTGATTTGATTGCGGAGGCTCGTGACCATGGATGGTGGAATGTAGCGCGACAAAAAGCGTTGAGTCATGTCATCCCAAGTGTGAATTGAATTCTTCGGGAGACGATCAAACCATTTCTCGGCATGATGTAATAAAGTGTGTGGAAAGAGTTGTAGGCGAAGTTCATCCATTGTGGCACCGGCCAACTTCATGCTTCGGGTGATTGTAATGAACTTGTCGAGGTGTTTGTTGGCATCATCATCAGGCAATCCACGGAATGGGTTAGTTTGCACTTGCTGAATCATGTGGTGCTTCAACAAAAACTCAGGAGCGTTGATTTCCATCGGCGCAATCGGTCCTCCTCGTCCAAACATGGTTGGTTGACAAAGTTCCTCCATTGTCCGAAGATCGGGTTGTGGAAGAACATTGTTGTTATTATTAGGGTGCGGTGGATTATTGTTGTTAACACCAGACATAGCTAAATCTTCTTGAGGCTCGGGCTCTTGATAATTAGAAGATCTAGTACGCATGCACCTACAAAGACAAAAGAAAAAGAAACCAAACACAAAGACAATATATATACACAATAAAGATAAAATCTTTTTGGATTTTTGAAATTTTTAATTTTTATGTATTTTAGTCAAGTTTTAATTTTTATGGTTTTTTGAATTTTTTATGCAAGAAAAATAACGCTCACAAGTGAACGGATCCCAAAAAGCAACGCGTCTCTCACAGAAAACCGTTAATCTTTACGAAAAGAGCCGGCAGCGGCGCCATTTAATAACTCGATTTTACTCAGCTTAAAAAGATTCTTTGTCGTATGTCTCTTCGAATTGAATAACTTGTGTTTAATGTGTGACTCTGTTTTATTTTGGTGGAACAAATATTTTTGGTTGTTTTTAAATTTAAATGTGCAAAGACTTGAAAGTAAATGTCGTTGAAAGTAAAGTGGAGTGAAATTAAATCTAAGTCTAATTAAAATGAACGTGGTGCAATATTTAAAACTACGTGACGGAAGGTAAAATAATTAAATGACGAAAAATAAAGCGTGACGAGAATTAAAATTAGACAAAGTATTAAAATGATAATGTAATAATTAAACAAGACAAAGCACTAAAAAAAATCCCCAATCGGAATATACATTCCGATCATACCACATCGGAATATCAACAAACCTGTCCGAATGACGCTCAAAAGATTCTGATCGGAATACCTGTCACTTACCCTGATCGGAATATCTCGAAACACCAAGATCGGAATGTTGTAAACCTCCCTGGTCGGAATGTTGATACCGTCGGAATATGGAGTGGGACTCGGTCGGAATGTTGATTGGAACCCTTGATCGGAATAACGTCACTTACCCTGATCGGAATGCCAACTCAACACCTCAATCAGAATGAGGGATGAGCACTAATCGGAATGCTGTCACTTTTCCCAATCGGAATACTCAAAACTTACACCAATCGGAATACCAAGAACCCCCCAATCGGAATAATGAAACCCTTTTCCGACCAAGCCAAGAAGCTATGGTCGGAATGTAAAACCCTTTTCCGATTGGTCAGGTCGGAATAAGGTGGAAAAAGCACAAATTAAGCTAATCTAATAAGCTATGATTCTAATAATCATAAGACTAAAACACTAAGGTAAAACGTGTGAGAAAAAGCTATTTAACATAAATTTAACAACTTTTAAGACACGAAAAGGATAAGCTTTAAGAAAAACAACTTTTTATACGAAAATAACTTTTATAAAAACTATATAAACTTGAAAATAAATAAAATAAGCTATGAAAATAAATGATTTAAAACAATCAAAAGCATAAAAATGAAATCTTTTAACAAATAAACAAGATCAAAAGCATATAAATCAAAGATTAGAGAAAGGTAGTGTTAGGACCATTGTAATAGTTATATGTAATAGGTAGACTAGGAGGTATGTAGTTCCTCCTGGTCCTAGTAGTAGTAGGAGCAAGTCCTGCTCCTGGTCCTAGTCGAAGTCAACCTTTATTATTTACTTAATATTCTATTAGGATATGCATGAGATATGTTAGGAAAGGATATGCATATCAGTTTTACACGTTTTCTTTAATGATGTATTAGGGTTTCCTTTTAGTATAAAAGGAACCCTAGGCAAAAGGGTTAGACACACCTTCACAAAACGTAGTTCTAGTAATTATCAATATTAGAAATCCTTAGAAAGGATCAAGACTTTATAGTTATTCTGTTCGTCTTGATTACATTTATATTTTACATTCATATTGTGTATAGAGTCTCTTTGTGATTTGACTTGTGATTACAGAAGTCATTCACCGGTCCTGACAGGCTGCAAGATCTACATCTAGTAGACCCAACAAGTGGTATCAGAGCCTGGAAGGGTCTCTATACAAGAAGAATCAAGTTTTCTTATTACTGAAATTTTGTTTATCATGTCTGCCTCAACTTCTACTCAAACAGGAGAAGACATCACTCCTAAAATTGTGCAACCTCAGCAGATCCTGGCTACGGTCTCTAACACGA
This sequence comes from Glebionis coronaria, assembly GCA_025667525.1. Lineage (NCBI taxonomy): Eukaryota > Viridiplantae > Streptophyta > Magnoliopsida > Asterales > Asteraceae > Glebionis > Glebionis coronaria. The sequence continues at coordinate 448,113,417 of CM046874.1, forward strand.
ATGGTAAATTCCCTCTTCTGAAAAAGGGTGAATATGATAACTGGGCAATGAAGATGGAATGGTGGATCATCAACACTGATCAAGATCTTTGGAAGATCATTCTGAATGGGAACAGCAGGAAGCTTACTGGACGAGACAAGAATGGTAATATAACTCTTCTTGACCCTAAATCTCATGAGGAAATCATAGCTATTCAGAAGGAGGTAAAAGCAAAAACGATTTTGCTTCAATCTCTTCCTGAAGATCACATGGGTGACTTCTACCATTTGGATGATGTCAGAGAGATCTGGAATGGCATAAAATCAAGGTTCGGTGGGAATGAGGAGTCAAAGAAAATGCGAAGGTCCATGCTGAGAGATGAATTCACAGAATTCAAAATCTCAGAAACTGAAGGTCTAAATCAAGGGTATGATAGGTTCCAGAAGATATTGAGCCAGTTGAATCAACTTCGGTCAAAGCCTGATGATGGTGATATTAATGCAAGGTTTCTTAAAGCCTTACCCTACTCATGGAATCAGGTGGTGATCTCTCTCAAAGCCAAAGGTGGGCTTGACTATCTCACCTTTGATGATCTGTTTCATAGGCTCAGAACTTTCGAACCCCATGTTAGAGGATTTTCTAGTGACTCTTTTCCCACTCCTGCTAATTCAGCCTTTGTGAGTTCTATGGCATCTAGTCCCATGTCATATGCAAGTAGCCCAAGCAATACTGTCTCCTCTCAGCATACTGTTCATCATACCTCTGCTCTTGAACCTACTGCCAAGTCTGGTAGTATGGTAGAAGCCGTTCTTCATTCATTTGTGGCTGATGTTAATGCTGAACAACAACTTGTTTTTGATGATTTCAAACAGGTTGATAAACTTGACCTGGATGAGATGGATCTTAAATGGCAGATGGCCATGCTTACTCTTAGGGTTCACAAGTTTGAGAAGAAAGCAGGAAGGAAATTTAATTACAACCCTCGGGAGCCAGCAAGATTCGACAGAAGCAAGGTTCGATGCTATAACTGCCAGCAACAGGGTCACTTTGCAAGGGAGTGCCCTAACAAGAATGATCAGGAGAAGAGCAGGTACTCCGCTTTCAAGGTTCAGGAGATAAAAGATGACAAGAAGGCATTGGTATCTGTTGACTCTATGGTCAACTGGAATGATCATCAGGCTTCTACTCTGGAATCAGCTGAGTCCTCGACTGACGTGTTTGCAATGATTGCTGGGAATCTCTCTGATGCAGAAGAAGCAGACGAGTTTGCTCTTATGGGCATCTCACCTCAGGTACAACATTGTCCTCTTGGTTGTCATGATAAATACTCAGAATTGTTGTCTCAATTTAATGAAGTAAATGATCAAAATGATAAGTATTTTTTAGAGGTTCAAGCCTATAAGGCTTCATTAAACACATTGGAACAACAAAAGAGGTGGTTACAAGATACACAACGTGCGTATGAGGATAAAATCAGGATACTAAGCATTGATTTAGAAAACACTACAAATATGCTTAAATATACAGAAACATAAAGAGATGCTAGTATTAAAGAAAAAAGGAGATGCAAGCTAAATTAGATGCTACAATGCTAAGATTTGACAAATGGCAAAAGGCACCTAAAAATCTTTCAAAATTAATTGATAGTAGCATGTCTGGCAGAACTAAAAGAGGCTTAGGATTTGAAAACTATATTGATTCAGAAGATGTATTTGATTTATCTTTCTCAAGTGTCTTTGATGCCGACAAAGAGGATGAGGGCAAACCTAGTTACAATAGGTTTAAACCAGCAGCAGAAATGCATGCTGTCCCTCCTCCTCTTACTGGAACTTTTATGCCCACTACATGGCATAATGACTCGGATGGATCACAGATGCTTGAGTCCCCAACAAGTTCTACTAATTCTAATGACTTTGTCTCATGTACTTTCAGTGACAAAGCCGGTGACTCTGCATCTAGTGGTTCAAGTGAAGAGTCAAGACCTACAAGTTCCAAGTTGAATGAACATGCTGCTACTGGTGCTAGGAAGTGTGAAGAAAAAGTTGTTGTCAAGTCAAGTGTGTCTGGTCCTAGTTTATTGAGTCCTAGGAAGAATGTTTTTCCTAGAAATGTGTGTAATAAAGTAGGCAGTATGAAACAATCTCATTCTAATAAAAGGTCTTTCAAAACATGTTTTGTTTGTGGTAGTGCCTTTCATTTAATTAAAGATTGTGATTATTATGACACACATACTTCTATTACTCATGCTTTTCCTGCTCCTGGTCCACCAGGAGCTACTTCATATGCTTCTAGAAGACTTAATCATAGTGCTCCAACGTTTAATACTTCTAGAGTATCCCCTCCTTTAGCTTCTGATTATTGGAGAAATAGTGGATTCCAAACAACCAGTAATTTTTTTCAAAATTTTTATCCAATCTATCCACATATTTTGGACCACACGTATTTTGGTTTGGGAAACTTGGGAACTGCTGTTAAGCCCTCAGCAGGTTGTCCTTGGTCAATTAATAATACCCAAATGATGCATAGGCAACCAAGTAACAACGCTGGATCTCATCAATCTTCTTGGCACTCTTCTAACGATCCACAAGGCAGGCTCAAACCTGAAAAGGTTTGGGTCCCCTTAAGACACTAACTTTTGAATTTTTATTATCTTGTTGTTGTAGGTTACTCCATACCAGGATCCTAGTCTAGGCATTGTTGATAGTGGTTGCTCCAGGAGCATGACTGGCAATAAAAGTCTTCTCTCTAACTTTGTACCATTTCATGGAGGCAAGGTCTATTTTGGTGGGGGTGAAGGCAGAATCACTGGCAAAGGAACGATAAAGACTCCAAATCTAAATTTTGAGCAGGTCTACTATGTGGAAGCACTTCAACACTTCAACTTGATATTGGTCTCTCAGATTTGTGACAAGAAGCAGTTTGTTCTCTTCACCGATACTGATGCACTTGTGCTTTCCAAAGACTTTCAGCTTCCGGATGACTCACAAGTTTTACTCAGAATCCCTAGAAGACACAATCTCTATAGCATCAAGTTGAATGAAGTCAACCCTACTGGTCAACTAGCATGTCTGGTTGCTAAAGCCTCAGAAGATGAAGCCACTAAATGGCACCGAAGGACGGGGCATGTGAACTTCAAGACCATTCACAAACTTGCAAATCTGAATCTGGTCTCTGGTTTACCTCCCAAGACGTTTAGAAATGATATAAATTGTATTGCCTGCAGCAAAGTCAAACAGCACAAAGCATCCTTCAAGGCCATTACTGCTCTAAGTCTTATTACTGAACCATTGCAGCTACTACACATGGACTTATTTGGTCCTACTTCCATCAGGAGCATTGACCACAAGCAATTCTGTTTGGTGGTAACTGATGGATATAGCAGGTTTACGTGGGTGGTCTTCATGGCTGCCAAGAGTGAGACCTACTCAATTCTTAGAGATTTTCTTACCTTGATCGAGAACCAGTTGTCTAAGAGAGTTAAAGGTATTCGTTGCGACAATGGAAACGAGTTTAAAAATAAAGATCTCATCACACTTTGCAATGCTAAGGGCATCAAAAGAGATTATTGTGCTGCTAGGACTCCTCAACAGAATGGTGTGGCAGAAAGAAAGAACAGGACACTAATAGAAGCAGCAAGAACTATGCTTGCCGATTCGAAGCTTCCAACCATGTTCTGGACAGAAGCTGTTAATACTGCAAGTTATGTTTTGAATAGGGTTTCTATTACCAATCCTCACAAGAAGAATCCTTATGAGCTGCTCACGGGCAAAGTTCCAAATATTGCTCATTTGAAGCCTTTTGAGAGTCCAGTCACCATTCTGAATACTAGTGACTATTTGGGGAAGTTTGATGGCAAGGCAGATGAAGGATACATTGTAGGATATTCAGCTCATTCTCGGGCGTATCGTGTCTACAATCTTCAAGCCAAACGGATCATTGAAACTATTAATCTCAGGTATTTTGAGGAGAAGTCAAACATCCAAGGCAAAGGTCCAGAATGGTATTTTGATCTTGATTATCTTAGTGATTCATTAGGATATTTTCGTTTCAAAACTAACCATGATGCAGGACCACAAGTGTTTGCAACTTCTAGTACTGGTGTTCCTTCTAGTCTTTCTGATTCAGATGATGAGGATGACATTTTTGTGGTTCCATCCTATTCCACCACAGTTTCTCCTACTCCTCCTAGTGATGCAACTCCATTGGATGTACAGGATTCCTAAGCAGCTCTTGACACTCTTCTCAAACAACAACAAGAAGCTACTAAAGCAGCTGCTCAAGGTAGTTTTGAGTTTCCCTTGGTTGAGCCTACTGACAAAGTTGCTCCTGGTACTCCAGCTTCTGCTCCTAGTGCTAGCTTATCACCTACTGGTACTCCGGCTAGTGAGTCTGCTTCCAATACTCGTTTCTCCAGTCCTTATGATTTGGGGAATCATCAAAAGAAGTCCTCTACCAAGCTGGATGATATTCATAAACAACCAGTAGATGGGATTTTCCAAAATGCTTCATATGATGCTGACTTTTTTGGTGATCTCAATAACTTGGCACCAGAAGTGGAGGTTTCTTCCAATCCAGTCTTGCAATCACATAAAGATCATCCTACCACTCAAATTATTGGAGATCTTGGTTCTACTGTCAAGATACGCAGAATGCAGCAGAAGGCCTCGTCTGATCATCATGCTCTTGTGGGCTATATTGAGGATCAAAAGCGTAATAATCATACGGACTTTCAACACTGTTTGTTTGCTTGTTTTCTTTCACAGGTGGAACCTAGGTCTGTTTCTCATGCTCTTGAGGATCAAAGTTGGGTGGAGGCTATGCAGGAGGAAATGCAGGAATTCTTGTTTCAGAATGTTTGGGTTCTGGTTGACTTACCAGATGGAAAGACAACTATCAATACCAAATGGATTCTCAAGAACAAGAAGGATGCACGGGGAATTGTCGTAAGGAATAAAGTTAGGCTTGTCGCACAAGGACACACTCAAATTGAGGGCATTGACTATACTGAAGTTTTTGCGCCGGTTGCTAGGATATAGGCCATTCGTCTGTTTTTGTCCTTTGCTTCTTATGTTGGCTTTACGGTGTTTCAGATGGATGTCAAGAGTGCATTTCTCTATGGCAAAATTGATGAGGAGGTGTATGTTACTCAACCTAAGGGCTTTGTAGATCCACTTCATCCCAAGAAAGTTTACAAGGTGGTCAAGGCTCTTTATGGGTTACATCAGGCTCCTAGAGCTTGGTATGAGCGTCTTTCAACTTTCTTGTTAAAGAATGGCTATAGAAGGGGTACTATTGACAAAACACTATTTCTTCGGAGAAATACCAAGGACATTATCCTTGTTCAGGTTTATGTGGACGACATTATCTTTGGTTCTACTAGGAAGGAGTGGTGTGATGAGTTTGAACACTTGATGAAAGGCGAATTTCAGATGAGTGCGATGGGAGAACTATCGTTCTTCCTTGGTCTTCAGGTCAAGCAACAATCGGATGGGATTTTCATCAGTCAAGATAAATATGTCCATGAGATTCTTCAGAAGTTTGACATGGATCCTCTTAGACCAGCAGCAACTCCTTATGAATTTGCGAAAATCAAACTTAAGAATGAGCCAGACCCCCCGGTAAATGTTCATATGTACAGGTCTATGATTGGCTCCCTCATGTATTTGACTGCATCACGTCCGGACATCATGTTTGCAGTAAGTGCTTGTTCTAGACACCAGGTGACTCCAACGGTTTCGAACTTAAATGTAGTGAAGAAGATTTTCAAGTATATCAAGGCTCAACCTAAATTGGGTCTATGGTATCCTAGAGAATCTCCTTTTGTTCTAGAAGCCTATAGTAATAGTGACTATGATGGTGCTAATAATGACAGGAAGTCTACTACTGGTGGTTGTCAGTTTTTGGGTCGTCGACTTATTTCATGGCAATGCAAGAAACAGACAATAGTAGCTACTTCTTCAACAGAAGCTGAATACGTTGCTGCTGCTAGTTGTTTTAGACAAGTTTTGTGGATCCAAAATCAGATGTTGGATTATGGTTTCAATTTTATGAATACCAAAATTTTTATTGACAATCAAAGCACTATTTGCATTGTGAAGAATCCTGTTTTTCATCAGCCGACGAAGCATATTGAGATTCGGCATCATTTTATACGGGATGCCAATGAGAAAAAGCTGATACAGGTTCTTAAAGTTCATACGGATGACAATGTTGCTGATTTGCTGACTAAAGCTTTTGATGGTCCTCGGTTTAACCACTTGGTGGTTCATATTGGGATGGTCAATCCTTGAGGTCTAGGATTGAGGGGAGGCAAAGCCTAAGGGGAGGCTTTGTGTACATTTTAGGACAGACTAACATATTGATAGAATTTAACAACATATTTTCTTGGTTCTGATGGTGTGTGGTGCTTCTGATGGAGGATTTTGCTCTCTTCTGGTGGATATGGCCTTACATGACTGGCTTCTGGTCCTCTTTGGTCAGCTTCTAGTTATACTTGGTTGGCTTCTGGTGGTTTTAAATCCTTCCATGTCAAGTGGTTTTTGGCTCCTGGTACTGGTGTGGCATACTGTTCATTCCTTTTGTTCTTTGTTACTCTCGTTTTGCTCCTAGTCTGACCATTGTGTTCTTTGACTTTTGGTCAACGCTCCCAATCCTGGTATTTACAGTTTTAAATTATGCATGTTTAATTGGGAGTTGGTAATTATGTTAAAAAGGGCAAGTGGTGATTATGCAATTATGGTTTAATTTGAAAGGGCAACCCCCCATTAATAGGGGTCAATGAACAGTTACCACTTTCTCTATTTATGGTCAACATACACCCTTGACTCACTTCATTACAATAAACACACACACAAAACCGTTTCTACTCTCTTCACCATAATCACAATCCTTCTTCCATCAATTAATCAAGATCCATGGCTGCTCTTGCTTACCAACCTGCTCACAACCGAGTTGCTTATCTGGGTGATGGTCCACATCGTGAACATTTTGCTGATATCCTCGATTTCATTGAAGCTTCCAACTTAAGGTTTGCATTTACTGTATGTCCCACCATATATGATAGTGTTATTCGTCAATTTTGGGAGTCTGCTCAACTTGTGGATGTGGTTGGTCGCCCACGTGCACTCCATGCTACCATAGATGGACGTGCATATGTGGTGACTGAGGCTTCTATTCGCTCTTCTCTTCATCTTCAGGATGAGGGTGGTGTTGAATCCATCCCCAATTCGGAGGTATTGGAAGGGATGGCTGCTTTAGGTTACGAACATGGGGGGAAGTTTAACTTCCAGAAAAATAGGTTTCCCCCCCAATGGAAGCTTCTGGTCCACTTTTTAATCCATTGTATGAGCCCAAAGTCTGGGAGTTGGGATGCTTTCCCTACTCCTTTGGCTACTAGTCTTATTTGCTTAGCCCAGGGTAGAGTGTTTAACTTTTCTCATTATCTATTTGAGGGGATGGTTAGTAATTTGTCTACTGCTGGTTCGAGAAAGAAGTTTCTTATGTACCCTAGGTTTCTTCAGAAAATTCTAGTTTGCATTCCTTGTTATAGGACTGAGCATGTGCTGTCTAAGCTTACAGCTAACGTGTATTACAATATGTTCAATGGGTTTACTGGGGATTGGAGGCCCCTGACTGAAGCCATGTTGGGATTGGCTCAGGGTCCTATGGGTAAGGAGGAGGAGGCTCCTGAGTTTGTTGTGATTGATGATGACCCCATGGAGGAGGAGGCTCCTACTGCTGGTGCCACTCCTGTGGTTGAGGAGGTGCTAGTTGAGGAGGTGGTGGTTGAAAAACCATCCCCTTCCAAGGCTGGTCCTTCTTCAGTCCCACACAAGTCTCCATTTGTGGAGACTCCACCTCCTAGTCCTGCCCCACACTCGACTGATAAACCGTTTGATGCTAGTACTCCACAGGTTGACCCATATGTTGCTTCGGGCTCCAATGATGCTTTCCCTGATCCAAGTTCTCTTGGTGGGCAGGCGGAGGAGCCTACTACACTGATATCTTTGCTTGATCTTATGCGCAGGTACCATGAGCGGATGATTTGTTTGGAAGCTGATCTGAACCAACATCGGAAACTTACTCGGGAGTTTGTTCTGCCTTTGGCTGATCGCATCAAAGCGTTGGAAACTCAGCAACGGCGTCGCAAGAAGCATGTGATCCATTCAGGTTCTGATGAGGAGGGTACGGAGAATGTTGAGGATGGTTTGACATTATTGGCAAAGGCTGCCTTTGCTGATAAAGTTTATGATGATTTGCCGGTTCCTCCAACGTCCTCCAGTGTTCCTTCTCCTGGTGCTATTCCCACTTCTATGGGTGGTGATTCTGATCCTGCTGCTGGTTCTCATGCTGGTCCCTCTCATGATTCGAAGGGCAAGGCCCCAATGACTGATGCTCCATCCCCATCTCGCAAGCTTACCCGTCGCCAGATTGAAGAGGAAAGGCTAGGTGAGGAGGCTGCTCGTCGGGTTCAAGCCGAGATTGATGAAGCTGATAGGGCTGCTGAGGAAGAGCTTCGAAAGCGCAGGCGTGAACAAATTCAGCATGATGCCATGCATTGGAGTGATAGTGAATGGATGCAAGTTTTGACTGTTCTCACTCGGGATTATGCTCAGTTTACCGATCTTTTGGGTGAGGATGTTGATGAGCACAATTGTATTCCGAGGGATATGGTATTGATGCGTAAGCACCAGTTGGCTCTTGCTGCAGAACTTCGGAAACAGAGGAAGAACAGACCGTTATCTCGGACTGAGGAGCGCCAGCAGATGCAACGTTATGTGAAATATCAGTCTGCTGCTCATTTTAATGCTCCTTGGACGTGGGCCCGGGTGCGGGCTTTGACTTTTGATGAGCTCAAGGCCCTTTATGAAAAGATGGTTAAGCGTCAGAGTCAACCTATTCCGGAAAGATTTATTTACCATCCTCGTGGTGTGACTTCTTCTACGCCTGCTGATTCTACTGGTCCTTCGTCTGCACCCACTCCTGGTTCTGCTTCTAGTCCATCTGGTTTTGTTGCTACTACTGTTGGTACTTCTACTTCTCCTTTGGTTGCTCCTTTGGGTTCTACTGCTGGTCCTGCTACCACCATCTTTGCTGCTACCACCACCACTCATGCTTCTACCACCACACATGTTCCAACAACCACCTTTGTTACCACCACCATACCTACTTCTACTACATCTGATGTGCCATTTCCATCACCACCAGTTCCTGGAACTCAACCTAATCCTACTTCTGATGCAGCTCCTAGTGGTCCATTGGGTGGGCACATTCATGAGTCTACTTCTCCTACTCCCCCTACTACTGCTGAGGTTAGGGTAAAGGTTGAACCCACACCTACTGATCCCACACCTAGACGTTCCCTTCGCCAGAAACAAGATCGTCGTATTCGCCGTGGTAAGACAGTTCCTTTTGAGAAGCGTGATCTTGAGAATTTAATTGATGCAGCTTCTGACAGCGATTCTGACTTACCCTTGGGCAATGGGAACATTACTGGTTATATGGTTGAGCGTTCTACAACACTTCCTAGTGGCGTATCCCATCGGATTACTTTGAGTGATGGGTCTGTGCGATTGGCAACGGGTTTGCAGGGTGTATTGTCTTGGGCTGACCGTATGGATCTTATGGCGTTGTATGGACTTGTTGATTCTAGTATGCCTTTTGACCCGATGGCTGTGTCTTCATGGCCTGGTCTGCGAATCTGGGCAGATCTCAAGCTGATGTTGGATGCTCCTCCTAATGCTCCTGTTTCGGGCATATGGAAGGATCAAATGCAATGGGAGATTCTGCGCTGGAAGCTATATGCTGGATGTGGTGTTCATATGTTGGAATTAGAATCTGGTCATATGGTGTTTATGCTGACGGATGTGGAGTATCCTTTGACTATTTCTTCGATGGAGGCGATGTTGGCGAGTCACTTGCAAATTTCTACTGCTCCATCTGGAAATGAGTCATCTATGGCCACGACATTGGTAGAAGGTATTCAGGCGCGATTGATAGAAGATAAGAAGGCTGCTTCTGGTATGTGATGTGCTTGGGTTGTAAGTGGTTATGTTTTGCATTTTTTGTTCATTTGTTCTTATTCTCATTCTTTTCACCAATATGTACAGTGATTGGTGACCTTCATTATATATAGTTAAAAAAAAACACAAATAATATAACAATTCATAAAAAAAAAATACTTTTTATATAATATCTGCTTATACTTTTAACACAGTTTAGATTTTATACTTGTGAATAATATCCCTTGGCTGCTTCACATTGTGGGTTCTGGTTACTGATTTGTGCTTGTACTGGTATTCGGCTTCACTTGGTGTTGGACGTGGTCCACACAACAAATGGTTCTCAACTTACCATGTCTGATTTACAAGAAAAAGTTGATTCACCTTGAGGGTACGGCTCCTGGTGCGATTCTCAAATCCGTTGATGGTTGCCAGGTTACCCAAAACTGGATGGTTTTCACTTGCCATAGTCTTGGACTGAAAAGTGGCTAATCCAAGGGGGTACGGCTCTTGCTAAAGATCTTATCAAATCCGTTGATAGCTGTAATAGCTTGCTTAAAGCTATAGGGTGTTCAACTCACCGATGCTTCATTGCTAAGAGTTGGCGAGTCCAGAGGGGTACGGCTTCTGGTAAAGACGCATCAAATCCGTTGACGGCTGTGATGGTTTGCCTAAAATCATCAGGGTCCTCCCACTCACCATTGATTCACGTTCTAAGAGTTGGGTTGGGTTCTAGTCTCCCAGTGTGATGCTTATTCCACCAGAATTACTAGCTAGCCCAAGAGCGAGCAGCTACTTGGTAAAGGCTCATCAAATATGCTCATGTTGCTGAAAAGATTCAACACGATGCTGATTTGTTCCAAGCTTTGGAGAAGCTTCTAGTGTTTCATGTTACGGCGGTTACTCTGATTCTTATCTTGTTGATGCTGCTATTTGTTTTGCTGATACAATCCTCGGGCTTTATTTGCACGTTTTCCAAGAAACTTGAACTCAACAGGTCAAGTTCAAGTTTAGGGGAGGATTGTTAGGACCATTGTAATAGTTATATGTAATACGTAGACTAGGAGGTATGTAGTTCCTCCTGGTCCTAGTAGTAGTAGGAGCAAGTCCTGCTCCTGGTCCTAGTCGAAGTCAACCGTTATTATTTACTTAATATTCTGTTAGGATATGCATGAGATATGTTAGGAAAGGATATGCATATCAGTTTTACACGTTTTCTTTAATGATGCATTAGGGTTTCCTTGTAGTATAAAAGGAACCTTAGGAAGAAGGGTTAGACACACCTTCACAAAACGTAGTTCTAGTAATTATCAATATTAGAAATCCTTAGAAAGGATCAAGTCTTTATAGTTATTCTGTTCGTCTTGATTACATTTATATTTTACATTCATATTGTGTATAGAGTCTCTTTGTGATTTGACTTGTGATTACAGAAGTCATTCACCGGTCCTGACAGGCTGCAAGATCTACATCTAGTAGACCCAACAGGTAGAATGAGATCAACAAGATAAAGTAAAGGTGCGAGTAATTAAAGAAACACTTACTTGAAATTAAAAGGTAATTAAGGTGCAAAACATGTATTTAAATGTGCAAGTAATTAAAGGTGCAAGTAAATAAAAGTGGAAGAGATAGTTTGTCAAGCTATCCAACAAAACTTAATGAAATGAAAATGAGAGGTTTATATAGGTGATTAGGGGAGAGGTTAGAGGAAGCTTCCTCCCCTCCTTCCTTTCTTCTTAATTGCGCCCTTAAGTCCTTCCTTCTTAATCTTTTTGTTAATCTTGGACTTTGATGACTTTTGGCTCGGGATTTCTTTGGACTCGTCTTTTAATTCTTCGATAAATAAGACTAGAGTTCCTCGGCTTTAAGTAAACTTCCGTCTTTTGACTTTTTCTTCGATAAATCTTCAGAATTGGTCTTGGACTTCCGTTCTTTTTGCACTCTTGACTTCTTGACTTCGTCTTTCATCTTTTTCTTCAATAAAAGTCCGTAAATGCCCGTGAATTCCCGTGTTTTCTCCACTTTTCACCTTTTCGTCCTAAATCACAACAAAAACACAAACCACGCATAATTCCGACATAAAAGACATAAAATACACGTTTTGGTCCGGTTATTACTGTAATTAAGTGGTAGAAAAGATGGGTGTTTTTACACCTATCAGTAGGGGTGCCCCTATTGTCCAAAAAAACAGCATCAAAATCAAAATCAAGTCCTCTTGATTTCAATCTTCACAAGTGAAGAAGTCTTTTTCTTTGTGTTCTTAACAAGTTCATCTGAGCACGTTTTGGCTTACAGTTAGCTTTAATCTTTGATATCTTGGATTTGTTTTTGTGTTTTTAAGATTAAAATAGTATAAAGTTTGAGTTTTTAAAGTTTAAAAAAGAAAAAAGAATAAAAGGCAAAAAGGACTGGCCAGGACTCGAACCTGCGCCATCCTCCTCACAACACACACTCAATACCATTGCGCCCTAGGGTCTTTGACTGCTAGGTATTCATTTCAAATATTATTTAAGGTGAGTTTGGTAGGGCTTTTGTTAAATAAGCCGTAGCTAAATAAGCCCATAACTGCTTATTGGCTTAGCTTATTAGCTAGTTTTCATTTTTCCTAAGTTTGTAACTTAGTTTAGGATTTTTCTAGCCTAAGTTTGGATTTTTCTCTTGCTTTATTTATTTAGTTTTTAAGTGTTTAAAAATAGTTTAATTTGTTTTTAAAATTTTAAAAAATAATTTTTAGCTCAACTAGGTCATTTTTGAGGTTTACAAACTTTGAAATCTTGTTTAGGGCTTTTTAATAATTAAATGTGATTTTTAGGGCTTTAATTAGCATTAAAAAGTCATTATCTAATTAATTAAAAGTTTTTAGCAAGTTTAGATTTTTTGTAAACTCTTAGAATTTTATTGTGGATTTTTAGTAATTTTTAGGAATTTTTAGGTTTAAATTTTAATTTTTGTAGTTTTTACGGTTTTACGTGAACGCGTTTTCGTCTTAGCTCGATCCGTCTTCGTAACCGTCTTTTCCTTCTTATTTCTTTTCCCTTTTCTTCTTAATAAAATCATCAATCAAAATCAATTCTTAACACAACGCACTAGCCTCCTCGAGAACGAACTCACTTAGGGTCATTTACACACGGTTTTCCTAAATCGTCGTGCCCACTTGCCCTATTTTATTGCTCTTTTCCTAAAGGGTGGTAAAAACACTACATCAAATTTTGGCGCCACAGCTGGGGAGGCGTGTTGTGTTTTGATTGAACCATTGTTGTTTTTATACTAACCATAATTAGTATTTGTATTAGTAGCACTCTACTAATACGTATGATCGTTTTTCGGTTTTTGTGTGAATACTATTAATATATTGTATACGTAGAACAATAAATTCACAAGTACTCCAAATACGTGAGAAATCACAACCTTGACTTGGGAGGTCATTACCCAATCATTGTATTCGAATCTCAAACCAAAGAAAAAGGCAAAAATAGATAAATACTTTCGTGAAGCTCGATTTTGAAAAATACAAACTATAAGGTGTGTATAAGGCGGTTGTATTTCACGACCTAAAGGAAAAAGGCTCTTAAGTGCTTAGCGCCGCCTCATTTCCTCCGCTTGCTTGTGCGTATTTGATTTTGAGAGTAAATCGAGGGTTTTGCCGCCCAAAGTATTATTACATATCATATATATTTTCTTGGTTTCTATTGATTAAACCCTCTTGAACGATTTGGTGTTCCACCATCGTTCTAAAGTCATCAAAGGCGTTCACTCCACGTGATCGTTTTCATTCCTTGAGGCTTCTTTAATCGAGAGATTTGATTAAGGAGGAGATTTGTAGATTTTTGTCTACTTAATACATTTCACCAAATTCCAAAAAAAGTTAATACCATCAAAAACCCCAAAAAAAATGAAAAATTAAAAACACCAAAAAGAATTTTCTTTGCTCGTCTCCTCGTTGTACGTGACGTTTATGCTCACTCGTAATCAAGCAAAACGTGCACGTAGACGAAAGAACAAAACTCCCACTCCAACTCATTCTAGTGAGGAGTCTCCTATTGACGAACCCATTGTACGAGAAGCACCAACCATGGCAAATCGAACTATGATGGAGTTACTTCAAGCACCCACCGAGGGTTATGGAGAAGCTATTGTGATTCCCTCTATCCTTGCGGAGAATTTTGAGGTGAAAACGGGTTTGTTGTCGATGATCCAAAACAACAAATTCCGTGGTGATGAGAAGGAAAATCCACACAACCATATCCGCCAATTCAATCGTCTTACCGCCACGTGCAAATTTAAGGATGTCTCGAATGACTCGATTAAGATGATGCTTTTTCCGTATTCCTTAGTGGGGCCCGCTATAATTTGGTTAGAGAAAGAGCCACCCAATTCTATATTGACGTGGAAGGATCTCGTTTCGAAATTTGTGAACCAATTTTTTCCGCCCTCTAAGACTACGCGTTTGAAAAATGAGATTTCTAAATTTTCACAAGAATCAAATGAAAGTTTTTCTGCGGCTTGGAATAGGTTTAAGGAGATGTTGCATGAATGTCCTCATCACGGTTTTTCCGACTTGCACCAAATAGACACGTTTTACAATGGACTTAACGATCATGAAAGAGATTATTTGAATGCCGCCGCAGGTGGTAATTTTTTGTGTAAAACGGTTGAAGAAGCTTTGGTCATAATTGAGAATAGGTCTAAGGTCTATAGCCCTCGTTACACACCGAGTGTTGCCAAATTGGGCTCGTCATCGTCTCGTAGTATCAATGCTTTACATGATGAAGCAAATGAAGAAAATCGGTTTTTTGATAGATTTGCTAGCCATATGGCCCATTGGAAAGCTCAAGAAGCTTCAAATTCCGCTTCGGTCAAAGCGGTTTCTAAGAGTTGTTTGTCGTGTGGTGGAGCTCATGATCTTTCCGAGTGCATTACCGCGGATGGTAACACTTCGAGTGCTTATGTAGCCACGGGAACTTATAACCAAATCGGTCAAGGTTCCCGCCAAAATCAAGCTCCACCAAATCAAAATGCTAATAATTATCGAAACAACAACCAAGGTGGAAATTACCAAGGAAATCAAAGGAATTACAACAAGGGTAATTATCAAAGTGGTAATGGGCAAATTTCAAACCAAAACCAAAACCGTGATTTTCAAACTTCTACTCAAGGTTTTCAAAATGATCACACCAAAAATCTTCAAGGAGAGTTTTTGAATTATGCTAAGGCTAACGATGTTAAGTTTGACAATATGCAACGTGAAATGGTTAGCTTAAGATCCGAGTTGAAAAACGAGCTTAAAAACGAACTTGCTAATGAACTTAAAACTCATGCTAATAAAATGGAAGGAAATGTTCAAAGACTCCAACAAAATAAAAAAAAAAATGGAGCAAGGTCAACATGAGATTAAGCAAGAATTGTTAAAAGCGGATGCTAGGCAATCTAAGTTTGAAGACCGAATGGGAAAAATGTTTGAAGCTATCATGTGTAAGCCCTCTTCTTCGGGTGGTCTTCCTAGTGATACCATCGTGAACCCGAAAGGAGAATTGAAGGTTATTACTACTCGTAGTGGTAAAACTTTCAAAGAACCCATTTCTCGTCCAAGTACTTCTATGGAGAAGGAAAAAGAGAAAGAACCCGAGGTTGTGGTTGAAAAGGAGCAAATTCCAAGCCCACGAAGTACCGCTCAAACCACACCTATGGTTGAACCAATACCAATCATGGAACCCGAGATTCCAAGGCCGATACCTATGTCTATGCCCCAACCCACACCACCTTTACCATACCCTTCAAGACGAGACAAGGAAAAGGCACAAGAACGAAATAATTATCAATTTGAACTCTTTATGAAAATGTTTCGTGACTTGCATTTTAATATAAGTTTTGTCGACGCCTTAGTCATGATGCCTCGATTTGCCGCGAACTTCAAAAGTATGTTGAATAACAAAGAGAAATTGCAAAAATCGTCTAGTTGTTCACCGGTTTTTCTAAGCCGCATACCTCAAAAAGTTGGTGATCCTGGAAAGTTTTTAATCCCATGTACTATACAAGACATGGAAGAATGCTACGCCTTGGCCGATCTTGGTGCTAGTATTAATTTGATGCCTCTTGAGATTTTTAAATCGCTCAATCTTCCCAATCTCACTCCTTCAAGAATGTTAATCGAGATGGCCGATCATTCTATGATTTTAGCTTGTGGAGTTGCCGAGGACGTCTTTGTGAAAGTTTGAAAGTTCTACTATCCTATAGACTTTATTGTTGTTGACATTCCTATCGATCCTAAAGTTCCGTTAATTTTAGGTCGATCTTTTTTGGACACCTCGAGAGCACTTATCGATGTGCATGCAAGGAAAATCACTCTTCGTTTCAATGAGGAAGAACTCATCATTAATGCAACCCAAAACTCCACTCTTTCTCATGTTTATTCTATCACATCTTTGTACAATGTCAATCCCATCAAAAACATTTGCAAAAAGATTTCAAATAGAGTTTTAGGAGTTGTTGAGAAAAATGAAGTTCCGTCCCCTCCGCCGGTGGAGGTTAAGAGTGTTACGCCTACAATTCCAATCTCGAGTGATTCTTCGGATGATGAATACGTTGATCCCGATGGGGGAGTTTTCTTTGTCGACAAACGTTTTGAAAACTTACCACCACCTTTGCCAAAATGGTTTCAAAATGTGAGAATTTTTAGTGTAACTAACATTGCTTTAGAAACACCAAATACTTTTGACATAAATCAATCGGGTTTTCACAAGGAGAGTTTAAAAGATGAAAAAGGAAAAGATTTTGAATTGAATTTAAAAGATTTTTCTACAACTCTAACTCCGTCATCACCACGTGTTTTGAGTACTACAAGCTCGCCTTCTCCTTTTGACGATGCTTTGTGTGGACTTAGTGTGGGGGAAGCCCCATATGTTCCCTCCCCTTTCTCCACCGAGGACGAGATATTTGATCCTGGAATTGCTTATAAAGGGAAATCTCGGTCTTCCACCGATGCAATAAATGGAAAATCTTTTCATTTGATTGGTGCGAGTCTACCTCGAGTAGCTCATGTTTTTAGAGACTTACCCATTGTCCCACCCTTCTATTTCTTCTCTCCTATTTTCTTGAAACTCTTTGAGTTTTTGTTGACTATTGATGAAGTGGCGTTGATTTGTTTTTCCAATGAAAACGAGAATGCCATCTTTGATCCCGGTATTTTGCACCATCAAAGGACTTAGTCCTTAATACCGGTTTTTTTGGGCCTTGTTTATCATGTAAGCCCCACTAAAAATTGACCATACCATGATTATCCCTAAATGATCACATTTATGGGGATTCGAGTCGAGCTTTTGACTCGGTTATCAAAAACAAGGTGCCTCGTGGGGGAGACCCATGCTTATCCATGTACATATTATTGCTTTCTATTTAGTTAATGTGAGGGGATTTGTGCCCTTCCAACCTTTGTTCCGTGATTGTTTGTGCATTGTGGTTTTTAGATCATGATCTTCACGATTGGAGCCTCTCGTGTTTCGTTTTATGGGAGCACTCGATCGTTTGCTTTTGAAGACATTTCTCAATATCCAAATGATATATCCTTTGATGTTCTAACCTTAGGTTTTTAGAACACTTCATAAACGGCTATTAATTTATTGGTTACACCCTTTCCATGCTAGATTAGGCATTCGACTACGTCTCTAGTATGGGGGTGTTTGTACCCCTAGACTCGAAACATTGAGGACAATGTTTAACTTTAGTATGGGGGGTGAATAGATACTTACCTTGCCAAACCTTCACGCTTTCCAAATTTTATCTTTTTGTTTATCGTTTTGTTGCAAATAAGGCTAAAAATGGCCAAATTTTAAAATTTTTCTCAGGTTTTATAAGTGTTTGAAGACACGAATGTAGGTTTTCCGATGGCGAGAATAAGAGTAATTTTTGACTCGACCGTGCGTGTTGAGCACTTAGCTTTGATTCCTTAACTACACATTAGGCTAAGTCTCTTAAATGAGGACGAGAAATGATAGGGTTAATTATAAGTTACTATGCTAAACATAGAGTACTCGTATTCTTTCAAAAACTCATGTGTTCTCGTTGTTTGCTTATTCTCCCTTCGCATGTAAATATTTTTGCTTAATAAATATTGACTTAGCGGTTTAGTTAGGATTTTTGGGTTTCTAGTCTTTTCTAGTAGCTTCCGTGTAATTAAATTGGGAAGACATTAAGGTATCGCCAGCGTCACGGTTTTGAAGTATTGGAACCCGAATAATCGAAAGCTTCACCTAATAGTAAGATTCCAAGTGCTCACCTAAATCTAGCAAACAATTTGAAGCCCCACAAGGCCTAAAATCTATGCAAAATTGAAAGTGAATCAAGCCTTAATCTTCGAAGCTTTAAAGATCCAAAATTCGCTTTAGCGTGAGGATATACGTCTTTGGCTAATAAAACCACCGATGAGGCGGATAATAAAAGGCAAGGCAAGACCGAAGTCATAATAAAAGCTTCATGGCGAAGTTGAATAAAAGATGGAGGTAAACCAAAGATAATAAGGCCCTTCCGTTAGGGGGCGTATAAAAGTCTTGGTAATAAGTCTCATGTTCAAAACCGTTATAAAACCGTGTTTATCGATTCTTCTTGTCAACTTAATTTTTTGACATCGTTGTCTATTAGGAAGGTTATTGATTTGATGGTCTTAGTTACACCGTTAGGACTCTATTTTTTGACCTAAATCTCTATTATCGCATAAGTCAAACAATGTATCCTCGTGATCATTAAGACATAATAAAATATAAGAGATACAACTTAGGAATAATGGGAGGATAAGTACGTGATTAGGGCATATGAGTAGTGTTAGCATTACTAATTTATAATAACAATGATCTCGTTGCACGCTTGGCATGGAATTAAGGTGAAAATCGAGGACGATGAAATTATTTCTAACGAAGCATTCACGCGTTCTTATTCTATGAACCTAAACGTCCCATTTTGCGATGAAAATCATACATTATGTCTAAAACGCAAGTAGTAGCAATAGTAATAGTATAGTTAGTTTATCATTCCAATAAAGTGAATAAAATGAATTTTGGAGGTGCCATGATACTTTATTCTAGCATTGCGTGAGGGCACGGCAATGGTTTAGTATGGGGTAGTGATGAGACTGCTTTTATACATAGTCTCATCATCCAAATCGGGCTTAAAATGCATAACATATCATCAAAACTGCCAAATATATGCTCCTGTTTGTTACTTGTGTATTTTTAGGTACGGATATTGAGGAAATGGGAAAAGATCACAAGAATCAATCAAAAACGAACACGGGAAACGAAGCCGCACAATGAACCGGACCCATGTTTTGAATTTCCAAAAATACCCTTGAAGAATTGAAGATTGGCAAGTTTGGTCCCTCAACTTTTGAAGATTAACACTTTATACCCCTCAAATATTCCTAATTATGAATAGGGTCCCTAAAGTTTGAAGATATTACAAGATCAGTCCTTGAAGAATGAAGAATTGTGCATTTAAAGCCCTTGTTAAAAGTTTGTAAAGTAATTGTGCCAAAAATGACAATTACTCCAAAGTTGATACAAGTATATTTGGGCGTTGACAGCTTTTTAATACAAAGTGAAAAGAAAGTGAACCTTGGGGACCTATTCTGCCAAGACATTCAAACTTACCCCTCCTATCACAACCTCCCAGGTCACCCCACTCAACTCCTCCCACCAATCACACACTCCCCAGTCTCCACATCAGACTTCCACCCACGCCTTTTTAATTAACAGATTTATTTAAGTTTGTTTTTGGTGGTAAACATTAAGTTTAAAAACTTAATCCCTTTTTTCAGATTCAACTCCACTCTAATCCTCCCAAGAACCCTAAATTCCCCAGGTCCTAATCACCCTAAATCAAAGGGGAAATAGATGATTATTTCCAGATTGCTAATTAAGGTGTCTCTCATCCTAAACCCACTCAAAATAAACAGCCAAAAGATAGAGTCCTAACGGTGTAACTAAGACCATCAAAGGGGAAATAGATGATTATTTCCAGTAGGGACCTCCCCTGCTGCGTCACTTTCCACAAGACCCCAAAAGGAGACAAGATGGAGGGCTTTGATGATTCAACTTGTTCCCCACACAAAATAAACAGCCAAGATGCACTCTCAACAGTTGGATATCACAAGTGCCAAGCAAGATCACATGTTGCCACTATTGACTGATTTTGAAGACTTTTGACCAAGGACATTTCAGGAATTTTATGTATTAGGGTGTAGCATTTGTTCAGGATTCTAGATAGTTCTTTGTACGCCTATATAAGGCACCTTAGCTTTTCATTTAGCTTTGTTCCAGATTTTTCCAAGCATTTGTAATCCCTTTTTTCAAATTTATAAAGTTTGGTATTTTTATTTAAATTGTAATTCCTATTATTGGTTTTTAAAAGTTGGTGTGTGCTTGAGAATAGTCTGAGTTCCATATTACATTTTACAAACACTTTGTGTTTGTTTCAGTTTTCAGAAAGTTTTAAAAACTTGTTTAAAAATTATCATAAACCCTTGGATCCTATGAAGTGAAAGTGGAATTGGATTCCAAGGTTTCTGATATTGTTCTTGTTTCAAAAGGTTTTCCAAGTTTGAGGTTTATTGGATTGTACAAGGTTTTAAAAAGAGAAAAGAAAATCAGAAAGTGCATATTATTGTGTGTTCTATTTTTTTTTCTCTTAGCAGGTTTTTGAGTTTTGTTTGTTTAAGGATCAGCATAGGCCCGGGCCTATTTGGAGAAGGCTAAGCAGCCTTGGTTGGACCTGGATGTAGGTCCAACAACGTACTTCCTTGTTCCATTTTTAGATTTCATGATTTTGAGTGATTTATGTGATTGATTTGAGAAGTTGTTCTAGTGTTATTTATGTGGTTGATTTGAGTTCATCTGGTGTAATATGCATGTTATAAGTGATTAGGATCAGCTTGGTTTTGATTTGGTGTGATTTGGTTTGTAAAAATCATTTTCTGAAAACTTAAGGGGTGTTTGGATTAAGGCTTAAAGTGGAGTGAATTGACATCAAACTTGCTTAAACCTGGTTAAAAACATTTCCTTGGTGGTTACTAAGTAAAATGAATCATAAGGTTTCAGTTTGGTAGGATATTGAACTCATTTGCATGTTAGAATTTGAGGAAAACACCTAAAATTCAGAAACCTTATTTGCTCTTTTGTGCTTGATTTGTGTGTTGCTTGTGTGTTTTTTTTTTGTTGTTTTTGACTCCCTACACTCCAACTGAGTGTAGGGGTGCCCCTATTGTCCAACAAAACAACATCAAAATTAAAATCAAGTCCTCTTGATTTCAATCTTCACAAGTGAAGAAGTCTTTTTCTTTGTGTTCTTAACAAGTTCATCTGAGCACGTTTTGGTTTCCAGTTAGCTTTAATCTTTGATATCTTGGATTTGTTTTTGTGTTTTTATGATTAAAATAGTATAAAGTTTGAGTTTTTAAAGTTTAAAAAAGAAAAAAAAATAAACGGCAAAAAGGACTGGCCAGGACTCGAACCTGCGCCATCCTCCTCACAACACACACTCACTACCATTGCGCCCTTGGGTCTTTGACTGCTAGGTATTCATTTCAAATATTATTTAAGGTGAGTTTGGTTGGGCTTTTGTTAAATAAGCCGTAGCTAAATAAGCCCATAACTGCTTATTGGCTTAGCTTATTAGCTAGTTTTCATTTTTCCTAAGTTTGTAACTTAGTTTAGGATTTTTCTAGCCTAAGTTTGGATTTTTCTCTTGCTTTATTTATTTTTTATTATTTTTTATTTACCCATATTTGGTAAATTAGTTAAAAAATAGTAAAAATAGTTTTTAATTTTTACAAAAAATGTTTTTAGGTTTTATTAAAGTAATTTGAGGTTTACATCATAAAAAGTTTTCAAAAAGTCTTATTTTTGATTTTATAGGATTTTAGGGTTTTTTTACCAACTTTAAAATTTAATATAAAATTATTAAATAGGTTTTAGAAACTTTTAATTGCATTTTTCTCTTAGTTACATTATTCTAGATTTTTGGTAATTTTTTAGAATTTTTTTATAAACTTTGAATTTTTTTGATTATTTTATTATTATTTTATTATTAAAAATTAAAAGTTTGTTTTTTCTACTTTTTTCATTTTTCCTAGATTGTAGACACTTAATTAGGAACTTTGTAACTTTCTAAATATTTGTAGGACTTTTCAACTATTATCTAGAATTAATTTAAGTTTTAATTGATTTTAATAGTTTTTATGTGTTTAAAAATAGTTTAATTTGGTTTTAAAATTTTAAAAAAGACTTTTTAGCTTAATTAGGTCATTTTTGAGGTTTACAAACTTTGAAATCTTGTTTAGGGATTTTTAATAATTAATTGTGATTTTTAGGGCTTTAATTAGCATTAAAAAGTCATTATCTAATTAATTAAAAGGTTTTAGCAAGTTTGGATTTTTTGTAAACTCTTAGAATTTTATTGTGGATTTTTAGTAATTTTTAGGTTTAAATTTTAATTTTTGTAGTTTTTACGGTTTTACGTGAACGCGTTTTCGTCTTAGCTCGATCCGTCTTCGTAACCGTCTTTTCCTTCTTATTTCTTTTCCCTTTCTTCTTAATAAAATCATCAATCAAAATCAATTCTTAACACAACGCACTAGCCTCCTCGAGAACGAACTCACTTAGGGTCATTTACACACGGTTTTCCTAAATCGTCGTGCCCACTTGCCCTATTTTATTGCTCTTTTCCTAAAGGGTGGTAAAAACACTACATCATACAACTTAAGAATTTATACATTAATTCTTATGGTTTAGGTATTTAATTATGTTTTATTATAATTAAAATAGATTTTAGGGTTAGGGCTTGTTAATGTTTCAGAACATGGCAAAACTAGTCCCTCCATATATTAAACAAGTATAACTTCCGGATTTTACACATTTGGTACCTAGGGCTTTTTAAAGTTTCAGCTTATGGTAGGTTTAGTCTCCCTAGTTATATCTCGGTTTTTTAATTTTACTAAAATGACAAAAACAGCCCCTAGGGCTACTTTATGTTTCAGCAAATTACAAGGATTGTCCTTAGAGTTATAAAATGACAAAATAACTTTTAGAAACTTTCCAAAATGGTCCCTAGGGTTTAATTTTCCACGGATAGTATTTATTAAACCCAAGACTTTTAGATAGTTACA
Organism: Glebionis coronaria; assembly: GCA_025667525.1. Taxonomy (NCBI): domain Eukaryota; kingdom Viridiplantae; phylum Streptophyta; class Magnoliopsida; order Asterales; family Asteraceae; genus Glebionis; species Glebionis coronaria. Next base: position 448,136,547 of record CM046874.1, read on the forward strand.
TTTTTAATCCTTGTGTTTACTAGTTCATCAAAAAAAGTTTAATAAGTTACGATTTTATTCCTTAAGTTTCATAAATTGTCATTTTAATCCAAAAAGTTTTTATAAGTTATATTTTATTATAAAAACTTTTAATTTAACATTCAAACATTATATGGGCTCATTAAATGGCTAAACATCTAATGGGCTATCTAGTGGGCCTAATTATATCTCAAGTCCATTAATTTATTTAAATGGGCCTTTAAATCATTTATTGGGCTTAAATATATTTTTAAGTCATTTAATTAGTTAAATGGGCCTAAATGTAATCTTAAGTCCATTATGTTACTAAGATTTTTCAAATGGGCTTATTGGGTCCATTAAGTCTTGGATTAACATTTCAAGGGCTTAAATAGTCCATTGACACTACTTTACATTTTTATGTAAGTTTTAACTTAGGATATTCTTATAAGCTTATTATTAGCTTATTCATATTTAGTTTTAGATCTTAATTAAAGAATAAAACTAATAGTTGGTTTTATGTGATGTTCCAAAATAGATCTAGGTGTTTTACAAGGTTGCATGCAAGTCATAAGCCCTAATAGGAGCTTATATCTCACGGCTATAATTAGTTATAGCTTGTTGAAGATGAGTTAAAACTTATTTTAAGCTTGCATGTACTTATTAGTGTTCCAAAAATAGATCTAACTATGTACAAATCAAGAAAACAAGTCACAAGTCCAAAATGAGATCTAAACTATGTCTAGACCTAAAAATCAATCATAGATCCATGTACACACATATATAGCTGATGAGACTACTTTTATACATAGTCTCATCGTCTAAAAAGGGCTTTAAATGCATTAAATATCATGAAAATGGACAAATATATGCGTGTGTTTGTTACTTGCGTATTTTAGGTATGGATATTGAGAAAATGACAAAAGATCACAAGAATCATGCAAAAACGAACACGGGAAACGAAGCCACACAATGAACCAAGCCCTAATGAAGATTTTCCAAGAAAAACCCTTGAAGATTTGAAGATTATGCAAGAAGGGTCCTCCAAAATTGAAGAATTAACACTTTAAACCCTTGTATCTTCATAATAACAAGATTGGTCCCTAAAGTATGTCAAAATTACAAAAAGGACCCTCTACTTTGAAGAATTGGCAAATTTAGTCCCTCAACAAAACTAAATTGTCAATATTAGTCCTCCTCAAAGTCAAAAATACCATGAAGGCCTTCAAGTTACAAGAAATTACAAGTTTGGTCCTTTAAAAATGTCAAATTACAAAAAGGACCCTTAACTTTGAAGAAATGGCAAAAATGGTCCCTCGAGAATTATGACTTGTCAATTTCAGTCCTCCAAGAAGTCAACCATACAAGTCAAGACCATTATCATTGAAGAAAATGCCAAATCAGTCCTTCAAGAATCAAGAATTGGCAAGAAATACCCCTGAAATCAATTTACAAAACTTTTTGGGGCAAAAGTGTGAAGTTGGAAACTTCAAATACAAAGGAAAACGAATTTTGGCCTGTTTAATACAAAGTGGCAAGGAAGAAGGAAACAAGGGACTAATTTGGGCAGACAAGGAAAGTTACCTAGACCTGTCACCATGTGACACGTAGCCCACTCACCAAAACCAACCAATCACCACTCTCCATGCTTCCACCTCACTAATCCACTCACCCTAATATTAAACTAATCTAACTGATTAGTTAATTTAGGCGCCTAACACCCATTTAAAACCAAAAACGGATTAAACAACCATGTTCATCATGTTCTTCATGGATTTGGGTATTCCTTAATTATCATAAATTAATCCTTAATCTTTTCCAGATTAATGATTAATGGTCTTCTAAACACAACCCAACTATTAAACTGGCCACCTCACCACTCACATGTCCACATGGGACCTCCCCTGCTACACCTTTGAACAAGACGCCAAAACCTTGACAGCAATCCAACCATCCACAATTCCAGCTTACATTTTAAGCTTGTTATAAACCATAGGATGAAATTCTACTATACGAGCAACTACAAAACTCCAAGAACAAGTCACATGATTCTCAAAAATTCAAAATTCACAAGGGGCATTTTGGGACTTCTACTGCATTAGGCTTTACGTTTTTAGCTTTCCTAGACATCACTTGTAGCCTATTTAAGGCATAGGATGTGCAACATTTGCACTTGCTCTTGAATTTTTCCTAAGTTCACAATTCTGTAAATCTCATTTTCATTAATGAAGTGTGTTTGAAATTGGTGAAGAAAAGTCAAGTGCCATTCTTATTTCCTGCTTATTATTGTTTATTGTTAACTAAACGTGAATCCTAAAACCTTTTTTCAAAGGAGTGTGCAAAATTTTGCATATTTTCCTTAAATCTTGATATTTTGCTAAGATCTTGGTACACCTTGGAATTATTGGGCTATAAGTTGATCATAGCACCCTGATATTGTGATATCAAGGTGTTGTGAGGCTTATAACTTGGGGATAATCAAGTGTGGGGTACAAGAGTTGCATTAATCAAGTTTACCTCTTTTTCTAATTTTGATATTTTTGCTTCTAACTTTGTTCCATCTTAGTAGCTTGATATTGGAAGCTTGTGCTTGTTCTTGCTAGCACATAAGCTCAAACATACGTGGGTGTGGATGTACATCCATGAGGTTTGAACTCTTAATCTCAAAATCTGTTGAAAAATTGGATATTTGTGATATTTGTGTTCTGCTATTGTATGTGTTGTTCTTGGGCTCTAAATCTTGTTGAATCTTTTCATGTTTGATGTTTTGATGCTTATGTATGCATGTGCTAACCTAATTCTTACTTTTGATTTGAAAATCTTATTTTGAAATTATTAAGGGGTGTTTGGGTTAACTACATATTGAAGTTGTAGAGATATTGGTTAAGTATTTGCTATTGTGTTTTGCTTGTTCTTTTTTAAGAAGTGTTATTGAGTGAATATCTGCAAGTTATATGCTTTTGAACACTTAAATCAAACATTTGCTCATAAAATCTTGATTAAGTGATATTTTGACTTGTGATTTGGTGCACACCTAGTTCTAGGCTTAGACTTAGGATAAAAAGTGATAAATCATATTCAACATACCCTATCTAAGAGATTTGAGTGTTTGAATTTGGCTGTGTGGTCAAGTATATCAGCAAGTGTTCATGACTACATGTTCTTAGTTCATCAGTAACTTTTTGGTGCTTGAATGTTGATCTAGGCTTTTAATCAGTGCATGAAACCTGTTTAGATTTGTTCATTTGAATTAATTATAGCTTGTGTATGCATTTGGTGAAGTTTGGCTGGCTGATTTGTGCTAAAAGTGCTTATTGAACCAAAACTGCTTATTGTTTATGTATGTGTGAAGTCTGGTGATCTTTTGAATTAACTGTGCTAATTGGCTGATTGTGATTGTGTTTTTGTGATTGCTATTGACTCCTAATGATTAACTGATCATTTGGGTGCCTTTGTGAAACTTGGATCCACAAAAAAGTCACTAAAGACAAATAGTCAAGAAAGTCAAGTAGTGGGAAAAGTTCCCACTACTCAACACCCAAAACTAGCCCCTGTTAGTGTAATTTGTCATTCAGCTTATTAATAAGCCACATTGGCTTATCCAGACTTGCAACAACTTATTTTTTGTAATAGATCTTCATCATTTGACCCATTTATTTGATCTGGAGCTTATCAGACCTTGGCTTTGACTTTTTGCTAGAAAACTCATAAAGTTGACTTTTAATTAAGTGCTTATCTACTTATTCCAGCTTATTGAGTGTTCTTATTGGAAAACTTTTTGTTGATTAAGCTTAGTTAAGTCATTTAAAAGCTTTTAAAACTTGTATCAGCTTTTATGGTGGCCTAGAACTCGAGAACGACTATTTTGTCGTTTTGTGAAGATAGCTTATTGCTTATTCAGGCTTATTCCTTGTGCCTATTTCAAATTTATTTTTACAGAACTCTTAAGTAACTCAAAAGTATCTTGTGTGTCTAATTTGAGCTTATGGCATCAGCTTATAGCTTAATGGGCCAAAAAGCCCATTAAGAATAAGCTGCTTTGAAATAAGCTAGCTTAAACACATTTTCAGCTTTTGGGCCTTTAGAGTTTTGTTCTTAAAATCAAATTTTGAGTTAGATAGGAGCTTTTGGGCTTAATTGGACAACATTTTGCTTATTGGGCCTATTTGAGCCCATTAAGGGACTGTTTTTTCTATTAGCCCATTTCTAGGCCCATTAGGGGTATTTTGTAATTTCAACTTTATTTCTGAGTTTATTAGGTTAAAATAAGCTAGTTTGCAACTTTTTAGAATTTTTTATAAATTTTGAATTTTTAATATTATTTTATTATTATTTTATTATTAAAAATTAAAATTTAGATTTTTCAAGTTTTTATATTTATCTTAGGTTAAAAGCATTAAGTTAGGAACTTTTCAATTTTTAGAATATTTTTATTGTGATTAGATTAATTTTTAGAATTATTTTAACTTTAAATAGTTTTTAATTGTTTTTAAATAGTTTTTATTAATTTTAAAATTTTCAAAAATAGTTTTAAATTTATTTAAGTCATTTTAGAGGTTTACAATTGAATAAATCTCATTTTGGGCTTTTTGTTAATTAAATTGATTTTTTGGGCTTTAATTACCATTAAAAAATTATTTTTTAATTAAATAAAAGGTTTGAGTGATTTTTGATTTTTGTAAACTCTAATTACATTATTTAGGATTTATTTCAATTTTCTTAGAATTTTTAGGGTAAATTTTTAATTTTGTCACTTTTTACGGTTTTACGTGTACGACTAATCGTCTTAGTTTAATCCACAATCGTAACCGTCATTCTCTTCTAATCTCCCTTCTATTCTCTTTTCTCATCAATATAATAACAAAAGTTAATCATCTCGTAACACACACACCAAGCCTCCTTAAGAATGATCCCCACTTTGGGTCATAACTTGTGGTTTTCCTAAACTACTTGTTCATACTTACCCTAATTACCTTTGTTTTCCTAAACAAAGTGTAAAAACTCAACCATCATTTTGGCGCTGCTATCGGGGAGGCGTGTTGTGTTTTGATTTGGCAATTGTTGTTTTTATATATCGGTTTTCGTTTTTTGTGTGAATATTATTAATATAATGTATACGTTGAACAATAAATTCACAAGTACTCCAAAAGTGTGAAAACACAACCTTGATTGGGAGGTCATTACTCAATCATTGTATTCGAATCTCAAACAAGAAAGAAAAAGGCAAAAATAGATAAATACTTTCGTGAAGCTCGATTTTGAAAAATACGAACTATAAGGTGGGTATAAGGCGGGTATTATAAAATATACCCTAACGAAAAAGGCTCTTAAGTGCTTCGTGCCGCCTCGTTTCCCCGCTTGCTTGTGAGTATTTTGAGATTGAAAGCTAATCGAGGGTTTTGCCGCCCAAAGTATTATTAAGTATCATATATACTTTCTTGGTTTCATTTGATTAAACCCTCCTGAACGTTTTGGTGTTCCACCAACGTTCTAAAGTCATCGAAGGCGTTCACTTCACGTGATCGTTTTCATTCCTTGAGGCTTCTTTAATCAAGAGATTTGATTAAGGAGGAGATTTGTAGATTTTTGTCTACTTAATACAATCACAAAAATCCAAAAAAAAAGTAAAAACAATCAAAAACCACAAAAAATTGGAAAAATACAAAACACCAAAAAGAATCTTCTTTGCTCATCCCCTCGTTGTATGTGACGTTTATGCAAACCCACAACCAAGGAAGACGTGCACGTAAACGTAGAAACCGAAAGGAGTCAACACCTACTCCTAATCTTTCTAGTGAGGAATCTCCTATTGACGAACCTATCGTAAGAGAAGAACCAACCATGGCGAATCGAACTATGATGGAGTTACTTCAAGCACCCACTAAGGGTTATGGAGAGGCTATTGTGATTCCTGCTATCCTTGCGGAGTATTTTAAAGTAAAAACGGGTTTGTTGTCGATGATCCAAAAAAACAAATTTCGTGGTGATGAAAAGGACAACCCGCACAACCATATCCGCCAATTCAATTGTCTTACCGCCACTTGCAAATATAAGGATGTTGCTAATGACTTGATTAAGATGATGCTTTTTCCGTATTCCTTAGCGGGGCCCGCTAAAATTTGGTTAGAGAAAGAGCCACCCAATTCTATACTGACGTGGAAGGATCTCGTTTCTTTGTTTGTGAACCAATTTTTTCCGCCCTCTAAGACTACGCATTTGAAAAACAAGATTTCAAAATTTTCACAAGAATTTAATGAGAGTTTTTCAACGGCTTGGAATAGGTTTAAGGAAATGTTACATGAGTGTCCTCATCACGGTTTTTCCTACTTGCATCAAATTGACACGTTTTACAATGGACTTAATGATCATGAAAGGGATTATCTAAATGCCGCCGCGGGTGGTAATTTTTTGTGTAAAACGGTTGAGGAAGCGTTGTTGATAATTGAGAATAGATCTAAGGTGTATACTCCTCGTAACACATCGAGTGTTCGTAAGGCTTCGTCTTCGGCTTCACCTTCTTTGTCTAATACCATCGATTCTTGCCAAATTGAGGCTAACTTGGAAAACAAAATCTTTGATAAGCTTAAAGGACTTTTGATTGAATTCAAAGTTGGAGAACAAAGTGCTCTCGCTACGGCTAAAGCGGTTGAGGTTTCATGTATGTATTGTGGTGGAGGTCATGATTTCTCCGAGTGAATTACCAACGGTGGTAACACTTCGAGTGCCTACGCGGCCACGGGAACTTACAACCAAAACGGTCAAGTTACCCGCTCTAATCAATTGACTCCACCGGGTTTTGATCCAAATCAAAATGCTAACAACTATCAAAACAATCAAGTTGGTTTTAAAAACAATTACAAAGGAAACTATGGGAATCAAGGGGCTAATAATCAAGTTTCAAACAAAAATCAAAATAATGATTTTCAAAACAACAACAAGGGTTTGCAAACTTTGAAAGATCTTCCAAATGAATTTGTTAAATACGCTAATGGAAACGACGCTAGGTTTGACCACATTCAAAGAGAAATCATTAGCTTAAGATCCGAGTTTAAGAACGACTTGAAGAAGGAGTTGAAAAATGAGTTAGCAAATGAGCTTAAAATCCATACAAACAAAATGGAAGGGAATGTAACTAGGTTACAACAAAACAACCAAAAAATGGAACAAGGGCAACATGAAATAAAACAAGAGATGATTAAGGCCGAGAAGAGACAATCCATGTTTGAGGACAAAATTTCATCTATGTGTGAGGCTATTATGTGCAAACCGTCTTCGAGTAGTCTTCCTGTAACACCATATCGAACCCTAAGGGAGAGATGAAAGTGATTACCACACGTAGTGGTAAGACACTTAAGGAACCGACTCCTCAACCAATTGCTCCTTCAGAGTGTTGGGAATAAAATGTAGCCAGTACACTTGAACGCTGACAAAAAGAAAACAAGCGTTGATAGGAAGAAAACAAGCTTTGACAGATCAAGCGTCGACAGGAAGAAGTCAAGCGTTGATAGGTTGAAGATAAGCACTATTAGAAAGATATGGTCTACGCGTATTATGTTTCTAGTTTGTTTCTAGTAAAGATAGGATCAACAATGTATTTTCTATAATTATATTTACCTAGAATAGCTGATACGTAGACTCTTGTACAAGGCTTCTTATGTCTATAAAAGAAGACCTTTAGGTTATGTTTCATACAAGTTTTTCATACGTTTAACACTTTCATTGTAAGAAAGTTTGTTCTAATCAATCAAAGTGAAAGTTTGTTTTACATCCTTTGTGTGTTCTTGCTTAAGTATTAATTCCGCATAATACTTAAATTGTTTTATACACAACAAAGTTTCTCTACGTGTATAACTTGATCTAATCTCGTTTACACAAGCTAAAACGATCTAAGTTTGGGATCAACAAGTGGTATCAGAGATTGTTGAGAAACTTTGATCAAAAGAACACAAGAACCCTAAAACTGCCAAAAACCCTAATTTTCACAAAACCCTAAAAACACCATGTCTACCCCAGAAACAAACTCCTCCTCCTCCTCAAACCACAACAATAAGATTCCCATGCTTGATGCAGACAATTTTGAGTTGTGGAAGTTTAACTTTGAGCAATATCTGCAAATCCATGACTATACCCTATGGGAAATCATTGAATATGGAAACACATTCGATAAAGCTCGAAAGATTGCAACTGCCATAGCTACAAGAACAGCTGTTCAAGGCTCTACTGAAGAAGATAGAAAAGAAAAACCTGAAGATGGTAGACCTGTGTCTGCTGAGGACATAGCAAAGAGAAGAGTTAATATGAAAACCCTAAACATTCTGAAACTCTCCTTAGGATAAGAAAATCACCACAAATACAGAGGTTATGAGTCTGCAAAAGGCCTTTGGGCAGCCCTTGAAGTTTCCTATGGTTGTAATGCTGATACTGTGGAAGAGAAAAAGAAGAAACTCTTGCATGAGTATGTTGTTTTTAAGGCTCAACCTAATAAAAAGCTAAGTAGTGTGAGAAGCAGAATTCTTGACATTACAAGCAAGCTGTCCTTCATGGGGACAGTGATTGGTGATGTTTACATTATTGCCACTTTTCTTAAAAGACTTGGTGATGCATGGAAGATAGAAGCAAGATTAACACTCACAAAAGTTCTACTTTTGATGATGTTTACAACAAACTGAGGCTGTTGGAGAATGAAACTCTTTTGGATCATGGAAGTAAGTATACCAATGGAAACATGGCCTTCTTCTTACAAAGTGAAGGTCAATTTGATCAAAAGGAGTCATACATGCACCCCGTTACTGGATCAACTTGTGTCAACGCTAGATCATATCCTGTCAACGCCTCACATTCAGGCGCCGACACATACAAAATTGACTCACCAAGAGTTAAGCCTGTTGGTATTGATCTGGATACTGTGTGTGCATACATTGCTTCATTGCCCAATGGTTCAGTGATTACATATGAGGACCTTGAGCAAATCAGTGATGAGCATTTGGAGGAGATGGACATAAAGTGGAATATGGCTCTTGCTAGTATAAGAGCAAACAGATGGAATAGAAGATTCAAGAAGAAGATGACTTTTAATGCCAATGACACTTCTGGATTTGATAAATCTAAGGTTGAGTGCTACAATTGTCATCGTATGGGACACTTTATGAGAGAATGCAGATCTCCAAGAAGATCTGATGCTGGAAAACCCTCAAGCCAAATTGTTAAGGCTCAGGATCCTAAGGCCATGGTTGCAATGCAAGAAATTGATGGTGTTGGATGGGATTGGAGCTATTTGGCTAAGGATGAGGAAGAGAATAATGCTTTGGTTGCTGAGATGGAAGAAGAAGAGCATGTTCACTATGTTCTCATGGCACACTCCTCGTCTTCATCAGACAATGAGGTATATGATGATGCTTTTTGTAGTAAGGGTTGTCGTTTAAATACTGAAATACTTAACAAAGAGGTTTTAAGATTTCAACAGATGTGAGTAATGAGAGATGCAAGTTGTCTTACTATCAACTTGCTCTTACTCAAACTGAAAAGACTGTAGCTGAGTATAAGAAAATGGAGCTTGACCTAAAAGATAAAATTAATATCTTAAAATATGATTTAAATGCTAGTACTGATATTAGAAATATCATGGAGAGGGTCAATGTTGAACTACAGGTTAAGTTAGATGAGGCTATCAAGAATAAGGATAATATAGATCTTAAAATTCAGAGATTTGATAAAGCCTCACAAACCTTAGGAGAATGTGTTAGTAAACAAAGGGATTCTAGGGATATGACTAGGATTGGGATGAAAGAGTATGCTGGTGTTCCACCACCAGCTAGGGACTTCTATGGTGTCCAAAGAAAGGACTTATCTTGGACTGGTTTACCAGAACTCCAAGAAGAGGAATTTATTCCTCCACCAAGAGTCCTTACCCCAGTAGAAGAATATAGGCAAAAGTTGACTGATTTGGATTAATGGAAGAAAGCCAACCCTACCTTGTTTGTCAAGGGTGGCATGCTTAGTAATAGCCCAAATGAGTCTACCCCTATAAAAGTAACAAACCCAATCACTGGCAAGACTGTTGACCTTGGCCCAAACGTTGTTAGAAAACCTATCATTAAATATGCAGAAATGTATAGAAATACTAGGTCACCAAAAAGCCAAGTTAGTGATAATGGAACAGGTTTCTTTTCTTCTAGACCTAGAGTTATGTCTAGAAAAGCCTGTTATACTTTTGGTAGCTTTTCACATTTATCCTATAAGTGTGTCAATGCTTCCAAGGTCAACGCTGACAAAAGTTCAAACACTGTCAGACCCAAAACTTTTGTGGAGCAAAGTCCACAAGTTGTTAGACCAGCCCCATTCTTTACTAAAGGGTCTAACACTTATGGACAACGACCTTTTCAGAAGACCAATACATGGTCTAATAGGCAATGGGTTCCTGTAGCAAACCGTAGGTTCAACGCTGATATGGGTAATTTCAGCGTTGACAAGACCAAATCAAACGCTGACAGAAATGTTGCCAGACCAAATAATGGTAAATATTTGCAACCACATGGAAAGGGGTCTAAAGCTTCTTCTAGCTTGACATGGAGACCTAAGCAAGATCAAAACCCTAATTCTAATAGGATTTCTATGACCTGTAACAGATTTAACTATATTTCAAAGGTCATCACAAAACCAATTGGGGTTAACTGGGTGTTCAATCCAAAACGGGATGAACAAGGGGTTGTTATGAGGACTAAGCCTGTTCTTGTTGAACAACCAAATGAATCCAAGTCTACTCAGGCTTGGGTTCCCAAAGAGAACTAAATTGTTTTCTTTATGTGCAGGGCATTCAAAAACAGGTTAATGATTATGGCTATTGGGATAGTGGATGCTCTAGGCACATGACTGGGAAGGAAGATTATCTCACAAACTTCACTCCCATTAAGGATGGTGATAAAGTTTACTTTGGAGGCGGATATGGAACTATCACAGGCAAAGGAACTCTTCTCACCAACAAATTGCGTTTTGAAAACGTGTTTCTGGTAAAAGAACTTGATTATAATCTTATTCGTGTATCACAAGTTTGTGATAACAAAAATAAGGTTCTTTTTACTGATATTGAATGCTTGGTGTTGAGCAAGGATTTTAAAATACCAGATGAGAAATTCATTGATTATAGGACACCTAGGCATAAGGCCATTTATAATGTGAATCTTAATGGAATTAGGATAAATAATAACTTTTCATGTCTTTATGCTAAAGCTTCAGTTGATGAGAGTAATCTATGGCACAGGAGACTAGGGCACATTAACTTTAAAAATATAAACAGACTTGTGAGACATGGCTTGGTTGATGGTTTGCCTGAAAAGGCTTTCTACAATGACCACTCTTGTGTTGCATGCCTTAAAGGCAAACATCACAAGGTCTCATTTAAGTCTAAACCAGTGCACTCTAGTTCTAAACCACTTCACTTCCTGCATATGGACCTATTTGGTCCAACTAATATAGAGAGTTTGAATGGTAAATCATACTGTTTTGTCATCACTGATGACTTTTCTAGATTTACTTGGGCCTTCTTTTTAGCTTTGAAAAGTGACACTGCTGATACTTTATTTAACTTTATTAACCAAATTGAAAAGAAAACTGGTAATGAGGTTAAGATGCTTAGAAGTGATAATGGTGGTGAGTTTAGAAATAAGCTGTTGGATGATTTTTGTGCCAAGAAAGGGATTACTAGACAGTTTAGTGTTGCCAGAATGCTACAACAAAATGGGGTCGCTGAGAGAAAGAATAGAACCCTAATTGAAGCAGCCAGTACTATGTTGGTTGATGCTCACTTTCCCATTGCTTTTTGGGCTGAGGCTGTGAATATAGCTTGTTATGTTCAGAATAGAGCATTAGTTAACAAGATACATAACAAAACATCTTATGAGTTACTTTGGGGAAGGAAACCTAATATTGGTTTTCTTAAACCTTTTGGTTGTCATGTAGTTGTGTTGGGCACTAGTGATGCCTTAGGTAAATTTAGTGCTAAAAGTGATGAAGGCTACTTCATGGGTGATTAAGTGCAGAGTAAAGGATATAGGGTTTACATTAAAAAGGAAGAATGTATACTTGAAAAGGTACATGTTAGGTTTTTAGAAATTAAACCTAGTGATCCTGAAAGTGGTCCAAATTGGTTATTTGACTTGGAACCTCTATCTAGGACTTTGAATTATATGCCTGTTACTAATCCAAACATTGTGAAGGTAACTTCAAATGTTGTGGAAGAACCAGTTGTTGATGTTTCAGGTACACAGGTTAATGAAGAGGTTGGATCACAAGCAAACAAGTCATCTCCCATACTTGAGTATGTCACTATTCACATATGGACAGATGCTTTTGCTGCTGCTGTTGCTGGAAAGGAATATGGTGGTCCCCAAGTATCACAAGTTAAAAACATGCATGGTCCCCAAGTATCACCAGTTAAAAACATGGTGGTCCCCAAGTATCAAACGTTGACAACTCTAGTTCAGGCGTTGATGGCCCAAATGCTGACAACCTTGGTTCAGGCGTTGACAACTCCTTTGACCATATTTTTTCTTCCAATTTTGAACAATGTGAACCTTAAAACAGAAATGGAGAGGTTCATTCAGATATTGAGGGAAGAGAGTCTGAAGAAGATATTGGTAACTTGGATGATGAGATTGAAGACACCAGACTTTTTGAGGGAGGAGTTCTTACTTCTATAATGAAGGATCACCCCTCTTCTCTCATTATTGGTGATGTGATGTGTCCTGTTCAAACTAGAAGATCTCATCAGAATCTTGGAGGATTTATTGCCAATATACACAAGAAGGTTGATACCCCTCTTGTTCAAGTATGTTTGTTTGCCTGTTTTCTGTCACAACAGGAACCCAAAAAGATTTTTGATGCTCTCAAAGAAGCAAGTTGGGTGGAAGCAATGTAGGATGAACTTCACCAATTTGATATTCAGGATGTTTGGGAGCTGGTTGTTGTCCCAGATATGTAAGACCTATTGGGACACGATAGGTTCTTAGAAACAAGAAAGATGAAAGAGGCATTGTGGTCAGAAACAAGGCACGTTTAGTGGCTCAAGGATAAGGGATAGACTATGAGGAGGTCTTTGCACCAGTTGCAAGGATTGAGGCTATAAGGATATTTCTAGCCTATGCTTCCTGCATGGGCTTTACTGTCTATCAAATGGATGTGAAGAGTGCTTTCCTTTATGGCACAATTGTTGAGGAGGTTTATGTAATGCAGCCTCCTGGTTTTGAAGATCCAGAGCATCCAGACAAGGTGTATAGAGTCAAGAAAGCTACGTATGGACTTCATCAAGCCCCAAGAGCATGGTATGGCACATTGTCCACCTATCTGGTGGAAAATGGATTCAAAAGGGGCACCATAGACCAGACCTTATTTACAAAGAAGACTGGTAAGGATGTCTTACTTGTTCAGGTTTATGTGGATGATATCATCTTTGGATCATCAAACCCAAAGACGAGTGAAGACTTTTCCAAGCTTATGACAGACAAATTCAAGATGAGTGCAATGGGGGAGATGAACTTCTTTCTAGGGTTATAAGTTCAGAAGAAAGAAGATGGTATCTGTGACAACCCGTCAATTTCAGGTCGTTATTTCAATCTCGACTATTACGTATTACGTGTTTACTTTAATGAGAATTTTAAATTATCGACTAACCGAGAAGGTTACGACTTGAAACTAGCGTAAGAATGTCGATTAGATGAAAACCGACAAGGAATATGTTAGGTATCGATATTATATTCTCAAATAATCATGAAAATGATTTTTATTATATTTAATCTTTAATTCTCGGATTTTACGTTTTAACGAATGACGATAACTATTAGTGATCGCGACACCGACGGATGCCCAAAAAAAAAATATATATAATTTACGTTTCATTATCGATTGTCTCGATATTGTATATTTTCGACGTTTTCGATTTAATTGCGTTTTAAGTCGTGTCGAAGCTTTGTTATTATATTTTGAAGCGTTTTAACTTTCGAAAAGTATTTTTACGAAACCCGAGCCCCGTAAATATTTTTAAAATTTACAATTTACATTTTCTACCTTGTAAACTACTTACTTGCATTTTTGGACCAAAAGAATGCCTAAATGACAAAATCTACCCCACTACCTCACTATATATTAAATTTCCACTAACACATTTAAATTAAAAATTCATTTTTCACAAAAAAATCTCATCCCTCTCTCTCCTTCACCATTCTGCCGTCCACCCCCCTACACCCAAAACCCTTTGATTCTTGATTTTCTACCTTGAATCTAAAGAAACTAAGAAAAGACCCACCTTGGAAATTTCATAAGCTTCATATTGGTATAATTTTCTTCTACATGCATCTACTAAAATTTTATTTTCAATTTTTGGTGAAGAACTTGATGTTTGATCCATTTTTATGTTTATATATGGTGTTAATAATATAATATTCATAGTGGGTTTTTGTTGCATGTAAGATTTTTGATTGATTAATTTTTGTGAGATCAAATTTGAGGGTGTTATGGGTTAGTTAGATGTGTTAGTATAATATTAGGATCATATTAGAACTATAGGAATTGTTGGAAGGGGTCGAAAAATTGTTTTGGTATGATTTTTAGATAGGCTATTTAGGCAGTAACTTTAAGGCCGTTTTTGAAATTGTTACTGTGATAAACTTGGTAAACTAATAAGATAGGGTCGTAGAGAATTTCATTAGCTTCGATTTGAGCTAAAGTAGAGCTTCTAACTCATTACGAGCGAAAAGTTATGCTACTTTTAGTATTTGTGTACTAGGAGACGGGTATCGGCACAATCCGAAAATTGTTGTCGATATTTGGAACGAATCTCGGGGACTATAAAATGAGTTTTAAAAATGTTCAAGGGCTGTTGTAAGTTGATAAACCTCAGGTCATGAGTCTATTTTCAAACCCGAGTGTCGGTTTTGCAAACGGAATTGTTTAAACAAGTCAAAATGGTTTTACAAGTCAAAGGCGTAAAACTGTCCGGTTTTTGTAACACGAAGGTGTGTCGGGCAGAAGGTCTTAGAAGTAATATTTTTGAATGAAATTTAAACTGAGTCTTATTCATATTATGTGTGAGTTTGTCACCAAGTTTCGTCGAAATCGGACATGTCTAGATAGGTTAGATTGGTGTGTACATTTGGAGTGTATATGCTGAGTGGTATTTTGGACACGTAGTTCAATACTTATGTGGCGCGAGTTGAGTATTCACTATTGGTCATGGTGACTTACTCAAGTGTTAAGTTATTATATAAATGACTTAGCTACTGGTCCGAGGGAAGTAAAATGAATGTTTGACTTGCGTTGACTTGGCGTCTTATGACGGGTCAATGTCAAGGGTGTAAGTTTTTAAAAGAATAAGTGTTGATTAAAAAGGGTATAGAAGTACACTTATATTTTTGTTATTTTTCGGGATTTTCATGGTTATATGAAATTGGGTTTCATATTATTTAAGTATTAAATATACTTGAGTCGTTTATTAACGAACGCGCCTTAATTGGTAGGTTGCGGTCTTCGTGTTTAACGGGCATCACAAATCGTCGGCGATCGTCACGTCACTACTATCGTATCAAGGTGAGTCTATAGCCTCGCTTTAACATGTTTACTTGTTTTATAAAACCCGCGAGGGGGATAACATGCTTGTTTTATTAAAATAAAAGGGGTACGACGAGAAGTTGTGGAAACCCTTATTATTGGAAAAACATTATTATAAATGAAGGGTACAACGAGAAGTTGTGGTAAACCCTCATTCTTTTAAAATTGAACACAAAGTACCCGATTGTATGCTTAGATGAAAGTTGTTATACAAGTTTGTTTAGCCTTAAAAGACCCATGAATCGTGAATTGTTAATCGAAAGGAACGCTAATACTATGGATAGATCTATCGGGGTGACACCCAGTCCGGTCACGACTAGCTATCGCGTAGTGTTGTGATGCACCAGTAATGAAACATCGGATGCAATTGTATAAGAGAAATATACGCACTTGGCTAGGTGTGTTGGGCTGAAATAATATATGTTAACCTTCAATTTCACGAGACTTATGAAATAAGAACGATAATTATGTCTGATCCACATGATTGTCAACCACGGAAGGTTTATTCAGAATACTTGTGTTCATTTATTTAATTTAAACTCTATAGATTCACTCAACATTTTTGTTGACTTTATAGCATGTTTTATCTCAGGTCCATGAAGAAGGCACTCAAGGAAGGCGGTTTCACGCAGCTTGCTAAATTAAAATGTTTTGGCCCGCTTTACTAAACTATGTCCATTCTAAGAAACTTTTATTGTTTGGTTGGTTGTGTAAACTTAAAACTAATTGGGACCATGTGTGAACTGTTTTATTTTTAAACAAATGAATGGATGTATGTTTTGTTAAAACGACTCATTTTGAGGCGTTTTCTATGATATTGAGGTTGAACCATGATAGTAACACCCAATGACCCTTCTGCTGCTATGACCCGAAATTGGGGGTGTTACAGATTGGCATCAGAGCTCAAGTTATAGAGAACGAAAAGATTTTCCAAAAATAAAAATTTTGAAATCTTTTGACTATAACATCTGCAAGCGAAACCTCCGAGTTGCCAATGGACGAGAATAAGAAAAGTATATATATATGTTATACATATTTAATTATTAATTATGCTTAAAGCATAATGAAATTACATTTATTTATTTATAAATGTTTATTATTTGATTATTATAATACTAATACGTGATTTACAAACGACGCTGATTGTCGCAATAGAAATCCCTGTCTTTTGACTCATTCCTCGTGAATCTTCGTTCCTTGTCTAAATTCTATTCCTTATTCTATCATCCATTCTTGTTTCTTTTCATCCATCTATTCGTATTCTATGTTATTCATGTTTTGTTATCACAAGTGTTGAATGAATACTCATTTTGATGTGAATTGTGTAACAAGATCATGCCGCCTAAACAGTTGACTGAGACTCAGTTACGTGCTATAGTAGCTGATCAATTTCAGATATCTATGAATGCATTTATGGCAAACTTGAATAATGGAGCTGGAGGATCTGGCGGATATGGTGGAGCTGGTGGATCTGGTGGAGCTGGTGGATCCGGTGGAGCTGGTGGATCTAGTGGAGCTGGCGATACTGGAGCTGGCAACACTGGAGCTGGTGCTACTAGAGCTGGCGCTACTGGAGCTGGCGCTACTGGAGCTGGTTATGCGGGAGCTGGCAATGCTGGTGCTGGAACTGGTGATGCTGATAGGCCAGTGATTCCTGAAAACAAGAAGTGCAATTATACCTCGTTCATGAAATGCAAACCTCCAACTTTTAAGGGTACTGAAGGCGCTGTTGGGTTAATGCAATGGTCTAAGAAATTAGAATCCGTGTATCGATTTAGTGGAAGTGAGGAAGGAGATAAAGTGATGTTTGCCTCTGCTACTCTTCAAGGGCGAGCATTAACTTGGTAGAATGGAAGAATGGCATCATTGGGTATGGATGCTACTTATGCTACACCTTGGGTTGAGGTAAGAAGGTGGATGACTAAGGAATTCTGTCCAAGGAGTGTTATTCAGAGGTTAGAACAGGAATTATATCAGCTGAGACTGAAGGGTACTGACATCGATGGATACACCAACAGATTCCATGAGCTTGCTCTACTTTGTCCAAACAAAGTTAACCCAGAATACTTGAAGGTAGAGCAGTATATTTGAGGCTTACCGACCAACATCCGTGGGGATGTGACCTCATCTAAACCTTCCAATATTGATGAAGCTGTTCGTATGGCCTACCAACTAATGGGTCAAATCATCCAAGACAAGGCTGATGGTGTTTCCGAAGGCAACAAAAGAAGAGCTGAAAATGACAGTGATGATCGTGGTGATAATCGTCAATCTCACAATAGAAATCAAAACCGAAGGAGGGGCAATGCTAATGCGATGACTAAAGCTGCAACTGCTGATAAGGGAACCAGATGTCAACGCTGTAAGAAGTCTCATACAGGTGAATGTGCTAAGTGTGGAAAGTGCAACAAGTTAGGTCACAAGACTGAAGACTGTTGGGGACCAGGAAAGAAGGAAGTGACGTGTTATAATTGCCAAGGTAAAGGCCACATGAGGAACCAATGCCCTCAACCTCCGAAGAATGCACGTGGTGGAGATAACCAAGGAAAAGCTTATCAGTTGGGAGAAGCCGAAGCGAAGCAAAACCCAAAAGTTGTCACTGGTACGTTTTTACTGAACAACCGTTATGCTACAGCTTTATTTGATTCTGGTGCGGACAAAAGCTTTGTGTCTACAAGTTTTAGTACCTTAATTGATATCAAACCGGTCGAATTAGACGCAAGTTATGAGGTAGAACTAGCTGATGGTAAATTAGTGAGTACCAATCGTGCGCTCCTAGGATGTTCTCTTAATCTCTTGAACCGTATTTTTAAGACAGACTTGATGATTGTTGAATTGGGAAGTTTTGATGTTATTATCGGAATGGATTGGTTATCCAAGTATAACGCGTCTATCTTGTGTGGAGAAAAGAAAGTTAGGATTCCCTTAGATGACAAGACCATGGTTATCGAAGGCGATCAACGTAATTCACGACTGAAAATCGTTTCGTGCATTAAGGCTCGTAAGTATATCGAAAGAGGGTGTGAGTTATTCCTAGCTAAAGTAGTGGAGAAAGAATCGAAGGAGAAACGTGCTGAAGATGTACCTGTTATCTGTGACTTTCCTGAAGTGTTTCCGGAAGACTTGCCTGGACTTCCTCCTCCAAGGCAAGTCGAATTCCAAATTGACCTAATTCCTGGTGCTGCACCCGTGGCTCGTGCGCCATATCGTTTAGCACCATCCGAGCTGAAGGAGTTATCTGTGCAATTGCAAGAGCTATCTGATAAGGGTTTTATACGACCGAGTTCGTCACCTTGGGGAGCCCCTGTCTTATTCGTTAAGAAGAAAGATGGTTCGTTTTGTATGTGTATTGATTACCGAGAGCTGAATAAGCTGACGATCAAGAATCGTTATCCGCTTCCAAGAATTGATGATTTATTCGATCAACTTCAAGGTTCTCGTGTTTTCTCCAAGATTGATCTTCGTTCTGGTTACCATCAACTTCGCATATGTGAGGAAGATATTCCTATTACGGCGTTTAGAACTCGTTATGGTCATTATGAGTTTCTGGTTATGCCTTTTGGTTTGACTAATGCACCTGCTGTATTCATGGATTTAATGAATCGCATTTGTAAGCCGTATCTTGATAAATTCGTGATCGTTTTCATAGATGATATTCTAATCTACTCCAATAGCAATGAAGAGCATGCCGAACACTTAAGGATTATCTTGAACTTGTTGAAGAACGAAAAGTTATACGCTAAGTTCTCAAAGTGTGATTTTTGGCTTAATTCTGTACAATTTCTCGGACATGTGGTCGATAAAAGTGGAGTACATGTTGATCCTGCAAAGATCGAAGCCATCAAGAATTGGAGTGCTCCGACTACTCCAACTGAAGTACGACAATTTCTAGGTTTGGCTGGTTATTACCGAAGGTTTATTGAAGGATTCTCTTTGATATCGAAACCATTAACGAAGCTGACTCAGAAGAATAAACCGTATGTGTGGGGCGATGATGAAGAAGAAGCTTTCCAAACCCTGAAGATGAAACTCTGTAGTGCGCCGATTTTATCATTACCTGAAGGAAGGGAAGACTTTGTTGTTTATTGCGATGCATCTCTTCGAGGATATGGTGCTGTTCTCATGCAACGTGAAAAGATGATCGCATATGCCTCTAGACAATTAAGGAAGAATGAGGAGAACTACACTACCCATGACTTGGAATTGGGCGCTGTGGTTTTTGCTCTGCGACTTTGGAGACATTATCTGTATGGTACGAACTGTACAGTATTCACTGATCATAAAAGCCTACAATACATATTGGATCAAAAGGAGCTGAATATGAGGCAACGTCGATGGGTTGAACTATTGAGTGATTACGACTGCAAAATTCGTTATTATCCGGGAAAGGCGAACGTGGTAGCTGACGCGTTAAGTCGAAAGGAAAGGGAGAAACCGATTCGAGTGCGTGCTTTGGTGGTGACAGTTCATAATAACTTACCTGAGCAGATTTGAAACGCACAAATCGAAGCGTGCAAGAAGGAAAATATTGCTGCCAAAAGATTTAGAGGAGACGGTGAAACATTTGAGACGCGATCCGATGGTATCAAATGTTTGAGATGTCGAATCTGGTTACCATTATATGGTGGACTGAGAGACTTGATTATGTTAGAATCTCATAAGTCCAAGTATTCTATTCATCCTGGATCCAACAAAATGTACCAAGACTTGAAAAAGTTATAGTGGTGGCCGAATATGAAAGCTGATATTGCAACATACGTCGTGAAATGCTTAACATGTGCAAAAGTGAAAGCTGAATATCAGAAGCCGTCAGGATTACTTGTCCAACCTGAAATTCCAGTCTGGAAATGGGAGCGAATTACGATGGACTTCATCACAAAACTCCCAAGGACACCGTCTGGGTTTGATGCAATTTGGGTTATTGTCGATCGTTTAACTAAATCCGCTCATTTTATTCCAATCAACGAGAGGTTTGGTTTGGAGAAACTCGCCGATATTTATCTGAAGGAAATCGTGTGCAAGCATGGTGTTCCTATTTCAATCATTTCCGATAGAGATAGTTGTTTTGCTTCTGGATTTTGGAGATCACTTCAAAAGTCATTAGGAACCAATTTGGATATGAGCACAGCCTATCATCCGCAAACTGATGGGCAAAGCGAAAGAACAATTCAAACTTTGGAGGATATGCTACGTGCTTGTGTGATAGACTTTGGAAGTAGCTGGGATAAGCACTTACATTTGGCCGAATTCTCGTACAATAACAGTTATCACGCGAGTATTAAAGCTGCACCTTTTGAAGCACTGTATGGGAGAAAATGTAGATCACCCGTTAGCTGGAGTGAGGTTGGTGATGCCCAACTCACTGGACCAGATTTGATTAGAGAGACGACGGATATGATTGTGCAAATCAAGAATAGGTTGTTGTCTGCTCGAAGCCGACGGAAGAGTTATGCGGATGTGAGAAGAAAACCATTGGAGTTTAACGTGGGAGATAAGGTTATGCTAAAGGTATCACCATGGAAAGGTGTTGTACGATTTGGAAAACGTGGGAAGTTAAGTCCTCGTTATATCGGACCATTCAAGATTTCATCTAGAGTAGGACCCATGGCATACCAACTTGAACTACCACAAGAACTGTATGGGATTCATAACACTTTTCATGTGTCGAATCTGAAGAAGTGTTTATCCGATGAAGAACTCATTATACCGTTAGACGAGGTTAAGGTTGATAAAAAGTTGCACTTTATTGAAGAACCAGTCGAGATCATGGATCGTGAGGTCAAGCAACTGAAGCAGAGCCGAATACCTATCGTGAAAGTTCGATGGAACTCTCGGAGAGGACCGGAGTTTACTTGGGAACGAGAAGACCAAATGTGGAAGAATTACCCTCATCTCTTTGATTTCAACAAGCGATCGGGCAAGAACGCAAGTTGATCTTCGAGGGCGAAGATCCTAATTTTGTGGGGATGATGTGACAACCCGTCAATTTCAGGTCGTTATTTTAATCTCGACTATTACGTATTACGTGTTTACTTTAATGAGAATTTTAAATTATCGACTAACCGAGAAGGTTACGACTTGAAACTAGCGTAAGAATGTCGATTAGATGAAAACCGACAAGGAATATGTTAGGTATCGATATTATATTCTCAAATAATCATGAAAATGATTTTTATTATATTTAATCTTTAATTCTCGGATTTTACGTTTTAACGAATGACGATAACTATTAGTGATCGCGACACCGACGGATGCCCAAAAAAAAATAAAAAAAAATATAATTTACGTTTCATTATCGATTGTCTCGATATTGTATATTTTCGACGTTTTCGATTTAATTGCGTTTTAAGTCGTGTCGAAGCTTTGTTATTATATTTTGAAGCGTTTTAACTTTCGAAAAGTATTTTTACGAAACCCGAGCCCCGTAAATATTTTTAAAATTTACAATTTACATTTCTACCTTGTAAACTACTTCACTACCTCACTATATATTAAATTTCCACTAACACATTTAAATTAAAAATTCATTTTTCACAAAAAAATCTCATCCCTCTCTCTCCTTCACCATTCTGCCGTCCACCCCCCTACACCCAAAACCCTTTGATTCTTGATTTTCTACCTTGAATCTAAAGAAACTAAGAAAAGACCCACCTTGGAAATTTCATAAGCTTCATATTGGTATAATTTTCTTCTACATGCATCCACTAAAATTTTATTTTCAATTTTTGGTGAAGAACTTGATGTTTGATCCATTTTTATGTTTATATATGGTGTTAATAATATAATATTCATAGTGGGTTTTTGTTGCATGTAAGATTTTTGATTGTTTAATTTTTGTGAGATCAAATTTGAGGGTGTTATGGGTTAGTTAGATGTGTTAGTATGATATTAGGATCATATTAGGACTATAGGAATTGTTGGAAGGGGTCGAAAAATTGTTTTGGTATGATTTTTAGATAGGCTATTTTAGGCAGTAACTTTAAGGCCGTTTTTGAAATTGTTACTGTGATAAACTTGGTAAACTAATTAGATAGGGTCGTAGAGAATTTCATTAGCTTCGATTTGAGCTAAAGTAGAGCTTCTAACTCATTACGAGCGAAAAGTTATGCTACTTTTAGTATTTGTGTACCGGGAGACGGGTATCGGCACAATCCGAAAATTGTTGTCGATATTTGGAACGAATCTCGGGGACTATAAAATGAGTTTTAAAAATGTTCAATGGCTGTTGTAAGTTGATAAACCTCAGGTCATGAGTCTATTTTCAAATCCGAGTGTCGGTTTTGCAAACGGAATTGTTTAAACAAGTCAAAATAGTTTTACAAGTCAAAGGCGTAAAACTGTCCGGTTTTTGTAACACGAAGGTGTGTCGGGCAGAAGGTCTTAGAAGTAATATTTTTGAATGAAATTTAAACTGAGTCTTATTCATATTATGTGTGAGTTTGTCACCAAGTTTCGTCGAAATCGGACATGTCTAGATAGGTTAGATTGGTGTGTACATTTGGAGTGTATATGCTGAGTGGTATTTTGGACACGTAGTTCAATACTTGTGCGGCGCGAGTTGAGTATTCATTATTGGTCATGGTGACTTACTCAAGTGTTAAGTTATTATATAAATGACTTAGCTACTAGTCCGAGGGAAGTAAAATGAAGGTTAGACTTGCGTTGACTTGGCGTCTTATGACGGGTCAATGTCAAGGGTGTAAGTTTTTAAAAGAATAAGTGTTGATTAAAATGGGTATAGAAGTACACTTATATTTTTGTTATTTTTCGGGATTTTCATGGTTATATGAAATTGGGTTTCATATTATTTAAGTATTAAATATACTTGAGTCGTTTATTAACGAACGCGCCTTAATTGGTAGGTTGCGGTCTTCGTGTTTAACGGGCATCACAAATCGTCGGTGATCGTCACGTCACTACTATCGTATCAAGGTGAGTCTATAGCCTCGCTTTAACATGTTTACTTGTTTTATAAAACCCGCGAGGGGGATAACATGCTTGTTTTATTAAAATAAAAGGGGTACGACGAGAAGTTGTGGAAACCCGTATTATTGGAAAAACATTATTATAAATGAAGGGTACAACGAGAAGTTGTGGTAAACCCTCATTCTTTTAAAATTGAACACAAAGGACCCGATTGTATGCTTAGATGAAAGTTGTTATACAAGTTTGTTTAGCCTTAAAAGACCCATGAATCGTGAATTGTTAATCGAAAGGAACGCTAATACTATGGATAGATCTATCGGGGTGACACCCAGTCCGGTCGTGACTAGCTATCACGTGGTGTTGTGATGCACCAGTAATGAAACATCGGATGCAATTGTATAAGAGAAATATACGCACTTGGCTAGGTGTGTTGGGCTGAAATAATATATGTTAACCTTCAATTTCACGAGACTTATGAAATAACAACGATAATTATGTCTGATCCACATGATTGTCAACCACGGAAGGTTTATTCAGAATACTTGTGTTCATTTATTTAATTTAAACTCTATAGATTCACTCAACATTTTTGTTGACTTTATAGCATGTTTTATCTCAGGTCCATGAAGAAGGCACTCAAGGAAGGCGGTTTCACGCAGCTTGCTAAATTAAAATGTTTTGGCCCGCTTTACTAAACTATGTCCATTCTAAGAAACTTTTATTGTTTGGTTGGTTGTGTAAACTTAAAACTAATTGGGACCATGTGTGAACTGTTTTATTTTTAAACAAATGAATGGATGTATGTTTTGTTAAAACGACTCATTTTGAGGCGTTTTCTATGATATTGAGGTTGAACCATGATAGTAACACCCAATGACCCTTCCGCTGCTATGACCCGAAATTGGGGGTGTTACAGTATCTTCATCTCTCAGGATAAATATGTAGCAGAAATCTTGAAGAAATTTGGCTTTTCTCCACATGAGAAAAGGGCTAGTACTCCTATGGATAGAGAGCATCCTTGGGGAAAAGTTGGGGATGAAAAAAGATGTGGATGTCAGGCACTATAGATCAATGATTGGTTCATTGATGTATCTCACAACCTCAAGACCTGACATTATGTTTGTTGTGTGTGCATGTGCATGCCATCAAGTGACTCCCAAAGAGTGTCACCTTCATGTTGTCAAGAGAATCTATAGGTACCTTAGATGTTATCCAGATTTGGGCTTATGGTATTCAAAAGATTCACCATTGGAGCTTATTGCATATTCAGACAGTGACTATGGTGGTGACAAATTTGATAGAAAATCCACAACTGGTGGATGTCAGTTTCTTGGGAGTAGGTTGATATCTTGGCAATGCAAGAAACAAACAGCGGTTGCCAATTCTACAACTGAAGCAGAGTATGTAGCTGCAGCTGCTTGTTGTGGACAAGTCTTATGGATTCAGAACCAGCTGTTGGATTATGGGTATAATTTCATGCATACCAAGATTTTTGTAGACAATAAGAGTACTTTATGCATTATTAAAAATCATGTACGTCATTCTAAAACAAAACACATAGAAACTAGACATAATTTTATAAGAGATTGTTTTGAAAAGGGTTTAATACAACCAGATAGGGTTGACACAGAAGAAAATGTGTCTGATTTATTAACTAAACCTTTTGATACTGGAAGGTTTCAATACTTGGTAACAAGTATTAGAATGATCAATCTCACATAATATGTGTTTTGGGGTCTTAGTGTAAAAGTATGTACAGGATATGCATTGTTATTGGTCTTTTTGAAAAGTTAGATTTTCCACTATATTTGTCTAACGCTGACAAAGGTTATCATAACGCTGATAAGTGTTATCGTGACGTTGTCCGCAACATGTTAGTTTTGTGGTTTTTGATCTAAGTGTGCAGGCGTTGTTAGCATTGTACCATTGGATACAGAGTTGCTTATGGATCCTTGGAGCATCATTGGAGAATGTTTTAATTTATGGATGATGGTTGGAATATTTATATTCCTATCTTGACATAAATTTTTATTTACATGCATATTATTTGGCAACTTGTGTATCACAGTTTAAGGGGAGGTTTTAGGAACCTTTAGGACTTTTGGGTATTCATATAATACTCTTATCACAATTCTAGATTGTGTCCACTGGTGAGTATGAGTTAGTTTACTAAATCATGAGGCACTGTAGCATGCAAAGTTGATATACTATGCATGCTGCCAAGACCTTTTTGGCCTAGAATTGGATGTGATCTGTTGGGAGACTTGGGAATGATTTATAATGGGTTTACCTGGGAGTTACAAGGGATTTTATGAGATAACTTAATTGTTAAGAATTTTGGTTAGCAAGGGACACTAGAGGACTGTAATGTCTATCTTGCATAAGCAGGTGTGCATAACTGGACAGATCTTGCCGCCCTATAATAATTATCAATTTATAGGTTATCTTCACTAGGATAAATTACTTTGTTAAGGTCCTTTTTAATTTTTTATTACTTTTATTTTTGGACGCTGAGAATTATTTTTCCAAGCGTTGTTATGACCAATTTTGACGCTGACATGGCTTTGGCAAACGTTTACAAGAATATAGCCGTTGGGCATTGATGGGTTATTTTTTACCGTTGACACTCATTGGGACCTACCCAGTTGTTATTTTTGACGAATTTTGGGGCCGTAATTTTGGGAGTAGATAACTTTTAATTAACGCACAAGATAACTTATTTTCTTTTCAATATTTTCATCATTATATTTTGAAAATACTTGACTTACTTTTGACCAATCACATGTGCTTATCTCTCCTATATATTTGACTCCTATTTTTAAACAGGGTACTTCATATTCTTGTCTAACACTTTTTCTCCTATTATTCATTTTTCATCAATTATTCACAAACAACTTTCTTCAACAATGTCACCAAAGTTTAAACCATGTGACTTGGTATTGGGATTTAGGAGTCAGCACAATATGATTGCTTATTTTGAGGCTGATGATACTTTGTTTTCACAATACACCCAGATGGTGGCGTATTTAAATGCATCTCCAATTAGGTATGCACTTTCTCATGCTCCTCTCATCCCTGTCACTCATATCAAACAGTTTTGGAACACTGTCAGTTCCTCAACAATTAATAATGTGACTACATTAACAGCTATTGTTCATGGGCGTACTTGGGTGGTTACTGAAGCCTTGGTTCGCCAGGCTTTGCATCTTAATGATGTAGATGGTATAACCACTCTCCCCATTAATGAAATAGAACAAAGACTTCGGGCTTTGGGGTATCCTTTCCCTGATGAGGGTACTTTAAACAAATATCATAAACAAGAGTTTCCCCCAGCCTGGAAGTACCTCATACATGTCATCCTTCAATGTTTGAGTCCCAAATGTACTGCACATAATGAAATTAACAAATCTATTGCTAGTGTAATTATGTGCATTACAAATGGGCAAAAGTTTAATTTTTCAAAACTGATTTTTGATGGCATGTGTAAAAACAAAGGGAATAAGATGACCTTGGCTTATCCCAGATTTTTTCAAATGGTTTTTGATGTGCAAAATTACTGCACAAGGGATCATGATGATTTTTATGAGATCCTTGTGCAAAAGAAAGCTATTTTCAATAAGATGAATTCACCCCCTCACCGTGACTTACCCCTCACCCAAGCTATGCTTGCTGTTATTGCAACAACACAACCCCAACCAGACCCACAACCACAACTTGACACAATACCAGAACCTTTGCCTTCACCTCAACACATGGAAATTGACCAAGAATCCTTCAACGCTGACACGTTAAATGTTAGCGTTGACACAAGTAATCCAAACGTTGACACCTTTCCTTCCCAGACCCAAACACCCCTTAACCTTCAAACTACCACCCAATCCACATCATCTTCTACACCACCTAAATATAGGTTGATTAAACGTCCAAGGACTACTGGAGTGTTCTCCTCTAGTGGTCCTAGCCATGTTATAGTGAGAACCACCACCACAAGTGTGGTTGGTGCTATGGATGAGGCTGGGACTATTGGTACTAGCTTATATGCAGGCCAAGCCAGTCCTAACATCTTTAAGACCTCATCCATGCCCCATGACTCTACTTTGGGAGGTCAAATACCCATTCCAGAGGAGGGCAGATTAGAACCATACACATTGATGGAATTGATGGCTGTCTGCATTAGCTTGCAAAAGCAAAATGCAGACCCGATACATACAGTCAGTACACAAGGCCTTGAACTCAAGCAATTGAGGGAGAGGATTGTTATTTTGGAGGATGCTAACACTAGGCGTGGAATGGAGGAATCTTCCAAAGGGGAGGATGAGAAGATTAATGTGAGTGACAAAGGCTCACATGATGGAGAATCCTTGGGTGTTGCTGAAGCTCTGACTGCATTGAAGAAGCAACCAGGTTTTGATACATCTCTAGTTACTCCTACAAATTTGAACTTGTCTTTTACAGCTATCATGGAGCAGTTCACAAGGGGCGCTGAGACAGGTAATTTGAGCGTTGACAAGCAAAATTTGAATGCTGACTCACCAAGCGCTAACAAAAGTAAATTTGGCGCTGACACAAGGAATTTGAGCGTTGACAGACCTGCAGATATTGTTGATGTATTCCAGTCATCAGCTAGCATCAAAGAAGTGTCTTCACATGTACCATCATCATCTTTACCCGTCATTGATCCATTAGATAAGGGTAAAGGAATCATGGTAGAAGTAGAAGTTCCAAAGGATGCAGCACAAGTAGAGTTTGATTCAAGGTTGGCTGCACAACTTGTGCACATGAAATGAAGAAGTTTGGTGAATCACCATTTGTTGTCACTTCAGAGGAACAAGAAGGAAGTGATGAAGGGAGTTCAGATTCAAGTGTGATGATAATTGAACAACAAGAAAGACTTGAATATGGTGATGACTTGGCAAGAGAGAAGCTTAGAGAGTTAAAATTGCAAGTAGACTTTGATATGCCAGAAGTTGTTCAGATGTACAATGCTTGGGAGAATAGGATTATGGAGTATCCAGATTTGACAATTTCAGACCAAATTTGGGGATTGGAGATTCTTCTAAGAGTTTAAAGAGACTGCAAGGTAATTCTAAAACATAAGGCTAGCAATGTTTTCTCACTGCTGAAGAGGGATAGAAGGGATCTTTACTACATGTTACTCAGATGTCATGGAACTGGATGGACCTTTAAGAAATTGCAGGGATTATCCTTTGAAGAATTGGAGTACAAGGCTTATCCCATTTGGGCAAGAGTGCAGGAAATGAACACTCTTAGACTTCTTTCAGATGAAAGGAAAGAAAAACTTGCAGAAGAGATGGAGATTTAGAAGGGAATGATTGTTCCAAGGCCTTTGAAGAAGGGAGTTCCACTTGAGTTCCTTAAAGGTTTAAATAAAGTGAATCCCAATGAAGCTGTTATTAGTAGGAGCATTAAGCTCTCAGCCATGGAAGCTTCAGATATGGTACAAGTGTTACCTCTTGATGTCAGAAACCCTATCATTTACTATGAAGAGGATGCAAGTGGGTTTTAGAAGATTGGCAGATATGGGAAGGAGGTACACACATTTACTACTCTTATGTCTCTATTTGCAAGTATGGATATGGAAGACTTGGCAAACCTTTGGAGGTTGTTGATGGCCAAGTATGATACTGAAGCACCTACTTCAGTCAATGGAATAAAGCTTTGGTCAACATTCAAGAGAATGTGTGCACCAGAAGAAAAATATCCTGTTTGGATGGATCTTGAGGATGATATCAGTGGTCTTCAATGGCGTTTGTATTCAGCTGCTGGTGTGTATTATTTGAGTTCCAAAGAAGTTTTGGACAAGATGAAGACAACACAGCTGGAGATTGATTATTCAAGTGACGTGACCAAAGATCTGATTAGGCATGTTTATTACCAATATAATAAGATTTGTAAGATTCCTCCTAGTTCTTAATTTTTATTCAGAAACTTGATTACTAGAGTAGATATCAAGTTTTCGGGAGGATTGTTGGGAATAAAATGTAGCCAGTACACTTGAACGCTGACAAGAAGAAAACAAGCGTTGATAGGAAGAAAACAAGCGTTGACAGATCAAGCATTGACAGGAAGAAGTCAAGCGTTGATAGGTTGAAGATAAGCACTGATAGAAAGATATGGTCTACGCGTATTATGTTTCTCGTTTGTTTCTAGTAATGATAGGATCAACAATGTATTTTCTATAATTATCTTTACCTAGAATAGCTGATACGTAGACTCTTGTACAAGGCTTCTTATGTCTATAAAAGAAGACCTTTAGGTTATGTTTCATATAAGTTTTCCATATGTTTAACACTTTCATTGTAAGCAAGTTTGGTCAAATCATTCAAATTGAAAGTTTGTTTTACATCCTTTGTGTGTTCTTGCTTAAGTATTAATTCCGCGTAATACTTAAATTGTTTTATATAAAACAAAGTTTCTCTAAGTGTATAACTTGATCTAATCTCATTTACACAAGCTAAAACGATCTAAGTTTGGGATCAACACAGAGGATTCAATTGAGGAAGAACCCGAGGTGGTGGTCGAAATGGAGCATGTCCCAATCCCACGAAGTACCGCTCATGTCACACCTACGGTTGACCCATTAACACATTTGGAACCTGAGATTCCAAAGGCTATGACTATGCCTCAACCGACACCACCTTTTCCCTATCCATCGATACATAGAAAGGAGAAACGTCAAGAGTGCGACAATTATCAATTTGACCTTTTTATGAGAATGTTTCGTGACGTTCATTTTAATGTGAGTTTCGCCGATGCTTTGTTCATGATGCCTCGATTTTCCGCTAACTTCAAGAGTATGTTGAACAATAAGGAGAAATTGCAACAATTGTCTTGTTGTTCATCGGTTTATCTTAACCGCATACCTCAAAAAGTCGGTAATACCGGTAAATTCTTGATTCCTTTTGCAATCCAAGATATGGAAGAATGCTATGCCTTGGCCGATCTTGGTGCTAGTATTAACTTGATGCCACTTGCAATCTTCAAGTCGTTCAATCTTCCTAATCTTACACCTTCACTAATGTCTATCGAGTTGGCCGACCATTCCACGATTCCCGCATGTGGATTGGCGGAAGACGTTTTTGTGAAAGTGGGAAAGTTCTATTATCCGGTAGACTTTCTCGTTGTGGATATTCCATGGATCCTCAAGTTCCTCTCATTTTAGGTCGTTCATTTTTAGATACGTCTATGGCTTTAATCGATGTGCATGCTAAAAAGATCATCGTACGTTTCAACGACGAGGAACTTGTTATAAACGCAACTCAAAATTCTCAAATTTCTCATGTTTATTCTGTTGCAACCATAAACCTCGTTGATATGATTGACGTTGTTTGCGAGGAATTTCCACAAGAAGTTTTAGGTTTTGGTGATGATGAAAATAGTGTCAATCCCACTATGTTAGGACTTCTCGATTATCAAGGATTTTCTTAACGATTTCCCATTTCCTCCACCCGAGGAGGTTATGAGTATCGTGCCCAAATCTTCAATTGAGGAACCACCTATCCTCGAGTTGAAAGATTTACCTCCTCAACTTGAATATGTATTTTTGGAGGAGGACGATAAGTTGCCGGTTAATATTTCGAAAGAACATTCAAATGATGAAAAAACCGCACTTGTCGATGTTCTAAAGGATCACAAAGGGGCAATTGCGTGGAAGTTATCCGACATTAAGGGGATCGATCCCAAATTTTGTACCCACAAAATCTTAATGGATGAGGATTACAAACCCGCAATCCAATGTCAAAGGAGGGTGAACCACAAAATTTACGACGTCATAAAAAAGGAAGTCCTAAAACTCCTTGACGCGAGAATGATTTACCCTATTTCCGATAGCCCTTGGGTGAGTCCTATCCGTTATGTCCCTAAAAAGGGAGGAATGACCGTTGTGCCAAATGATTCCAACGAGTTAATTCCCACTAAACTCGTGACCGGATGGAGAGTGTGCATTGACTATCGTAAGTTGAATGACGCCACTCGAAAAGACCATTTTCCCTTGCCCTTCATGGACCAAATGTTGGAGAGTCTTGCGGGAAACGATTTCTATTGCTTTTTAGATGGTTTTTCTGGTTACTTCCAAATCCCCATCGATCCTCGTGATCAAGAAAAAACTACGTTTACGTGTCCATATGGAACGTTTGCCTATCGTAGAATGCCATTCGGACTTTGCAATGCACCGGGAACTTTTCAAAGGTGCATGATGGCTATTTTTCATGATATGATCGAGAAGACGATGGAAGTCTTCATGGATGACTTTTCCGTGTTTGGTAATTCATTCACTTCGTGTTTGTCGAATCTTGAGAGAATGTTGAAGCATTGTGAGGAAACCAACCTTGTGCTTAATTGGGAAAAATGTCATTTTATGGTTAAAAGTGGAATCGTCTTAGGGCACAAGGTTTCGAAAGCGGGGATTGAGGTAGATCAAGCTAAGGTAGACGTCATCGCCAAATTACCTCATCCCAAAACCGTTAAGGGAGTTAGGAGTTTCCTAGGACACGCGGGCTTTTATCGTCGATTCATCAAGGATTTTTCAAAGATCTCTCGACCTATTACACATCTCCTTGAAAAAGATGCACGTTTTGTCTTTGATGAAGATTGTGTACGAGCCTTTGAAATCCTTGAGAGGAAACTTACCGAAGCTCCCATTCTTGTTGCTCCCAATTGGAACCTCCCCTTTGAGCTCATGTGTGATGCTAGTGACTACGCTATTGGGGCCGTATTGGGGCAACGCCATGAAAAACACTTCTTTCCTATTCACTATGCTAGTAAGACGATGACCGAGGCTCAACTAAAATACACTACAACAGAAAAGGAGTTCCTTGTCGTGGTGTATGCATTTGAGAAATTCTGACCTTATCTCGTCTTGACTAAATGCATAGTGTATACGGATCATTCGGCTATCAAGTATCTTATGGCTAAACAACATGCAAAGCCGAGATTACTTCGTTGGATTCTCCTTCTTTAAGAATTTGATCACAAAATCGTTGACAAAAAAGGAGCCGAGAATCTAGCGGCCGATCATCTTTCTCGTTTGGAAGATCCTCACCAAAGTGTTTACGAGCCCAAGGAAATCACCGAAACATTTCCGCTCGAGTCACTTGGGTAGTGAATTCTAAGCTTGATTCTTCAACCCCATGGTTTGCGGACATTGCAAATTACCATGCGAGCAACTTCATCATCAAGGGTATGACAACTCAAGAAAAACGAAAATTCTTTCGTGATGTCAAGTTCTATTTTTGGAACGACCCTTACTTGTTTCAAACTTGTGCGGATCAAGTTATTCGACGTTGTGTATTTGGTACCGAACTTCTAACATCCTTAGAGCTTGTCACGAGGGACCCACGGGTGGTCACCATGGTGCTAATCTCACGGCTAAGAAGGTTTTTGATGCCGGTTTCTTTTGGCCTACTATTTACCGAGATGCACATGAGCTTGTGAAGTCGTGTGACTCATCCCAACGACAAGAAAAAGCCTCACAAAAAAGATGAGATGCCACAAAATATCATCCAAGTGTGTGAATCTTTGAAGTTTGGGGCATTGACTTTATGGGGTCGTTCCCATCATCTCGTGGTACCTATCTAAGTGGGTGGAAGCTAAGGCTTTGCCCACCAATGATGCTCGTGTGGTAGTCAAGTTTTTTAAAAGCTTTTTTTCGGTTTGGAACCCCTCGTGCGATCATAAGCGATCGTGGAACCCATTTTTGTAACGAAAAATTCGAAAGGGTCCTAAGGAAATATGGGGTTACACATCGTCTTTCTACAGCTTATCACCCACAAACGAGTGGGCAAGTCGAGGTTTCAAAACGAGCGTTGAAGAGGTTCTTGGAGAGATCTATTGGGGAAAACCGACAATCTTGGTCAGATAAGTTGGGCGATGCTTTATGGGCCTTTAGGACCGCTCCTAAGACGCCCATCGGGTGCACTCCTTATAAGCTCGTGTATGGGAAGAATTGTCACATGCCAATTGAAGTCGAACACAAGGTTTATTGGGCCCTAAAGCATTGTAATGATGATATGGAGACCGCAGGAAAACACCGGAAAATGCAATTAAATGAATTGGATGAATTAAGGGACATTGCTTATGAAAATTCATTGATTTATAAAGAAAAGACTAAAAATTTTCATGATTCAAAAATTAAAAACCTGGTTTTTAACATTGGGGATCAAGTTTTTCTTTTTAACTCTCGTTTGAAAATCTTTTCCGGTAAATGGAAATCCTGCTGGTCCGGTCCATTCACCGTGACTCAAGTTTTTCCATATGGGACCATCGAGCTAGATCAAAATGATGGCCCCAATTTCAAGGTGAATGGACATAGGTTGAAGCACTACTTTGGCGGGGAAGTTCCATCCTTGAACTACCTCGACCAAATCACCTTCCCCAATGATAATTAGTATTAAGGGAATCGAGTCGAGCTCATGACTCGGTAGTAAAAAACGAGGTGCCTCGTGGGGGAGTCCCATGCTTATCCTATGTACATATTATCGCTTTCTAATGTAGTAACGTATGGGGATTTTTGCCCTTCTAACCTTTGTTTCGTGGTTGTTTGTGATATGTGGTTTTTAGATGATCATTATCTTCACGATTGGAGCCTCTCGTGTTCGTTTTATGGGAGCACTCGATCGTTTGCTTTGAAGACTTTCTCAATATCCATGATATATCCTTTGACGTTCTAACCTTAGGTTTATAGCACACTTCATAAACGGCTTTAAATTTAATGGTTACACCCTTTCCATGCTAGATTAAGCATTCGACTACGTCTCTAGTATGGGGTTGTTTGCACCCCTAGACTCGAAACATTACGGACAATGTTTAACTTTAGTATGGGGGGTGAATAGATACTTGCCTTGCCAAACTTTCACGCTTTCCAAAGTTTATCTTTTTGTTTATCATTTTTTTGCAAAATAAGGCTAAAAATGGAAAAATTTTAAAAATTTTCTCATTTTTTATAAGTGTTTGAAGACACGAATGTAGGTTTTCCGATGGCGAGAATAAGAGTAATTTTTGACTCGACCATGCGTGTTGAGCACTTAGCTTTGATTCCTTAACTTTTATTAGGCTAAGTCTCTTAAATGAGGACGAGAAATGATAGAGTTAATTATAAGTTACTATGCTAAACGTAGAGTACTCGTATTCTTTCAAAAACTCATGTGTTCTCGTTGTTTGCGTATTCTCCCTTCGCTTGTAAATATTTTTTGCTTAATAAATATTGACTTAGAAGTTTAGTCTTGATTGTTGGTTTCTAGTCTTTTCTAGTAGCTTTCATGTAATTAAATTGGGAAGACATTAAGGTATCGCCAGTGTCACGGTTTTGAAATATTGGCAACCCGAATAATCGAAAGCTTCACCCAATAATAAGATATCAAGTGCTCACCTAAATCAAGCAAACAATTTGAAGCTCACAAGGCCGAAAAATCTATGCAAAATTGAAAGTGAATCAAGCCTTAATCTTTGAAGCTTTAAAGATCCAAAATTCGCCTTAGCGTGAGGATATACGTCTTTGGCCATAATAAAACCACCGATGAGGCGGATAATAAAAGGCAAGGCAAGACCAAAGTCATAATAAAAGCTTCAGGGCGAAGTTGAATAAAATATGGAGGTAAACCTATGGTAATAAGGCCCTTCCGTTAGGGGGTGCATAAAAGTCCTGGTAATAAGTCTCATGTTCAAAACCGTTATAAAACCATGTTTATCGATTCTTCTTGTTGAATTAATTTTTTGACATCGTTGTCTATTAGGAGGGGTTACTAATTCGATGGTCTTGGTTACACTGTTGGGACTCTATTTTTAGACCTACATCTCTATTATCGCATAAGTCAAACAATGGATCCTCGTGAAACATTCAAGACATAATAAAATATAAGAGATACAACTTAGGAAAATGGGAGGATATGTAACACCCCCAAATTTTTTAGACAATTCAATACAGCGGAAGACTAGTTGGTGTTACGGGATAGCACATTACTCACATCATAGACAACGCTTAAAAATCGCGTCGTTTAATAATAAAGCATTTCCATTCATAAATATCAGATTTACATAGGTCCCAAGTCATTGTATTTCATACAGGTTTTTACAAAGTATTTGAATGGAAATTATTTTTTAAGTGTGGGCCATGAATTCTTGTTGTCTTCCCGAGAATTACCTTGAAGTACCTGAGACAAAACATGTTAAAAGAAAAGGTCAGCGATAACCCCGAGTGAATTCATAGAGTTTTTAATGAAATACATCAATATAACATCGGTATAGAGTTATTACCGAAAATCATTTTGTACAAATCTTTGTAATAGGCCATAAAATAGCCAAAGTCATTTTATACAAATCTTTATAAAAAATTATAATATAGGCTTTCACCTTCAAAATCATTATATGAACCATTGTCGTTAAAAACATCATACAATACGTTTCATAACGTTGTATAAACTTAAATAATAACCGTTATATGAATATGGTTATATAAAACCAAAACACGAACATAATATCGATAATAAGACCCCTTATTGCTAGTTAGGCAATATATCGTAATTCAATGCATATAGCAGTATTTCGTTATTTAGATTATTATAAGCCGCATGACATTGTTACCTTACTACAGCAAACAACGGGTAGCTAACCCGAAACTCATTTGCCCATCTAGTTAGCGTGTCGTCACAATAATCACGCTTGTGTAAATCTTCTCATACAAAAATTTGCATACCAATCAATGTGGCACGACGGGGATCAACCGTCAAGCCGCGAACTGGGGTGATCGTCCCCAAATAGTACTATTATATGCATAAGCGTCAATCAAATCCCGGTAGTTCACAGGTCATTCTAATGGTACTTTTAGTGACATAACCTAACTTTAATAATCCATTTCATTTCATCTATCGGGTCATATAATCATTCATCAGGTCATACAATCATTCGGGTCTAAATCAATAAACTAGTGTCCTATTTTATAAAAACTAACATGTTATCTCCCTCACGGGTTTATAAAAAATTTCATAAAAACATTTAAAAGAGTGCGAGGCTATGAACTCACGTTGATGTGGGAAGGCGGTTATCGGCGATTTGGATGTACGGTACGTGCTTCAATCACGGAAACCTAGACAAATAATACTCGTCTTAGACTCTTGTCCAATGACTTTATAAAAATAACAATCATGTATACATATGATGATTTTATACATATGATGATGATCAAGTGGGTTTATACATCTTTACATATGATGATGATCAATGGGCCTATTACAAGCCCAATACTATTCATTAGCCCAATTATACTTTTATTATCAGTATTATACTTTACATGTTGGGCCCAAATGGGTTAAGCCCAAAAAGTAATTTTTATAAGTGTTTAACTTATTTAGTTAAATTATTAGTCCAAATATGCTAACTTAGCTCGTTACTGTCCGTATGTCATATAGTTCGGGTTTTATCGGTTTTTACTTGTATTAGGTACATATACATCATTATATGACTTTTAAAAACTTTACATTAGACGGGTCCGACCATCTAAGTTTTAATTGACGAAAAACGTTAATTTTACGGTATTAGCCGAAAAGACGTAAAAGTCATGTTTATAGTTTTATAACTTATAAAACTTATCAAATTACTATTTTTATAAAATTTCCATTTATTTATCCTTATATATATTTATATAAATGTAATATATAAGTTAGTGGGTTTTAATTCACATTTTATACAATATTTATTTGAGTGCTTATATAATAGTATTAAACTTTAATTTCACAAAATCTGATTTTTAGTTTCACTTTCACCATTTTTATCATATCTTGAGTTCTATAGGGAGATAGAAGCTCATTTTTGTATGACATAAACTTTATATTATGTGATACAAATAACTTAGTTTTAGCTACTGCTCAATCCATGTCTAAGTATCCTTAACAGTCCCTACAAAACAGACTATTCAGATTGATATACTAATTTTGTTTTGATCATATCTCACTCATTATAATGATTTCATTGTATGACCAACTCTCACATGTGTATAACACCTAATAGTTACTGTATATTGATTCCACTTCACCATTTTATCAGTTTAACATTTGGTTACTTACTATTTTTATACGGCCATCATATTTAGCAAGATTTTAACCTTGTTACCTATGGTTTTTCATCTCTTTAATCATATTTATCAACACTTGATCCCCACACAACATTTTTATCATCATATATTCATCATATACATATACAATAAGAAAGAAAATACATGATTACATAATCAAAATAACAAGAGGATGGAAAGAACAATCTTTATACCACCAAAGTTGTGTAGTTTATGATGAAGGCTTAGATTTTGATGGAAGAACTTGTGATAGATCAATACCAATCTTCATGGCCACCAATACTTGTAAACTTCATAGAGAAATCAGCCCTTGAACATCACCAAATCATCTCCTTGGATGTTAAAATGACCACTAATCAATATAGCTTCAAGAGTCCTTCATCATGTTTATGAATAACACATGATATTGTGGTAAAAATTGATCAAATAGGGTTGTGTGATGGTGGAATGGGACGGAATATAGAGAGAGGAAGAGAGAGTTTTAGGGTGGTTTGTATGTAAGGATTGTGGGAAATGGTTTAGATGAGAGTAGTTTGTGGTTTTGTAGTTTGTTTAGCTAAGTAAAGTTAAAAAGTGTAAATTGTTAGCTTACAAGTTTGACACCTCAAAGGTGTGTTTAATAAGCTTGTCGTCCCATGTAGTGGGGGTGGGGCAAGTTTATCTTGTCTCATCCCCATTTAATTACGGGTATTCCTCGATTCTAGTTTCCTCGATTTTCGTGCACTCGGGTCGTTTTAGGAAAAATATTTTTATAAATTATGAATCAACGGCAAAAAACGAATCTAATAAAAATTGTCTCATCAAAAACGGAGTTCAAAAACGTAAATACATAATCCTAATGTTTCCGGTTTAGTCGTAAAGGACGTTAAATTATAATCGTAAGTCCTAATCGCTTCTCGTAAATTTGTGAGTTTATGAACCAACACAAATAAAAAATTCCAAAATAATATTCACGGATAAGTTTATTTCCTGAAATGTCGGACTGTCACCAAAACGGTGTATGTAAACGTGAGCACGTAACGTAGAATGCTCCGGTTTAGACGTAGTCGATGCTACTTCAAGACGTAAACCCAAATTTCTTCCCAAAAATGAGTGAGTTCATAATATAACATTAAAATAATGTTTTTAAATAATACTTGAGAATAAAATATCAACCATAAATTGACGGATTGTCACAGCATTTACCCCTAAACAGGATCTTTGTCCTCAAAGATCATTTTATCTTACTACTCTCTTCTTATAGAGTTAAAGCCATGTGGGTATTTCCTCCACATTCGGTCTTTTCTCACAAGTGTAATTCATTACAATACGTGAGTTTCATCAAACATAACTACGGGAATAAGATCAGGCTTAATGTTGACTTACTTTCTCTATCCATGATGTTCACGGGTTTTTGATGAATGCAACTTTTCGCCGATCTAAACTTTATCAAGAAGTTATCAGATTCTCACTTGATAGACTATTTATCAAGTTCGATATACGAAACATAATTCACGCAGCTCTTGAAGTCCTAGGGTAGATCCAGCGTATATGCCTTTCAAACCAATCTTTTACATTATCTCAATGGTCCCATA
Source organism: Glebionis coronaria (assembly GCA_025667525.1). Lineage (NCBI taxonomy): Eukaryota > Viridiplantae > Streptophyta > Magnoliopsida > Asterales > Asteraceae > Glebionis > Glebionis coronaria. The sequence continues at coordinate 448,175,724 of CM046874.1, forward strand.
AAACGGGGACTTATTTCCCATGATCTTTCAGATCATCTATTCATTTTTCCAAGGTTAAAATTCTTGGCATAACTTCGCTACCCATCTGGCACTTGAAGATCTACATTTCATATTCACATAACCTCCTGCCCACTACCGGTAGTCAATAATCAGATCCTAATTTCAACAATCATTTCGGGTCTCGCGGGTCGAGTATTTTGTAAGGTTAGGTTCGCCATCATAGGAAACCTTAAACCTAAAAGACATGTCCAACTCACAATGGGTGTATGTCGGGAGTCTTCATCCCAACTCCTTCTTACAGATGCTCTAATATATATCCTACCAAGATTCGATCTTGATCCTAATAGGATAATTATCAATGATAATCTCTCCAAAGCAAAACGATTTTACAGTTTATTACCAATGGTCAATCATTCAAACATAGAACAACACTTATAATATTTTGTATCGTTACTTTACCTCGTCCCTTCGATTGGGGTGGTACACAATACTCTCATCAAGATTCGTTCTCAATGAATTCTGAGCAAATCTCTATAAATTCGATGCGAAGCGAGGATCTTGATGAAGATGATCGATACAGGCACACCATGTTTACACAACTCCTTTAAATACAAAAGAGTCAATTTATTCATCAAGAATCTATCATTAACAAGAATGATATTAGCAGATTTGGTCAGTCTGTCGATGATGACCCAAATCGAATCAAATTTAGATGATGACCTTTGCAATAGTTAGACGTTTACTAATGTATGAGGCGATGTCTGCCTTCATAATTTGCCATCAGTACAACTTATTCAGATAAAGATACATTTAGTCAGAAATGACATGAATAGAATACTTATACTTACAAGATTCCAACATAACTATATCTCACAATCCTTCATATTTAGGCAACCATAAACGGCCTTTAAAACATTTAACGCCATCGGCTTCTTAATTCTAATGGTTCACATTAGCCGCGAACCACTTTTATTATGTATATTATCCTTTTTATAAGCATCGGCTATATATTAAATTACTCGGTAATTTATTTGCACAATCATTACTAAGGAACACATTCTAATTGATTCTTTATCCTTACATAATGCGTCAGTATTTATATTCATCTTTCCTGATGAAATAATTATCATGTCCACAATTTACTCAGAAATTCTTTCTTTATATTTTCCAAGTTTTAGTTTCGTCTCAACTATCATTTTTTTTCAGTTTTGCTCAATCCGACGTTTAAAGCGTCGATAATTACTACAAGTAATTAAATCATAAATATTTAATTTTATGAAATGTAAACGTAAAAGTTTTTAAATTTTCTCAGTTTGTCCAATTATATAAAAATGTACAAAATAAATTTGAATTTAATTAACACAATTTTTGTTGATTTATCGGAAATAATTAATAAGATCCGTAAATGTTTGAAAAACCTTCGTTTATTCTTTAGTAAAAATTTTCTTAGTTGAAATGCAAAAATTATCGTTTCAAATTCCAAGTCATGGTTTAAATGGTTACCTCAATCCCTCTTAGGTTTTCTTGAGGTATACACAAACATTTACCCCTAAACAAGAGTTTAGTTAAATGTTTTGGGTTTAAGGGGATGATTCCTTAAAAATACTTTGATAAAATATTTGTCAAAACATATTTGCACTTTCTTTTTGGTAAAATCCAAAGTCATAAATGGCTATAATCTTTGAAAAGTCAATATAGATCCCATTATCTTATTAATCACACGGTCAAATCATGTAAAGGATTAAGTCTTAAACCATATGTTAAATATTCAAGGTGCAGGTTTTCATTATTCGGCCAATTTAGGGCAGTCGATATATGATTATTTACTCCTTCTTATTCTTATAAACAAACAAATGTCACAAGCATGAATTTATCAATTTACAGCCTACATACGTGATTCACCCAATTTATGAATGCTACATGTGCATTGGTCAATCCAAACAACATCACGTGAAACTCATAATGTTCATTACAAGTTCTAGATGTAGTGATTGGAATAGATAATCTTTTTCGCGGACGCGAAATTGATGATAACCATGTTGTGGATCAAATCTTTAAAACATACGCTAGAACATGGTAAATGATCGAACAAATCTATCATCTTGGGTAATGGATATAGATTTTTAATCGTCAATTTACCTAGTTCACGGTAATCAATAAATATAAAGAATGATAACACCATAGCTCTTCATAATGACGAGATTGGTAGAATAAAAGCTTTATCCGACAATTCTTTCAATTGTACGGTAATTCTTTTAATTCAGATGGTGCTAACGTACAGTGCACACGCCACAGGTGCAGCACCGGGAATATAATCAATACCAAGTTCAACATGCCTTAATGGCGAAAGTCTAAGTAATTCACCAACAATACCTCTTAAAGTTTCAGATAACATAAACATCTTTTAATACATTCACTTTTAAGTTCTTTCTAGATTATAATATCTATGACTAATTCACAACCATTCACGGTATAATTTCAAGTCTAAATGCAGGATATAGTCATCCATCAAGAATTAATTAGATCACTTTTGATAATCAACATCTTATCTTTTAGGGGAATTCTACTCGAGTTCCCATCAATTAAGACAATGTCGTCATGTCATAATCAATCAATACATTCTACTGGCACTATCAACTTTTCAGTTTTATTGCCGTCGATAAGATGTGAACTTCTTAAAAGACTAATAATAACTCATAATCCTTCAAAAATTCAAGGATATATGGAGACACAACTACCATTAAAAGAATAAGGTCAACGCATAATCTACGCTAGAGAATTTCAAATCAGATACAGACGAAAACATTTAACGAATATGAATATATTCCATGTTTTCATAATTTGAGTACGCATTCGAAAGCTCCTCGGATCGTTACCCAGGTCATTCAAATTAAATTTAATCAAAGGAAATGATAGGAACGTCGATACATCCAATCGGGTATCAACACTCAGTAATCACATACTTTTCCAAAGAAGCTTACCACGAGAGAATTGGACAAGAAGGGAATATCAATTTGTCAAATAAGACAATTCCATAGATGAGTAAATTCGACTCAGAAGAATAAATAGTACGGGCACATATGTAGGTGTCCCTAACACTATGTCCCTATGTTTCACTTCTTGCAGATCTCATAAAATTTATTATTTCACAATTCAAAGAAAATGTATTGTTTATTCATTAGTTTTATGGTGACTACTAATCAGCCTTGCATGGTCCATTCGAAATTGTATGTAGGCGCGCAACTATATACAATTTCAAGATTAACGATGCAATACTCAGTTCGTCAAAATTTTATCATAATGTTTATAATAAAAACATTTTCATGCTTAATTCTTAAATAAGAATCAAAAATAAATTTACAAAGATTTTCTTTGTTATGAAAACAATTAAGCTTTCTAAGGTGTTTTATAAACAACTTCATTTTGATAACGATCACTTATAAATCTCACTTTGAATAATCCTTATAGTGATGAAAATTCAATTTTTCTCAAGGGATACTGTTTTATCTTATAAAAACAATGAGTGATCTGCAAAAGTGTGATGAAAAGTTGTTCACTAAGAACTAACTACAATATGATAGGAAATGAGCTTATCCAATAAATCATGAAGTTCATGACCTCGATGGCACTCAAAAAGAATAATCCACAACGCAACTCAAATTGAGATGAGTACTTGTTTAATGGTTGCATCCCTAATGCGAACGTTAGGATGAAGCAATAGAAAATAGATAACATCGATACATGTAGGATTTAGCAATCAAAAGTAGTCTTTTCATTAATCACAAACAAGTCAAAATTGTACCGTAACACATTGCGTGTCACTATATCATACATTTCAAAGAACTCATCTTACCAACTGATGTCTCAGTTAAGTTAGGGATTTTTAAAAGATTCCCCAATGAATACTAATCTACAAGAGTCATGGGGGTTCCACCTGTCCCAGAAGATCCATTGGTCCCAATTAAGAAGAAGATTTCTTCGATTTATTTCTTGGACACTGGGCATCCTCGTTAGTGGACAATGGCCTAGGAACAACCCTTAACACGAACCAACGATCAATTAAAATCTTATAATTCAATCACAGAACTTAACGACTTCCTCTTATCAATCTCATATTCCATACGAGTTAAATTTTACTTAATTCAAGTTTTCAGTCAACTTATACTCAATGTGATATCCTACATCATTCCCCAATACTTTCAATGTTATTCTTAGACCTTCAAAGTGCAATAAAAGCTCGATATGATCAACACTTAATTTCCAATCCTATAGCTCTTACAACAATGGTTTTCAAATAGTATGAAATGACTCGATCATTCAATTAGACTTCTCGGAAAGGTACTAGTGGCATAAGGCTTATAGGTAATGGTTCCAATGACAGCCTCAAGTGCAACATTCACCCATTCGATTTCAATTTAAGAATTGAATGAAAACGAATCAGATGACACCTTTCTAGGTGGAAACGTTTTGTCAAACTCCACTCTATAAGGAAAGATCGTCATGACATCGATATCAGATTTAATCTTGCCAATTCTTCTTTAATATCACAATCAACTATTATCAACATTTCTACGAATATCAACCATTTGTTGGGATCATAAATATCCACAACTTGGTTTAGATCTAGGATAGCTAGAATTCCTACGGAAATAGCTTCGATTGATTTACTAGGGGATTTTAGGGTTCCTTGTGACAATCTACGTCGTATAAATACCTCGTATATATATCAAAATAATCATCAAACAATCATGTAATAAAATTACATCATATATATATATATATATATATATATATATATATATATATACATATATAGAATCCAAGTTATATATATATTAAAAGAAAACTTCTCAGTCTGGCCTTGTCGGTAACTCGGGAATTCTTCAGCACCGTTATAGTCAAAATATTTTTAGACATTTTAAGAAAATGTTTATAGTTAAAAGATTTTGAAATATTTTATTCAAAACCTTGGTTTTAAAAATCTTTTGTTCTCTATAACGAGAGCTCTGGTACCAAACTGTAACACCCCCAAATTTTTACACAATTCAATACAGCGGAAGACTAGTTGGTGTTACGGGATAGCACATTACTCACATCATAGACAACGCATAAAAATTGCGTCAATTAATAATAAAGAATTTCCATTCTAAAATATCAGATTTACATAGGTCCCAAGTCATTGTATTTCATACAGGTTTTTACAAAGTATTTGAATGGAAATTATTGTTTAAGTGCGGGCCATGAATTCTTGTTGTCTTCCCGAGAATTACCTTCAACTACCTGAGACAAAACATGTTAAAATAAAAGGTCAGCGATAACGCCGAGTGAATTCATAGAGTTTTTAATGAAATCCATCAATATAACATCGGTATAAAATTATTATCGAAAATCATTTTGTACAAATCTTTGTAATAGGCCATAAAATAGCCAAAGTCATTTTATACAAATCTTTATCAAAAATTATAATATAGGCTTTCGCCTTCAAAATCATTATATGAACCATTGTCGTTAAAAACATGATACAATACATTTTATAACGTTGTATAAAGTTAAATAATAACCGTTATATGAATATGGTTATATAAAACCAAAACACGAACATAATATCGATAATAAGACCCCGTATTGCTAGTCAGGCAATATATCGTAATTCAGTGCGTATAGCAGTATTTCGTTATTTGAATTATTATAAGCCGCATGACATTGTTACCTTACTACAACAAATAACGGGTAGCTAACCCGAAACTCATTTGCCCATCTAGTTAGCGTGTCGTCACAATAATCACGCTTGTGTAAATCTTCTCATACATAAATTCGCATACCAGTCAATGTGGCACGACGGGGATCAACCGTCAAGGCGCGAACTGGGGTGATCGTCCCCAAATAGTACTATTATATGCATAAGTGTCTACCAAATCCCTGTAGTTCACAATTCATGCTAATGGGACTTTTAGTGACATAACCTAACTTTAATAATCTATTTCATTTCATCTATCGGGTCATATAATCATTCATCGGGTCATACAATCATTCGGGTCCAAATTAATAAACAAACAATTGGGAAAACTAGTGTCCAATTTTAAAAAAACTAACATGTTATCTCCCTCGCGGGTTTATAAAAAATTTCATAAAAACATTTAAAAGAGTGCGAGGCTATGAACTCACGTTGATGTGGGAAGGCGGTTATCGGCGATTTGGATGTACGGTACGTGCTTCAATCACGGAAACCTAGACAAATAATACTCGTCTTAGACTCTTGTCCAATGACTATATAAAAATAACAATCATGTATACATATGATGATTTTATACATATGATGATGCTCAAGTGGGTTTATACATCTTTACTCATTTATTATAGTGTTTATGTGTTGGTAATATTTTTATACTAGTTATACTAGTTCAACTTGTTTACATTTTGAAGCCCAATGGGCCTATTACAAGCCCAATACTATTCATTAGCCCAATTATACTTTTATTATCAGTATTATGCTTTACATGTTGGGCCCAAATGGGTTAAGCCCAATAAGTAATTTTTATAAGTGTTTAACTTATTTAGTTAAATTATTAGTCCAAATATGCTAACTTAGCTCGTTAATGTCCGTATGTCATATAGTTCGGGTTTTATCGGTTTTTTACTTGTATTAGGTACTTATACATCAGTATATGACTTTTAAAAACTTGACATTAGACGGGTCCGACCATCTAAGTTTTAATTGACGAAAAACGTTAATTTTACGGTATTAGCCGAAAAGACGTAAAATTCATGTTTATAGTTTTATAACTTATAAAACTTATCAAACATCTATTTTTATAAAATGTCCATTTATTTATCCTTATATATATTTATATAAATGTAATATATAAGTCAGTGAGTTTTAATTAACATTTTATACTATATTTATTTGAGTGCTTATATAATAGTATTAAACTTTAATTTCACAAAATCTGATTTTTAGTTTCACTTTCACCATTTTTATCATATCTTGAGTTCTATAAGGAGATAGAAACTCATTTTTGGCTGACATAAACTTCATATTATGTTCTACAAATAACTTGCTTTAGCTACTGCTCAATCCATGTCTAAGTATCTTTAACAGTCCCTACAAAACAGACTATTCATATTGATATACTAATTTTGTTTTGATCATATCTGACTCATTATAATGATTCCATTGTATGGCCAACTTTCACATGTGTATAACACCTAATACTTATTGTATATTGATTCCACTTCACCATTTTATCAGTTTAACATTTGGTTACTTACTGTTTTTATACAGCCATCATATTTAGCAAGATTTTAACCTTGTTACCTATGGTTTTTCATCTCTTTAATCATATTTATCAACACTTGATCCCCAAACAACATTTTTATCATCATATATTCATCATATACATATAAAATAAGAAAGAAATACATGATTACATAATAAAAATAACAAGAGGATGGAAAGAACAATCTTTATAACACCAAGGTTGTGTAGTTTATGATCAAGGCTTGGATTTTGATGGAAGAACTTGTGATAGATCAATACCAATCTTCATGGCCACCAATACTTGTAAACTTCATGTAGAAATCAGCCCTTTAAGATCACCAAATCATCTCCTTGAATGTTAAAATGACCACCAATCGATAGAGCTTCAAGAGTCCTTCATCATGTGTATGAATAACACATGATATTGTGGTAAAAATTGATCAAATGGGGTTGTGTGATGGTGGAATGGGACGAAATATAGAGAGAGGAAGAGAGAGTTTTAGGGTGTTTTGCATGTAAGGATTGTGCGAAATGGTTTAGATGAGAGTGGTTTGTGGTTTTGTAGCTTGTTTAGCTAAGTAAAGTTAACAAGTGTAACTTGTTAGCTTAAAAGTTTGACACCTCAAAGATGTGTTTAATAAGCTTGTCGTCCCATGTAGTGGGGGTGGGGAAAGTTTATCTTGTCTCATCCCCATTTAATTACGTGTATTCATCGATTCTTGTTTCCTCAATTTGCGTGCCCTCGGGTCGTTTTACGAAAAACGTTTTTTTAAATTATGAATCAACGGCACAAAACGAATCTAATAAAAACTGTCTCATCAAAAACTGAGTTCAAAAACGTAAATACGTAATCCTAAGGTTTCCGGTTTAGTCGTAAAGGACGTTAAATTATAATTGTATGTCCTAATCTCTTCTCGTAAATTTGTGAGTTTATGAACCAACACAAATCAAAAATTCCAAAATAACATTCACGGATAAATTTATTCCCTGAAATGTCAGACTGTCACCAAAACGGTGTATGTAAACGTAAGCACGTAACGTAGAATCCTCCGGTTTAGACGTAGTCGATGCTACTTCAAGACGTAAACCCAAATTTCTTCCCAAAAATGAGTGAGTTCATAATATAACATTAAAATAATGCCTTTATATAATACTTGAGAATATAATATCAACCATAAATTGACGGATTGTCACAGGATAAGTACGTGATTAGGGCGTATGAGTAGTGTTAGCATTACTAACTTATAATGACAATGATCTCGTTGCACGCTTGGCATGAAATTGGGGTGAAAATCGAGGACGATGAAATTATTTCTAACGAAGCATTCACGTGTTCTTATTCTATCAATCTAAACGTCCCAATTTGCGATGAAAATCATACATTATGTCTAAAACGCAAGTAGTAGCAATAGTAGTAGTCTAGCTAGTTTATCGTTTAATAAATGTGAATAAAACTAAATTTTGGAGGTGCTACGATACTTTATTTTAGCATTGCGTTAGGGCACGACAATGGTTTAGTATGGGGGAGTGATGAGATTGCTTTTATACATAGTCTCATCGTCCAAAAAGGGCTTTAAATGCATTAAATATCATGAAAATGGCGAAATATATTCTTGTGTTTGTTACTTGTGTATTTTAGGTACGGATATTGAGAAAATGAAAAAAGATCACAAGAATCATGCAAAAACGAACACGGGAAACTAAGCCGCACAATGAACCAAGCCCTAATGAAGATTTTCCAAGAAAAACCCTTGATAATTTGAAGATTATGCATGAAGGGTCCTCCAATATTGAAGAATTGACACATTAAACCCTTGTATCTTCATAATAACAAGATTGGTCCCTAAAGTATGTCAAAATTACAAAAAGGACACTCCACTTTGAAGAATTGACAAATTTAGTCCCTCAACAAAACTAAATTGTCAATATTAGTCCTCCTCAAAGTCAAACATAACATAAAGGCCTTCAAGTTATAAGAAATTACAAGTTTGGTTCTTTAAAAATGTCAAATTACCAAAAAGACCCTTAACTTTGAAGAAATGGCAAAAATGGTCCCTCAAGAATTATGACTTATCAATTTCAGTCTTCCAAGAAGTCAACCATACAAGTCAAGACCATTATCATTGAATAAAATGCCAAATCAGCCCTTCAAGAATCAAGAATTGGCAAGAAATACCCCTGAAATCACTTTACAAAACTTTTTGGGGGCAAAAGTGTGAAGTTGGCCACGTCAAATACAAAGGAAAACGAATTTTGGCCTGTTTAATACAAAGTGGCAAGGAAGAAGGAAACAAGGGACTAATTTGGGCAGACAAGGAAAGTTACCTAGACCTATCACCATATGACACGTAGCCCACTCACCAAAACCAACCAATCACCACTCTCCCTGCTTCTACCTCACCAATCCACTCACCCTAATATTAAACTAATCTAACTGATTAGTTAATTTAGGCGCCTAACACCCATTTAAAACCAAAAACGGATTAAACAGCCATGTTCATCATGTTCTTCATGGATTTGGATATTCCTTAATTATCATCAATTAATCATTAATCTTTTCCAGATTAATGATTAATGGTCTTCTAAACACAACCCAACTATTAAACTGGCCACCTCACCACTCACATGTCCACATGGGACCTCCCCTGCTACACCTTTGAACAAGGAGCCAAAACCTTGAGAGCAATCCAACCATCCACATTCTAGCTTACATTTTAAGCTTGTTATAAACCATTGGATGAAATTCTACTATGCCAGCAACTACAAAACGCCAAGAACAAGTCACATGATTCTCAAAAATAAAAACTTCACAAGGGGCATTTTAGGACTTCTACTGCATTAGGGTTCACGTTTTTAGCTTTCCTAGACATCACTTGTGTAACACCAGAGAATTTTTCCTACTTCAAATAATATTAAATTATATTAATTATTATTCGAAATTCATTTTTGAGCGTTACCAAACTTATTGGAATAAAGAAAACAGAACATATTTTGACAAAATTTGAAAATCGCGTAGTTTGCGTACCGGCACGATCAAAATTAAATTAATATTTAATTTTCATGAGATATCTAATAAAAAGATTTATTAAATTAGTATATACTTTTGTTTCAATAACGTTTGTTAAAAACGCATATAATCGAGTTGAAGTCCAAGTTTCGTTAAACTGAGCTTGTTTGAGAAACCCGGAAGATAATTAACATTTAAATGAATTTATAGTGACTTATGAATTTTTTTTATCATATAAATAACCTACCTCCGTGTAAAAACTATTTTAAACGCAACGGTGAAAATTTCGAGTTTTCATTCTAATTTTTTCAGATCCTGATCGAGTCTCGGGCTACGTTTAATTTTAACAATTTTTAAACGCAACGGTGAAAATTTCGAGTTTTCATTCTAACCCTCAACTATATCATACTTCTCATTTAATTTTAACAATTTTTATTTCTTTTATATAAATAACAAAACCCCTCATTTTTCTTTCACTTCTCATATACAAAAACACACACACAAACCCTAAAATAATAATCTCTCTCTCCCTCATCTCCATAAACCCGGCCAGCCACCACCTCCATTAATTCCGGTCGTCGGAAAGTTATTCTGGCCACCGCCGTCACTATTTCCGGCCGAGCTCCAAATCCTCACCAAATCCTATGATCAACCCGGTCTATAAACTATCACCACCCGATCTATAGTACCCACGTTTTCTGGCAAACCACCACCTTTTTTGGCCATTATTCTTCGCCAGCTGTTGCCACCACGTCACTTATCGTCACCATCATCACAACCATGGTTTGACCACCACTTTACTAACCAGGCGCCACCTTTAAATCAATAGATCTATAAGATCTAAGACCGACCACCGTGGTCTCCACCTCATCACCACCACCAGAAACACCACGCCGCCACCATCATCACATCAACCACGTACCACCACTGTTGTCACCATCGCTGTCCACGACCAGCCGCCACCATAAGACGCATTATCACGACCACCAGATCTTCCACCATGACGTGACCAACCACTACTTTCATTAATCCATCACTCCAAATCATCACCTCCATCACAGATCCGTCGGATCTGATAAACCACCACCACCACACGAGCCGTCACCAACCACCGCAACCATGTTTGTGAGTCGCCAGTGGTCATGTTTGTTTTGTTCGTGTCACCAGGAATACCACTGACCATCATAGAGCCGACAGTTTAGATCTGCTATCCAAAGTACTATGTGGTGTTCGGGCTATTTCTCCGTTTGATTATTCGTGTACCACCAAAAATCGTCACCAAACATGGTGTTTGTGTGCGTTTGTCGGGCTTGTGGTACATATATTATTCATTTTCATGTGTTGTCTTATGTTTGATGTATGTCTAAAATATGATTATATTGGTTTTGTTATTTAGCGGTCATTTGGCTTCATTTAACAACCGTTAAGGGCTTTTGGATATGGGTTTTGTGACGAGTTATAGGGACGTTTGGATATTAGTTTTAAGTGCCTTAAAGAGGTGTTTGGTTATTGGTTTATGGCAGTTTTGAAAGTGTTTGGTTGATCGTGTGGTTGAGTATTTGACTCGATTATCGGTAAATTCGTTATAAATTATATTGCTTATGATTCGACAACAATTAATTTGATATAATGAAGATGTGTGGATATTTGAGGAACGGACTGATTATGAAAGTGAAAATGTGATATTTTGTGATTATGGGAAACATTATATAAACGAATAGGCCATGGCGAAATTTTTATCAATTTAATATTTATTTAGTTTTCTTAAATATCATTTAGGAACTAAAATCCTCTTTTAGAAATATTAAATAAACGAGTAAAGAAACGATGATTTATAAAATATTATTTTATAGAATCATAATTATTGCGTATACTTTGGAAACTTTATTTGAAACTCTAAAACGTGTGTTCCCTTTTATAAAACAACATTTATTTAATTAATGGGTGATTTTAAAAATGTGTCGAATCATTTAGGTTTTATTTATTTTTCTTGTTTATATAATAGTTGCAAGTTATTGTATGCTTGGACTATTTTATTCTTTTGTTGTCGTCTTCTTGAGTTTTGTACATGTTGCGTGTCATGTATATTCCGAGTTATTCGTGTGTTGTCTGTTCTTGTTATATAATTCAACCTATGAATTATATACACATGTTCCGTTCTTTCGTGTGTGACATATACTAGGTGTGTATATTACATACATGGTGGTATCCTCTGCTTCACCTTACCGAACCGATCACGGAACTGATTACCGAACCGATTACTGAACCAATCACCGAACCGATTAGTGAACTGATTACCGAACCGAATACTGAACCGATTATCAAACGATTTCTACATGGGATTTAAACGGTTTACGAACCGATGGTATTGAAGAAAACTTTCATCGGGAAAGCTTGGATGCATCAATTTGGGATGCTGGGAATGATCGATAAGATAAACTATGACTTCGGGTATCGAGCAGTTCTGGCGTACGTTACGCTGTTCTTGGTATTCGCATTTCTGCTAATTGATCTGCAACATCGATGTGAGTTCATACCCCTTCTTTCTCTTTTCAAATGCTTTAAAATTGTTTTGAATCTCTTTGGGGGAGATACATGCTTGTCGATGTCAAATACGTGTTTGTGCATTTCAATGATTGTTGTGATTTACTTCTCTATACTTTTCAAGTATTATTGTGATACATATGCGTTGATATATTTTCTAAGATTATTTATATTGCATACATGCTTGTAATTTTGAGGATTGTTTACGTGACCTATGAGTTTACACTTTAGGATTGTTGATGATATATATACTTGTGAATATCTGAGCTATCCCATAGCTCTTTTTAATCTGCTTTGTACTGTGAGGTGAAATAACTGCTTGTACTTGCTTGTGGACGCAATAAAACTGTTTTTTGTAAAAACTCAGTGAATTTTGTTTATGATTAGCCTAAGTAGTGTTAGCCATAGTCCCCACCATCATGAATCGTTAATTACTCTGCTGGAGTAAGCTCTTATGTTATGGATAGATCTATTTAGGCTTGACAACCTCCACTCGGGCACTCTGACGCTGGACGAGTGTATATCATTTGTGTGAACTTGGGTAGTCTTGGCTAGACTCCCACTTGGGGAAATTATATGTACATTATGGTGTACGTACGGATCATTAGGTTCGATATCATGAGCTTAGCGCTATCATAAACAATGAAACACCCGATTTATCCTACACTTGGAAATATATCTCCTATAGTTGCCTTGGGTACTTGAACTGAACTTTTGCGGTCCATCTTGCTATGAATATTGATATGAATCTTGACTACGATCATGTGTTGATCTGATATGAATCTTAACTGCGATATTGATATGAATCTTGACTGAGATCGTGTATTGATCTAATATGAATGTTAGCTGTGATATCGATATGAATCTTGACTATAGTAATGAAATGCTCTTGATTATGTGGTTATGACATGTTTCCTGTATGAGATATGATCGGATTATTGTACGTGGATTGATCTAATCCTTAGGTGTGGTATTGACGTGATTCATGGATGTGGTCTTTATGTGACACTCATATGATGGTTTGAAACGATGCTTACATACTGGGTTGATAGGATGCTTATATGAAGGTTTGATATGATGGTTATATGATGGTTGGACATGATGCTTATATGTTGGTTTGTTATATGTTGGTTTTATATGATACTTATATGTTGGTTTGATATATGTTGGTTTTATATGATACTTATATGTTGGTTTGATATGATGTGTATATATATATATTGATTTGATATGATGCTTATATGTTTGTTTGATATATGTTGGATATGATACTTATATGTTGGTTTGACATGATGCTTATATGCATTTTTCTATGATTCTCATATGTGATCTTGATTACTGGCATGAACCTAGAACATGACATTGTTATGTATGTTGACCGTGACTGCTGAATTGAACTGGGGTGTGAATGAGTTCATGAACCTATAACTGATCTGAAATGAACTGTGAGCATGAACTACAACTTTTGTATGAACTGAAGTTTTTGGTGTTAGCTGTAATGCTTTTGCTAAACATTGATTTATGACCGAACCTTGTGGTAACGTCTCTTTTATTGTGAAAATCTGGATTTCTAAAAGCTTTTGTGATACTACTTTTTGTAGTAGTCTTTGTAAACTTTTAAAGTGTCTTAAACATTTTAATAAAACTTATGAACTCACCAACCATTGTGTTGACACTTTTAAGCATATATTCTCAGGTACTTGACTATATGATTACTTGAAGTCTGCGTTGTGATATTTGGCATAGATGTCGTTCTCTCGGATCAAGACTCGGATAATCATGACGTAACAGGCCCCAAAACTGATGGGCTTCCGCTGGGCCAAAGTGGGGGTGTTACAGATTGGTATCAGAGCCTTGGTTATAGAGAACTTGGTGTTATTGTATAGGACTAGACTATAACCGATGCTCTCTTGTGTTTTAGCATGTCATTATCCTTATTCTTCTTATATATGAATACGTGCTTCACATAATACGATTGCTTATCCGCTGCTATATGAAAAATTTGCATGTTTGCAATCTCTCGTTTCGCTATTATATGAATGTTTACTTTACATGTTGTGATTGCTTCATGCACTGCTATATGAATATATGTATTATACGTTGGATTGCTTTATGCAATGACATATGAATATTCGATCTGCATGTTTGTTATTACCTTATGCGTTGCTCATATAGTAATATACCATATATTCCGTTAATTTTATTCTTACATTGTTTAGATCTATGCATGTATGTCACTTATCATGTGTATTCTTGAAAATGAAGGAAGTAAATTATTTTTCTACATGGTATCTTTTAGACCTATACATTTTTATGTGGATCTACTAAATCTATATATTTTAAAAATATAAATATGGTTTTTTATAAAAATATATGTTGTTGTATTTATAGAATCTTCTGATACAAATGTGTTATTGGTGAATTATTGGTGTTTATTAGTCTTGGGTACAAACTAGTAGTGTTACTATAATTAGGTGCGTTTAAAAGCGGTCAAAATGTATTTTTAAAAGAGTTATGCATTTTGTCCAAATTTGATATTGAGCTTAAGGGGTTGTAAATATTGTTTCGACACTAGGTTAGTACAAGATTATGAAAATATAAGTTAATATCATCGTTTTGATATATTATAAGCTAAAATCGGATTTACAATGAGCAAGATATGGTTGTTTGAATTTTGTTGTCGGAAAACTTAATTTTTACGAAAACTTAAAATGCGTTTGTTGTCTATAATTTAAAGTTGGCCGAAATGACGTTTTCGAGTTAAACCAATTTATTTTGAGTGTCATATTAAGTACTAATTGTTGTAAATGTTTGGAAATGATTTGAAAATGGTAAAGCGTGTACTGGACTTAATTAGCGATTGTTACTACTTGAACGTTGTAAGTGAGTATTTTGCGGAAAGATGAACTATGAGTTGATTGTGATTTGAGAAAGTGTTAAAAATATGGGAATTTAGATTGTGATTTGAATACTTAATAAAAATGGAAACTTTTGAAATTACGCCGAAAGGTTGTCGAATTTTTTTTGTATAAAGCGTGTTGAGAAATTTACTAAGATAAATTTTGATAAATTAAAAATTTACGCTGAAAGGTTGTCTAAATTCCGTCAAGTCAAAAATAAATATTTTGCCTGAGTATAATATGATTTTGATAAACCATGTTCTATCTATAAAACTAAGCACATGATTGGCAAGTGACGTACGTGATAGACTTATGTGATTTAATTGTTCGCGACTGGACTATAGTAATATGTTTAGGTTGTCGCTAGTGTTGTTCGATATTACTTGATTTCTATACTTGTGTCGAATGATTCATTGCTTGATATCATATTACATGATAATATATTATGAAATTAAGATATCATATGAGGTAGATATATCAAGATTATTGCCTCATCTGTTTATGCTTGCTTTATACGCTGACTATTTGGGTTACGTAGTTACAACTGTTTTATATATACATTCACACTCATTTACGAGTCTCCCTCGACGATGAGTGAGACTCATGTAATCGGCTAGTTCCTGTATTTATTTGATAACTATTATAATATATCATTAAATTATATACGGGTCCTTTGTCTGGTACGTGTTATTACGCACGTTATTGCGTAATTGACATTTATTTTCTCACGCTTATAAATTTGAACGTCTGTTATGGAAAGCAACTCATTGACGACTCCTGCGCTTGCTTTTGATAATTTCATCTAATAACGTTTTATAGATTTTAACTATTTTTAATGAGATTTTGTCGCTGATAACTATTATGATATATTATCCTCTTGATTACGTTTTATGACCTTACACTCCATACACGTCTACATTCTCGATATCGTAAACGCCTATTATTGGAGTGTAACTGGTCGACGTCTCGTTTTGATTATCTGATGTAATTTTATTTGATACCTTTTGGATAGTTTGCCTGTCTAAATGTTGCGGTTTGACTCCAATCAGGGTACTTATGATTTCATGTTTAAATGGAATGAGACGTTTAAATATGGAACATGAGTCTCCTGACGATAAGTTAATTATGATTTTGTATTTAGATGGTATGAGACGTCCAAATGTGAAAACATAAGCCACCAGAATCGAAGCTTATTTATGGTTCCGTATTGAGATGGTATGGGACGTTTGAATATGGAAGGTGTAAATAAACTGGTTGTAAACTCTTTTGGTAATATCTATCTTCTTAGGTACTTTATTTATTTTGATGGTAAGTCTTATCGAGAATAATCGAGTAAGATTAGTTATGAGGTCTTTATTGAAATGGATTGGGACTCCTTTACATTTGAATAAAGAAGTTATAAATCGCTTAACCAAAGGTTTATTGTTTATATTTACATAGATTAGGACGCCTCTATATGTAAATGTAAATTATAAACAAATGGCCTTAAGCACATCTGACATCATTTCATATTTATGTTATCATTCTATGATTCCAATTATGGAATGTGTTTCTTTTGACTCATGATTCGTCCGTATGATTTTAATCATTGCTTTCTCTTCTTACCGTTATCATTATTACGTTTTGGCGAAAGATTTCATAAACTTCACTTGACTCATGAATTGTTGCACAGATTTTTCCGAATGAACACCGATCGACGTGAGCCTAACAAGCTGACGGCTGTGAACCCTATTTCAACTTTTCTGAGTCGAAGACTTGCTAAAGTTCTTCACTTCTAATTGTCCTTTATTTATTCTATGAACCCTTACCAACATTTAAGATGTTGGCGACTTGTCGAACTATTCGCTTCTAGTTGTCCATATCTGTTCTTTAAACTGTTACTGCTTTGTCAGATTGATTGCCAAACCTTTCGGATACATTCCAGCTCTACCTTTTTCTTTCCGACATTCTTGACACGTCTAAACCTAGTAACAACGAACGAGTTTTGAGGACAAAACTAAAAATACCACGTGGATGCTGTAACACCAGAGAATTTTTCCTACTTCAAATAATATTAAATTATATAATTATTATTCAAAATTCAATTTTGAGCGTTACCAAACTTTTTGGATTAAAGAAAACAGAACATATTTTGACAAAATCTAAAAATCGCGCAGTTTGCGTACCGGCACGATCAAAATTAAATTAATATTTAATTTTCATGAGATATCTAATAAAAAGATTTATTAAATTAGTATATACTTTTGTTTCAATAACGTTTGATAAAAACGAAAATAATCGAGTTGAAGTCCATGTTTCGTTAAACTGAGCTTGTTTGAGAAACCCGTAAGATAATTAACATTTAAATGAATTTATAGTGACTTGTGAATTTTTTATCATATAAATAACCTACCTCCGTGTAAAAACTATTTTAAACGCAACGGTGAAAATTTCGAGTTTTCATTCTAATTTTTTCAGATCCTGATCGAGTCTCGAGCTACGTTTAAACATGTGGAAGTAAAGTTATGAAAATAATTTACACATTTAACCCTCAACTATATCATACTTTTCATTTAATTTTAACAATTTTTTTTTCTTTTATATAAATAACAAAACCCCTCATTTTTCATTCACTTCTCATATACAAAAACACACACACAAACCCTAAAATAATAATCTCTCTCTCCATCATCTCCATAAACCCGGCCAGCCACCACCTCCATTAATTCCGGTCGTCGGAAAGTTATTCCGGCCACCGCCGTCACTATTTCCGGCCGAGCTCCAAATCCTCACCAAATCCTACGATCAACCCGATCTATAAACTATCACCACCCGATCTATAGTACCCACGTTTTCCGGCAAACCACCACCTTTTTCGGCCATTATTCTTCGCCAGCTGTTGCCACCACGTCACTTATCGTCACCATCATCACAACCATGGTTTGACCACCACTTTACTAACCAACCGCCACCTTTAAATCAATAGATCTATAAGATCTAAGACCGACCAACGTGGTCTCCACCTCATCACCACCACCAGAAACAACACGCCACCACCATCATCACATCAGCCACGTACCACCACTGTTGTCACCATCGCTGTCCACGACCAGCCGCCACCATTAGACGCATCATCACGACCATCGGATCTTCCACCACGACGTGACCAACCACTACTTTCATCACTCTACAACTCCAAATCATCACCTCCATCACAGATCCGTCGGATCTGATAAACCACCACCACCACATGAGCCGTCACCAACCACCGCAGCCATGTTTGTGAGTCGCCATTGGTCATGTTTGTTTTGTTCGTGTCACCAGGAATACCACTGACCATCATAAAGCCGACAGTTTAGATTTGCTATCTAAAGTACTATGTGGTGTTCGGGCTATTTCTCCGTTTGATTGTTCGTGTACCACCAAAAATCGTCACCAAACATGGTGTTTGTGTGCGTTTGTCACCACCACAGCCGCACCCAAAAGGTGTCGGGCTTGTGGTACATATATTATTCATTTACATGTGTTGTCTTATGTTTGATGTAGGTCTAAAATATGATTATATTGGTTTTGTGATTTAGCGGTCATTTGGCTTCATTTAACAACCGTTAAGGGGGTTTGGATATGGGTTTTGTGACGAGTTTTAGGGACGTTTGGATATTAGTTTTGAGTGCCTTAAAGAGTTGTTTGGTTCTTGGTTTATGGAAGTTTTGAAAGTGTTTGGTTCGTGTGTGATACACGGCTTTTGGCCCGTATAAAAATTAAAGTTCTTTGTCGTGTGTCTAATCGAATTGAAAAACTTATGTTTAATGTGTGACTCAGTTGATCTTTGGTGAAACAAAAGTTGTGTCGTTGTAGTATATGAAAAGTGCAGAACAAATAAAGTAAATGACTTTAAAATAAATCTAAAACTAATTTAAAGTAAATGGTGCAAGTAATTAAAAGCTTGACGGAAATTAAAGGGGCACTAAAAGTAAATAACGCAAACTTAAATCTAACTAAGGCAAACTTAAAACGCAACTAAAACTAAATCTTAAACTAAGGCAAATAAACTTAAAAACTAAATTAAAGAAACTGAAAATAAGCTCTATCCAGAATAAACCCTATTCGGAATATATGGCAAATCGGAATATGTCACCTATCCTGAATAATACCCTACTCGGAATAATGGCCTATTCGGAATACTATCCCTATTCGGAATGTCTTGTTCTACTCGGAATAATTGGCCCTTATGCGGAATAGTTACCTATTCGGAATAAGTATTCTATGCGGAATAATCACCCCTATGCGGAATAAAGTGCCTACTCGGAATAATTGGCCTATTTTGAATATTTTCACCTATTCGGAATGTCCTCCTATCCGGAATATACTCCCTATTCGGAATGATCACTCTATGCGGAATAAAAGGTCTATTCGGAAAGTCAGCTCTATTCGGAAAATCAGCTCTATACGGAATGATTTCCTATTCGGAAAATCACCCTATTCGGAATAAAAGGTCTAAGCGGAAAATCTTGCTATTCGGAATGTAGAATATTCCGAATAAACCTCGCTGCTAAACCCTTACTCGGAATATTTGAGGCTGTGTCCAGAGAAAGAACAGTAACAAGACTTCCGAAGAACAAGGAAAGATAAAAAGCTCGGATCTAATCAAAACTAAGGCAAATCAACCACAAGATTAAATCAAACAAACAAATAAACAACTATTAAGCATAAACAATCAATCCAAAACAACAAAACTAATAATAAAGATCAAGATAATCAAAACCACTTTAATCAAATCAACAAAAATTAAGAACTTGAACATAAACAAATCAACACAAAGATTAAAGAAAGGTAGAATGAGATTAACAAGATAAAGATAAAGCTTAACAAGAATTAAAAGAAAAACTTACTTGAAATTAAATGGTAATTTTGTGCAAGACAAGGTAATTAAATTTGACAAGTATTTAAATTGACAAGGTAATTAAAGGTGCAAGGTAATTAAATGGTGGAAGACTAATTGTCACACTTAGCCAACAAAATGAAATGTAAACAACTAATGACTATTTATAGGGGAGGATTAGGAAGCTTCCTCCCCTCTTTCATTTCTTCTTAATTACAAGCTTAAGTCCCTCCTTTTATTAATCTTCATTAATTGCGTCATTAGTCCTTTTCTTCTAATCTTCTTTAAACTTGGACTTAAGGGACTTTTGGCTTCGAGATTTCTTCGAACTCGTCTTTAAATTCTTTAATAAAATAGACTTGAATTCTTCGGCTTTTGATAAACTTCCGTCTTTTGACTTTTTCTTCGATAAATCTTCAGAATTGGTCGTGGACTTCCGTTCTTTTTGCACTCTTGACTTCTTGACTTCGTCTTTCATCCTTTTCTTCAATAAAAGTCCGTAAATGCCCGTGAATGTCCGTGTTTTCTCCACTTTTCACCTTTTCGTCCTAAAACACAACAAAAACACAAACCACGCATAATTCCGACATAAAAGACATAAAATACACGTTTTGGCTCGGTTATTATTGTAATTAAGTGGTAGAAAAGATGGGTGTTTACACACCTATCAAATCCCCTACACTTGACCATTGCAATGTCCTCATGCAATGCATTAGTTACAAAGCAAGATTACACTTTTCATAATAATCAATCCACGTTGGCCTTTATTAAAGAGATAGAAAATTAAAATCATACAAAATAAAGAAATCAAAAGCATAGCTTGGGTTTTGGAAATGTCATGAATAATCATCATCCTCAAGTTTTCACTTTCTCCAAACCAAGCTTAAAAACGAGATCATTGTTATTATAAGTTAGTAAACTAACACGAACTCATGTGGGCCAATTATTCACTTAGACTCCCTTATTCCTATGGGTATCTCTTATATTTTATTGTTTATCTTGAATGATCACGAGGATGCATTGTTTGACTTATTTCGATAGTTATTTATTCTGAAAATAAAGCGAACGATTTAATCAATAGTTAGCTAAAGGACCAAATCTTTTAAAACTGCTTCTCGGGACCTCATAAAGTTCATATCTTGGCATAACTCGCTTTGCGATTTGAGACCTTTCTCGGACCGATATTTGACAACGACTTTATACTTCAAATCTTGAGAGACGTTCATGAAATAATGGTCTTCTCTTCATATAGGAATTTCTTCACTTGAAGTTTTGAGAGATTCATACTTGGACCACGACTTCTTCATTTTTCTCCAATCTTTATTTTGGACTTTGATATACAACGATCCGCCTCCTTTTATGACTTGGATCTATTTATCCTCATACCTTGTTAGGGTCTTTTCGGATACACTTCTCCATGACGTTTTGGGGAGTTTTGCTTTACGTCGTGTGTCTCGATCCTTCATATTGATTTTCGATAAATGATTCTTCACATCACTTTGGATATTTAGCAACAAAACATAGCCCTCATGCCTTGTTAGGGCCTTTTCGGACTCGCCAATCTTCGCGTCCCGCTTCAATAAGTTATGCCTTGGCTATGAACTCTAATCCATACCGAGCAACTTTTAAAGGATCTGGGGCTAGAAGCTAAGTAACTTTTCAAATCGTACAACCTTATTTATTAGCAGATAAATTTATTAGCAAGCGATGGGAGAATAGGCTCATAATTAACTCACATAAATTCACGAAAGAATACCGGACTTATAATTGGCTCTATCATCTCTTGTTCTCCACAGTTTAAAATCTCAAGTAATGAGACTCGTGGATACTTAGCCTATTAAATCAAAGTTTTGGGTTTTCGAGTCGCCTATAGGATCTTGCAAATTCTTAGACTCTTTCAAGTTTAGAAATCGCATCTTAAAGTTCCCTTGATAAACGACTCTCTAGGATCAGTTATAGGAACTTGCGAAAAGTTCTTGTTCTTAACCCGTGAGAGTTAAGACTTTCGCGTTTTATAGCTCCCTATATAAAAGCCTAGCAAAACTTAACTTAAACACGTTAAGGATACTAGCTAGAGTAAACTCGGGTTGAGTCAAAAGATTCACAATGTTTGAAAATTAAAACCACTTATTAAACATTTATTATAGTAAAGAAAGAAAATAACTATACAATGGTAAAAACTAATAGGCCAAAATAGATCAAAAATTTTGAAAAATGTCAAAAAATTGATTTTCCGGTTAAAATGAGGACAAATACAAGGAAAAGACCACTTAACTTCGATAGAAGTCCCCCCTACACTTAAGATAAACATTGTCCTCAATGTTTAAGCATATGGGAGTAAACTCCCCTACACTTAGGACATTGTGCACGTTGTTTAAAACTCGCTAAGGAAAAGACAACTAACGAGATTCCTAGTTTAATATTGAGAAAATATAAAATAGTGAATCGAAAAGAGTTTAGGATAGAACCGGGAAGAAGTAGAACACGGAATCACGGGTCGTCAAGAATCATCAAGAGTGGATCATTGAAGCTCGAATCCCTGATTAAGAAGTGAGGAGAGGAAATAGCAAAGCAAAAGGGTCCCCCCTACACTTATGGTAAAGAAAGCGAAAAGATAGATGCATGGGTTGCCTCCCAAGAAGCGCTTGATTTTTGTTAACCGAGTCATGAGCCTGACTCGACCTTGATCATCAACGGAAGAAGCATGAAACATATCCACCAGGAATAAAGACATAGTTTTCATCCATCAATAAGCACGAGCTTAAGGCGAACAAGGCAAGCCAAAGAAGAAGTGGTAGGGTTCCCTTAAGCAGTGATGGAGCACGGTGGAAGCAAGTAGGAAGCGGTGCAAGCATGTCTTCAAAATTTCCAAAGATTTTTCCTTTTATTTCATCAGGTGGATACTGAGATGGCTTAAAGACTTCAATACCAGGGTCGAACACCTTTTCCTTTAAGGGAAAATAGCACTCGGGCTCAGCCGAGTGTGAAGAAGATCCGCAAAGAAGCACAACCTCGTCCTCAGAAGTGGGACAAAGAGGTGTCATATCATATGTGCAACGGACTTTGGTGTCAACCGGTTTCTTCTCCTTTGACAGAATGTGCTTCAAATCCAAAGTAGGATCAAGACGATAATCTTCAAAGTCATAAGGAGGAGCATCACTCTCATGAGGGAAGTATGTGTTGAGAAATTCAGAGAAATCTTCCTCAAATGAATAATCGTCCAAAGTAGGATCGAGTGATGGCGGAGGATCTTCATCATGTGAAGAATCGCTCGAAAGAGTATCAGCCTCATCGAAATCATCAAAAGTGGGCAGCTCGGGATACTCAGAAGTACAATCAAAATCATCCGAATCTAAGCTAGAATTATCATCATAAGCATCAAAGACCGGTGGTGAATCATAAATGGGAGAAGCGTCCAAAGTGGATCGAGAATCATCCTCATCATCGTCAAAGAGTGGATTATCGATGGAAGAATCGAATAGAGGATTGTCATAGACGGTAAAGTCATCGACCACATTAATCATATTCACTGATTCTCGGCTTCCAAAGGATTTGCCTGTAAGCTTCCCCATTTTAAAACTTTTGAATCATCCCCGACTCGTAAGATTAACTCACCTTCGGCTACATCTACTAAAGCTCGTCCGGTTCTCAAGAATGGCCGACCAAGTATTAAAGGAATACGAGGGTCCATTTCATAATCAACTACGACAAAATCGATCGGGAAAGTAAATGTGCCAACTTTGATAAACACGTCTTCGGCTATACCAACGGGGTAAGCGAGAGTGCGATTTGCAAGTTCGAGAGTCATCTTTGTTGGAATGAGGTCGGGTAATGATAGTGTTTTCCAAACACTTAGTGGCATAAGATTAATACTAGCCCCGAGATCAGCATGGGCAGTAAATTCTTCAGTTTTGTTGAACACGCAAGGCAACACAAAACGACCGGGATCTCCAAGCTTTTCCGGTAATTCTTTAAGAATAACTGCTGAGCAGTTTTCATTTAAGCGTGTGTTAGCGAGTTCAATCAGCTTCTCCTTCTTGCTAAGCAATTCCTTGAATGCTTTGACAAATTTCGGCATGTGGCAAAGTGCTTCAACAAGACTAATGTTGATGGTCATTTTAGATAGCATATCCACATATTTCGAGACTTGACAGTCATTCTTGGTTAGATCGTTGGTCTTGCCTATGCGAGAAGGGTATGGGATTCTGGGTTGATAGGGAGATGGTGAAGGTGTAGTTGGTGAAGGTTGTGATGTTGAAGGGTCCTTCCGAGATACATCGTCATGACGAGGCGGAGACGGTAATGGTGCACTAATACTAGGTGTAGGAGGAGTAGGGATACATGGTGGTGGAGTAGGTGGATTGATAATGGTAATTCCACTACGCGTAGTTATAGCACTCACATTAGCTCGCGGATTGGTGACGGTGTTTGAAGGTAGAGAACCCGAAGAAGAAGGTTGAGCTTCGGGCAAGAAACTAGCCAATAGATTCTTTAATTCAGTCGTTTGAGTGCTAAAGGAAGATTGGATATTATCACGAACCTCGGTTCTGATGTCATTACCTTGCTTCGGAATATCTCCTTTCAAATGGATGATTTGGCTCTGTAGATTCTTGATTTGCTCACCTTGAGTTCTCATGATGGCATCAACATCGGTGTTTATGGGTGGGTGTTGTTGGGTGGGTGGTTGATAAGGGTTAGAAGCTCTTGGTGGGATTTGGTTGCTTCTATTGTAGTTGTTGGCGGGATTTTGGTTTTGAGGAGAAAAACCGGGTGAAAGGTAATTGTTGGATCGGTAACTCAGCAGATTTCTATCCCCTTGTTGTCTAGCTTGGTAATTTTCCGGTGAATAATTACCGTAAGCTGCATACACATTTTCCGGATTTCCTTGTGTCGAAGGACAATCGGTGTATGAGTGAGGACCGCCACATGTTTCACAAGGATTAGCAACCGCTTTAACTTGTTGTTGTTGTTGGTTTGAAGCGAGAAGCGTAATACTTTTGCTCATTTCAGCCATCATGCGGGTGAGTTCGGTCATCTCAGGGTTTGCTGAGGTAGAAGAAACATTGACTCTCGGGTTGTTCCTTGAAGAAGCAGAGGAATCCCAGTTTTTGTGGTGAGTAGTCATGTTCTCAATTAACTCTCTACACTCCTCGGGTCTCCTTTTCATGAATGTGCCACCGGCGGCTGTATTAATCGTATCACGATCTCGAAAAGTCAAACCGTTGTAGAAAGTATCAATTAGGGTCACAGGGAGCATGTTGTGGTTTGGACATCTATCGATCAAGACATTATATCTCTCCCAAGCGTCAAAAAGAGATTCATCAGGATCTTGCATGAAACCGCTGATTTGATTGTGAAGGCTAGTGACCATGGATGGTGGAAAGTAGCGCGAAAGAAAGCGTTGAGTAATGTCATCCCAAGTGTGAATAGAATTCTTCGGGAGACGATCAAACCTTTTCTCGGCATGATGCGATAAAGTATGTGGGAAGAGTTGTAGGCGGAGTACATCCATTTTGGCCCCAGGCAACTTCATGCTTTGGGTGATTGTAATGAACTTGTCGAGGTGTTTGTTGGCATCATCATCAGGCAATCCTCTAAATGGGTTTGTTTGTACTTGCTGAATCATGTGGTGCTTCAACGAAAACTCAGGAGCGTTGGTTTGCATCGGTGCAATCGGTCCTCCTCGTCCGAACATTGTTGGTTGACAAAGTTCCTCCATGGTCCGAAGATCGGGCTGTGGAAGAGCATTGTTATTATTATTATTATTATTGAGGTGCGGTGGAATGTTGTTGTTGTTAACACCTGCCATATCTAAATCTTCTTGAGGCTCGGGCTCTTGATAATTAGAAGATCTAGTACGCATACACCTGAAAATGCAAAAGAAAACAAAACCAAACACAAAAACAATATATATACACAATAAAGATAAAATCTTTTTGGATTTTTGAAATTTTTAATTTTTTATGGATTTTTAGATATTTTTATGCAAGAAAAATAACGTTCACAAGTGAGCGGATCCCAAAAAGCAACGTGTCTCTCACAGAAAACTGTTAATCTTAACGAAAAGAGCCGGCAGCGGCGCCATTTGATACACGGCTTTTGGCCCGTATAAAAATTAAAGTTCTTTGTCGTGTGTCTAATCGAATTGAAAAACTTATGTTTAATGTGTGACTCAGTTGATCTTTGGTGAAACAAAAGTTGTGTCGTTGTAGTATATGAAAAGTGCAGAACAAATAAAGTAAATGACTTTAAAATAAATCTAAAACTAATTTAAAGTAAATGGTGCAAGTAATTAAAAGCTTGACGGAAATTAAAGGGGCACTAAAAGTAAATAACGCAAACTTAAATCTAAGTAAGGCAAACTTAAAACGCAACTAAAACTAAATCATAAACTAAGGCAAATAAACTTAAAAACTATATTAAAGAAACTGAAAATAAGCTCTATCCAGAATAAACCCTATTCGGAATATATGGCAAATCGGAATATGTCACCTATCCTGAATAATACCCTACTCGGAATAATGGCCTATTCGGAATACTATCCCTATTCGGAATGTCTTGTTCTACTCGGAATAATTGGCCCTTATGCGGAATAGTTACCTATTCGGAATAAGTATTCTATGCGAAATAATCACCCCTATGCGGAATAAAGTGCCTACTCGGAATAATTGGCCTATTCGGAATATTGTCACCTATTCGGAATGTCCTCCTATCCGGAATATACTCCCTATTCGGAATGATCACTCTATGCGGAATAAAAGGTCTATTCGGAAAGTCAGCTCTATTCGGAAAATCAGCTCTATACGGAATGATTTCCTATTTAGAAAATCCCCCTATTCGGAATAAAAGGTCTAAGCGGAAAATCTTGCTATTCGGAATGTAGAATATTCCGAATAAACCTCGCTGCTAAACCCTTACTCGGAATATTTGAGGTTGTGTCCAGAGAAAGAACAGTAACAAGACTTCCGAAGAACAACGAAAGATAAAAAGCTCGGATCTAATCAAAACTAAGACAAATCAACCACAAGATTAAATCAAACAAACAAATAAACAACTATTAAGCATAAACAATCAATCCAAAACAACAAAACTAATAATAAAGATCAAGATAATCAAAACCACTTTAATCAAATCAACAAAAATTAAGAACTTGAACATAAACAAATCAACACAAAGATTAAAGAAAGGTAGAATGAGATTAACAAGATAAAGATAAAGCTTAACAAGAATTAAAAGAAAAACTTACTTGAAATTAAATGGTAATTAAGTGCAAGACAAGGTAATTAAATTTGACAAGTATTTAAATTGACAAGGTAATTAAAGGTGCAAGGTAATTAAATGGTGGAAGACTAATTGTCACACTTAGCCAACAAAATGAAATGTAAACAACTAATGACTACTTATAGGGGAGGATTAGGAAGCTTCCTCCCCTCTTTCATTTCTTCTTAATTACAAGCTTAAGTCCCTCCTTTTATTAATCTTCATTAATTGCGTCATTAGTCCTTTTCTTCTAATCTTCTTTAAACTTGGACTTAAGGGACTTTTGGCTTCGGGATTTCTTCGAACTCGTCTTTAAATTCTTTAATAAAATAGACTTGAATTCTTCGGCTTTTGATAAACTTCCGTCTTTTGACTTTTTCTTCGATAAATCTTCAGAATTGGTCGTGGACTTCCGTTCTTTTTGCACTCTTGACTTCTTGACTTCGTCTTTCATCCTTTTCTTCAATAAAAGTTCGTAAATGCCCGTGAATGTCCGTGTTTTCTCCACTTTTCACCTTTTCGTCCTAAAACACAACAGAAACACAAACCACGCATAATTCCGACATAAAAGACATAAAATACAGGTTTTGGCTCGGTTATTATTGTAATTAAGTGGTAGAAAAGATGGGTGTTTACACACCTATCAGTGTGGTTGAGTATTTGACTCGATTATCGGTAAATTCGTTTTAAATTATATTGCTTATGATTCGACAACAATTAATTTGATATAATGAAGATATGTGGATATTTAAGAAACGGACTGATTATGAAAGTGAAAATGTGATATTTTGTGATTATGGGAAACGTTATATAAACGAATAGGCCATGGCGAAATTTTTATCAATTTAATATTTATTTAGTTTTCTTAAATATCATTTAGGAACTAAAACCCTCTTTTAGAAATATTAAATAAACGAGTAAAAAAACGATGATTTATAAAATATTATTTTATAGAATCATAATTATTGCGTATACTTTGGAAACTTTATTTGAAACTCTAAAACGTGTGTTCCCTTTTATAAAACATTTATTTAATTAATGGGTGATTTTAAAAATGTGTCGAATCATTTAGGTTTTATTTATTTTTCTTGTTTATATAATAGTTGCAAGTTATTGTATGCTTAGACTATTTTATTCTTTTGTTGTCGTCTTCTTGAGTTTTGTACATGTCGCGTGTCATGTTATTCCGAGTTATTCGTGTGTTGTCTGTTCTTGTTATATAATTCAACCTATGAATTATATACACATGTTCCGTTCTTTCGTGTGTGACATATACTAGGTGTGTATATTACATACATGGTGGTATCCTCCGCTTCACCTTACCGAACCGATCACTGAACCGATTACCGAACCGATTACTGAACCAATCACCGAACCGATTACTGAACTGATTACCGAACCGAATACTGAACCGATTACCGAACGATTTCGACATGGGATTTAAACGGTTTACGAACCGATGGTATTGAAGAAAACTTTCATCGGGAAAGCTTGGATGCATCGATTTGGGATGCTGGGAATGATCGATAAGATAAAATACGACTTCTGGTATCGATCAGTTCCGGCGTACGTTACGCTGTTCTTGGTATTCGCATTTCTACTAATTGATCTGCAACATCGATGTGACTTCATACCACTTCTTTCTCTTTTCAAATGCTTTAAAATTGTTTTGAATCTCTTTGGGGGAGATACATGCTTGTCGATGTCAAATACGTGTTTGTGCATTTCAATGATTGTTGTAATTTACTTGTCTATAATTTTCAAGTATTATTTTGATACATATGCGTTGATATCTTTTCTAAGATTATTTATATTGCATACATGCTTGTACTTTTGAGGATTGTTTACGTGACCTATGAGTTTACACTTTCGGATTGTTGATGATATATACTTGTGAATATTTGAGCTATCCCATAGCTCTTTTTAATCTGCTTTGTACTTTGAAGTGAAATAACTGCTTGTACTTGCTTGTGGACGCAATAAAACTGTTTTTTTGTGAACACTCAGTGAACTTCGTTTATGATTAGCCTAAGTAGTGTTAGCCATATTCCCCACCATCATGAATCGTTAATTACTCTGCTGGAGTAAGCTCTTATGTTATGGATAGATCTATTGAGGCTTGACAACCTCCACTTGGGCATTCTGACGCCGGACGAGTGTATATCATTTGTGTGAACTTGGGTAGTCTTGGCTAGACTCCCACTTGGGGAAATTTATATGTACATTGTGGTGTACGTACTGGATCATTAGCTTCGATATCATGATCTTAGCACTATCATAAATACTGGAACACCCGATTTATCCTACACTTGGAACTATATCTCCTATAGTTGCCTTGGGTACTTGAACTGAACTTTTGCGGTCTATCTTGCTATGAATCTTGAATGTGAATCTTGACTTTGATATTGCTATGAATATTGATATGATTCTTGACTACGATCATGTGTTGATCTGATATGAATCTTAACTGCGATATTGATATGAATCTTGACTGCGATCGTGTATTGATCTAATATGAATCTTAGCTGTGATACCGATATGAATCTTGACTATAGTAATGAAATGCTCTTGACATGAATTGATTATGTGGTTATGACATGTTTCCTGTATGAGATATGATATGATTATTGTACGTGGATTGATCTAATCCTTAGGTGTGTTATTGACGTGATTCATGGATGTGGTCTTTATGTGACACTCATATGATGGTTTGAAACGATGCTTACATACTGGGTTGATAGGATGCTTATATGAAGGTTTGATATGATGGTTGGACATGATGCTTATATGTTGGTTTGTTATATGTTGGTTTTATATGATACTTATATGTTGGTTTGATATATGTTGGTTTTATATGATACTTATATGTTGGTTTGACATGATGGGTATATATATATATTGATTTGATATGATGCTTATATGTTTGTTTGATATATGTTGGATATGATACTTATATGTTGGTTTGACATGATGCTTATATGCATTTTTCTATGATTCTCATATATGATCTTGATTACTGGCATGAACCTAGAACATGACATTGTTATGTATGTTGACCGTGACTGCTGAACTGAACCGGGGTGTGAATGAGTTTATGAACCTAAAACTGAACTGAAATGAACTGTGAGCATGAACTACAACTTGTGTATGAACTGAAGTTTTTGGTGTTAGCTGTAATGCTTTTGCTAAACCTTGATTTATGACCGAACCTTGTGGTAACGTCTCTTTTATTGTGAAACTCCGGATTTCTAAACGCCTTTGTGATACTACTTTTGGTAGTAGTCTTTGTAAACTTTTAAAGTGTCTTACAGATTTTAATAAAACTTATGAACTCACCAACCATTGTGTTGACAGTTTTAAGCATGTATTCTCAGGTACTTGACTGTATGATTACTTGAAGTCTGCGTTGTGATATTTGGCATAGATGTCGTTCTCTCAGATCAAGACTCGGATAATCATGACGTAACAGGCCCCAAAACTCATGGGCTTCCACTGGGCCAAGTTGGGGGTGTTACAACTTGTAGCCTATTTAACGCATAGGATGTGCAACATTTGCACTTGCTCTTGAATTTTTCCTAAGTTCACAATTCTGTAAATCTGATTTTCATTAATGAAGTGTGTTTGAAATTGGTGAAGAAAAGTCAAGTGCCATTCTTATATCCTGCTTATTATTGTTTAATGTTAACTAAACCTGAATCCTAAAACCATTTTTCAATGGAGTGTGCAAAAGTTTGCATATTTTCCTTAAATCTTGATATTTTGCTAAGATCTTGGTACACCTTGGAATTTTTGGGCTATAAGTTGATCATAGCACCCTGATATTATGATATCAAGTTGTTGTGAGGCTTATAACTTGGGGATAATCAAGTGTGGGGTATAAGAGTTGCATTAATCAAGTTTACCTCTTTTTTTGATTTTGATACTTTTGCTTCTAACGTTGTTCCATCTTAGCAGCTTGATATTGGAAGCTTGTGCTTGTTCTTGCTAGCACATAAGCTCAAACATACGTGGGTGTGGATGTACATCCATGAGTTTTGAACCCTTAATCTCAAATCTGTTGAAAAATTGGATATTTGTGATATTTGTGTTCTCCTATTGTATGTGTTGTTCTTGGGCTCCAAATCTTGTTGAATTTATTCATGTTTGATGTTTTGATGCTTATGTATGCATGTGCTAACCTAATCCTACTTTTGATTTGAAAATCTTGTTTTGAAATTATTAAGGGGTGTTTGGGTTAACTGCATATTGAAGTTGTAGAGATATTGGTTAAGTGTTTGCTATTGTGTTTTGCTTGTTCTAGTTTAAGAAGTGTTATTGAGTGAATATCTGCAAGTTATATGCTTTTGAACACCTAAATCAAACATTTCCTCATAACATATTGATTAAGTGATATTTTGACTTTTGATTTGGTGCACAACTAGTTCTAGGCTTAGACTTAGGATAAAAAGTGATAAATCATACTCAACATAACCTATCTAAGAGATTTGAGTGTTTGAATTTGGTTGTGTGGTCAAGTATATCAGCAAGTGTTCATGACTGCATGTTCTTAGTTCATAAGTAAATTTTTGGTGCTTGAATCTTGATCTAGTCTTTGAATCAGTGCATGAAACCTGTTTAGATTTGTTCATTTGAATTAATTATAGCTTGTGTATGCATTTGGTGAAGTTTGGCTGGCTGATTTGTGCTAAAAGTGCTTATTGAACCAAAACTGCTTATTGTTCATGTCTTTGTGAAGTTTGGTGATCTATTGAATTAACTGTGTGTTGATCCCAAACTTAGATCGATTTAGCTTGTGTAAACGAGATTAGATCAAGTTATACACGTAGAGAAACTTTGTTTATGTATGAAACAATTCAAGTGTTATGCGGAATTAACACTTAAACAAGAACACAACAAAGGATGTAAAACAAACTTTCACTTGATTGATAATAACGAACTTGCTTACAATGAAAGTGTTTAACGTATGAAAACTTATTATGAAACATAGCCTAAAGGTCTTCTTTTATAGACATAAGAAGCCTTGTACAAGAGTCTACGTATCAACTATTCTAGGTAAAGATAATTATAGAAAATACAATGTTGATCCTATCTTTACTAGAAACAAACTAGAAACATAATACGCGTAGACCATATCTTTCTATCAGTGCTTGTCTTCAACCTATCAACGCTTGACTTCTTCCTATCAACGCTTGATCTGTCAGCGTTTGTTTTCTTCTTATCAACGCTTGTTTTCCTCTTGTCAGCGCTCAAGTGGACTGGCTACATTTTATTCCCAACAATCCTCCCCTAAACTTGATATCTACTCTAATAAGCAAGTTTCTCAATCAAAATTAAGAACTAGGAGGAATCTTACAAATCTTATCATATTGGTAATAAACACGCCTAATCAAATCTTTGGCCACGTCACTTGAATAGTCAATCTCCAGCTGTGCTTTCTTCATCTTTTCCAAAACTGCTTTGGACATGGGATACTGACCATCTACAAGAAGATACTCAACAAACTTTGTAGAGCTCAAGTAGTACACACCAGCAGCTGAATACAAATGCCATTGAAGACCACTGATATCATCCTAAAGATCCTTCCAAACAGCAGGATCTTCTTCTCTTGGTCCACACATTCTTTTGAATGATGACCAAAGTTTTATTCCATTGACTGAAAGTAGGAGCTTCAGTCTCATACTTGGCCTCCAACAACCTCCAAAGGTCTACCAAGTCTTCTCTATCCGCACTTGCAAAGAGAGACACAAGAGTAGTAAACGTGTGTACCTCTTTCCCATACCTACCAATCTTCCAAAACCCACTTGCATCTTCTTCATAGCTTATGATAGGGTTTCTGGCATCAAGAGGTAACATTTGTACCATATCCGATGCTTCCATGGGTGAGAGCTTGATGCTCCTTCTTATAACAACTTCACTGGGATTCAATTTATCCATATCTTTAGGAAACTCAAGAGGATCTCCCTTCTTCAAAGGTCTTGGAACAATCATTGCCTTCTTAAGCTCCATCTCTTCTGTAAGTTCTTCTTTCCTTTCATCTGAAAGAAGTCTTAGATTGTTCATTTCTTGCACCTTTGCCCAAATGGGATAAGCCTTATACTCCAATTCTTCAAAGGATAATCCCAACAATTTCTTATAGGTCCATCCTGTTCCATGACCTCTGAGTAGCATGTAATAAAGCTCCCTTCTATCCCTCTTCAGGAGTGAGAGAACATTGCTAGCTTTGTGTTTCAGAATTACCTTGCAGTCTTTTTGAACTCTTAGAAGAATCTCTAAACCCCAAATTTGGTCTGAAATAGTCAAATCTGGATTCTCCATACACCTATTCTCCCAAGCATGGTACATCTGAACAACTTCTGGCATATCAAAATCTACTTGCAATTTCAACTCTATAAGCTTCCCTCTTGGCAAATCATCACCATATTCAAGCCTTTCTGGTTGTTCTATTATCATCACACTTGAATCTGAACTTGCTTCATCACTTCCTTCTTGTTCCTCAGAAGTGACAACAAATGGTGCTTCACCAACCTTCTTCATCTCTTGTTCCACAAGTTGTGCAGCCAACCTAGAATCAAACTCTACCTATGCTGCATCCTTTGGAACTTCTACTTCTACCATGATTCCTTTACCCTTATCTAATGGATCAATGATGGGTAAGGATGATGGTAATACCTATGAAGACACGTCTTTGATGATAGCTGATGACTGGAATACATCAACCATATCTGCAGGTCTCTCAACGTTCAAATTCCTTGTGTCTGCGCCCAAATTACTCTTTTCAGCGCTTGGTGTGTCAGCGTTCAAATTTTGCTTGTCAATGCCCAACTTACTTGTCTCAGCGTCTCTTGTAAATTGCTCCAATATAGTTGTAAAAGATAAGTTTAAATTTGTAGGAGTTACCAGAGATCTATCAAAACCTGGTTGCTTCTTCAATTCAGTGAGGGCCTCAGCAATACCCAAAGATTCTCCATCATGTGAGCCTTTATCACTCACTAAAATCTGCTCATCCTCCCCTTTGGAGGATTCCTCCATCCCACGCCTTGTGCTAGCATTCTACAAAATGACAATCCTCTCCCTCAATTGCTTGAGTTCAAGGCCTTGTGTACTGACAATTTGTACCAAGTCTGCATTTTGCTTTTGCAAGCTAATGCAGACAACCATCAATTCCATCAATGTGTATGGTTCCAATCTGCCCTCCTCGAAAATGGGTATTTGACCTTCCAAGTTAGAGTCATGGGGCATGGATGAGGTCTTAAAGATGTTAGGACTGTCTTGGCCTGCATCTAAGCCAGAACCAATAGTCTCAGCCTCATCCATAGCACCAACCACACTTGTGGTGGTGGTTCTCTCTGCTACATGGCTAGGACCACTAGAGGATAACACTCCAGTGGTCCTTTGGCGTTTTTGTAAGCTATATTGAGGTGGGGTAGAAGATGATGTGGATTGGGTCTATGAAGGAATGGTGTCAACGTCTGGATTACTTGTGTCAACGCCAACAATTAATCTGTCAGCGTTGAAGGGTTCTTGGTCAATTTCCATCTGTTGAGGTGAAGGCAAAGGTTCTGGTATGGGGTCAAGTTGTGGTTGTGGGTCTGGTTGGGGTTGTGCTGCTGCAATAACAGCAAGCATAGCTGGGGTGAGCGGTAAATTACGGTGAGGGGGTGAATTCATCTTAGTAAAAATAGCTTTCTTTTGCACAGGGATCTCATAAAAGTCATCATGATCCCTTGTGTAGTAATTTTGCACATCAAAAACCATTTGCAAAAATATGGGATAAGCCAAAGTCATCTTATTCCCTTTGTTTTTACACATGCCATCAAAAATCATTTTAGAATAATTAAACTTTTGCCCATTTGCAATGCACACAATTGCACTAGCAATTGATCTATTAATTTCATTGTGTGCAGTACACTTGGGACTCAAACATTGTATGATGACATGTATGAGGTACTTCCAGGCTGGGGGAAACTCTTGTTTATGATATTTGTTTAAAGTGCCCTCATCAGGGAAAGGATACCCCAAAGCCCGAAGCCCTTGTTCTATTTCATGAATGGGGAGGGTTGTTATACCATCTGCATCATCAAGATGCAAAGCTTGGAGAACCAAGGCTTCAGTAACCACCCATGTACGCCCATGAACAATAGATGAGAATGTAGTCACATTATTAATTGTTGAGGAACTAACAGTGTTCCAAAACTATTTAATATGTGTGACAGAGATGAGAGGAGCATGAGAAAGAGCATACATAATGGGGGATGCATTCAAATACGCCACCATCTGGGTGTATTGTGGAAACAGAGTATCATCAGCGTCCAAGTAAGCAATCATGTTGTGTTGACTCCTGAATCCCAATACCAAGTCACTTGGTTTAAATTTTGGTGCCATTGTAGAAGAAAGCTGTTTGTGAATTATTGAGAAAGATGAATTATAGGAGAAAAATGTTTAGACAAGAATATGAGGTACCCTGTTTTAAAATAGGAGCCAATATATATGAGAGATATGTAAATGTGATTGGTAAAAAATGAGGCAACTATTTTCAAAATATAATGATGAAAATATTGAAAAGAAAATAAGTTATTTAATGCATTAAATAATAGTTATCTGCTCCCAAAATTACGGCCCCAAAATCTGTCAAAAATAACAACTGGGTAGGTCCCAACGAGTGTCAACGGTAAAAAATAACCCATCAACGCCCAACGGCTATATTCTTGTCAACGTTTGCCAAAGCCATGTCAGCGTCTAAATTGGTCATAACAACGCTTAGAAAAATACTTGTCAGCGTGATGAGATGGCATTTATACATGACCTCATCGTTCTTTTCGGGCTTTAAATGCATAAAAATGTCATAAAATACAATATATATGCTTGTGTTTGTTTACTTGTGTATTTTAGGTATGGATATCGTGAAAAATACAAAAGATCACAAGTTACAGGGAAAAACGGACACGAGAAACGAAGCCGTACAAAGAACCGGGCCCTAATCATGGAATTCTCAACAAATACCTTGAAGACTTGAAGACAAACAGATCCTCAATTATTGAAGAAATGACACTTAAAACCCTTGTATATTAATAATTACAAGTTTGGTCCCTTAAGTTTGTCAAAATTACACAAAAGGTCCCTCAACTTTGAAGAAATGGCAAGATTAGTCCCTCAACAATTTCAAATTGTCAAATATGGTCCCTCATCAAGCCAAAGATACATTGAAGACCTTTGAAGATAAAAAATGTCCAAGATCAGTCCTTCAAATATGCAAAAGTTCCAAAATTAACCCTTGATACACTTTTTGGAAAGTTTGTGCCAAAAATGACAAGTTGTGAAACGTTGATACAAAGGAAATGTGCGCTGATAGAAGTTTACTTACAAGTGACAAGATAAAGAAAGAAAAAGGACCAAGGCTGCCAATTTTGGAAGTTTAAATCCCTAAACACGCGCCAAACACCTTTCTCCCTAAGAAAACGGATCAAACGTGTCACTATTCACACGTATGAACCCAGGTTTTACTTTTTACTGCCAAAGGGTTTTTCCCAATTACTTTAACCAAAAACTAATTCACCCTAGCACGATCACATCCCATACATGTAACCTCACACCACTCCACCATGGACCCCACCCCCAATTCCCTTTAAACCAATCAGAATGCAACTTAACTTCCAAGTTATGTGACGTGTCCAAATCAACAGCCAAGGATCATTGCTTCATATCAAAGCTGAAATGAACGTCCAAGATCACTTTGGACAGCTCATCAACAACAAACGCACTCAAGGACTTAGGGCATTTAGGGAATTTCACATCTAGGGTTTGTGAATAGTGCTAGCCTTGGCATTTGCCTATATAAAGACTCCTCAACCTGTGAGAGAGCTTTGTTCCAGATTTTAGCTTTTAATCTTTGTAATTCCTTTTTATGAAATAAAGTTTGAATTTCTTAAAATTTTAAGTTATAATCTGTTATTTATAGAATTTTGGTGTTTGAGAAGCTAAAATCTGAGTTCCATTATCTTGTTTGAAGGTTTTTGAGGCAAGGTTTTAAGTGATAAAGCTTGTGCATCAAAAATCAGAAAGTTGGCATTATTTTGATCTCACTTTGTGGTTTGTTCATCTTAGCAGCTTGGAAGCTGGTACTTGTTCTGCTAGTACCTAAGCTCAAACAATCCAGGGCCTGGATGTAGGTCTTGGAGGTTTGCATCCTTCTCCCTTTTCAATTTCTCTTTTATTTTTCTGAATTTGGTGATATTTGCATGTTTATGCTTGAATCTGTGTTATTGTGGGTGATTATTGTTGATTTGGTTTGGTTTGATGTTATTGAGGTGCTATTGATCTGATTTGTGGGTTGAATCTTCATAAGCCTTTGAAAATTTGTGGAATCATGTTTTAAAAGGGTGTTTGGGATTACTGCATAAGTTAGGATTGTGGTTTGCTAAGTGGTTGTTTGTTGTATGCAAGAGTTGGTATCTGTTGTTTTGGTGTATTTGCTCATCTGTTTGCAGGTTTGAGGGTTTTGAACACATAGATTCTTGATTTGGCTATAAAATCTTAAATACTTGGTAAAATTGGCTAGGATTTTGAGGACACCTAGATCTAGGCTTAGGCTAGGGCTAACAAGTGCTAAATCATAGTTAATCACACCAGGGAAGAAGGATTTGAGGCTTGAAATTGGATCAAGTGTCAAGTATATCAGCAAACTTGTTTTATGCATATGTTCATTGTTCATCAGTAACTTCTAGTGCTTTGATCTTGTTATTTACTTTGATTCAGTGTTTGATTCTTGTTACTTTGTGTTTGTTCTTAGTTTATATAGCTTGTGTATGCATCCTGTTAAGTTTGGTTGGCTTATTGTGGCTAAATCTGCTTATTAAGTGCTTAACTGCTTATTTCCCTATCTGGTGCATATCTGGTGACTGTTTGGCTTATTGTGGCTTATTGTGTGAACCATTTTGTGATTTTATTGTTGCTATTGACTCCTTGTGATTCACTGATCACAAGGGTGCCTTTGTTTCCAATTGAATCAAACCAGAACTCTCATATAAGCTTGGTCAAATAGTCAAAGCAGTGGGAACTCCTTTCCCCTGCTAGTTACCACTACTAGTGTTAAACTGGTGTCAGCTTATCAAAAAGCTATAATAGCTTATTCCAACTAGCAACAACTTTGTTTTTGTAATAGGTGCTCATATTTTGACCCATTTGTTCATACTGGAGCATTTGGGTGGTTGACTTTTAGGTTTGACTAGAAAACCAACTCCTTTGACTTTTACATAAGTTCATTTGTGCTTATTCTGGCTTATTGGTTGTGCTTATTGGATTTTTGTTGATTGATTTTGCTTATTGAGTCCATTTGAAAGCTTTTGCAAGTTGAATCAAGTTCTGAGGTGCATTATTTCTCAAACCCGACTATTTTGTCGTTTTGTGAAATAATACATTGCTTATTTCTGGCTTATTTAGTGAGCTTTTTCAAAAATTCTTTTTACAAATCTCATAAGCATCCCAAAAGAAGGTTGTGTGTCAAATTAGAGCTTATGGCATTAGCTTATGGCTTAATGGGCTGAAAAGCCCAATAAGAATAAGCTTTGTGTTCAATAAGCTGTGATAAGCTCATTTTCAGCTTTTGGGCCTTTAGAGTTTTGTTCTTAGAATTGAATTTTAAGTCAGATAGGGCTTTTCCAAGTCAATTGGGCCAAGTTTGACTTTTTGGGCCCAAAAGCCCATTTGTGTTGACTGATTTTGGATTTGGCCCATTTGAGGGCCCATTAGGGGTATTTTGGTAATTTCACTTTGATTTTCTAATTATTTAGGTTAAAATAAACTAGTTTGCAAGTTTTTAGAGTTTTTTATAATTTTTGGATTTTTAATATTATTTTAATATTATTTTATTATTATTTTTGAAATTTCACATTTTCCAACTTTTTACATTTTTCTTAGGTTTAATACATTAAAATAGGAATTTAGCAACTTTTAGAATAATTTTATCACTTTTAGATTAATTTTTATAATTATTTTAAGTTTTAATAGTTTTTAAATCATTTTAAATAGTTTTTATAAGTTTAAAAATTTCTAAAAATAGTTTTTAATCTTTTTAGGTCATTTTAGTGGTTTACCAATTGAAAAATCTTTATTTGGGCTTTTTGATAATTTATTTGATTTTTAGGGCTTTAATTAGCATTTAAAAGTTGAATATTTAATTATTTAAAAGGTTTGAAAAAGTTTTGATCATTGGTAAACTCTTAGTTTATTATTTTTGATTTTTGGTGAATTTTTGGTAATTTTTAGAATTTATTTTTATTTTTGTGGTTTTTAAGGTTCTACGTTTTAACTTTCTAGTAGTGATTTTTTGTTAATTTTTATTTTTTACGTCTTCGTCATTTTCTTTTCTCATCCCCTTCTAAACCAAATATTAATCACAAATCTTGAATATCTTAGTCACATACATATACGTCCTTGGGAAACGAACTTTCACACCATTAAGGGTCATTAGTGTTGATTTTCCTAAATCATCACTCGATACTTACCGCTTTTACGCCTTTTTCCTAAGAGGTGTAATTTACCACAATCACTTTGGCGCCGCTGCCGGGGAGGTGTGTCGTGATTAAATTGCATTGTTGTTTTTAATATTAACCAAATAGTATTTGTATTAGTAGAACTCTACTAATACGTATTATCGGTTTTCTTGGTTTTTCTTGTACAAATATTATTACTATATTGTATTAAGTATCACAATAAATTTACAATATCTACAAAAGTGTGAAAACACAACCTTAATTGGGATTTCATCACTCAATTATTGTATTCGAATCTCAATCAAAAATAAAAAGGCAAAAATAGATAAATACTTTCGTTAAGCTCGATTTTGAAAGATACAAACTATAAGGTGGGTATAAGGCGGGTATTATAAAATATACCCTAAGGAAAAAGGCTCTTAAGTGCTTCGCGCCGCCTCGTTTCCCCGCTTGCTTGTGAGTATTTTGAGATTGAAGGCTAATCGAGGGTTTTGCCGCCCAAAGTATTATTACGTATAATATATTTGCTTGGTTTCTTTGTGACTAAACCCTCTTGAACAATTTGGTTTTCACCAAAGTTCTAAAGTCATTCGAAGGCGTTCACTCCACGTCATCGTTTTCATTCCTTTGAGGCTTCTTTAATCAAGAGTTTGATTCGAGGAGAGATTTTGTAGATTGTTGTCTACGAAGATACACCAAAATCCAAAAAAATTAAATATCATCAAAAACACAAAAAAATTGAAAATTCACAAAACACCCAAAAAGAATCTTCTTTGCTCACCTCCCATTCTTCGTGAAGTTTATGATCACTCGTAATCAAGCAAAACGAGCTCGTAAACGACTTCAAAAGCAAGCAAATCAAGAGACGTTGATTGTTGAAGATCCTCCAATTGTTGAACCTATTGTAGAACAAGAAGTCGTCATGGCTAATCGTACTATGATGGAGTTGCTACAAGCACCCACCGAGGGTTTTGGAGAGGCTATTGTGATTCCCGCCATCCTTGCGGAGAATTTCGAAATTAAGACGGGTTTAATGTCGATATTGCAAGCAAATAAGTTTAGAGGTCACGAGAAAGACAACCCGCATTACCATATTAGGAATTTCAACCGTCTCACCGCCACTAGCAAGTTTAAGGATGTTCCACATGACGCCATTAAGATGATGTTGTTTCCATACTCGTTGGATGGACCCGCAAAAATTTGGCTTGAGAAAGAACCGCCAAATTCGATTTTGACATGGGCCGATCTCGTTTCTAAGTTTGTGAACAAGTTTTTTCCACCATCTAAAACAACACATTTGAAAAATGAGATTTCACGATTTGTGCAAAGAAATAATGAAAGTTTTTCAATGGCATGGGAACGCTTTAAAGAGATGTTACATGAATGTCCACACCATGATTTTACGGAATTGCATCAAGTGGGTACTTTTTATAATGGGCTTAATGATCATGAACGAGATTATTTGAATGCCGCCGCGGGTGGTAATTTTTTGTGCAAAACGACAAATGAGGCTTTACAAATCATTGAAAATATATCTAAGGTTTATAACCCTCGTAACACACCGAGTGTTGCCAATATGGGTTCGTCATCTTCGTCACAATCGTCTCGTAGCATTAACGCCTTACATGATGAAGCTAATGAGGAAAATCGGTTTTTTGATAGATTTGCTAATCTAATGTCCCATTGGAAGGCTCAAGAAGCTTCCAATTCCGCTTCGGTTAAAGCGATTGCTAAGAGTTGTTTGTCTTGTGGAGGAGCTCATGATCTTTCCGAGTGCATTACCGCGGATGGTAACACTTCGAGTGCTTATGTAGCAACGGGAACTTACAACCAAAACGGTCAAGGTTCCCGCCAAAATCAAGCTCCACCAAACCAAAATGTTAACAATTATCGAAACAACAACCAAGTTAATTACCAAGGCAATTCACGCAATTACAACAAAGGGAATTATCAAAATAGGAATGGACAAATTTCTAATCAAAATCAAAACCGTGATTTTCAAAACACTACACAAGGTTTTCAAAATGCTCACACTAAAAATTTGCAAGGTGAATTTTTGGATTATGCAAAAGCAAATGATGCTAAATTTGATAACATGCAACGTGAGATGATTAGCTTAAGATCCGAGTTGAAAAACGAGCTAAAAAATGAACTTGCTAATGAACTTAAAACTCATGCAAACAAAATGGAAGGAAATGTCCAACGTCTTCAACAAAATCAACAAAAGATGGAATTAGGACAACATGAGATTAAGCAAGAGTTATTAAAAGCGGATGCTAGGCAATCAAAATTTGAGGACCAAATGGCTAAGATGTTTGAAGCAATCATGTGTAAACCCTCTTCCTCGGGTGGTCTTCCTAGTGATACCATTGCAAACCCGAAGGGAGAAATGAAGGTTATTACTACACGAAGTGGTAAAATTTTCAAGGAACCAATCTCTCGTCCAAGTACTTCTACGGAGAAGGAAATCGAGAAAGAACCCGAGGTGATGGTCGAAAAGGAGTACATTACAATCCCACGAAGTACCGCTCAAACCACACCTACGGTTGAACCAATACCAATTGTGGAACCCGAGTTTCCAAGGCCGTTGCCTAATGTCCAACCCACACCACCATTACCTTACCCTTCGAGACGAAACAAAGAGAAGTCGCAAGAACGTAACAAACAACAAATCGAGATTTTTATAAAAATGTTTCAACAAGTGCATTTTGATGTGAGTTTAGCCGACGCGTTGTTATATATGCCTCGTTTCGCTTCCACTTTTAAAAGTATGATGAGCGATAAGGAAAAGCTTTCAAAGCTTGATAATTGTTCTTCGGTTTATCTTAACCGCATACCGGAAAAAGTTGGTGATCCCGGAAAATTTCTCATTCCTTGTGACATACAAGATATGAAAGAATGCCTCGCCTTGGCCGATCTTGGTGCGAGCATTAATTTGATGCCATTTTCCATTTGGAAATCGCTTTCGCTTCCGGCTCTCATTCCTTCGAACATGTCCATCGAGATGGCCGATCATTCTACGATTATGGCATGTGGAGTAGCCGAAGATGTTTTGGTGAAAGTGGGGAAGTTCTACTATCCCGTTGATTTTATAGTAGTTGACATCCCCACGGATCCTCAAGTTCCTCTAATTCTAGGTCGTTCATTTTTAGACACTTCAAGATCGCTTATCGATGTTCATGCGAGAACTATCACTTTGAGATTCAACGAAGAGGAACTTGTTATAAACGCTACTCAAAACTCGAAACCTTCTCATGTTTATGCAATCGCTACCATCAATCACATTGACATCGTTGATGTGGTTTGCGATGAGTTTTCACAAGAAGTGTTAGGATTTTCCGATAGCTCGTCAAGTGGCAATCCCACTATTTTGGATCCGATTCTTGCTAATTCCACACCAAATCTCACTCCATTCCAAGCAGGCGATCTCACTTCAAATGAGATCGATAATGAAGATGAGGTGTTGATTAGTGATGATACTTCTATTCCACCATTTCTTTCGCCGATGGAAGTTATGAGTGTTGAACCAAAATCTTCAATCGAGGAACCACCTATCCTTGAATTGAAAGATCTTCCTTCTCACCTTGAATACGCATTCTTGGAAGGTGATGACAAGTTGCCGATTATTATTGCAAAAGGTCTTGCTAATAATGAAAAAGCCGAGCTCTTGAAAGTTCTTAAGGCTCATAAAGGGGCAATTGCGTGGAAAATATCCGACATTAAGGGTATTGACCCAAAATTTTGTACTCACAAGATTTTAATGGAGGAGGACTACAAACCCGCAATTCAAGGTCAAAGAAGGGTGAATCCCAAAATTCACGATGTCATTAAAAAAGGAGGTCCTTAAACTCCTTGACGCGGGAATGATTTATCCTATATCCGATAGCCCATGGGTGAGCCCTATCCATTGTCTCCCTAAGAAGGGAGGAATGACCGTTGTGCCTAATGAAAATAACGAGTTAATTCCCACTCGTGTTGTGACCGGTTGGAGGGTGTGTATTGACTACCGAACGTTAAATGACGCCACTCGTAAAGACCACTTTCCTTTGCCCTTCATGGATCAAATGTTGGAGCGACTTGCGGGAAATGAATTATATTGCTTTTTAGATGGTTTTTCCGGTTACTTTCAAATCCCTATCGACCCTCGTGATCAAGAGAATACTACTTTTACGTGTCCTTATGGAACGTTGGCTTATCGTAGGATGCCTTTCGGACTTTGTAATGCACCCGGTACGTTTCAACGGTGTATGATGGCAATTTTTCACGATATGATCGAGAAGTCGATGGAAGTGTTTATGGATGACTTCTCGGTGTTTGGTAATTCGTTCACGTCATGTTTATCTAATCTCGAACAAATGTTAAAACGTTGTGAAGAAACCAATCTTGTGCTTAATTGGGAAAAATTTCATTTTATGTGTAAACAAGGAATCGTCTTAGGACATAAGGTGTCGAAGGCGGGGATTGAGGTCGATAAAGCTAAGGTAGACGTCATCGCCAAGTTACCTCATCCCAAAACCGTTAAGGGAGTTAGGAGTTTCCTAGGCCATGCGGGCTTTTATCGTCGTTTCATCAAGGACTTTTCGAAAATCTCTCGTCCTATGACACACCTTATCTAGAAG
This sequence comes from Glebionis coronaria, assembly GCA_025667525.1. Lineage (NCBI taxonomy): Eukaryota > Viridiplantae > Streptophyta > Magnoliopsida > Asterales > Asteraceae > Glebionis > Glebionis coronaria. Next base: position 448,220,661 of record CM046874.1, read on the forward strand.
GATGCTCCTTTTAACTTCAATGAGGATTGTGTTAAGGCTTTCGAAACTCTCAAAAGGAAACTTACCGAAGCTCTCATTCTTGTTGCTCCTAATTGGGAATTACCCTTTGAAATCATGTGCGATGCAAGTGATTATGCTATAGGGGCCGTCTTAGGGCAACGTTATGACAAGCATTTCCGTCCTATCCACTATGCTAGTAAGACGATGACCGAGGCTAAATTAAAGTACACCACAACGGAAAAGGAATTCCTTGCCGTGGTCTATGCTTTTGAGAAATTCCGACCTTATCTCGTCTTAACTAAAAGCATCGTGTATACCTACCATTCGGATATCAAGTATCTCTTAGCTAAGCAAGATGCTAAGCCGAGATTGCTTTGGATGCTCCTCCTCCAAGAATTTGATGTCACCGTGCTTGACAAAAAAGGAGCCGAGAATCTAGCGGCCGATCATCTCTCTCGTCTAGAAGATCCTCACAAAGATGTTTTCGAGAACAAGGAAATTACCGAAACATTTCCTCTTGAGACTCTCGGTGTAGTAAATTCTAAAGACACCACCCCATGGTTTGCGGACATTGCAAATTACCATGCGGGCAATTTCATAATCAAGGGTATGACGACACAACAAAAACGAAAATTCTTTCGTGACGTCAAGTTCTTATTTTGGGACGACCCTTATCTCTTTCGGATTTGTGCGGATCAACTCGTTCGACGTTGTGTGTTTGGTGCCAAAGCTTCTAATATCCTTAGAGCTTGTCACGAGGGACCCACGGGTGGTCACCACGGTGCTAATCTCACGGCTAAGAAAGTGTTCGATGCCGGTTTCTTTTGGCCTTCTATCTATCGTGATGCACGCGTACTTGTGAAGTCGTGTGATTCGTGCCAACGTCAAGGAAAATCGTCTCAACGTGATGAAATGCCGCAAAACATAATTCAAGTATGTGAGATTTTTGACATTTGGGGAATAGACTTTATGGGGCCGTTCCCATCGTCTCATGGCAACAAATATATCCTCGTCGCGGTGGACTACCTTTCTAAGTGGGTGGAAGCTAAGGCTTTGCTTACTAATGATGCTCGTGTGGTAGTGAAGTTTTTGAAGCAATTATTCTCTCGGTTCGGAACCCCTCGTGCTATTATAAGCGATCGTGGAACCCATTTTTGTAATGACCAATTCGAAAAGGTTCTAAAGAAATATGGAGTTAATCATCGTCTTTCTACGGCTTATCAGCCGCAAACGAGTGGGCAAGTCGAGGTTTCAAACCGAGCTTTGAAAAGGATTTTAGAGAGGTCAATTGGAGAAAACCGTGCTTCATGGTCCGACAAACTCGATGACGCTTTATGGGCCTTTAGGACCGCTTATAAGACACCTATTGGTTGCACTCCTTATAAGTTAGTCTATGGGAAGAATTTTCATTTGCCCATTGAGTTGGAGCATAAGGCATATTGGGCCCTTAAGAATGCAAATTTGACTTGAAGACCGCGGGAGATCACCGGAAAATACAATTGAATGAATTGGATGAATTAAGAGATAATGCTTATGAAAATTCATTAATTTTTAAAGAAAAGACTAAAAAGTTTCATGATTCAAAGATAAAAAACCGGGTTTTTAATGTTGGTGATCAAGTGTTGCTTTTTAACTCTCGTCTTAAGATATTTTCCGGGAAATTGAAATCTCGTTGGTCGGGTCCGTTCACCATTACACAAGTGTTTCCTTATGGGACCATTGAGCTATCTCAAGATGATGGTCCTAATTTCAAGGTGAATGGACATAGGCTTAAGCACTACTTTGGTGGGGAAATTCCTTCAATGGTTGCCCTCGACCAAGTCACCTTCCCCAATGATAATTAGCATTGAGGGAATCGAGTCGAGCTCATGACTCGGTAATCAAAAACGAGGTGCCTCGTGGGGGAGATCCCATGCTTATCTTTTATGCTCACTATTCACTAATAAGGGGACTTGTACCCTTTCAACTCGTTGTCTCGTGGTTGTTTGTGATTGTGTTATCTAGATCATCATCATCATCTACGTATGAAGACTCTCGTGTTCGTTTACGTGAGCCTCCATCGTTCGTTTGAAGAAGTTTTTCACGAATCCATGACATATCCTTTATTGTTCTAACAATTATCTTTTAGCATACTTAATAAACGGCTTTAGATATATTGTTGATCACCCTTTCCATGCTAGATCCTAAGCATTCGACTCTTCGTCTCTAGTATGGGGGTGCTCCACCTTTAGACTCGAAACATTGAGGACAATGTTTACTTTTAGTATGGGGGGGAGAATAGGTACTTGCTTTGCTACGCCCTCACGCTTTCCAATTTTCAATGTTTTGTTTTGTTAATAAGGCTAAAAATGGCCAAATTTTAAAATTTTTCTTAGTTTTCTTAAGTGTTTTAAGACACAAATGTATATTTTCCGTTGGGTAGAATAAGAGTTAATTTTTGACTTGATGGGCATTTGGAGCCATTTACATTCCTTAACCCGCTCAATTCAAGTTTTGCTAGACTTTTATATAGGGAGCTTTAAAACGCGAAAGTCTTAATTCATACGGGTTAAGAACAAGCACTTTTCGCATGTTCCTATAATTGATCCTAGAAAGTCACTTATCAAGGGAACTATAAAACGCATTCTCTAAACTTGAAAAAGTCCAAGAAAGTGCAAGATCCTATAGGTGGCTTGAAAACCCAAAACTTTGATTTGATATAGTCTCAATGAAAGCTAATCCAAATTTAGTTTAATTTTGACTTGCATGGCTAAGTATTCACGAGTCTCTTTAATTATAGGTCTTTATATAGTGAAGAACGAGAAATGATAGAGTTAGACAAGTGATCATGCTAAACGTAGAACACGAAAGTGTTCTTTCAAAAACTCATATGTTTTTAATTGTGGCTTTTTCTTCCCATAAGATCAATGCATTAGAAAAAAAAATCATAATTGCAATAAGTAAGGTCGTACGATTTGAAAGGTTACTTAGCCTATAGCGCAAGATCGTTTAAAAGTTGCTCGGGGTTGAATAGAGTTCATAGCCAAGGCATAACTTATTGAAGCGGGACGCGAAGATTGGCGATTATCCAAAAAGGCCCTAACAAGGCATGGGGAGCTCTATTTTTGCTAAAGATCCAAAGATGATGTGAAGTATCATTATTCCTAAATCAATATGAAGGATCGAGACACACGACGAGAAGCAATTACTCCCCTAAAAATCATGGAGAAAGTCTATCCAAAAAGACCCTAACAAGGTATGAGGATAAATTTATCCAAGTCCGAAAAGGAGGCGGATCGTTGTATATCAAAATCCAAAGTAAAGATTGAAGAAAAATGATGAAGTCGTGGTCCAATATGAAGAATCTCTCAAAAACGTCAAGTGAAGAAATTCCAAATATATGAAGAGAAGACCATAATTTCAAGAACGTCTTCCCATGATTTGAAGTATGAAGTACATGCCAAATATCGGTCCGAGAAAGGTCTCAAATCGTGAAACGAGTTATGCCAAGATATGAACTTAAGGAGATACACGAGAAGCCGTTTTAAAAGATTTTGTCCTTCGGCTAACTATTGATCAAATCGTGCTACTTTGCTTTCGGACTAATAACTACTCAAATAAGTCAATATGAATCACTTGTCATCCATGACAAATAGATAAAAAATGCTAGTAACCCATTTCCTTTTATAATAACTAGGATTGCGGGGAGAAAAAGTATTACACAATTTGGATGTATGAGTAGTGTTAGCATTGTGACTTGTACCAACAATGATCTCGTTTTTGCACTTAGCATGGAATGTATGACAATCAAGGATGACGAAGTTTACTCTAAGGGACATTCACTTGTTTCTATTCTTTGACCCTAAAAGTCACTTTTTGTGATGAAAATCATATGTTATGTCTCTACACATCTTCATAGTATGTTGCTAGTCTTTTACTTTTCAATAAAGGTTAATTAAATTGAACTTTGGTGATGCTTAGATACTTTATTCTAGCATTGCGTGAGGGCACGGCAATGGCTTAGTATGGGGGAGTGATGAGATGGCATTTATACATGATCTCATCGTTCTTTTCGGGCTTTAAATGCATAAAAATGTCATAAAATACCATATATATGCTTGTGTTTGTTTACTTGTGTATTTTAAGTATGGATATCGTGAAAAAGACAAAAGATCACAAGTTACAAGGAAAAACGGACACGAGAAACGAAGTCGTACAAAGAACCGGGCCCTAATCATGGAATTCTCAACAAATACCTTGAAGACTTGAAGAAAAACAAGATTGATCCTCAATTATTGAAGAAATGACACTTAAAACCCTTGTATATTAATAATTACAAGTTTGGTCCCTTAAGTTTGACAAAATTACACAAAAGGTCCCTAAACTTTGAAGAAATGGCAAGATTAGTCCCTCAACAATTTCAAATTGTCAAATATGGTCCATCATCAAGCCAAAGATACATTGAAGACCTTTGAAGATCAAAAATGTCCAAGATCAGTCCTTCAAATATGCAAAAGTTCCAAAATTAACCCTTGATACACTTTTTGGAAAGTTTGTGCCAAAAATGACAAGTTGTGAAACGTTGATACAAAGGAAATGGGCGCTGATAGAAGTTTACTTACAAGTGACAAGAGAAAGAAAGAAAAAGGACCAAGGCTGCCAATTTTGGAAGTTTAAATCCCTAAACACGCGCCAAACACCTTTCTCCCTAAGAAAACGGATCACACGTGTCACTATTCACACGTCTGAACCCAGGTTTTACTTTTTACTGCCAAAGGGTTTTTCCCAATTACTTTAACCAAAAACTAATTCACCCTAGCATGATCACATCCCACACATTTAACCTCACACCACTCCACCATGGACCCCACCCCCAATTCCCTTTAAACCAATCAGAATGCAACTTAACTTCCAAGTTATGTGACGTGTCCAAATCAACAGCCAAGGATCATTGCTTCATATCAAAGCTGAAATGAACGTCCAAGATCACTTTGGACAGCTCATCAACAACAAACGCACTCAAGGACTTAGGGCATTTAGGGAATTTCACATCTAGGGTTTGTGAATAGTGCTAGCCTTGGCATTTGCCAATATAAAGACTCCTCAACCTGTGAGAGAGCTTTGTTCCAGATTTTAGCTTTTAATCTTTGTAATTCCTTTTTATGAAATAAAGTTTTGAATTTCTTAAAATTTTGAGTTCTAATCTGTTATTTATAAAAGTTTGGTGTTTGAGAAGCTAAAATCTGAGTTCCATTATCTTGTTTGAAGGTTTTTGAGGCAATGTTTTAAGTGATAAAGCTTGTGCATCAAAAATCAGAAAGTTCGCATTATTTTGATCTCAGTTTGTGGTTTGTTCATCTTAGCAGCTTGGAAGCTGGTACTTGTTCCGCTAGTACCTAAGCTCAAACAATCCAGGGCCTGGATGTAGGTCTTAGAGGTTTGCATCCTTCTCCCTTTTCAATTTCTCTTTTATTTTTCTGAATTTGGTGATATTTGCATGTTTATGCTTGAATCTGTGTTATTGTGGGTGATTATTGTTGATTTGGTTTGGTTTGATGTTATTGAGGTGCTATTGATCTGATTTGTGGGTTGAATCTTCATAAGCTTTTGAAAATTTGTGGAATCAAGTTTTAAAAGGGTGTTTGGGATTATTGCATAAGTTAGGATTGTGGTTTGCTAAGTGGTTGTTTGTTGTATGCAAGAGTTGGTATCTGTTGTTTTGGTGTATTTGCTCATCTGTTTGCAGGTTTGAGGGATTTGAACACATAGATTCTTGATTTGGCTATAAAATCTTAAATACTTGGTAAAATTGGCTAGGATTTTGAGGACACCTAGATCTAGGCTTAGGCTAGGGCTAACAAGTGCTAAATCATAGTTAATCACACCAGGGAAGAAGGATTTGAGGCTTGAAATTGGATCAAGTGTCAAGTATATCAGCAAACTTGTTTTCTGCATATGTTCATTGTTCATCAGTAACTTCTAGTGCTTTGATCTTGTTATTTACTTTGATTCAGTGTTTGATTCTTGTTGCTTTGTGTTTGTTCTTAGTTTATATAGCTTGTGTATGCATCCTATTAAGTTTGGTTGGCTTATTGTGGCTAAATCTGCTTATTAAGTGCTTAACTGCTTATTTCCCTATCTGGTGCATATCTGGTGACTGTTTGGCTTATTGTGGCTTATTGTGTGAACCATTTTGTGATTTTATTGTTGCTATTGACTCCTTGTGATTCACTGATCACAAGGGTGCCTTTGTTTCCAATTGAATCAAACCAGAACTCTCATATAAGCTTGGTCAAATAGTCAAAGCAGTGGGAACTCCTTTCCCCTGCTAGTTACCACTGCTAGTGTTAAACTGGTGTCAGCTTATCAAAAAGCTATAATATCTTATTCCAACCAGCAACAACTTTGTTTTTGTAATAGGTGCTCATATTTTGACCCATTTGTTCATACTGGAGCATTTGGGTGGTTGACTTTTAGGTTTGACTAGAAAACCAACTCCTTTGACTTTTACATAAGTTCATTTGTGCTTATTCTGGCTTATTGGTTGTGCTTATTGGATTTTTGTTGATTGATTTTGCTTATTGAGTCCATTTGAAAGCTTTTGCAAGTTGAATCAAGTTCTGAGGTGCATTATTTCTTAAACCCGACTATTTTGTCGTTTTGTGAAATAATACATTGTTTATTTCTGGCTTATTTAGTGAGATTTTTCAAAAATTCTTTTTACAGATCTCATAAGTATCCCAAAAGAAGGTTGTGTGTCAAATTAGAGCTTATGGCATTAGCTTATGGCTTAATGCGCTGAAAAGCCCAATAAAAATAAGCTTTGTGTTCAATAAGCTGTGATAAGCTCATTTTCAGCTTTTGGCCTTTAGAGTTTTGTTCTTAGAATTGAATTTTAAGTCAGATAGGGCTTTTCCAAGTCAATTGGGCCAAGTTTGACTTTTTGGGCCCAAAAGCCCATTTGTGTTGACTGATTTTGGATTTGGCCCATTTGAGGGCCCATTAGGGGTATTTTGGTAATTTCACTTTGATTTTCTGATTATTTAGGTTAAAATAAACTAGTTTGCAAGTTTTTAGAATTTTTTATAATTTTTGGATTTTTAATATTATTTTAATATTATTTTATTATTATTTTTGAAATTTCACATTTTCCAACTTTTTACATTTTTCTTAGGTTTAATACATTAAAATAGGAATTTAGCAACTTTTAGAATAATTTTATCACTTTTAGATTAATTTTTATAATTATTTTAAGTTTTAATAGTTTTTAAATCATTTTAAATAGTTTTTATAAGTTTAAAAATTTCTAAAAATAGTTTTTAATCTTTTTAGGTCATTTTAGTGGTTTACCAATTGAAAAATCTTTATTTGGGCTTTTTGATAATTTATTTGATTTTTAGGGCTTTAATTAGCATTTAAAAATTGAATATTTAATTATTTAAAAGGTTTGAAAAAGTTTTGATCATTGGTAAACTCTTAGTTTATTATTTTTGATTTTTGGTGAATTTTTGGTAATTTTTAGAATTTATTTTTATTTTTGTGGTTTTTAAGGTTCTACGTTTTAACTTTCTAGTAGTGATTTTTTGTTAATTTTTATTTTTTACGTCTTCGTCATTTTCTTTTCTCATCCCCTTCTAAACCAAATATTAATCACAAATCTTGAACATCTTAGTCACACACATATACCTCCTTGGGAAACGAACTTTCACACCATTAAGGGTCATTAGTGTTGATTTTCCTAAATCATCACTCGATACTTACCGCTTTTACGCCTTTTTCCTAAGAGGTGTAATTTACCACAATCACAGCGTCCAAAAATAAAAGTAATAAAAAATGAAAAAGGACCTTAATAAAGTAATTTATCCTAGTGAAGATAACCTATAAGTTGATAATTATTATAGGGCGGCAAGCACTGTCCAGTTATGCACACTTGCTTATGCAAGATAGACATAACAGTCCTCTAGTGTCCCTTGCTAACCAAAACTCTTAACAACTAAGTTATCTCATAAAATTCCTTGTAACTCCCAGGTAAAACCCATTATAAATCATTCCCAAGTCTCCCAACAGACCACATCCAATTCTAGGCCAAAAATGTCTTGGCAGCATGCATAGTATATCAACTTTGCATGCTACAGTGCCTCATGATTTAGTAAACTAACTCATACTCACCTGTGGACACAATCTAGAATTATGATAAGAGTATTATAAGAATACCCAAAAGTCCTAAAAGTTCCTAAAACCTCCCCTTAAACTGTGATACATATGTTGCCCAAAAATATGCATGAATATAAAAAATTTATGTCAAGATAGGAATATAAATATTCCAAACATCATCCATAAACTAAAACATGCTCAAATGATTCTCCAAGGATCCATAAGCAACTCTGTATCCAATGGTACAATGCTATCAATGCCTGCACACTTAGATTAAAAACCACAAAACTAACATTGTTGCTGACAACGTCACGATAACACTTGTCAGCGTTAAGGTAACCTTTGTCAGCGTTAGACAAATATAGTGGAAAATCTATCTTTTCAAAAAGACCAATAACAAAGCATATCCTGTACATACTTTTACATTAAGATCCCAAAACACATATTATGTGAGATTGATCATTCCAATACTTGTTACCATGTATTGAAACCTTCCAGCATCAAAAGGTTTAGTTAATAAATCAGACACATTTTATTCTGTGTCAACCCTATCTGGTTGTATTAAACCCTTTTCAAAACAATCCCTTATAAAAAATAATGTCTAATTTCTATGTGTTTGGTATTAGAATGATGTACAGGATTTTTATTAATGCATAAAGTGCTGTTATTATCAACAAAAATCTTGGTATGCATGAAATTATACCCATAATCCAACAGCTGGTTCTGAATCCATAAGACTTGTCCACAACAAGCAGCTGCAGCAACATACTCTGCTTCAGTTGTAGAATTGGCCACCACTGTTTGTTTCTTGCATTGCCAAGATATCAACCTACTTCCAAGAAACTGACATCCACCAGTTGTGGATTTTCTATCAAACTTATCACCACCATAGTCATTGTCTGAATATTAAATAAGCTCCAATGGTGAATCTTTTAGGTACCACAATCCAAGATCTGGATAACATCTAAGGTACCTGATGTTGGAGTTTTGTACAACTTTAGGAAAAGGATGCACAAAGTAGGGCAAGTGAGCACGACTATTTAGGAAAACCGTGTGTGAATGACCCTAAGTAAGTTCGTTCTCAAGGAGGCTAGTGTGTTATGTGTGTAATGATATGGATTAATTTGTGATTATATTTGAGAAAAGGAAAATAGAAATGGGATTAGAAGAAAATGACGGTTATCAAGACGGATTAAACTAAGTCTAAAAAGGCGTACACGTAAAATCCTAAAAACCACCAAAATTAAAATTTAAACCTAAAAATTTCTAAAAATTACCAAAAATCCCTAATAATATTCTAAGAGTTTACAAAAAATCAAAGCTTGCAAAAAACCTTTTAATTTATTAGATAATGACTTTTTAATGCTAATTAAAGCCCTAAAAATCAAAATTAATTATTAAAAAGCCCTAAACAAGATTTTAAAGTTTGTAAACCTCAAAAATACTCTAATTAAGCTAAAAACTTTTTTTCAAAAATTTAAAACCAATTAAGACTAATTTTAAACAATTAAAAACTCCTAAAATCAATTAAATCTTAAATTAATTATAGAAAATAATTAAAAGACCTAAAAAATAATTGGAAAGTTGCAAAAATCCTAATTAAGTGTTTAGAACCTAGGAAAAATATAAAAACCTAGAAAATCAGACTTTTAATTTTTAATAATAAAATAATATTAAAATAATATTAAATATCCAAAAATTATAAAAAATTCTAAAAACTTGCAAACTAGCTTAATTTAACCTAAATAACTCAGAAATGAAAGTGAAATTACCTGAATACCCCTATTGGGCCTAGAAAATGGGCCAAACCCAAAACAGTCCCTTATTGGGCTTAATTAAGGCCCAATAAGAAAAAGTGTTCAAATTAAGCTCAAAAAGCACAGGTTAACTCAAAATTTGATTTTAAACAACTTTTTCCAAAGGCCCAAAAGCTGAAAATGTGAAATAAGCCAACTTATAATAAGCAGCTTATTCTTAATGGGCTTTTGAGCCCATTAAGCCATAAGCTATTGCCATAAGCTAAAATTTTACACACAAGCTTCTTTTGACCTAACAAAGACTTCTGCAAAAAGAATTTTCAAATAAGCCCACTTAATAAGCCAGAAACAAGTCACAAACTTATTCACAAAACGACAAAATAGTCGTTTTTATGATCTAGACCACCTCAGAAGCTGATTCAAGTTGCAAAATGTTTCTTATGACAAAACTAAGCTTAGTAATCAAAAACCTACTCAATAAGCCCTCTTAATAAGCTGGAAAATCAAATAAGCACTTATGTTAAAAGTCAAACAAGTTGGTTTTCTAGTAAAAAGTCAAAGTCAAAGTCTCATAAGCTCCAGTTCACTTAAATGGCTCAAATAATGAAGATCTATTACAAAAAATAAGTTGTTGCAAGTCAGAATAAGCTAGAATAGCTTAATGATAAGCTGATGACAAAATTGCACTAGCATGGGCTAGTTTTGGATGTTGAGCAGTGGAAACTTTTTCCACTGCTTGACTATTTTGACTTTTTGTCTTTAGTGACTTTTTTGGAGATTCAGATTTCAGAAAGGCACCCAACTGATCTTTGGATCAAAAGGGGTCAATCACAATCAAAATAACACAATCACTAACACCCAATTGATACAGTTTAATCAATCATTCATCAGACATGATACAGACATGAACAATAAGCAGTTTAGCACTTATGAGCAGTTTTAGCACAAATCAGCCAGCCAAATTCAACCAAATGCACACATAAGCTATAATAAACTCCAATAAGCAAGTCTAAACAGGTTTCATGCACTGGTTCAAAGAATTAAGCAAGATTCAAGCAATGAAAGTTACTGATGAACACTAACACATGCAGTTTTCTACTTTTGCTGATGTATTTGACACACAATCCAATTTCAACACCTCAAATCTTTCAAACAGGTTATATTAAATTTGTTTAAACCACTTTTATCCCTAAGCATGCATACACACTAAGTGTTCCCAAAATCCTAGGTCAAAACAAGCAGAAACAAGGTCTTTATAGCAGATTGATTAATTCATGTGTTCAAACCCAAAAACTTGCAGCAAAATACTCTCAAACAAAGGTATAGCAGATACAAAGCATAAACAACAACTTCCCTTAACACAATAACAAGTTACAAGCATAAAATAGTAGACCCAAACACCCCTTTAACTTTTTCAAATCAAAATTTTCAAAAGCACTCTGAGATTTCAGGCCAACCAAGCATCAATTAACACTAAAACAAGTATAATAAACAGATTCAAGCAAGAACAAGCCACAAAATTCACAAGAACACAAGTTTCATACAAATATCACCAAAAATCACAATTTAAGCAGATTTGGAGATTAAGTATGCAAACCTCATGGATGTACATCCACACCCACGAATTTTGAGCTTATGTGCTAGCAAGAACAAGCACAAGCTTCCACAAAAAGCCTGCTAAGATTGAACAAGGGTTAAGCACAATATCATAAAAATCAGAAACTTTGGAAAACTTGATTAATGCAAGCTTGTTACCCCACACTTGATTATCCCCAAGTTATAAGCCTCACCACACCTTAACCAAATCAGTTAGGATGCTATGATCAGCCCTATAGCCTAAGAATTTCAAGATTGGAACAAGACTTAGCAAAATATCATGAAAATGAGGAAATATGCAAACTTTTGCACACTCCTCTTTTGAAAACAGGTTTTGAACTTCAAGAACTAACAAGCATATAACAAATGAAAGCAGTAAATAAGATTGGCCAATGACTTTTCTTCAAGATTTCAAACTCAATTTCATTAACTTAGAAATAGGATTTACAGAAACTTGAACCAAGGAAAAATGAAAAGCAAAGGCTAAATGTTGGACCCCTAAGCCTTTATATAGGCATACAATGAGCTAAGTTACAGCTAAAAACTAAAAACCCTAATGGTTGAAGTTCCAAAAGTGCCCTCTTGAATTTGAACTCATATGCTTCATGTGACTGATTCTTTGACGTATGTGAAGGAGATAGCTGTTGGAATTTGATCTAAGGGCTCAAACAAAGCTTAAAGTGTAAGCTTGTTTCTGGATGGTTGATTCTCTGGCTGGTTTTGGCAGTATCCCCAAAAGTGTGTAGCAAGGGTTTATCATGTGAGCACATGAGATACGTGGCAAAGGTTTTTGAAGTTGGGTTATGATTAGAAGACCACTAATCATAATTCTGGAGACAATTAAGGTCTAATTTTGAGTAAATAACAAAAACCCAATTTTGTTAAGAACATGAAGAACAAGCTATTTGATCTGTTTAAGGATTTAAAAACGTGTTAGGCGCCATTATTAACTAACTAAATAGTTAATTAGTTAAATAGGGTGAGTGGATTGGTGATGTGGCGCCAGGAGATGTGGTGATTGGTGGGTTTGATTTAGTGGGGCACGTGGCAGCTTGTCACTGGTCTAGGTATCTTTCATGTTGGCCAGCTTTAACCCCTTGATTCTTTACTCCTTGTCTTTTCAGTATAAAACCCTATCAACGCCCATTTATGCCTTAACAACTTTTGCCCTTTTACATTTTTGGCCCAAAAACTTTTACAAAGTGAAATCAGGGGTAATTCTTGCCATATTTGAATTCTTCAAGGGCTGGTTTGGTATTTTCTTCAATGATAATGTCTAGACTTGCATAATTGGAGTTTTGGAGGACTGAAATTGCCAAGTCTTGATGATTGAGGGACCATTTTTGCCAAATGTTGAAAGTTGAGGGTCCTTTGTGTAATTTTGGATTTTTCAAAGGACCAAACTTGTCATTTCTTGTACTTTGAAGGACTTCATGATGTATTTGACTTTGTGGATAATATTGGTTGACAATTTAGCTTTGTTGAGGGGCTAAACTTGCCAAATCTTCAAAGTGGAGGGCCCTTTTTGTAATTTTGACAAACTTTAGGGACCAAACTTGTAATTATGAGGATACAAGGGTATAAAGTGTCAATTCTTCATAATTGGAGGACCCTTCTTCATAATTCTTCAAAACTTCAAGGGTTGATCTTTGGAAAGTCTTCATTAGGGCTTGGTTCATTGTGCGGCTTCGTTTCCCGTGTTCGTTTTTGCATGATTCTTGTGATCTTTTGTCATTTTCTCTATATCCGTACCTAAAATACACAAGCAACAAACACAAGCATATATTTGGGTATTTTGATGATATTTAATGCATTTTAAGCCCTATTTGGAAGATGAGACTATGTATAAAAGCAGTCTCATCACTCCCCCATACTAAACCATTGCCGTGACCTCACGCAATGCTAGAATAAAGTATCAAAGCATCTCCAAAATTCATTTTATTCACTTTATTGAAATGATAAACTAGCTACTCTACTTCTATTACTACTACTTGTGTTATAGACATAATGTATGATTTTCATCGCAAAATGGGACGTTTAGGTTCATAGAATAAGAACACGTGAATGCTTCGTTAGAAATAATTTCATCGTCCTCGATTTTCACTTCAATTCCATGCTAAGCGTGCAACGAGATCATTGTCATTATAAGTTAGTAATGCTAACACTACTCATATGCCCTAATCACGTACTTATCCTCCCATTATTCCTAAGTTGTATCTCTTATATTTTATTTTGTCTTGAATGTTTCACGAGGATACATTGTTTGACTTATGCGATAATAGAGATTTAGGTCTAAAAATAGTGTCCTAACGGTGTAACTAAGACCATCAAATCAATAACCCCTCCTAATAGACAACGATGTTAAAAAATTAAGTTGACAAGAAGAATCGATAAACACGGTTTTATAACGGTTTTGAACATGAGACTTATTACCAAGACTTTTATACGCCCCCTAACGGAAGGGCCTTATTATCTTTGGTTTACCTCCATCTTTTATTCAACTTCGCCATGAAGCTTTTATTATGACTTCGGTCTTGCCTTGCCTTTTATTATCCGCCTCATCGGTGGTTTTATTAGCCAAAGACGTATATCCTCACGCTAAAGCGAATTTTGGATCTTTAAAGCTTCGAAGATTAAGGCTTGATTCACTTTCAATTTTGCATAGATTTTTCGGCCTTGTGGGGCTTCAAATTGTTTGCTAGATTTAGGTGAGCACTTGAAATCTTATTATTGGGTGAAGCTTTCGATTATTAGGGTGCCAATACTTCAAAACCGTGACGCTGGCGATACCTTAATGTCTTCCCATTTAATTACACGAAAGCTACTAGAAAAGACTAGAAACCCAACAATCCTAACTAAACCGCTAAGTCAATATTTATTACGCAAACAATATTTACATGCGAAGGGAGAATAAGCAAACAACGAGAACACATGAGTTTTTGAAAGAATACGAGTACTCTACGTTTAGCATAGTAACTTATAATTAACTCTATCATTTCTCGTCCTCATTTAAGAGACTTAGACTAATGTGTAGTTAAGGAACCAAAGCTAAGTGCTCAACACGCACGGTCGAGTCAAAAATTACTCTTATTCTCGCCATCGGAAAACCTACATTCGTGTCTTAAACACTTATGAAATATGAGAAAAAAAAATTAAAATTTGGCCATTTTTAGCCTTATTTTGCAACAAAACGATAAACAAAACAAAAACTTTGGAAAGCGTGAAGGTTTGGCAAGGAAAGTATCTATTCACCCCCCATACTAAAGTTAAACATTGTCCTCAATGTTTTGAGTCTAGGGGTGCAAACACCCCCATACTAGAGACGTAGTCGAATGCCTAATCTAGCATGGAAAGGGTGTAACCATTAAATTTAAAGCCGTTTATGAAGTGTGCTAAAAACCTATGGTTAGAACATCAAAGGATATATCATGGATATTGAGAAATGTCTCCAAAGCAAACGATCGAGTGCTCCCATAAAACGAACACGAGAGGCTCCAATCGTGAAGATCATGATCTAAATACCACAATTCACAAACAACCACGGAACAAAGGTTGGAAGGGCATAAATCCCCACACGTTAACTACATAAGAAAGCGATAATATGTACATAGGATAAGCATGGGACTCCCCCACGAGGCACCTTGTTTTTGATTACCGAGTCATGAGCTCGACTCGATCCCCTCAATACTAATTATCATTGGGGAAGGTGACTTGGTCGAGGTAGTTCAAGGATGGAACTTCCCCGCCAAAGTAGTGCTTCAACCTATGTCCATTCACCTTGAAGTTAGGACCATCATCTTGAGCTATCTCGATGGTCCCATACGGAAACACTTGAGTCACGGTGAATGGACCGGACCAACGGGATTTCAACTTACCGGAAAAGATTTTCAATCTTGAATTAAAAAGCAAAACTTGATTCCCAATGTTAAAAACCCGGTTTTTAATTTTAGAATCATGCAACTTTTTAGTTTTCTCTTTATAAATCAATGAATTTTCATAAGCAATGTCTCTCAATTCATCCAATTCATTTAATTGCATTTTCCGGTGTTTTCCCGCGGTCTCCATGTCATCATTACAATGCTTTAGGGCCCAATAAGCCTTGTGTTCTAACTCGATAGGCAAATGACAATTCTTTCCATACACAAGCTTATAGGGAGTGCACCCAATGGGTGTCTTATGAGCGGTCCGAAAGGCCCATAAAGCATCGTCTAACTTATCCGACCAAGATTGTCGGTTTTCCCCAACGAATCTCTCCAAAATCCTCTTCAAAGCTCGGTTTGAAACCTCGACTTGCCCACTCGTTTGTGGGTGATAAGCCGTAGAAAGCCGATGTGTAACCCCATATTTCCTTAGAACCCTTTCAAATTGGTCATTACAAAAATGGGTTCCACGATCGCTTATGATAGCACGAGGGGTTCCAAACCGAGAGAACAATTGCTTCAAAAACTTGACTACCACACGAGCATCATTGGTGGGCAAGGCCTTTGCCTCCACCCACTTAGAAAGGTAGTCAACTGCAACGAGAATGTACTTATTACCACGAGATGATGGGAACGGCCCCATAAAGTCTATGCCCCAAACGTCAAAGATCTCACATACTTGAATGATATTTTGTGGCATTTCATCTTTTTGTGAGGCTTTTCCTTGTCGTTGGCATGAATCACAAGACTTCACAAGATCTTGTGCATCTCGGTAAATAGTAGGCCAAAAGAAGTCGGCATCAAACACCTTCTTAGCCGTGAGATTAGCACCGTAGTGACCACCCGTGGGTCCCTCATGGCAAGCTCTAAGGATGTTAGAAGCTTTAGTGCCAAATACACAACGTCGGATGATTTGATCCGCACAAGTTCGAAATAAGTAAGGGTCGTTCCAAAAGTAGAACTTGACGTCACAAAAGAATTTTCGTTTTTTTTGAGTCGTCATACCCTTAATGATGAAGTTACCCGCATGGTAATTCGCAAAATCCGCAAACCATGGGGTAGAAGAATCAAGTTGGGAATTCACTACACCAAGTGTCTCGAGCGGAAATGTTTCGGTGATTTCCTTGGGCTCGTAAACACTTTGGTGAGGATCTTCCAAACGAGAGAGATGGTCGGCCGCTAGATTCTCGGCTCCTTTTTTGTCAACAATGGTGTGATCAAATTCTTGAAGGAGGAGAATCCAACGAAGTAATCTCGGCTTAGCATCTTGCTTTGCCATGAGATACTTAATAGCCGAATGGTCCGTATACACTATGCATTTCGTCAAGACGAGATAAGGTCGGAACTTCTCAAATGCATACACCACGGCAAGGAACTCCTTTTCCGTTGTAGTGTATTTAAGTTGAGCCTCGGTCATCGTCTTGCTAGCATAGTGAATAGGCAAGAAGTGCTTATCATGACGTTGCCCCAAAACGGCCCCTATAGCGTAATCACTAGCATCACACATAAGTTCGAAGGGGAGGTTCCAATTGGGCGCAACAAGAATGGGAGCTTCGGTAAGTTTCCTCTTAAGGATCTCAAAGGCTCGTACACAATCTTCATCAAAGACAAAACGTGCCTCTTTTTCAAGAAGATGTGTAATGGGTCGAGAAATCTTTGAGAAATCCTTGATGAATCGACGATAAAAGACCGCGTGGCCTAGGAAACTCCTAACTCCCTTGACGGTTTTGGGATGAGGTAATTTGGGGATGACGTCTACCTTAGCTAGATCTACCTCAATCCCCGCTTTCGAGACCTTGTGCCCTAAGACGATTCCACTCTTAACCATAAAATGACACTTTTCCCAATTGAGCACAAGGTTGGTTTCCTCACAACGTATTAACAATCTCTCTAGGTTCGACAAACACGAAGTGAAAGAATCACCAAACACGGAAACGTTATCCATGAAGACTTCCATCGTCTTCTCGATCATATCATGAAAAATAGCCATCATGCATCGTTGAAAAGTTCCCGGTGCATTACAAAGTCCGAATGGCATTCTACGATAGGCAAACGTTCCATATGGACACGTAAACGTAGTTTTTTCTTGATCACGAGGATCGATGGGAATTTAGAAGTAACCAGAAAAGCCATCTAAAAAGCAATAGAAATCGTTTCCCGCAAGACGCTCCAACATTTGGTCCATGAAGGGCAAGGGAAAATGGTCTTTTCGAGTGGCTTCATTCAACTTTCGATAGTCAATGCACATTCTCCATCCGGTCACGAGTCTAGTGGGAATCAACTCGTTGGCATCGTTTGGCACAACGGTCATCCCTCCCTTTTTAGGGACACAAAGAATAGGACTCACCCAAGGGCTATAAGAAATAGGGTAAATCATTCCCGCGTCAAGGAGTTTAAGGACCTCCTTTTTGATGACGTCATGAATTTTGGGGTTCACCCTCCTTTGACTTTGGATTGTTGGCTTGAAATCCTCCTCCATTAAGATTTTGTGGGTACAAAATTTGGGATCGATCCCCTTAATGTCGGATAACTTCCACGCAATCGCCCCTTTGTGATCCTTAAGAACATCGACAAGTGCGGTTTTTTCAACATTCGAAAGATCCTTCGTAATAATAACCGGCAACTTGTCGTCCTCCTCCAAATAGACATATTCGAGGTGAGGAGGTAAATCTTTCAACTCGAGGATAGGTGGTTCCTCAAGTGAAGATTTGGGCTCGATACTCATAACCTCCTCGGGTGGAGGAAATGGGAAATCGTTAAGAAAATCCTTGATAATCGAGAAGTCCTCATCGTTGTCGAGGTCTTCGTCACAAGTACGTGGAACATTGCATTCTTCCAACGTAAAACCACCACCTTCAAAAGGAGTGAAGGTTGGTGTCGAATTATCAAGAATTGGATCTAACATAGTGGGATTGCCACTAGTTTCTTCATCACCAAAACCTAGAACTTCTTGTGAAAATTCCTCGCAAACCACGTCAATCATGTCAACGAGGTTTATGGTTGCAACGGAATAAACATGAGAAATTTGAGAGTTTTGAGTTGCGTTTATAACAAGTTCCTCGTCGTTGAAACGTAAGGTGGCCTTTCTAGCATGAACATCAATCAAAGCCATAGACGTATCTAAAAACGAACGACCTAAAATGAGAGGAACTTGAGGATCCGTGGGGATATCAACAACAATGAAGTCTACGGGATAGTAGAACTTCCCCACTTTCACAAAAACGTCTTCCGCCAAACCACATGCGGGAATTGTGGAATGGTCGGCCAACTCGATAGACATTAGTGAAGGAGTAAGATTAGGAAGATTGAGCGACTTGAAGATTGCAAGTGGCATCAAGTTAATGCTAGCACCAAGATCGGCCAAGGCGAAGCATTCTTCCATGTATTGGATTGCACAAGGGATCAAAAATTTACCGGGATCACCGACTTTTTGAGGTATGCGATTAAGATAAACCGACGAACAACTAGACAATTGGTGCAATTTCTCCTTGTTGTTCAACATACTCTTAAAGTTAGCGGCAAATCGAGGCATCATGACCAAGGCATCGGCGAAACTCAAATTAAGGTGCAAATCACGAAACATTTTCATAAAAAGCTCAAATTGATAATTGTCGCGCTCTTGACGTTTCTCCTTCCTAAGTCTCGATGGATAGGGCAAAGGTGGTGTGGGTTGAGGCTTAGTAGGCATAGCCTTTGGAATCTCGGGTTCCAATGATGGTAATGGGTCAACCGTAGGTGTGGTATGAGCGGTACTTCGTGGGATTGGGACATGCTCCTTTTGGACCACCACCTCGGGTTCTTCCTTAATTGCTTCCTCCGTAGGAGCAATTGGTTGAGGAATCGGCTCCTTAAGTGTCTTACCACTACGTGTGGTAATTACTTTCATCTCACCCTTAGGGTTGGATATGGTGTTGCTAGGAAGACCACTTGACGACGGTTTACACATTATTGCCTCAAACATAGACGAGATTTTATCTTCAAAATTAGATTGCCTCAATACGGCTTCGGTTTGCCTTTTCTCGGCCTTAAGCATCTCTTGTTTAATCTCATGTTGCCCTTGTTCCATCTTTTGTTGGTTTTGTTGCAACCTAGTGACATTTCCTTCCATCTTGTTGGTGTGGATTTTAAGTTCATTAGCTAACTCATTTTTCAACTCTTTCTTCAAGTCGTTTTTAAACTCGGATCTTAGGCTAATGATTTCTCTTTGAATGTTGTCAAACCTAGCATCATTCCCACTAGCATATTCAAAAAACTCACTTGGAAGATCTTTCAATGTTTGCAAACTTTTGTTGTTATTTTGAAAACCATTTTTGTTTGAAACTTGATTATTAGCCCCTTGATTCCCATAGTTTCCCTTGTTGTAATTGTTCTAAAAACCAACTTGATTGTTACGATAGTTGTTAGCATTTTGATTTGAACCAAAACCCGGTGGAGTCATTTGATTAGAGCGGGAAACTTGACCGTTTTGGTTGTAATTTCCCGTGGCCGCAAAGGCACTCGAAGTGTTACCACCGTTGGTAATGCACTCGGAGAAATCATGACCTCCACCACAATACATGCAAGAAACCTCAACCGCTTTAGCCATAGCGGGA
The DNA here is from genome assembly GCA_025667525.1 of Glebionis coronaria. NCBI lineage: Eukaryota > Viridiplantae > Streptophyta > Magnoliopsida > Asterales > Asteraceae > Glebionis > Glebionis coronaria. The sequence continues at coordinate 448,240,659 of CM046874.1, forward strand.
GCACTTGGTTCACCAACTTTAAACTCAATCAAAAGTCCTTTCAACTTATCAAAAATCTTGTTTTCCAAGTTCGCCTCAATTTGGCAAGCATCGATGGTATTAGACAAAGAAGGTGAAGCCGAAGACGAAGCCTTACGAACACTAGACGTGCTACGAGGACTATACACCTTAGATCTATTTTCAATTATCACCAAAGCTTCCTCAACCGTTTTACACAAAAAATTACCACCCGCGGCGGCATTCAAATAATCCCTTTCATGATCATTAAGTCCATTGTAAAACGTGTCAATTTGATGCAAATCGGAAAAACCGTGATAAGGACATTCATGTAACATTTCCTTAAACCTATTCCAAGCCGTTGAAAAACTTTCATTAAATTCTTGTGAAAACTTTGAAATCTCGTTTTTCAAGTGCGTAGTCTTAGAGGGCGGAAAAAATTGGTTCACAAACTTAGACACGAGATCCTTCCACGTCAATATAGAATTGGGTGGCTCTTTCTCTAACCAAATTTTTGCGGGCCCCGCTAAGGAATACGGAAAAAGCATCATCTTAATCGAGTCGTTAGAGACATCCTTAAACTTGCAAGTAGCAGTAAGACGATTGAATTGGCGGATATGGTTTTGAGGATTGTCCTTCTCATCACCACGGAATTTGTTGTTTTGAATCATGGACAACAAACCCGTCTTAACCTCAAAATTCTCCGCAAGGATAGCGGGAATCACAATAGCCTCTCCATAACCCTCGGTGGGTGCTTGAAGTAACTCCATCATAGTTCGATTCGCCATGGTTGGTGCTTCTCTTACAATGGGTTCGTCAATAGGAGACTCCTCACTAGAATTGTTGGGAGTGGCAGTTTTGTTCTTTCGTTTACGTGCACGTCTTGCTTGATTTCGAGTTAGCATAAACGTCACGTACAACGAGGGGATGAGCAAAGAAGATTCTTTTTGGTGTTTTGTATTTTTCAATTTTTTTGTGGTTTTGTATTGTATTAACCTTTTTGGAACCTGGGGAAATGTATTAGGTAGACAAAAATCTACAAATCTCATCCTTAATCAAATCTCTTGATTAAAGAAGCCTCAAGGAATGAAAACGATCACGTGAAGTGAACGCCTTCGATGACTTTAGAACGATGGTGGAACACCAAATCGTTCAAGAGGGTTTAATCAATAGAAACCAAGAAAATATATATGATATGTAATACTTTGGGCGGCAAAACCCTCGATTCACTCTCACAATCAAATACTCACAAGCAAGCGGGGAAACGAGGCGGCGCGAAGCACTTAAGAGCCTTTTTCCTTAGGATATATTTTATAATATTCGCCTTATACCCACCTTATAGTTTGTATTTTCAAGATTAAGCTTCACGAAAGTATTTATCTATTTTTGCCTTTTTCTTTGGTTTGAGATTCGAATACAATGATTGGGTAATGACCTCCCAAGTCAAGGTTGTGATTTCTCACGTATTTGGAGTACTTGTATATTTATTGTTCTACGTATACAATATAGTAATAATATTCACACAAAAACCAAAAAACGATAATACGTATTAGTAGAGTGCTACTAATACAAATACTAATTATGGTTAGTATAAAAACAACAATGCCAAATCAAAACACAACACGCCTCCCCGGCAGCGGCGCCAAAATGATGTTGGAGTTTTGTACACCTTTAGGAAAAGGATGCACAAAGTAGGGCAAGTGAGCACGACGATTTAGGAAAACCGTGTGTGAATGACCCTAAGTAAGTTCGTTCTCAAGGAGGCTAGTGTGTTATGTGTGTAATGATATGGATTAATTTGTGATTATATTTGAGAAAAGAAAAATAGAAAAGGGATTAGAAGAAAATGACGGTTATCAAGACGGATTAAACTAAGTCTAAAAAGGCGTACACGTAAAATCCTAAAAACCACCAAAATTAAAATTTAAACCTAAAAATTTCTAAAAATTACCAAAAATCCCTAATAATATTCTAAGAGTTTACAAAAAATCAAAACTTCCAAAAAACCTTTTAATTAATTAGATAATGACTTTTTAATGCTAATTAAAGCCCTAAAAATCAAAATTAATTATTAAAAAGCCCTAAACAAGATTTTAAAGTTTGTAAACCTCAAAAATACTCTAATTAAGCTAAAAACTATTTTTCAAAAATTTAAAACCAATTAAGACTAATTTTAAACAATTAAAAACTCCTAAAATCAATTAAATCTTAAATTAATTGTAGAAAATAATTAAAAGACCTAAAAAATAATTGGAAAGTTGCAAAAATCCTAATCAAGTGTTTAGAACCTAGGAAAAATATAAAAACCTAGAAAATCAGACTTTTAATTTTTAATAATAAAATAATATTAAAATAATATTAAAAATCCAAAAATTATAAAAAATTCTAAAAACTTGCAAACTAGCTTAATTTAACCTAAATAACTCAGAAATGAAAGTGAAATTACCTAAATACCCCTATTGGGCCTAGAAAATGGGCCAAACCCAAAACAGTCCCTTATTGGGCTTAATTAAGGCCCAATAAGAAAAAGTGTTCAAATTAAGCTCAAAAAGCAAGGTTAACTCAAAATTTGATTTTAAACAACTTTTTCTTAATGAGCTTTTGAGCCCATTAAGCCATAAGTTGTTGCCATAAGCTAAAATTTTACACACAAGCTTCTTTTGACCTAACAAAGACTTCTGCAAAAAGAATTTTCAAATAAGCCCACTTAATAAGCCAGAAACAAGTCACAAACTTATTCACAAAACGAAAAAATAGTCGTTTTTATGATCTAGACCACCTCAAAAGCTGATTCAAGTTGCAAAATGTTTCTTATGACAAAACTAAGCTTAGTAATCAAAAACCTACTCAATAAGCACTCTCAATAAGCTGGAAAATCAAATAAGCACTTATGTTAAAAGTCAAACAAGTTGGTTTTCTAGTAAAAAGTCAAGTCAAAGTCTCATAAGCTCCAGTTCACTTAAATGGGTCAAATAATGAAGATCTATTACAAAAAATAAGTTGTTGCAAGTCAGAATAAGCTAGAATAGCTTAATGATAAGATGATGACAAAATTGCACTAGCATGGGCTAGTTTTGGATGTTGAGCAGTGGAAACTTTTTCCACTGCTTGACTATTTTGACTTTTTGTCTTTAGTGACTTTTTTGGAGATTCAGATTTCACAAAGGCACCCAAATGATCTTTGGATCAAAAGGAGTCAATCACAATCAAAATAACACAATCACTAACACCCAATTGATACAGTTTAATCAATCATTCATCAAACATGATACAGACATGAACAATAAGCAGTTTAGCACTTATGAGCAGTTTTAGCACAATCAGCCAGCCAAATTCAACCAAATGCACACACAAGCTATAATAAACTCCATTAAGCAAGTCTAAACAGGTTTCATGCACTGGTTCAAAGAATTAAGCAAGATTCAAGCAATGAAAGTTACTGATGAACACTAACACATGCAGTTTTCTACTTTTGTTGATGTATTTGACACACAAGCCAATTTCAACACCTCAAATCTTTCAAACAGGTTATATTAACTTTGTTTAAACCACTTTTATCCCTAAGCATGCATACACACTAAGTGTTCCCAAAATCCTAGTTCAAAACAAGCAGAAACAAGGTCTTTATAGCTGATTGATTAATTCAAGTGTTCAAACCCAAAAACTTGCAGCAAAACACTCTCAAACAAAGGTATAGCAGATACAAAGCATAAACAACAACTTCCCTTAACACAATAACAAGTTACAAGCATAAAACAGTAGACCCAAACACCCCTTTAACTTTTTCAAACCAAAATTTTCAAAAGCACAATGAGATTTCAGGCCAACCAAGCATCAACTAACACTAAAACAAGTATAATAAACAGATTCAAGCAAGAACAAGCCACAAAATTCACAAGAACACAAGTTTCATACAAATATCACCAAAAATCACAATTTAAGCAGATTTGGAGATTAAGTATGCAAACCTCATGGATGTACATCCACACCCACGAATTTTGAGCTTATGTGCTAGCAAGAACAAGCACAAGCTTCCACAAAAAGCCTGCTAAGATTGAACAAGGGTTAAGCACAATATCATAAAAATCAGAAACTTTGGAAAACTTGATTAATGCAAACTTGTTACCCCACACTTGATTATCCCCAAGTTATAAGCCTCACCACACCTTAACCAACTCAGTTAGGATGCTATGATCAGCCCTATAGCCCAAGAATTCCAAGATTGGAACAAGACTTAGCAAAATATCAAGAAAATGAGGAAATATGCAAACTTTTGCACACTCCTCTTTTGAAAACAGGTTTTGAACTTCAAGAACTAACAAGCATATAACAAATGAAAGCAGTAAATAAGATTGGCCAATGACTTTTCTTAAAGATTTCAAACTCAATTTCATTAACTTAGAAATAGGATTTACAGAAACTTGAACCAAGGAAAAATCAAAAGTAAAGGCTAAATGTTGGACCCCTAAGCCTTTATATAGGCATACAATGAGCTAAGTTACAGCTAAAAACTAAAAACCCTAATGGTTGAAGTTCCAAAAACGCCCTCTTGAATTTGAACTCATATGCTTCATGTGACTGATTCTTGGACGTATGTGAAGGAGATAGCTGTTGGAATTTGATCTAAGGGCTCAAACAAAGCTTAAAGTGTAAGCTTGTTTCTGGATGGTTGATTCTCTGGCTGGTTTTGGCAGTATCCCCAAAAGTGTGTAGCAAGGGTTTATCATGTGAGCACATGAGTGACGTGGCAAAGGTTTTTGAAGTTGGGTTATGATTAGAAGACTACTAATCATAAATCTGGAGACAATTAAGGTCTAATTTGAGTAAATAACAAAAGCCCAATTTTGTTAAGAACATGAAGAACAAGCTATTTGATCTGTTTAAGGATTTAAAAACGTGTTAGGCGCCATTATTAACTAACTAAATAGTTAATTAGTTAAATAGGGTGAGTGGATTGGTGATGTGGCGCCAGGAGATGTGGTGATTGGTGGGTTTGATTTAGTTTAACACCCCCAAATTTACACGCAGCGGAATACATCTTTGGGTGCTAAACAATGATACAACAACACATAATTTATAAAGAACGACTCGAAAAGAGACGTTTTAGATTTATCGTTCCTAAAACATTTGTCAGAGTAGCGTAGTCCCAAGTAATCGTTACCAAAAGATAAGTTAAAACAACATATTAGTTTGTTTTAAAAATGGAACGATAAATAAATCAAAGAGTTTGAACAACAAAAGCAGTGCACAACTTCATTCTCGTGACCTCCAAGCTTCCACTTCTTGATTACGTGAAATACATGTGAGTAAAACAATCAGCAAAAATGCCGAGTGAATCTATAGGTTTATGAAATCAATTTGAACACAAGCAAAGATTATAAGTTTGTGGCATGCTTATAAGCATCAAATAATAATTCGCATCAACAATAATAATTGTCTATAGCATAAATTGCAATAAGCTCATCGAACCGAGCCCTTAGACACTCCCATATCAGTCTAATAAGACGAGAGATTTATTAATTGTCGGTTACCTCCAGATTATTGGTACATTGCCGTATACCTGACTTCTCAATACAATATGCTCAAACAGTGTGGAGGTCGGGCCTAAGCTTCTATGACAAGTCCACAAAAACTGAACCGGGGCGGCTTCCCCCATAGATCTATTAATTGTACTAGCGGTTAACCCATCATAGGTTAATTAACGGTACATAATTGAGGTTTTAACAAAGGCAATCACTTAATGCAATTTAAAGGCAACCACGGGTCCATTCATAGAGGGACAAAGCATACCATAAAAATCTTGTGTTCTAAGTTTATAAAACATGTATTCCCCCTCGCGGGTTTAAAATCATTTAATAACTAGTATAAAGCGAGGCTATAGACTCACCTTAGTACTTATAGTAGTTGAAGACGATCGCCGACGATAGTAGATGCCCGAAAAACACGACAACCGCAGCCTAGCAAATAAGGTGCGTACATTAATAATAGACTCGAGAAATAAATGATACTTAATAAAATCAAACTCAAGTATAAAATCACGACAACTCGAGAGAAAACGATACAAGTGGTTCTATTATACTCTCCTATATATTCATTTTATTATTATATGCCTTTAATAAAAATCTGCCGGAACATACCGAATGTCCAAGCCGTTTTCCCATACTTAAACATATCAACTTTTTATGATACTACTCAGAGAACTCACTTACTATATGTAGAAAGTCCTCCCAAGAGCCCATTAAAAGATTTTACTTCTAAAGTTCCCTGCCCGACTCATCTTTGAATCACAAAATCCGGACAGTTTAGCGACCTTGACTTCCGAAACCATTTTGACCATTCTAAACAACTCCATTTGTAAAACCGCCACTTGATTCTAAAAATAGACTCAAAATAATAAACTTGGAGCCTAAGAACAGCCCTTGAATCATTTTGAAACTCATTTTATAGTCCCCGATATTCGATCCAAATATCGACAACAATTTTCGGATTGTGTCGACACTCGTCTCCCGGTACACGAAAATCAAACTAGTGTATCTTCCACCTCGTTTGGAGTTAGAAGGCCTACTTTATATCAAATCGAAGCTAACGAAATTCTCTACGACATAATCCCATAATATCAATCTATTTTCAGACTTAAAACCCCCGAAAATGGCCTTAAACCTACTGCCCAAAATTGACTATTAAAATCTCTTACAAAATCATGTTTTTGATCAATTCTAACAATTTTCCTCATCATCCTACACCCCTAATATCATCATAAACCATTCCTAACACTTGCATCATCATCAAAATCAAAAACCCAAAAATTAAAAATCAACTTTTTAACAAAAACATGGCATAAACACCATTTGATCATCACTACTAACACATGCATACAACAAATTTGGATCAAACATCACCAACTTTTCTTGAAAAATTAATATGGTTGCATGTGGATAAAAATGGTACCAAAATGTGCTCCTTTGAATTATAAGGATGGGACTTGTTTTAGTTTTTGGAGATTCAAAGAATAAGATCAAGATTTTTGAGGGTTTATGGTGTTGATGGTGTTAATGGTGGATGGCTAAAAACAAGGGAGAAAAGAAGTTGGTTGTTTTTTTTTTGTTAAATGAATTTTTTAAAGGAAAAGTGTTAGTGGAAGTGTTAGATATAGTGTGAAGTTAGGGTAGTTTTTGCCAATTTGTGAAAGTTTTGGTCCAAAATGTAAATATTAGTTAAAAAGCGGGAAATGACTATTAGTAAATTTTACAAATATTTACGGGACTCGGGTTTCGTAAAAATATATTTTTTTTAAAGTTTAAACGCACACGAAAAATAATAATATAACGACTCGATACGTAATTAAAACGATATCGTCGAAAGTATTAAATATCGAAACGATCAATAATAAAATATAAAAATTTTGGCATCCGTCGGTATCGCGATCACTAGTAGTCCTCATTACTCGTCAAAATATTAAAATATAATATTTAATATCGGTTTCAACTTAAACCGTTAAACATAATAATATTTAACGTTATAAAATACTTCAAAATAATTGAAAATAGAATTAAATTATGACCTTATTTTTACGGGTTTTACATCCTCACCACCTTAAGGGAGCGACGTCCCGGCGCTCAACTCGCCTCATACACGAGTTGTTCACTACCCGAAAGGATGATGACATTCCTTAATAAGAAGTCCTTACGTTCCCACGTGAATCTCGATCCACGATCTCCACTGGTTCTTTTACAAAACGCAACTTGTCGTCAAGTGGTATCTCACCAAAAAGGAATAAATAAATCCTTATCCACCAGTCACCAGTCAAGTTCGACACATGAAAATTTTATGAATTCACGAAGCTCATTCGACGACAAGAATAGATGATAGGATTTTCGGGTAAGTCCAGTTAAAAAGAATGTTGCAATTTAAAGGATAGCCACTGGCCGGATAGCCATGGACACACATAAAAAAGAATTAACAAGAAAAACATTTTCGTCATCGGAGGGTGCTCACACGCGGGTCCCTACTCAAAAGATAATACAAAGACACCATCTCACTTTCGCCAACGCCCATTAAAGTCTCAATAAACATCGTCGTTGAAAGTCAAAAAGATATTACATAATATGTGTTCTACATGATCGGACGCCATCGGATGATGCCGTCTCAAGTTCTCACAACTTAAGATCATTTGACTAGATCACACACCATATTAGTACATAAAAGAAAAGGTCGAACATAAACATCGAGTATAGATCTCCATCGTTAATCATCGAGAAAACCTTGAACGAACCCTTGATAATAACTACTTAATCTCAAGAGTCTTTCCACTTGTGGTGTCGGCTTCAACATACTCCTCGAGGTCGTAACGAATTTATTAACTCCATTCATTAAGAGATTCGGTCCTCAATCATTCCACTAGTACACGCGTAAATCCTGGTGACACTTATCGTTTCTTCTTATACACGGCTTCCCAATATTCATTTTAAACTCAAAATAAAATAGTAATCTTCAATACGAGGAACGTAACGAGATAAAAATGAATTCAATGAACGCATAAACGGACAAGATGTGGTAAAATGATTTAAGGTTGACGATCGACGAGGGATCTCGAATCACGTAACCGTAAAACATAATAATTCACGATACTAGAAAAATGAGAGCGAAGAATAAATTAAATATTAACATTAAAATAACGTTTGTCACAATTATCCGTCCCGGATTTGGTATTACCTTAAAACTCAGTTGAGGTACTTTCTTGATAAAGATGATACATCAAAAATAGAAGTAAAATAGTTTCAAAATTTATTTGGTCGTCTTAAGAAACTTTGAAAGAATGACGTAAATTTATTAATTATACTCATATTGATAGTTACGATTTAGAAAATATAATTTCCAAATTAAATCATTATTAGAAATATAAATTAAACCGGTAATTTTATTACATTAAAAGTAAAGTATGATAAGTCAATTACTTCAAAGATAGAGATAATTTCATTTTAAACATTAGTTTTAGTTATACAAAATATAATGTATAAATTTGACCTTTTACTTGTGATGGTTATTTCGATAATTGAAAATCATTGGAAAATGTATAAACATAAAAATTTTATAATATGTTGTAGAAATACTTAAAGGTGTTTATTATTTCAATATAAACATGGAATATATTCGGGTTTTCGAAATGTGACAAGATAACAAACGAATACGAATGAAAATAATGGTCAACAGTTAATACGAAATCAACGGTACAAAAGAGGACGAAGCAAATGTCGTATGAATTCATAAAGAGAATAATAAAATAAAGTCGTTGATGGTAAGTCGACAAGAATAACAGATTAAACAAGTTGTCGATTTTGTTAGTGCGGTCCGTGGTTCACCAATATCAGTTCGTTAACTTAGTGGTGATCGATACATGATCGGAAATAAGTTGCATACAAAAAATTTTAATAAAAGAAAATTCTTAATAATCTCTTGTAATTAAAACAAATCAAATGAACGATGTTATTGTTTAAAGAGAGAAGTCAAAGCACGGTTCACAAGAGTGGATTTCGAGACAAACGAGAGTGACGGACGTCATCCCGGATATACGGAAATCACTCTAGTGATAATTCATTATTCACGTGCGGAGACATTCCAAAGATCTACCCAGTCGCATAAGGAAGATTGGACGAGACGGAAGGATAAAATATCGAGACTTTTAGGTCATTTATTAACAGTACATAATTAGACGAACGGTCAAAAGAAATCAGTTACAAGACAAAATGAAGTAACAAGTGAAAAAGCGATCGTCGAATAAAAACGTATTCGTAAGCGCGTAATTCGTTTAAGAAAAGGTAAGAAAACGTATGCGGATGCATAGAAATTGCGCCACTTGCATAAATTATAAAGGTTTTCAAAACTTCTTTTCACTTTATTTCATTTTATTTATCTTTATCATAAATACAAGTAAAAAGTTCTTTATTATCAAGATTTTTAAGTTGACTACTATTCAGCCTAGCATGGCTCCTTCTAAATTAGACATAGGTGCTCAGGCATTGTATAATTTAGGGCTAGCAATGCAGTGCTCCGTTTCGTCGAAAAGTATTACGTTTCTTATCTTTATATAAACCATGCCATTTGAAAAATGGAATTTTAAAAATATTTTATAAATTTATAGGAAACAGGTAATTTGTGAAATACTCAATAAGCAATTTTGAATGTCACGAAAAGTATTTTATAAGACCAAAGTAAAAATAATTGGTGAAAATAATCGTAAAACATGTCAGATTTATTTATAATATGACATTATGACAACGTATAAAGTAGTCAAAGTTTTGCAAAAAGTGGAAAATAGTAGCTCATAAAACAACCAATGAAATGGTTACAAGTTGTTAAGTTTTCAAAGGGTTATAAGTTTTAGACGAAAACGTCATGAGATACGCGATAAGAATGTTAACGAAGAACGTGAAGGCAAAACTTCAAAACTCAACTCAAATCAGTGGAAGGTTAAAAGAAAATAAAAATAAAATAACATCGAATGACAATTGAGTCATTTATATAAAAAGAATAAAACAATCCACATGTGTATTCTTTGTAAGATACTCGACACAAATGCTTTTAAGAAAGTATGTTATTCGTTTTTAAATTACACCATTAATCCGGTAATTGCTAATCCTGTACTGTTTTTATTTTTAAACATTTTCACATGCAACTAGTATTCGTTAGTTGTAAAATAATATTTGTTAAAATTTTACGATCTCAAATGAAATCAAAATAGCTTAGAAACATTTAAAACTCATGTTCTGAATTTTCTATCAGATTTAACTTATAAATATGAGCCGATTAATTGACCCGATAAACGACATTTCCAAGACTTGGAGTCTAAAGCATTTTGATGCAAAACGACGTTTCAGACGACTTTCTAGTTTTACCCGAGACCTGAAAACCAATGTAAAATGACCAAAATACCCCTGCAAGTTCTGTGCAGGTTTGACTATTTTATTTTAAAAACGCAGGTTTTACTTTTAAGTTGTGACTTGTTTATACTGCCCCTGCAGTTCCTCCATTAAATATATTTTTCGACACTTCCTAACGGCTCAAAATATATATATATATATATATATATATATATATATATATATATATATATATATATATATATATATATATATATATATATATATATATATATATATATATATATATATATATATATATATATATATATATATATATATACACATGTCTTGTGGATTTTACAACAACGAAAAATAAATCTCGTAATGAGCATCAAATAAAAATATAGCATAATAAATGACAAAAGATGCTTCAAGGTATCCAACACAAAATTTAGGAAGCAAAACGGTGAAAGACGTTCGTAATTTAGATTTCAAAATGCAATGTAGGCAAATCTCCTTGGTGCCACGATTGTCAAAAACACAAAACATAGCAAGAAAAGAATGGAACATTAACATGCTACACTCCGGGAGCGAGAAGGTTAATGAAAAACAAATGATACAATTTTATATAAGTAAAATCGTATTCCAATTCTAGTGCCATAATCTAGACGATGATTTATAAAATAACGATAACGTTACCGAGATATAAGTGAACAATACACTTTGGAGTCGATACATATAAATGTCAACGAATTAAATCTTCGCATGTCGTGTTAAACGATAATAAAAATCAACAAAATATTATGAAAAACCATGGTATTATTCAACACTATTTTAAGAAATGTTTCAAAATGTATGACTCACACGATAGCGGTTAGTCTATTCCAAGGACACATTGAGCTACACAATGCTCTGGAGATTACGTTAAAAGACGTCCAAGCACAAATAGCCGGAAGACGATTTGAATATCTATATAGATATCACAAAGGGTTAAACAATGAAAGTAACGCGCGCAGATGGAGGTATGTAAGGTCATAATATAAAATTTGCAATAAAAGCAATTTAAATACTTCAAAAATAAATACAGAAAGATCATGAAATTCATTGTATTTATTTAAGTTAATCATTAATAAATGATAAACTTTTATCGAGAAGTTTAACGACATAAATATATATCGATAAAGGATTATAGTATTTATTTAGAAATACTTAGCAATAAGGCATACATAATAATGTATACTAAAGTTGTAATCCCAGAAGTAGCTTGAACCTGAAGTCACGCGAAATCATGTGCACCGACTCTTTGAAAAATAAAACCGACAGTTATAGTTTAGGTTTTTAGAAAAAGACCTACTTCTCTATAACTCATGGCTCTGGTACCAATCTTTAACACCCCCAAATTTACACGCAGCGGAATACATCTTTGGGTGCTAAACAATGATACAACAACACATAATTTATAAAGAACGACTCGAAAAGAGACGTTTTAGATTTATCGTTTCTAAAACATTTGTCAGAGTAGCGTAGTCCCAAGTAATCGTTACCAAAAGATAAGTTAAAACAACATATTAGTTTGTTTTAAAAATGGAACGATAAATAAATCAAAGAGTTTGAACAACAAAAGCAGTGCACAACTTCATTCTCGTGACCTCCAAGCTTCCACTTCTTGATTACCTGAAATACATGTGAGTAAAACAATCAGCAAAAATGGCGAGTGAATCTATAGGTTTATGAAATCAATTTGAACACAAGCAAAGATTATAAGTTTGTGGCATGCTTATAAGCATCAAATAATAATTCGCATCAACAATAATAATTGTCTATAGCATAAATTGCAATAAGCTCATGGAACCGAGCCCTTAGACACTCCCATATCAGTCTAATAAGACGAGAGATTTATTAATTGTCGGTTACCTCCAGATTATTGGTACATTGCCGTATACCTGACTTCTCAATACAATATGCTCAAACAGTGTGGAGGTCGGGCCTAAGCTTCTATGACAAGTCCACAAAAACTGAACCGGGGCGGCTTCCCCCATAGATCTATTAATTGTACTAGCGGTTAACCCATCATAGGTTAATTAACGGTCCATAATTGAGGTTTTAACAAAGGCAATCACTTAATGCAATTTAAAGGCAACCACGGGTCCATTCATAGAGGGACAAAGCATACCATAAAAATCTTGTGTTCTAAGTTTATAAAACATGTATTCCCCCTCGCGGGTTTAAAATCATTTAATAACTAGTATAAAGCGAGGCTATAGACTCACCTTAGTACTTATAGTAGTTGAAGACGATCGCCGACGATAGTAGATGCCCGAAAAACACGACAACCGCAACCTAGCAAATAAGGTGCGTACATTAATAATAGACTCGAGAAATAAATGATACTTAATAAAATCAAACTCAAGTATAAAATCACGACAACTCGAGAGAAAACGATACAAGTGGTTCTATTATACTCTCCTATATATTCATTTTATTATTATATGCCTTTAATAAAAATCTGTCGGAACATACCAAATGTCCAAGCCGTTTTCCCATACTTAAACTTATCAACTTTTTATGATACTACTCAGAGAACTCACTTACTATATGTAGAAAGTCCTCCCAAGAGCCCATTAAAAGATTTTACTTCTAAAGTTCCCTGCCCGACTCATCTTTGAATCACAAAATCCGGACAGTTTAGCGACCTTGACTTACGAAACCATTTTGACCATTCTAAACAACTCCATTTGTAAAACCGCCACTTGATTCTAAAAATAGACTCAAAATACTAAACTTGGAGCCTGAGAACAGCCCTTGAATCATTTTGAAACTCATTTTATAGTCCCCGAGATTCGATCCAAATATCGACAACAATTTTCGGATTGTGTCGACACTCGTCTCCCGGTACACGAAAATCAAACTAGTGTATCTTCCACCTCGTTTGGAGTTAGAAGACCTACTTTATATCAAATCGAAGCTAACGAAATTCTCTACGACATAATCCCATAATATCAATCTATTTTCAGACTTAAAACCCCCGAAAATGGCCTTAAACCTACTGCCCAAAATTGACTATTAAAATCTCTTACAAAATCATGTTTTTGATCAATTCTAACAATTTTCCTCATCATCCTACACCCCTAATATCATCATAAACCATTCCTAACACTTGCATCATCATCAAAATCAAAAACCCAAAAATTAAAAATCAACTTTTTAACAAAAACATGGCATAAACACCATTTGATCATCACTACTAACACATGCATACAACAAATTTGGATCAAACATCACCAACTTTTCTTGAAAAATTAATATGGTTGCATGTGGATAAAAATGGTACCAAAATGTGCTCCTTTGAATTATAAGGATGGGACTTGTTTTAGTTTTTGGAGATTCAAAGAATAAGATCAAGATTTTTGAGGGTTTATGGTGGTGATGGTGTTAATGGTGGATGGCTAAAAACAAGGGAGAAAAGAAGTTGGTTGTTTTTTTTTTTTGTTAAATGAATTTTTTAAAGGAAAAGTGTTAGTGGAAGTGTTAGATATAGTGTGGAGTTAGGGTAGTTTTTGCCAATTTGTGATAGTTTTTGTCCAAAATGTAAATATTAGTTAAAAAGCGGGAAATGACTATTAGTAAATTTTACAAATATTTACGGGACTCGGGTTTCGTAAAAATATATTTTTTTTAAAGTTTAAACGCACACGAAAAATAATAATATAACGACTCGATACGTAATTAAAACGATATCGTCGAAAGTATTAAATATCGAAACGATCAATAATAAAATATAAAATTTTTGGCATCCGTCGGTATCGCGATCACTAGTAGTCCTCATTACTCGTCAAAATATTAAAATATAATATTTAATATCGGTTTCAACTTAAACCGTTAAACATAATAATATTTAACGTTATAAAATACTTCAAAATAATTGAAAATAGAATTAAATTATGACCTTATTTTTACGGGTTTTACATTTAGTGGGGCACGTGGCAGCTTGTCACTGGTCTAGGTATCTTTCATGTTGGCCAGCTTTAACCCCTTGATTCTTTACTCCTTTTCTTTTCAGTATAAAACCCTGTCAACGCCCATTTATGCCTTAACAACTTTTGCCCTTTTACATTTTTGGCCCAAAAACTTTTACAAAGTGAAATCAGGGGTAATTCTTGCCATATTTGAATTCTTCAAGGGCTGGTTTGGTATTTTCTTCAATGATAATGGTCTAGACTTGCATAATTGGAGTTTTGGAGGACTAAAATTGCCAAGTCTTGATGATTGAGGGACCATTTTTGCCAAATGTTGAAAGTTGAGGGTCCTTTGTGTAATTTTGGATTTTTCAAAGGACCAAACTTGTCATTTCTTGTACTTTGAAGGACTTCATGATGTATTTGACTTTGTGGATGATATTGGTTGACAATTTAGCTTTGTTGAGGGGCTAAACTTGCCAAATCTTCAAAGTGGAGGGCCCTTTTTGTAATTTTGACAAACTTTAGGGACCAAACTTGTAATTATGAGGATACAAGGGTATAAAGTGTCAATTCTTCATAATTAGAGGACCTTTCTTCATAATTCTTCAAAACTTCAACGGTTGATCTTTGGAAAGTCTTCATTAGAGCTTGGTTCATTGTGCGGCTTCGTTTCCCGTGTTCGTTTTTGCATGATTCTTGTGATCTTTTGTCATTTTCTCAATATCCGTACCTAAAATACACAAGCAACAAACACAAGCATATATTTGGGTATTTTGATGATATTTAATGCATTTTAAGCCCTATTTGGAAGATGAGACTATGTATAAAAGCAGTCTCATCAGTACCTAAAGATTCTCTTGACAGCATAAAGGTGACACTCTTTGGGAGTCAATTGATGGCGTGCACATGCACACACAACAAACATAATGTCAGGTCATGAGGTTGTGAGATACATCAATGAACCAATCATTGATCTATAGTGCCTGACATCCACATCTTTTCCATCTCCAACTTTTCCCCAAGGGTGTTCTCTATCCATAGGAGTAGTAGCCCTCTTTTCATGTGGAGAAAAGCCAAACTTCTTCAAGATTTCTGCCACATACTTATCCTGAGAGATGAAGATACCATCTTCTTTTTGTTGAACTTGTAACCCTAGAAAGAAGTTCATCTCCCCCATTACACTCATCTTGAATTTGTCTGTCATAAGCTTGGAAAAGTCCTCACTCATCTGTGGATTGGTTGAACCAAAGATGATATCATCCACATAAACCTGAACAAGTAAGACATCCTTACCATCCTTCTTTGTAAATAATGTCTGGTCTATGGTGCCCCTTTTGAATCCATTTTCCACCAGATAAGTGGACAATGTGCCATACCATGCTCTTGGGGCTTGATGAAGTCCATACATAGCTTTCTTGACTCTATACACCTTGTCTGGATTTTCTGGATCTTCAAAACCAGGAGGCTGCATAACATACACCTCCTCAACAATTGTGCCATATAGAAAAGCACTCTTCACATCCATTTGATAGATAGTGAAGCCCATGCAGGAAGCATAGGCTAGAAATATCCTTATAGCCTCAATCCTTGCAACTGGTGCAAAGACCTCCTCATAGTCTATCCCTTCCTCTTGTGTATATCCCTGAGCCACTAAACGTTCCTTGTTTCTGACCACAATGCCTCTTTCATCTTTCTTGTTTCTTAGACCCATCTTGTCCCAATAGGTCTGACATATCTGGGACAATCAACCAGCTCCCAAACATCCTGGATAGCAAATTGGTGAAGCTCATCCTGCATTACTTCCACCCAACTTGGTTCTTTGAGAGCATTAAAAATCTTCTTGGGTTCCTGTTGTGACAGAAAACAGGCAAACAAACATGCTTGAACAAGAGGGGTATCAACCTTCTTGTGTATATTGGCAATAAATCCTCCAAGACTCTGATGAGATCTTCTAGTCGGAACAGGAGACATGACATCCCCAATAATTTGAGAAGTGGGATGATTCTTCATTGTAGAAGTAAGAACTCCTCCCTCAAAAATTCTGTTGTCTTCAATCTCATCCTCCAAGTTGCCCATTTCTTCTTCAGACTCTCTTCCATCAATATCTGTATGAACCTCTCCATACTTGTTTGAAGGTTCACCTTGTTCAAAATTGGAAGAGAAAATATGATCAAAAGAGTTGTCAACGCCTGAACCAAGGTTGTCAGTGTTTGTGCCATCAACGCCTGAAATGGTGTTGTCAACGTTTGAGCCATCAACGCCTGAATTTGTCCTGTCAGCGACAGATTTTCCTTTGTCAGCGCCTGAAGGACCATGCATGTTCTTAACTGGTGATACTTGGGGACCATCATTTTCCTTTCCAGCAGCAGCAACAGCAAAAGCATATGTCCATATGGGAACAGTAACATACTCAAGTATGGGAGATGACTTGTCTGCTTGTGGTCCAACCTCTTCATTAACCTGTGTACCTGAAACATCAACAACTGGTTCTTCCACAACATTTGAAGTTACCTTCACAATGTCTGGATTAGTAACAGGCATATAATTCAAAGTCCTAGATAGAGGTTCCAAGTCAAACAACCAATTTGGACCACTTTCAGGATCACTAGGTTTACTCTCTAAAAACATAACATGTACTTTCTCAACTATACGTTTTTCCTTCTTAAGGTAAACCCTATATACCTTACTCTGTACTGCATAACCCATGAAATAGCCTTCATCACCTTTAGCACTAAACTTACCTAAGGCATCACTAGTATCCAACACTACTACATGACATCTAAAAGGTTTAAGAAAACCAATATTAGGTTTCCTTCCCCAAAGAAACTCATAAGGTGTTTTGTTATGTATTAATATGTGTGTAAACACTTATCCTTTTGCCACTAAAATCAAGGAAAAACAAAACCTAATCATGTGTTTAATATCGTAAAAGTCGGAATTACGCGTGGTTTTGTGTTTTTCTGTTAAAATAGGTACAAATGATCAAAAGCAAAGAAAACACGGGATTTCATGGTCAAATGTTGAAGAAAAGTCCAAGAAAGAGACGAAGACAAAGTCAAAGACCAAAAGTGTGCCCAAGTTCACGAAAACCGGCTAAACCGACACGAGTTTGAAGAAAATGAACAAGAAAGCTGAAATCGAGCTCGTTGTTAGCGGATTTAATATGTATGGAGTTAATCGGGCTTGTGGGACCCACATTCGGGTTAATGGGCTTAAAAAACCCATTTGGAAGTTTAAATTTGCTTGATAAAAGTTATTAGCCCAAAAAAAAGCCCAAATTACTTACAAATATTTAAAAAAAACGGAAGAAGCAATGATTTTGGGCCAAGCCCAAAATATCAAATTCAATGGGACGCTGAAATAGATGAGGTCAAATAAATCCTCCCTGGTCAACTTTCCACACACAAATACTCAATTCACTCAAACACGGGTTTACCAACCCCTCCCACCTCACACACGGTTTATTTATTAAACTATTTCACCCACCCAATGTTTTACGTTACAACAAGAGTTCATCCACCCACTCCTTCTTTCTCTCCCACACGCAGCAACCATCTTTTTACCCTAACCCTAAATTCACCCTTCATCAATAATTACTCAATATTTGGTGGTTTTAATCCATTCGGGTGATTCACATGGATGGGGATATAATCCCCATCTTTATCGGAAGAAAACACTAAATGTGGTCCTCATATCAAATAGAACGTGGCTATTCTCCTTCCTTTGATTGGTTAAACCTCATCACCAATACCAATCCCTCCAATAAGGATACTCCACCTCAGCCAAAATTAACACAAACAAGCATAATACATGCCACGAGGGCAATCCGTAGCTCAAGATTTGTTTTCCACCGCAAGATCAAGAAAGATAAGAAAAGAGATGGAATATGCGGCCAGGATTGATTTCTCAAAGAAACTTCCTAAAGAAGGTTTCCCAAGGGTTTGCCTATAAAAACCCTTCATGTGTAATTTTTAGATAGCACTTTTCTTTTATTTTAATTTTCTGAAAATTAGTTCATAGGTTTAATGTATATTTTTATATTCCAGTAATGTAATTTTTTAATGATTAATGAAAGGTTTATTTCAGTTTAAATTCGTCTCAATTTAATTTTATGTCAAGTTTAGTATAATTATAATCATTAATTTTTTTAATTCTTGTTACTGTTCGTTCTTATTAAATATAAATAAAATAAAAAAATTAAATAAATAAAAAGAAAGTGGAATTAAATCTTCCACACTGGGAGATTTGTTAAAAGTTACTGTTCTTTTGGAATTATTTGGTTCGAGTACTGTTCGTTCGTTGGTTTCACTTTTCGAGATGTTGTTGTTTGGTGGTTAAAGTGGTGTTTGTTTCGGTTCAAAAGGAGGCACAACGCCATCCTGCGTCGCAAAGGCTATCTCCATCAAGGTTCCTTCTCATCTCTTTTATTTTGTCAATTTTAGATTAATTTTAGTTATTTGTTTGGTTTAATCTGTTTTTGTTTAAGTTTATGCGGGATCTACTTTGGTTTTATTTGCTTTTGTTTTATTTGTTTAAGTTGAATCTATTTGATAATATCTGTTTAGATTTAAATTTCAGTCTCTTTAATTAGTTATAGTACTGTTTGAATTTAAGCTTGTTTTATATCTGCGTTTGGATCTGCTTATGTTAAGTTTCTGTTTGGGGTTTCGAGTCGGTTTAAATATATCTGCTTTAGGTTTGCTAGTTTATTTTGATAATATCTGTTTGTGATTACTGTTTAGATATATCTGCTTATTTGATCTGCTTTAGTTTTTTTTTTGGTATAATCTGTTTTAGTAGCTTAATTAAGTTTGGCTTATCTCTTATAGCTTATTACCTGTTTTTATTAGTTAGGCTAATTGGTTCTTAGCTTATTTAGGTACTGCTTTCGACTTATTTTGATTTAGTTTCGTTTTGCTTAAGCTTGTTTGGTGTTGTTGTATGGTATTTCTTAATCTAGTTTTTGTATGCTTGCTTATCCTTTATCCTGCATATCTGCTTATTTAGTTTGTTGTCTTTTTTTCTTATACTGCTACATTCAATCTCAAACCCACTTGGTCTGAGTTTCATTAGTCAAATATATATATATATATATATATATATATATATATATATATATATATATATATATATATATATATATATATATATATATATATATATATATATATATATATATATATATATATATATATATATATATATATATATATATATATATATATATATATATATATATATACAATAAGCAAATTTCGTCTCCAAAGGGTCTCGAACCCCTGACCATCCGCTTAGCAGACCAATACCTCTACCATCTCATCTAGGCTTGTTTTGTGCTATACTTCTCGTCTATTAATTAATATAGGTTTTATTTTTTTTAGCTGGCAGTTTATTAAATTTTGTTTATTACAAGTTTTTAAGTTTATTAATTTTATTTAAAATAGTTTTATATCAATCTCGTTTTTATTAAGTTTAAATAGTTTTAAATAGATTTCTTTTAAATTTCAAAATAGTTAAAATAGTTTAAAAATTAGTTTAATAAACTTAAAATAGATTTGTCTTTAAATATTTTGATTAGATTTTTCACAAGTTTTAAAGTATTTAATTTTTCTTAAAATAGATTAAATTAACTTTAGTTTTTTTTTTATTAAATTAGATTTAAATTTTAATAGTTTTTATTTTAGTTTTAAAATTCAGAAAATATATTTTACCAAAAACAAAGTAATCTTACGTTTAACCGGAAATCAATTCGAGTCGATTTGTGGAACGAAAAAAAATAGACAATAAAAAGATTTGCAAAAATCTAGTATTAAAATGGCGCCGCTGCCGCTTCGCTCGTACGATTGACGATTTTTCGTGAAGATGTTTGGATTTTGGGATCCGGTCATTTTGCACGTTATGTTTCTTGTTAACAAAATAAAAAATACAAAAAAAATCTAAAACTTAAAAATACAAAAAAATTAAAAAACCACAAAAGCAAATTCTTTCCTAAGATTTGCACAAAAAAAAAATTAAAAAAATCCAAAAGTAATACTTTTTCCTAAAAGTATTACACCAAAAATATTACGTATTAGTGTTATTTTTCTTAGTTTGATTTCTTTCGATTTTTCTTGTGAATATACATCTTTCTAAAAAAAATACAAAAATATTTTTCTTTTACAATATTATATTATGTAGAACATTAATTTACCTACTTTTCAAATAAGCCTTAGTTGGGATTTCATCACCTAACTATTGTATTCGCATCCATAACGAAATAAAAGGGAAAATAGATAAATACTAGCAATACGTTTGAACTCAAAATATACAAACTATAAGGTGGGTATAAGGCGACGCGCTATAAAAGGCCGTCTAAGGAAAAAGATTTTTAAGTGCTTTGTGCCACCTCGTTTCCCCGCTTGCTTGTGCGTATATTGAGAGGGACGACCGATTATTGGTTTGCCAATCAATTAGTAATTAAGTATATATTTTTGTAGTTTTTCATATTGCACCTCGAGAGGGAAAATCCTTTTCCTCTCAAAGTCGACCGAGGTCACCTACCTCATTCCAAGTTTTAATTGTATGCGCACTCGCGCACATACATTTCATACCGATTGGTGTACCAAATTCTTCCAATTCTTCCAAAAATAAGAAGAAGAAAAACAAAAAGACCGTCATTAAAGCCGATCCCGAGAATTGAGCTTTCGACAATACGATGGCAACGGATAATCGACCAATGATTGAGATTCTACAATCTCACGTTGAAGGAAACGATGACGCTATTGTGGTGCCGGATATTGGAGCAAATCATTTTCAACTTAAAACAGGTTTTATTCAAATGGTTTCCGCTACACCATTTTTAGGCCGTACTAATGATGACCCACACGCTCATATCAAATGTTTCATACAATTAGCAAATACCGTCAAATACAATGGGGTGTCACAAGAGGCTATTCGTTTAAAACTCTTTCCTTTTTCCCTCGAGGGACAAGCCCGGATTTGGCTTGATAAGGAACCACCCCAAAGTATTACAACATGGATTTATTTAGAGACCAAGTTCATAAACTACTTTTTCCCACCATCACAGACCACCTCTTTAAGGAATGAAATCATTACTTTTGAGAAACAATATGGGGAAAAGTTTAGTGAGTCTTGGGATCGATTTAAAGAGCTTTTGAGAAAATGTCCACAACACGGTTTCACTAAAGTGCATCAAATAAATACGTTTTACAATGGTTTAACTCTAAATGACCAAGACTCACTTCATAGTGCCGCGGGGGGTAATATTCTTGTGAAGTCCATGAACGAGGCTTGGGCTATAATTGAAAACAAGGCTAAAGTACAAACCAAGAGTGTTAGGGCCACTATGGCGAGTGCTAGTTCTAGTGAGAATGACAAGAGAATCGATAAACTCACTTCGCTTGTTGAATCACTTGCTCGAAAAACCGAAACCCTCAATGGTCATGTTAATGCCATGAAAGACACTTGTGAAACGTGTGAGACTTGTGGTGGACCACATTCATATTTCAATTGTGACAAGGTTTACAATAATCAACAACAACAAGTTTGTGCTTTTAATGCTAATGAAAGGGTTCCATTTAGACCTAATGTTGATGTTAACCATTTGTCTTACAAGAGTACTAATTATTTGGCTCCCCCGGGTTTTGTAGCACCACAAAGATCACCCCCACCCGCCCAAAATACCCAATACCAAAATAGGAACCAAGGTCCTCAAATGGGTAATTTTCAAGGGAATGCTAATCAAGGGAATTTTAATGGTCAAAATCAAGGTTTTCAAAATAATAACCAAGGTTTTTATAATAAAAACGGTTTTTGATCACAATATCAAAACCAAGGTTTTCCTAATCAAGGGTTTAATCAAATGAACATGCAAAATCCTCAAATGGACTTGGTTTTACAAAAATTGACCGAACATGAGAAAATCGTGAAAGCAATGCAAGAATCTACTAGACAAATGCAAGAATCGACCGATAAGAAATTTTTGACTATGTTGCAAGCCCTTAGACCCTAAGGAGCCTTACCATCCAATACCGAGATTAACGCTCGTGCTAATGTGAGTGCTATCAATACTCGAAGTGGAGCCACTTTAGTGGGACCTTCCATCTCTTCGCCCATAAAGGAGAGACAAGGCCTGGAGGTCATAATGAGTAATCCTACTCCCCCTCCGGTGATCCCTCCCACTACCACTCCTAGTACTAGTTCTCCATTGCCAAAAGAGCCTATCCCTACGGTTGTTCAAGAAGCGAGTCCTTCTCCTTCTCAACCTTCAAAGTCTAAGCCTAATATTTCTTATCCATCTAGGTTAGACAAGGCTAAAGTGCTCACCAAAGATGACGTTCATGTCTCTAATTTTTTGAAAATGATTTCCAATGTGAATGTTAACATAAGCCTTATTGAAGCACTTGCTCAAATGACAAAATTTGTCAAATTCTTTAAAGATTTACTTAATAAGAAAGAAAAAATGGTTGAGCTCGTGAACACCCGTTTAAATGAGAATTGTTCCGTGATTCTTCTCAAAGAGCTTCCTGAAAAGCTAGGAGATCTCGGACGATTCGTGTTACCTTGCTCGTTTCCTCAAATCGATGATTGTATGGCTTTAGCGGATCTCGGCGCTAGCATCAATCTTATGCCACTTTCAGTTTGGAAACAATTTTTATTACCCGACCTTGTACCGACTCGCATGAATCTCGAGTTAGCTAATCGAACTCTCGCATACCCCGTTGGTATTGCCGAAGAAGTTTTTGTTCGAGTTGGTACATTCACTTTTCATGTGGACTTTGTCGTCGTCGACTATGAGATGGATCCTCGTATTCCGTTAATACTTAGTAGACCATTCTTACGATCCGGAAGAGCCTTAGTGGACGTGGCCGAAGGGGAGTTAATTCTTAGGGTTTGGGAGGAACAACAAGTTTTTAAAATGGGAAAAATCACAACAAAATCAAATGGAAAAGAGTCGGTCAATATGATTGATGTTCTTAATTATGATAATGATGAGATTTTTATTAATCCCTTTGGAATTCAAACATCTAATCAAAATGATTTTGTGATACCTTCATCCCTTCCCTTAGAGCCTCAAATTTTTGATACTCCAATTTATGATACCTATAGTGATGACACTTCTTCAAGTGATCACACTATCTTCGGTTTAGACGACTTACCTTTTGACACACCCACTTTTGACCCACCCATTTTTTATCAACCAATCTTTGATACCTATGATGATGACACTTCTTTAAGTGATCTCATTAACTTTGATGATCCACCCCGTGATATTAATGCACCTCATATCCCTATGAGTGATTCTTCCATGGAGGCTCCTTTTGACTTTTATACTCCAATTTTAGAAGTCATGACTTTTGAGAAGGATCCTCCACTCTTAGAGATCATTCCGACATTAGAGGGTATTCCATTTGAGGAGGATTTAGACATCTTTCTAAATACGTATTTTCCTCATGAGGATGAGTTTTCCTATGACTCCGATGATACTTATGATTTCACATCAAGTTTAGAAGAGGATGACTTTCCCACTTTGGATTTTGATGATAATTTGAGCTTAAATGTCACTACCTCTTGCTATTTTCCCGTTAAGGAATCGGTGTTTGATCCCGGAATAGAGACTTTCGTGCTTTCATTGTCTTATCACCATAACACCTTTCCTCGTAAGAGACTTTTGCCTAAGGATACCCCACTTTTCTTTGACTTGCATGATTTTACCACCTTGGGGTTTATTTCCTTTTGTGATGAAAATTATGTGTTTGACCCGGGTGGATTTTCATGGGGTATGCCTTATATGACTTTCACCCTTTATCATGGAGAGATTTTCCTCCCTTGGAAATCTCGATTTTTTCCATGATTTTCCCATTTGAATGATGACATTCGGGAATTCGAGTCGAGCTAGAGACTCGTGATAAATAAATCAAGCATCGTATAACTAGGTTAGATTTTTACCTTTTCCACCCTTTTTACCCTTTTCCACCTTCACCCATTTTCACCCAATAAGTGTAGGGGGAGCCAAGTAGGTTGTTTGTGTGTTGTGATGTTGTGTGCACGGACATGTGCTTAAATGATCCACTTTTGGTACTTTTGACGCGACCCGTGTTCCCGTGTTTCCCGTGTACCCGGTTCCTTCGATAAGTTTTTGCTATTGTGATTCAATCTTGTATATAAATAAAACGTGAATAAATGTAATCACTTTAGTTGTCTCTCCCTTAGCTAGATTTTAAACAACGTACTCAATGTCCTAAGTGTAGGGGAGTTTATTCTTCCACATGCTTAAAACATTGAGGACAATGTTTATATTAAGTGTAGGGGGATTTCTATCGAAATTTTAGTGGACTTTTCCATGAATTTGACCCCATTTAATCGGAAAATTTTAAAAAATTTCAACGTTTTTCAAATTTTTGATCTATTTTGGCCTAGTAGCATTTCCATTTATTTTCTTTCCTTAATTATATATTATATTTCAAGAATAAAGTCAAAAAATAAATAAATTAATAAAATGGTTTTAACAAGTTTAGATATCTTTGATATATTAGGCCCGTCATGAATATTTTGACTCAACCTGAGTTTACTTTTCCAAGTTTAATCTAGCTAGTATCCTTAACCATATGGACCTTAATTGGTTTATTAGGCTAAGAATCCACGAGTCTCATTCCTTGAGATTTTAAATTGTGAAGAATGAGAGATGATATAGTTGATAATAAGTTTAAGGGTTAATTCTTATTTATATGAGTTTTGTGGCTCTTTCTTCCCGCTTGTATATTTAATTGCTTAATAAATGAGGATTTTTGCGGTGTAGATTCGATATCTTAACTCTTAGCCAAATCTTTATTCTCCTTTTAATTAAAGCTTGAACACATTGGGGGTGTCAGCGTTGTGGACTTCCGACTAAGGTGGCTCATAACCACTAAGTAGGAGGTATTCAGACCATGCGACCGCGGAATTTGGACTACCATATATATCATAAATAAAGAAAGAATAAGATTAAAACATGACCTCAAGGAGCCTTAGGGTGTGGGGCATGTAGCAAGAACCTTGTCATTAGAGCCTTAGGGTGTATGGCATGGTAAGTGTTGAATAAAAATTGATCCAAAAATCAATTCCCTCATTTATCGTTTAAAGAGCCTTAGGGTGTGGACAATAGATGGGGGAGCATTTTTACATCTTAAAGAGCCTAAGGGTATATGATGTGAACTTGCTAAACTCCACATAAAGTCTACATGACTTTGGAGGAATAATTAATAAGTAGTACTATTGGCCAAATTTTGGGTCCGGGAATTTATTCCCCAAATCGTGTTAAATCATCCTTGATGTGGGCTTACTTTAGTGACAACGTTTTTGAGGACGAGGTTAGGTTTTGAGTGTCGGGTTTGCACCGTTTGGCCTTCATTTTTGGACTAATAATTATAAAATAAGTCAAATGAGCCTACGGGTGAATGACAATCAATAAAATCTAGAGATACAACATAGGAATTTGAGAAAGAGTATTACACAATTGTCTTATATAAGTGGTTTTAACTTGAGGACTTATGGTAAACAATGATCTCGTTTTTAAGCTTGGTATGGGGAACGTGAAACTTGAGGGTGATAAATATTCATGACACCAAAGCCCTAATTTAAGTCTTAGATTTCTTTACGAGTTTCTTCCATCTAATAATTTCCAAGTTAATAAATTTTTATAACTTTTGTCTCCTTTTAAGCTTTATCTTTTTATCGTAGTAGTAATAGTATATCTTAATAAAGGCCAAGATGGGTTAATCACGAGAAAAGTGTAACTTATGCTTTAAAATAATGCATTGCATGGGGTCATTGCAATGGTCAAGTGTAGGGGATTTAATAAGTGTGTTAACACTTATCCTTTTGCCACTAAAATCAAGGAAAAATAAAACCTAATAATGTGTTTAATATCGTAAAAGTCAGAATTACGCGTGGTTTTGTGTTTTTGTGTTAAAATAGGTATAAATGATCAAAAGGAAAGAAAACACGGGATTTCACGGTCAAATGTTGAAGAAAAGTCCAAGAAAGAGAAGAAGACAAAGTCAAAGACCAAAAGTGTGCCCAAGTTCACGAAAACCGGCTAAACCGACACGAGTTTGAAGAAAATGAACAAGAAAGCCAAAATCGAGCTCGTTGTTAGTGGATTTAATATGTATGGGGTTAATCGGGCTTGTTGGACCCACATTCGGGTTAATGGGCTTAAAAACCCATTTGGATGTTTAAATTTGCTTGATAAAAGTTATTAGCCCAAAAAAGCCCAAATTACTTACAAATATTTAAAAAATGGAAGAAGCAATGATTTTGGGCCAAGCCCAAAATATTAAATTCAATGGGACGGTGAAATAGATTAGGTCAAATAAATCCTCCCTGGTCAACTTTCCACACACAAATACTCAATTCACTCAAACACGTGTTTACCAACCCCTCTCACCTCACACACGGTTTATTTATTAAACTATTTTACCCACCCAATGTTTTACGTTACAACCAATGTTCATCCACCCACTCATTCTTTCTCTCCCACACGCAGCAACCATCTTTTTACCCTAACCCTAAATTCACCCTTCATCAATAATTACACAATATTTGGGGCTTTTAATCCATTCGTGTGATTCACACGGATGGGGATTAAATCCCCATCTTTATCGGAAGAAAACACTAACTGTGGTCCTCATATCAAATCCAACGTGGTATTCTCCTTCCTTTGATTGGTTAAACCTCATCACCAATACCAATCCGTCCAATAAGGATACTCCACCTCAGCCAAAACTAACACAAACAAGCACAATACATGCCACGAGGGCAATCCGTGGCTCAAGATTTGTTGTCCATCGCAAGATCAAGAAAGAGAAGAAAAAAGATGGAATATGCGGCCAGGATTGATTTCTAAAAGAAACTTCATGAAGAAGGTTTCCCAAGGGTTTGCCTATAAAAACCCTTCATGTGTAATTTTTAGATAACACTTTTCTTTTATTTTAATTTTCTGAAAATTAGTTCTTAGGTTTAATGTATTTTTTTTATTTTCCATTAATATAATTTTTTAATGATTAATGAAAAGTTTATTTCAGTTTAAATTCGTCTCAATTTAATTTTCTGTCAAGTTTAGTATAATTATAATCCTTAATTTTTTTTATTCTTGTTACTGTTCGTTCTTATTAAATATAAACAAAAAAATAAATAAATAAATAAAAAGAAAGTGGAATTAAATCTTCCCCACTGGGAGATTTGTTAAAAGTTACTGTTCTTTTGGAATTATTTGGTTCGAGTACTGTTCGTTCGTTGGTTTCACTGTTCGAGATGCTGATGTTTGGTGGTTAAAGTGGTGTTTGTTTCGGTTCAAAAGGAGGCACAGCGCCATCCTTCGTCCCAAAGGCTATCTCCATCAAGGTTCCTTCTCATCTCTTTTTTTTTTGTCAATTTTAGATTATTTTAGTTATTTGTTTGGTTTAATCTGTTTTTGGTTTAAGTTTATGCGGGATCTGCTTTGGTTTTATTTGCTTTTGTTTTATTTGTTTAAGTTGAATCTATTTG
This sequence comes from Glebionis coronaria, assembly GCA_025667525.1. Taxonomy (NCBI): domain Eukaryota; kingdom Viridiplantae; phylum Streptophyta; class Magnoliopsida; order Asterales; family Asteraceae; genus Glebionis; species Glebionis coronaria. The sequence continues at coordinate 448,269,001 of CM046874.1, forward strand.
ATAATATATGTTTAGATTTAAATTTCAGTCTATTTAATTGGTTAAAGTACTGTTTGAATTTAAGCTTGTTTTATATCTGCGTTTGGATCTGCTTATGTTAAGTTTCTGTTTGGGGTTTCGAGTCTGTTTAAATATATCTGCTTCAGGTTTGCTAGTTTATATTGATAATATCTGTTTGTGATTACTGTTTAGATATATCTGCTTATTTGATATGCTTTAGTTTATTTTTTTGGTATAATATGTTTTAGTAGCTTAATTAAGTTTGGCTTATCTCTTATAGCTTATTACCTGTTTTTATTAGTTAGGCTAATTGGTTCTTAGCTTATTTAGGTACTGCTTTCGACTTATTTTGATTTAGTTTCGTTTTGCTTATTGTTTAGTTGCTTAAGCTTGTTTGGTGTTGCTGTATGGTATTGCTTATTCTAGTTTTTGTATGCTTGCTTATCCTTTATCCTGCATATCTGCTTATTTGGTTTGTTGTCTTTTTTTCTTATACTGCTACATTCAATCTCAGACCCACTTGGTCTGAGTTTCATTAGTACAAAATAAAAAAATAAAAAAAATATAATAAGCAAATTTCGTCTCCAAAGGGTCTCGAACCCCTGACCATCCGCTTAGCAGACCAATACCTCTACCATCTCATCTAGGCTTGTTTTGTGTTATACTTCTCGTCTATTAATTAATATAGGTTTAATTTTTTTTAGCTGGCAGTTTATTAAATTTTGTTTATTACAAGTTTTTAAGTTTATTAATTTTATTTAAAATAGTTTTATATCAATTTCGTTTTTATTAAGTTTAAATATTTTTAAATAGATTTCTTTTAAATTTCAAAATAGTTAAAATAGTTTAAAAATTAGTTTAATAAAATTAAAATAGATTTGTCTTTAAATATTTTGATTAGATTTTTCACAAGTTTTAAAGTATTTACTTTTTCTTAAAATAGATTAAATTGACTTTAGCTTTTTTTTATTAAATTAGATTTAAATTTTAATAGTTTTTATTTTAGTTTTTAAAATTCCAAAAATATATTTTACCAAAAACAAATAATCTTACGTTTAACCGAAAATCATTTCGAGTCAATTTGTGGAACGAAAAAAAAATAGACAATAAAAAGATTTGCAAAAATCTAGTATTATGTATCGTGTTGACCAATGCTCTATTCTGAACATAACAAGCTGTATTTACAGCCTCAGCCCAAAAAGCTATGGGAAAATGAGCATCAACCAACATAGTCCTGGCTGCTTCAATTAGGGTTCTATTCTTTCTCTCAGCAATCCCATTTTGCTGTGGGGTTATGGCAATACTAAACTGCCTAGTAATCCTTTTCTTTGCACAAAAATCATCCAATAGTTTATTTCTAAACTCTCCAACTAGTAATAAAGCTAATTAAAGTATCAGCATAGTCACTTTTCATGGCTAAAAAGAAAGTCCAAGTAAACCTAGAAAAGTCATCTGTGATGACAAAGCAATATGATTTACCATTCAAACTCTCTATATTAGTTGGACCAAACAGGTCCATATGTAGCAAGTGAAGTGGTTTAGAACTAGAGTGCACCTGTTTAGACTTAAATGAGACCTTGTGTTGCTTGCCTTTACGGCATGCAACACAAGAGTGGTCATTATGGAAAGCCTTTTCAGGCAAACCATCAACCAAACCAAGTCTCACAAGTCTGTTATATTTTTAAAGTTAATGTGCCCTACTCTCTTGTGCCATAGATTACTCTCATCAACTGAAGCTTTAGCATAAAAACATGACATATTATTATTCATCCTAATACCATTAAGATTCACATTATAAATGTCCTTATGCCTAGGTGTTCTATAGTCAATAAATTTCTCATCTGGTATTCTAAAATCCTTGCTCAACACCAAGCATTCAGTATTTGTGAAAAGAACCTTGTTTTTGTTATCACAAACTTGTGATACACGGAAAAGATTATAATCAAGTTCTTTTACCAGAAACACGTTTTCAAAACGCAAGTTCATGGTGAGAAGAGTTCCTTTGCCTGTGATAGTTCCATATCCGCCTCCAAAGTAAACTTTATCACCATCCTTAATGGGAGCGAAGTTAGTAAGATAATCTTCCTTCCCAGTCATGTGCCTAGAGTATCCACTATCCCAATAGCCATAATCATTCACCTATTTTTGAATGCCCTGCACATAAAGAAAACAAATTAGTTTTCTTTAGGAACCCAAGCCTTAGCAGACTTGGATTCATCTGGTTGTTCAACAAGAACAGACTTAGTTCTCATAACAACCCCTTGTTCATCCCTTTTTGGATGAAACACCTAGTTAACCCCAATTTGTTTTGTGATGACCTTTGAAATATAATTAAATCTGTTGCAGGTCATAGAAATCCCATTAGAGTTAGGGTTTTGGTCTTGCTTAGGTCTCCATGTCAAGCTAAAAGAAGCTTTAGACCTTTTTCCATGTGGTTGCAAATATTTAGTTCTGGCAACGTTTCTGTCAGCGTTGGATTTGGTCATATCAACGCTGAAATTACCCTTATCAGCGTTGAACCTAGGGTTTGCTACAGGAACCCATTGCCTATTAGACCATGTATTGGTATTCTGAAAAGGTCTTTGTCCATGAGTGTTAGACTCTTTAGTGAAGAATGGGGCTGGTCTAACAACTTGTGGACTTTGCTCCACAAAAGTTTTGGGTCTGATAGTGTTTGACCTTTTGTCAGCATTGACCTTGGAAGCGTTGACACACTTATATGCTAAATGTGAAAAGCTACCTCAAGTGTAATAGGATTTTCTAGACACAACTCTAGGTCTAGAAGAAAAGAAACCTGTTCCATTATCACTAACTTGGCTTTTTGGTGACCTAGTATTCCTATACATTTCTGCATACTTAATGCTAGGTTTCTTAACAGTGTTTGAGCCAAGGTCAACAGTCTTGCTAGTAATTAGGTTTGTTACTTTGATAGGGGTCGACTCATTTGGACTATCACAAAGCATGCCACCCTTGACAAACAAGGTAGGGTTGGCTTTCTTCCATTCATTCAAGTCAGTCAACTTTTTCCTATATTCCTCAACTGGGGTAAGGACTCTTGGTGGAGGAATAAATTCCTCTTCTTGGAGTTCTGGTAAACTAGTCTAAGATAAGTCCTTTCTTTGGACACCATAGAAGTCCCCAGCTGGTGGTGGAACAACAGAATACTCTTTCATCCCAATCCTAGTCATGACCCTAGAATCCCTCTGTTTACTAACACATTCTCCTAGTGTTTGTGAGGTCTTATCAAATCTCTGAATTTTAAGGTCTATATTATCCTTATTCTTGATAGCCTCATCTAACTTATCCTGTAATTCAGCATTGACCCTTTCCATGATGTTTCTAATATCATTACTAGCATTTAGATCATGTTTTAAGATATTTATTTTATCTTTTAGGTAAAGTTCCATATTCTTATACTCAGAAACTGTCTTTTCAGTTTGAGTGAGAGCAATTTGATAGTTAGACAACTTGCATCTCTCAGTACTCACATCTCCTAACAATCTTAAAACCTCTTTGTTAAGTTTTTCAGTATTTAAACGACAACCCTTACTAAAAAAGCATCATCATATACCTCATTGTCTGATGAAGATGAGGAGTGTGCCATGAGATCATATTGAACATGCTCTTCTTCTTCAATCTCAGCAACCAAAGCTTTATCCTCTTCCCCATCCTTAGCCAAATAGCTCCAGTCCCATCCAATAACATCAATTTCTTGCACTGCCACCATGGCCTTAGGATCCTGAGCCTTAACAATTTGACTTGAGGGTTTTCTAGCATCAGATCTTCATGGAGATCTACATTCTCTCATAAAGTGCCCCATACGATAACAATTGTAGCACTCAACCTTGGATTTATCAAATCCAGTAGTGTCCTTTGCATTAAAGGTCATCTTCTTCTTGAACCTTCTATTCCATCTGTTTGCTCTTATATTTGCAAGAGCCATATTCCACTTTATATCCATCTCCTCTAAGTGCTCATCACCTATTTGCTCAAGGTCCTCATATGTAATCACTGAACCATTGGGCAATGAAGAAATATATGCTCACACAGTATCCAGATCCAAACCAGCAGGCTTAACTCTTGGTGAGTCAATTTTGTATGTGTCAGCGTCTGAATGTGAGGTGTTGACAGGATATGGTCCAGCATTGACACATGTTGATCCAGTAACTAGGTGCATGTATAAATCCTTCTGATCAAATTGACCTTCACTATGTGAGAAGAAGGCCATGTTACTATTGGTAGACTTACTTCCATGCTCAATAGAGTTTCATTCTCCAACAGCCTCAGTTTGTTGTAGATATCATCAAAAGTAGAACTTTTGTGAGTGTTATTGGCAATTATAGATCTTGCCTCAATCTTCCATGCATCACCAAGGCTTTTAAGAAAATTGGCAATAATGTCAACATTACCAATTACTGTCCCCACGATGGACAACTTGCTTGTAATGTCAAGCAGTCTGCTTCTCACACTACTAAGCTTCTCATTAGGTTGAGCCTTAAAAACAACACACTCATGAAAGAGTTGCTTCTTCTTCTCTTCCTTAGTATCAGCATTACCACCATAGGCAACTTCAAGGGCTGCCCAAAGGTGTTTTGCAGACTCATAACCTCTGTATTTGTGCTGATTTTCTTGTCCCAAAGAAAGTTTCAGAATACTTAGGGTTTTCATATCAACCCTTTTCTTTGCTATGTCATCAGCAGACACAGCTCTACCATCGTCAGGGTTTTCTTTCTTATCTTCTTCATAACATCCTTGAACAGCTGATCTTGTAGCAATGGCATCTGTAATCTTTTGAGCTTTATTGAATGTGTTTCCATATTTAATAATCTCCTAGAGAGTGTAGTAATGGATTTGCAGATATTGCTCAAAGTTGAACTTCCACAGCTCAAAATTGTTTGCATCTAACATGGGAATCTTGATGTTGTGGTTTGAGGAGGAGGAGGTTACTTCTGGAATGGACATGATGTTTTTAGGGTTTTCTGAAAATTAGGGTTTTGTTGATTTTAGGGTTCTTGTGTTCTTTTAGATCAAAGTTTCTCAACAAGCTCTGATACCACTTGTTGATCCCAAACATAGATCGATTTAGCTTGTGTAAACGAGATTAGATCAAGTTATAAACGTATAGAAACTTTGTTTATGTATGAAACAATTTAAGTGTTATGCGGAATTAACACTTAAACAAGAACACAACAAAGGATGTAAAACAAACTTTCACTTGATTGATAATAACGAACTTGCTTACAATGAAAGTGTTTAACGTATGAAAACTTATTATGAAACATAACCTAAATTCTTCTTTTATAGACATAAGAAGCCTTGTACAAAAGTCTACGTATAAACTATTCTAGGTAAAGATAATTATAGAAAATACAATGTTGATTCTATCTTTACTAGAAACAAAGTAGAATCATAATACGCGTAGACCATATCTTTCTATCAGTGATTGTCTTCAACCTATCAACGCTTGACTTCTTCATGTCAACGTTTGATCTGTCAGCGTTTGTTTTCTTCTAATCAACGCTTGTTTTCCTCTTGTCAGCGCTCAAGTGGACTGGCTACATTTTATTCCCAACACTATGCTAATTGGCTGATTGTGATTGTGTTTTTGTGATTTCTATTGACTCCTTATGATTAACTGATCATTTGGGTGCCTTTGTGAAACTTGAATCCACAAAAAAGTCACTAAAGACAAATAGTCAAGAAAGTTAAGCAGTGGGAAAAGTTCCCACTACTCAACACCCAAAACTAGCCCCTGCTAGTGTAATTTGTCATTCAGCTTATTAATAAGCCATATTGGCTTATCCAGACTTGCAACAACTTATTTTTTGTAATAGATCTTCATCATTTGACCCGTTTATTTGATCTGGAGCTTATCAGACCTTGGCTTTGACTTTTTGCTAGAAAACTCATAAAGTTGACTTTTAATTAAGTGTTTATCTGCTTATTCCAGCTTATTGAGTGTGCTTATTGAAAAAATTTAGTTGATTAAGCTTAGTTAAGTCATTTAAAAGCTTTTGAAACTTGAATCAGCTCTTAGGGTGGCCTAGAACTCAAAAACGACTATTTTGTCATTTTGTGAAGATAGCTTATTTCTTATTTAGGCTTATTCCTTGTGCTTATTTCAAATTTCTTTTTACAAAACTCTTAAGTAACTCAAAAGAAGCTTGTGTGTCTAATTTGAGCTTATGGCATCAGCTTATAGCTTAATGGGCCAAAAAGCCCATTAAGAATAAGCTACTTTGAAATAAGCTAGCTTAAACACATTTTCACCATTTGGGCCTTCAGAGTTTTGCTCTTAAAATCAAATTTTGAGTCAGATAGGAGCTTTTGGGCTAATTTGGACAACATTTTGTTATTGAGCCTATTTGAGCCCATTAAGGGATTGTTTTGTCTTTTAGCCCATTTCTAGGCCCATTAGGGGTATTTTTGTAATTTCAACTTCATTTCTGAGTTTATTAGGTTAAAATAAGCTAGTTTGCAACTTTTTAGAATTTTTTATAAATTTTGGCTTTTTAATATTATTTTAATATTATTTTATTATTAAAATTTAAAATTTAGATTTTTCAACTTTTTATATTTTTCTTAGGTTAAATACATTAAGTTAGGAATTTTACAATTTTTAGAATATTTTTATTGTCATTAGATTAATTTTTGGAATTATTTTAAGTTTAAATAGTTTTTAATTGTTTTTAAAGAGTTTTTATTAATTATAAAATTATCAAAAATAGTTCAAAATTTATTTAAGTTATTTTAGAGGTTTACAATTGAAAAAATCTCATTTTTGGCTTTTTGTTAATTAAATTGATTTTTTGGGCTTTAATTAGAATTAAAAAATTATTATTTAATTAAATAAAAGGTTTGAGTGATTTTGATTTTTTGTAAACTCTAATTACATTATTTAGGATTTATTGCAATTTTCTAGGAATTTTAGGGTAAATTTTTAATTTTGTCACTTTTTACGGTTTTACGTGTACGACTAATCGTCTTAGTTTAATCCACAATCGTAACCGTCATTCTCTTCTAATCTCCCTTCTATTCCCTTTTCTCATCAATATAATCATAAAAGTTAATCATCTCTTAAGACACACACCAAGCCTCCTTGAGAACGATCCTCACTTTGGGTCATAACTTGTGGTTTTCCTAAACTACTTGTTCATACTTACCCTAATTACCTTTGTTTTCCTAAACAAAATGTAAAAACTCAACCATCAATAGCCCACAGCTATATTTCTAAATCTTGGTCTTTCCAAGATGAACACTTTAGCTAATATTATGTTTTGTAAATAATTACAAAAATACAATCATGATTATCTAGGTGTCATGCATGTTTCCAAGGTTACCATTATAACAAGGAGACTACATATAGTCCACGGCTATATTGTCCCTTCCCAAGGTTCCCATAAGATTTTAAGCTTGTTTTATGTTTATAATTCTCAAGTTAACTCTTTCATTAGATCTATCGTTTATATAAGCAAGCATGTACATCTAACCCATTTTAGGTCGTATGTAACCCACGGCTACATATATTCACATAAGCTATTTTTGTGATTTTTAATATTCCATTTAACATGTAACATTTCACATTCCATTATTAAAACTTAGTAGACAAATCATATGGTCATTACTTATTTTAGCCGTGACCTTTAAGGTCATAGTTTTCATGATCTTTAAGTTACATAAGTTCATTTTATGAGATCTATGGTCATTAGTTAACCAAAGTCCCATAAAACAAGATTTGTAACTCATGAAATGTTTAGATTCATAAAATGTTTCATATAGTTTTCAAATCAAGTTTAAAACATAGAATACAAGCAATAGGTTTCTTATTAAAAGATTTTTAATCATGAATATTATTTTTATTAATATGCCGTGACCTATAATGGTCATGGCTTTATCTAATCTTGGTTTTACATGTTATTTACTTGTATTTATAGATGTATGATGATGCATGCATGAAGAAATGAAAGAACATGTAGTGTATACCTTTCTTGCTTAAAAGTACAAAGGATGATCTAGATGAATAACGATATTTGAGATCTACTCAAGATGCTGAAGACAACCCTAGTTATAACTAAGTAATGGCCTTAATGATTCGGCTAGGGCTTGTTTATAGTGATTCTAAATGGAATGATGCTACCTAATGATTTGTAATCAAGATGGGACAAAGATTTAGTTGATTTAATGAATCAACTTTGGATTTTTGTGGCTTGTAGCCGAAATGTAGAGAGAGATGAAGAGAGAAGTGAGATTGCATGTATGAAAATGTGTGTGTGTGTGTGTTTCGGTTTAAAGATGAAAGAGAGAAAGAGAATGCAAAAGGCATGATTGCCTTGGTAAGAATACTTGTGCCAAGTGTAGGCTTTTCCATTACCAATTCACCCTTTCTTCTTCCACCTATGTGTTTTGCCGTGTAAACTTAGCCAAAGGGTAATGGGCTTTGGCTTGGGCTTGTGTTGGGCTTACACACAATGGCATCTATTCTTGGGCAAGTCCAAGAGTTTAAGTAAACTCCAAGTCCACTTACACACATATCATGACTACAATACCTACTTGTAGTATATTTCAAATTTTTGTTAAGTGTTGTATATTTCAAACATTAAGTATACATCTTACTACTTGCTAACCCTAGTTTCAAGTACAAGGTTTAAGCTATGTAACTTATTTACAACCAATATAAATGTAAGGGTATAAGTACATAATCGACAAGTTCACACACATTTTAAGGAGATATATCACATGAATGAGTGTCCTAGGATTATTAGGTGGAAATTTATTATATTCAATCATGGTAAAATCATGGATTTTACAGCACCACCCCGTTATTTTTGCTTTGTCCTCAAAGCTACTAAAAACATAGGTATCTTTTAAGTGAAAGATGTTCTAAGTATATGATTCATTTCAAATAATCTCTCCGATACGGATGGCGGCATGAACGTGAAGTGGTCTATACCTAGGTTACACTTATACATCCGATTGGGCAAATGAAAGCTTCTATTATTACGGGTGAACATAAGAGAATGCAAAGAGATCTTTATCCGGGTTGCACTATTTATCCGATCGAGCAGTAAAAGAGATCGCTTCTATGGATGGATAGGAAGCAATGCAAAGAGATCTTTATCCGGATCACACTATACATCCGATTGAGCAGTAAAGGAGACTGCTGCTTATGGATGGATAACAGGAAATGCAAAGACATATTTATCTGGGATGCACTATACATCCGATTGAGAAGTAAAGGAGACTGCTATTGTGGATGGATAGGAAGGGAATGCAAAGAGATCTTTATCCGATCGCACTATACATCTGATTGAGCAGTAAAGGAGACTGCTGTTGTGGATGAGTAGAAAGGAAATGCAAAGAGATCTTTATCTGGATCGCACTATACATCCGATCGAGCAGTAAAGGAGACTACTGCTATGGATGTATAGGAAGGAAATGCAAAGAGATCTTTATCTGGGTTGCACTATACATCCGATTGAGCAGTAAAGGAGATTGCTGCTATGGATGGGTAGACGCAGGCTTCCCAACGGGGGTCGCGGCTATACCCTTCTAGGATCTGGGAGAGGACCAATGGCGCTGTGGATTTGGTTATGAGGACAAACCCATTTCAAATGGTTTTTCATATGAGGAGGCCACGCCAGCATTTTTTATATGCTGGGGAGGCTGGGGAGGTACTATATCTATATCCTTTTCACGGGTCAGATACAGGTTATATCTCCACATCCGATGATAAAAATTAGGGGTTAAAGGTAAAACAAAGTATTTTAACTATAACCCCTCCTATATCAACAGTTTTAAGAAAGGACTTACAATTATACCTCCAGCTTGTGGGATACAAACATTCGTTAATAGTACTAAAGTTTCTACCCAACAGAGAGGTTAAGATTATTGTTGATGGCGATTGGGTAAGAACTTGCAAAGAATCTGCTTCATTCGCCGCGGGGCTGAGCGAGAGGGACGTAGAAAAGAAGTACCTCAAATGGTGGAAATAAAAGAAGATACCAAGAATAAAGAAGTGCGCGCCTTGCAGGGGGCCTTAACAAGGGTCATGCATTCACTATTATTGGTTCAAAATTTGTACAAATTCTGACTTCTAAAGGGAGGAAATTACACCTCCCAAAGTCTGGTGAATGAGGGTATTGTCGAACTAATTGGACGCGAAGAGGAAAGAGGAATGTCCAAAAACATGGGACATTCAACATCTCTTTATGAGGGATGTCGGACATAGCCCTACAAAGTACACCCATTGTGAGTTGGATGTGCCTTTCAGGTTTAGGGTTTCCTAAGTGGCAGATATAACCCTAAAAATACACCCATTCTGAGTTAGATGTGTCTTTCAGGTTTAGGGTTGCCTAATGTGGCGGATATAACCCTACAATATACACCCATTGTGAGTTGGATGTGTCTTTCAGGTTTAGGGTTGCCTAAAGTGGCGGATATAACCCTACAAAATACACCCATTATGAGTTGGATGTGTCTTTCAAGTTTAGGCAGGGGAGAAAAAGGTTAAGAAAATGGAGTATCCGCAGACCAAGTACTCTCTGACTTGTTGTTGCTAGAAATGACACTATGTCTAGTGCTAGTTATATCGGGGTTTCCATCCCCTAGTATAATCAAGGTTTATCTCCCAAGGTACACAAACCAATTTTTTTGATCATATAGGATAATTGCATGATACTTGCTAGTCAATTCATGCTAATGACGACATCAAAGCTATCGAGACATTCTAGGATCTGATTGATGTAAAACGGGTGATTGGAAGGTTTTAAGGAACAACCTCGAATGATGGTGTTAACCTTCATAACTTTTCTGTCGATTATCTTATAGAATAATAGGAGTCTAGAATTAACATAGGGATTTCCAATACCTTACTAAATTTAGCAAATATAATGCTTTGGTCTACCCATGTGTCAAACAAGATAGATGCATATCATTGGCTTAGTAAGAACATACCAGGTACGATGTTGGAGTCGGGGTTAGCTTGGGCATTGTCAGCCATGTACACTTGCGAAGTAGTTCCCTTGTTGTCCTTCTTCTGGTTGGCCAACTTGGGACAATCGGGTCTCACATGCCCAGGGGTTCCACACTCGTAACATACCACAACTTTCTTTGGTCCACTACTACTTCCACCTGCGGGGTTTCGGTTTCCCTGCTGCCCACTTCCACTTCCTCGTGCGTTGGACTTGCCCTTGTTGCTGTTCCCGAGATTGGTATCGGGTCGACCTGGGGTAGCAACATTTTTTTGAAAATCGCAAGCAAAATGGCCTTGTTGGCCACACTTGTAGCATCCTTGGCATTGTCCTCCAGCAACATGATGGTAGTTGCACTTTGAACACTTAGGCTTGGTCCCTGAGTAGTTCTTGGTGAGGGTTGTGGGAGTAGTGTAATCAGTTTGCCCAACGTTTTGCTTTTTGGAAGGCTGTTGGTGCTGGCTACGAGAGCTTTCATCAGATTTCCTCTTGTTGTCCGTTTGCCTCTTGGACAGATTGCGGGCTCGCTTGTTCATCAGCTCAGTTGCAAATTCCATAGCACCTTCAACGGTAGTGGGTCGTGAAGCTAGCACACTGTCATGAATTTTGTCAGGGAGTCCGCTTACATACTTCTCAATCTTGTCACTCCTTAGAGGGAACATTCAGGTGCACATCAAGCTTAACTCTTGAAATATATGGTTGTACCAAAGGATATCATTGTCCTTACACTTTAGATCCCACAGCTCGACTTCCAACTTCTTAATTTCTCCTCTGGGACAGTATTTCTCAGTCATTCTCTCCTTGAGGTTGCCCTAAGTGAGAGTATAAGCAGTGTCATGTCCAAGGGTGGAGACCAAAGAGTTCCACCAAGTAAGGGCTCTCTCGAGTAGGGTGCATGTAGCAAACTTAACTCTGTTCTCGTCAGCACAACCGCTGATGCGGAAAACTGTCTCTAGTCTTTCAAACCACTACATCATTTCAACAACTCCTTCTTTCCCTTGGAAGTATGAGGGTTTGCATTTTAAGAACTCAGGGTAAGAGCAACCCCTGTTGGTGTTGTTTCTGCGTGCATCAAAGTTTGTATCATTGTTTGCATTCGGGTCAGCTCCTCTGGCTGTCATGGCTGCTGTGATGCCTTCACTTATCATTTCCCGCAATTGTGCGGCAGTAACATTTCGAGTAGCTTCTGGGGATTCAGAATTATCAGCATTGGAAGTGGTTGCACTATTGGGATTTGATCTCGTAATCACCATTTGTCTATAGTCATACACAAAATGAGATTATTAGTTCAAACGTTAGTACAGTTTTTATATTATTTGCACGGGAAAAATTCATGCACTGATTTCATAACAAAATTGGATAACCTGTCAAGATCTCATAATATAATACATTGCAAAACAAATATAATAAAGAAAGTGATTATATGTTATTTCCATAAGAAACTTAACATTCATCTAGCATAACACAATCTAAGTCATAGGCCGGTCGGGCCTTGTCCAAGGTAATGATACACACAGTCTTTAAAACATCACATCCTAAAGTTACATGTCCCATAAGAAGAGAATAGATAAAGTACGGGATTACATCACCAAAAGCTGAAAAAGAGATAAAAGTACAAAGGCCCTATGTCATGATAGCCGGGATGTAACCCGTAAGCTTATCATGACGTACACGAAGTCTAGAACGTCTATTCTAATCCTGCATGGATGGTCTACTAGATGAGGTCGGTGCTGATGGAGCTGGTGGAGCTGCAGAATTCCTCCTGGTGTTCCATAATGTCCGAACTGTCGTTCAAGTCTCCTTGAGCGTACGGAGTGCTGATAGTAGCTGGTTCCGGAGTCTATCGACGACCCCTCGGAGATAAGCCATCTCCCCAGTAACCCCATCATGACGGACAGTGGCGAGATCAAAGAAAATGGATAATGATTGCTCCTGAGCGGAAAGAGCAGCATGGGTCTGATGCTGCAGACCCTCCATGACCTGAATGCGCTGGTGGAGGCGGTAGTTCTCCTCCAATAACCACTTCAGTGCCTCGTCCGTCCTAGCCTGAACGCCTTTAGCGGTCTGGGGTTCTCCCTCATAGTGGGAAAAAGAGTGTCGATACGATCGTAGATGACGGCATGGCTTTGTTGAGTGACTGTCAACTGGTTGCGGAGGTCGGATATCTACCGCTCCTGGCGTGCAGCCAGTGCGGCGATCTGGGCCTGGACGAAATCGACACGCCCTACCCCGAGCCTTCCCCGTTCTCATAAGTGGAGACGGGTACGGGCCCGGAAAAATAGCCCGATGATAAGGATGGAGGCATGGAAGATGGTATGCTAGGAAGGACCCGATCCTCCTCCATAGAGGTTGGGGCTAGTGTGGCTGATGCTGAGATGGAAAAAGGGTCGTCTAGGAGTACAGCTTCGATGGTTGGGTCATCCTTTGAATCCGAGGCTGACAACCATCCACACTGCGTCGATCGTGGAGATGAACAAACAACTGGAGTAGGAGCTACTACGGGTAGAAGAGACGAGGGTGTAGTAGGTGGAGTCATGATGCTCTGAAATAGTATTATTTTAAGTTTGAAGTGAGTATAAGCTTACAAACAAAGAACAATATTATTTTAGATTACATGTTTTATGAAATATATCCCTTTTAAACAATTATTATAATGTTTTAAGGTTACATATATTAATACTTATATATATATGTTATCATTTAAGCAGTTCATTTAACAATTTGTAAGTGCGAGGTTTGGTTTAATATCACCTATATTTTCATTTTAGTATTTTACTATGTAGTGTAAAATTTTCAAGTTTAGCATATCTATCATTTTCCATAGCAATATTTCACTAAACAGTATTAATAATCAAGTTTAGTAACAATATATACACTTAGTTCACATAGCATAAAATACCCTAAGATCTATATGCTTAACTAATATGGTCCCAAAATAAAATCCCAAAAAGGTTTTTATAAGTTATAGTCCAGTTTTGAATAAAAGAAAAATCATTTTATTTTTATTTTATTTAAAAATTTATCTGGTTCTCTATAACTAATGCTATGATACCATTCTCTGTGACACCCTGGATAGGGTCAAAATATGCGGAAATATCCATGGAGATGTCAGTAGGGTAGATCGATTACATATAGTCCATAATCATAAGATAAAGAGTTATTCAAATCAAATGACATGGTTGTTAAACAAATAAATAAAAATTGTCTTAAACATTATGAAAGATGATTGTTTGTGTTTCCCAAATAGAACCCCTGACGAGTCCTACAATGCAGATTACTAAGATGATGGAGACCATGCACACACCACGTAATAACTTCATATTCCTGTGCAAAACATACTAGAGGGTCAACATAAAGTTGGTGAATTTACAGGTTTTAACAATTAATTAGTTTGGACATACATTAATCATAGAAGTAAAAATGCACAAAGCATTCATACAAAAATTTAGATTACATTTGTTTATTATTAGAAACTGAAACTTCACCTTCCATAGTCCTCAACAGATGAGGACGGAGTGTCTTACAAAAAGACACCCAACCCAGTTCCAACATGGTATACATCTATTGTCCCGGCCAACGTACAGTGAGCATGACTCACCTAGATGGGGATGGTCAATCCCTAGTAGATCTATTTATAACATTCGGGCGATTTACAACAATTTAATAGTTCCAATAATAATCAATCATAGTCAAGTTTATACATCTTTGTTATGTCCATTAAGTGTTTGCATATTTTCTTTCCCAAAAGGGAATGTTTTATCAAAAGTTTATATGGGGCTGTAAACTCACCTAGAAGTAAGCAATAGCTATTTAATACGAATATCCAAATAAAGCTCACGCCAAAAGTTATGCCTAATCAAATAGTACTGTCTTAATAGATAGTACAAAGAATCATATGTGTATGCTTATACAGATTTTAGTTAGTTCATTTATGCTACGGTATTTATCTAAATAACCGTAGTTCCAGTATCAACAATGTTCATTTAAACTTATCTATATAAGTTTCATTTATAAGTAAACATAAAATGTTTAACTATTAATATCAGTTAGCATACATGTATTTATAATCATCATTCAACTTACAATTAAGTTTCTTATTTAAGTAGACATAAAATGTTCTACTTAAAATATTAGTTTACGTTCCCCGTTCATGTATTATAATTACTCATTTACTACTAAGTTCCATTATTAAGTAAATATAAAAATTCTACTTAATATTAGTTCACGTTCTTAGTTCATGTATTATAATCATCCATTTAAACATATTATTAAGTTTCATATTTTAAGTAAACGTAAGGTGTTTTACTTAAATATTGGTATTCAATTTATTCAACGTTCATATAATTTTATTTCCTAAAAGTATATGTGTTTCTGTATTAATAATACATGTCCATATTATTTATACAATTTATTCCCTAAAGCAAATATAAATATTTTATTTTGAAAAATAAAATATGATATTTTATTTAACTTTAAAGTTTCCATAAATTATTTTAACATTTATAAAATAATTTAATAATTACAACTTAAGAATTTATACATTAATTTTTATGGTCTAGGTATTTAATTATGTTTGATTGTATTTAAAATAGATTTTAGGGTTAGTGCTTGTTAATGTTTCAGAACATGGCAAAACCAGTCCCTCCATATATTAAACAAGTTAACATCCAGATTTTACACATTTGGTACCTAGGGCTTGTTAAAGTTTCGGCTTATGGCAGGTTTAGTCCCCCTAGTTATATCTAGGTTTTGTAATTTTACTAAAATGACAAAAACAGCCCCTAGGGCTTCTTTAAGTTTCGGCAAATTACAAGGATGGTCCTTAGGGTTATAAAATGACAAAATAACTTTTAGAAACTTTCCAAAATGGTCCCTAGGGTTTAATTTGCCACGGGTAGTATTTATTAAACCCTAGACTTTAAGATTGTTACATTTTAATCCTTGTGTTTACTAGTTCATCAAAACAAGTTTAATAAGTTACGGTTTTAGTCCTTAAGTTTCATAAATTGTCATTTTAATCCAAAAAGTTTTTATAAGTTATATTTTATTATAAAAACTTTTAATTTAACATTCAAACATTATATGGGCTCATTAAATGGGCTAAACATCTAATGGGCTATCTAGTGGGCCTAATTGCATCTCAAGTCCATTAATTTATTTAAATGGGCCTTTAAATCATTTATTGGGCATAAATATATTTTTAAGTCCTTTAATTAGTTAAATGGGCCTAAGTGTAATCTTAAGTCCATTAAGTTACTAAGATTTTTCAAATGGGCTTATTGGGTCCATTAAGTCTTGGATTAACATTTCATGGGCTTAAATAGTCCATTGACACTACTTTACATTTTATGTAAGTTTTAACTTAGGATATTCTTATAAACTTAATATTAGCTTATTCATATTTAGTTTTAGATCTTAATTAAAGAATAAAACTAATAGTTGGTTTTATGTGATGTTCCAAAATAGATCTAGGTGTGTTACAAGGTTGCATGTAAGTCATAAGCCCTAATAGGAGCTTATATCTCACGGCTATAATTAGTTATAGCTTATTTAAGATGAGTTAAAACTTATTTTAACCTTGCTTGTAATTATAAATGTTCCAAAAATAGATCTAACTATGTACAAATCAAGAAAACAAGTCACAAGTCCAAAATGAGATCTAAACTATGTCTAGACCTAAAAGTCAATCATAGATCCATGTACACACATATATAGCCCACGGCTATATTTCTAAATCTTGGCCTTTCCAAGATGAACACTTTAGCTAATATTAAGTTTTGTAAATAATTACAAAAATACAATCATGATTTTCTAGGTGTCATGCATGTTTCAAAGGTTACCATTATACCAATGAGACTACATATATCCCACGGCTATATTTTCCCTTCCCAAGGTTCCTATAAGAATTTATAAGCTTGTTTTATGTTTATCATGCTCAAGTTAACTCTATCATTAGATCTATGGTTTATATAAGCATGCATGTACATCTAACACATTTTAGGTAATATGTAACCCACGGCTACATATATTCACATAAGTTATTTTTGTGATTTTTAATATTCCATTTAACATGTAACATTTCATATTCCATTATAAAAAGTTAGTAGACAAATTATATGGTCATTACTCATTTTATCCATGACCTTTAAGGTCATGGTTTTCATGATCTTTAAGTTACATAAGTTCATTTTATGAGATCTATGGTCATTAGTTAACCAAAGTCCCATAAAACAAGATTTGTAACTCATGAAATGTTTAGATTCATAAAATGTTTTATATAGTTTTCAAATCAAGTTTAAAACATAGAATACAAGCCATAGGTTTCTTATTAAAATACTTTTAATCATGAATATGATTTTTATTAATATGTCATGACCTATAATGGTCATGGCTTTATCAAATCTTGGTTTTACATGTTATTTACTTGTGTTTATAGATGTATGATGATGCATGCATGAAGAAATGAAAGAACATGTAGTGTATACCTTTCTTGCTTAAAAGTACCAAGGATGATCTAGATGAACAAGGAGATTTGAGATCTACTCAAGATGGTGAAGAAAACCCTAGTTATAACTAAGTCGTGGCCTTAATGATTCGGCTAGGGCTTGTTTATAGTGATTCCAAAAGGAATGATGCTACCAAATGATATGTAATCAAGATGGGACAAAGATTTAGTTGATTTAATGAATCAACTTTGGATTTTTTTGGCTTGTAGCCAAAATTTAGAGAGAGAGATGAAGAGAGAAGTGAGATTGCATGTATGAGAATGTGTATGTGTGTGTTTCAGCTTAAAGATGATAGAGAGAAAGGGAATGCAAAAGGCATGATTGCCTTGGTAAGAACACTTGTGCCAAGTGTAGGCTTTTCCATTACCAATGCACCCTTTCTTCTTCCACCTATGTGTTTTGGCATGTAAACTTAGCCAAAGGGTAATGGTCTTTAGCTTGGGCTTGTGTTGGGCTTACATACAATGTCATCTATTCTTGGGCTAGTCCAAGAGTTTAAGTAAACTCCTAGTCCACTTACACACATATCATGGCTACAATACCTACTTGTAGTATATTTCAAATTTTTGTTAAGTGTTGTATATTTCAAATATTAATTATACATCTTACTACTTGCTAACCCTAGTTTCAAGTACAAGGTTTAAGCTATGTAACCTATTTACAACCAATATGAATGTAAGGGTATAAGTACATAATGGACAAGTTCACACACATTTTAAGGAGATATATCACATGAATGAGTTTCCTAGGATTATTAGGTGGAAATTTATTATATTCAATCATGGTAAAATCATGGATTTTACATTAAGTGTTTTGTGGAAAAGGAAATCCTTTTTCTTTTTCTACAAAACAAAAAATAGAAAATAATGAAAAATGTTTTCCAACTAAACGCACTCTAATAATGGCATTTTTTAACTATTTTTTTTTTTGCTGATTCAAAAGATATATATGTAGTAGATTAGTAAAATGATAGAGTTAGAGGGAGGTGAAGCCAATTTGTGATCAGAATGAGGAGAGCTGGTTATCATAACCAAACCGTACAAGCTGTGAATCATCCTATCAAAGGCCAACTCAAATAACATAGCACCTGGGGGTTTGCTACTCAACAATAACACTGAAACTAAAATATTCAAACCAAACAAATATTGTCGAAATCCACTTAGAAAAAATATTTTTATCACATATATTTCAGTTAAAAACCAACAAGTAAGGATCTTTACTCCTAATAATCAATCATTATTACAACATAATTTCACACTCAGAAAACGTAACATCTACTACTTAAATAATTAATAAGAGCAATGAGCGACTCTAGTGACACTTGCACATCTTACATTTCTTTATTTTTTTTCCGTGATTAAAAGACCAATATCATTAAAATTTGAAGGCCTTAGTCATTCAAATCGATACTACAACTTGCACAAACAAATAGAACACGGATATTCTACGAAACAAATAGTTTCCAATGTCAATAAGAATGCTTTTTACTACTATAATATGGTTCTCCATTCCTTTTTTTCCTATTATTCTAAAAGTAAACTATGTAAAATCTATGGAAGACGTAGCATAGAAATTAAACCTTTATAAGGAGGTAAGTCTAAACCCGAAAGATAGTAACAATATCCAGCAAGAAGGTACATGAAGCCTTGTCGTCATCTCATTCTGGGTATCTGGGAGAAAACATTAAACTCGCTTTTGAGTCACAAATATCAAGAAGGACGACACCCATGCAAGATTAAGAACGGAGAGTGTTGAAGGAACGGTTGAATTTCCTTAACAACAGACAAACCAAAAATGAACCCATCAGTGAACGTAGCTTTTTATTATAAACGACAGTGAGATGATGAAGATTGATGTGGAGTTGCAGTCATTCATTCCTCATTATATACACACAAAATTCCTAAGAACCAAAAATTAATAATTGAATGCATTTATTTTTATTCATTACCTTACCAAGTTTATAAAATGTAATTGACAAATACTTAGGAATTGGTAATTAACATCTAAAAAATAAAGAATAATTTAGAACCGTGATTTGTTTTGAATGACTTTGAATTATAGAAAGTTAGAAACTATTCCTTAGCCTTAATGTTTTTATTTTCTGTAGTGAAGAAGTTTGGAGGATAGTTATGTGTGTAGTAGAGATTAGAACAATTTTCAAAACTTCCTAATTATTTTTTCAACTTTTAACTATTAGTCAGCTAGCTGAAAGAAAGAATAGAGCCCTAAAGCAGCTAGGACAATGTTAGCAAATGCTAAGTTTCCCATTGCTTTTTGGGCTGAGGCTGTGAACACGACTTGCTATGTTCAAAATAGAGCCTTGGTCAACAAAATTCACAATAACACACCTTATGAGTTATTTTGAAATAGGAAGCCTAATATAGACTTCCTTAAACGCTTTCGATGTCATGTAGTGATCTTAGATACTAGTGATGCCCTAGGTAAGTTTAATTCAAAAGGTGATGAAGGATATTTTTTGGTTATTCTGTGAATAGCAGAGGATATAGGGTTTACAACAAGAAGGAAAAACACATCCTTGAAAAGGTACATGTTAAGTTTTTAGAAATTAAGCCTAGTGATCCTGAGAATGGACTAGATTGGTTATTTGATTTGGAACCATTATCTAGGACCTTGAATTATATTCCTGTTACTAGTCCAGACATTGTAAAGAAGGATTCAAATGTCTTGGAAGAACCTATTGTTGAGATTTCAGGTACATATGTTGCTAAAGAAGAAGGATCACATGCAGTTGAGTCAACCCCCATACTTGATTATGTTACCATTCTGATGAGAATGCAATTATACATAGTCTCATCGTCCAAATCGGGCTTAAAATGCTTAAAATATCATTAAAATACCCCAAAGTATGCTTGTGTTTGTTCATTGTGTATTTTAGGTACGGATATCGTGAAATCAACAAAATATCACAAGAATCAAGCAAAAATGAACACGGGAAATAAAGCCGCACAAAGAACCGGACTCGAATGATGATTTTCTATTGAAGTCCTTGAAATTTTGAAGATTGACAAGATTGGTCCCTCATCTTTTGAAGACTTAACATTTTATACCCTTGCCAAACTCTAAAATTACATTTAGGTCCCTAAATTATCAAGACATTACAAGAATGGTCCTTGGAATTTGGTCAAATTACATCATTGATCCTTGATATAACTTTGCAAAAGTTATTTGTGCCAAAAGTGAGAAAAAACAAACTTGATTACAAAGGGTTTTCATGTTTTGCTGATTTCTTACAAAGTGAACATATATTGGGAATAGAAGGACCATTATGGGCAGACATCATAACTTACCCCAGCTACTCACACACTACCATGTCACCCCCCAACCTATCACACATCACCACCTCATCACCCCCTCCACGTCCCCTTCCACTACTTATTTACTCAACTAACTTTTTAATAAGTTAAATAAAACGTGGTTAACACTTTTTCAAACCCAAAACTAAATCAAATCACCCTGTTCATTATCTCCCTAATCCCATTAACCCTAAAACCTAATTGCATCTAAACTTAAGGGGTTTTTGTTAAGCTGCTCCGGATCCTAAATTCACCACTCCCTCATTCAAACCCCACCCCAACAACACTCTCACATGCACCATATGTCCCACATCAGACCTCTCCTACACATGTCCTTGTCCACCCTTCCGATAAACCCGACCAATTCAATGGTCCATACTTATTCCTAGATCTCAAAGTATATTTGGACGCATGTGATCATTCCTCAATAGATGTATCAAGTACAAGCATCACATGGCACAATTGACCAAAAGTTTCAACAAGAACCAAGAAGAATATTCTGAAGAATCAAAGTGCAAGATAGGACATTCATGTATTCGAGTTTTATCTATCTAGAATCTTCTTTACATTGTATAAATATGGACGTATGTGTCAATATTCATTTGTTCCAGATTTTTGTAAGCATTTATCAATGAATATTTAAAGTGGTTTTAAATCCTTGCAATATTTGAGTTCCATGTTGATTTGCTTTCTTTAGTTTACTTATTTATGTTTCTTGCAAATGTAGTTTAAATTTTATCAAAAATTTTGGTTTAAGAAATTTCGCTAAATGTTTTAACAACCACAAATTTAGGACCCAAAATCACTTTGAAGTGACAACTAATTTTTGATTTTTGGATTCTGGATTGGTGTTACTTTTCAGTTTTGGATACCAAGTTGTTTTCAAAGTTTGTCATTTCAAAGATTTTTATAAAAATCTTAATTTCCCTTTTTCTGTTTTTTGTCACTATAGCAAACGCCAAGCTACAAGCTCTGACAAAGCTTGTACCTTAGTGCTTGTTATTGTTCTTGTGTTGTGTTTTCTTGTTCTTAACAGGTTATTATTAAGAAGACATATTGGGTGGTATTTGGACTGTTGTAGTCCATACCATCATCATCTATACAACAAGCAACCCACTTAACCCATAAGCTCAAGCTTGGCTTGATAGAGATGGATTTTCAGCCATAGTAGGGCCCAGATGTTGGTCCCACAAGGTAAAAATCCTAGGCTTTAACCCTCCTGCTGTTTAAATTTGATGTTTATGTGATTTGTTGTGGAAATTGTTTGTATGATAGTTCATGTTTTTGTTTTAGTTTGTTATAGGTATTGATACATGTTTGAGTGAATTAGGACCAAGTTTGAGTTGATTTGATTACTTTGTCTTTGTTAATTTTTCATATCAAAAACTTAAGGTGTGTTTAGGTTTGGCGTGTTATCTGACATTGTGTGACACAAGGTGGGTAAAAACCAGTTAAACACACTTTATTGGTTAGTGTTAGGTTGGTTTCACTATTGTCTTATGTTTGGTAGAAGAATATAGAAGTTTGCATGTTAAAAATTGGTAAAAGTAGCATAATCAATCAGTACGGTCAGAACTGGGTTGTTTTAGTAACTTGAGCTTCTAAATCTTAGAATTTGTTAGTATAAGTTTTAATCTAGGATTGCTATTATTTTATTTGTGATTTGGTGTTGTTTTGTGTAAGTTATTGGGTGTCAAAGTTCACCAAATTGTACATTGAACCAGATAATAGACCATCAGTGACTGCAACTTTCTTGGTTTGTGTGATTTTGTTCTTGAACTTGGTGTTTTTATTGTTGTTGTGACTCCCCACAACCCAACTGGTTGTGGGGGTGCCCTTGGTTCCAAACAACACCAACAAACATAGCCATAAAGTGCCTAATTCATTTTTCTGTTAAAGAGCAGTGGGAAAAAGTTCCCACTTCTAGAGCAATCATTCCCACTACTGGTGCAAAAGGACAAAAGTCCAAGTAGTGTCACTATCAGTTTCATTGGGTTTTGTCTCTAGTGGGTAAATTTTTATTTTTCATCCATTTCAATTTTTTTTTGTTTATTTATTTTAGTATTTTTAGAGAAGTTAAATTTTATTTTACTGTTCATTTAATATTTTTCAGATTTAATTTAGTTTTAATTGGTTTTATATTAATCTGTCTTTTGTCTTTTAGTGTAAAAAAGTCATATTTTTCAGTTTTAAAAATTTTCACGGTTTTAGTAAAATATTTTAAGATTTTTAAAATAGAAATTTCATTGTACACTTTATTTATTTATTTTTTAGAATTAATTTAAGTTTAATTATGTTTTAATTCAAACTTTTTTTGTCTTATTAGGGTAAAAAGTTTTGTTTTCAATTTTTTTCATTTTTCTACTGTTTACTAAGTAAATTAGGATTTTTCAAAAAGTCAAATTAATTTTCACATTATTTAATTATTTTTTAATCATTATTTTTGTTTAAAAAGTGTTTTTAGTTTTTTAAAAAATAGAAAAATAGTTTTAAAATTTAGGAAAAATACTTTTGAGTGTTTAAATAACATTTTGGGCTTTTTCTTAATTATATTTAATTTTAGGGCTTTAATTAGCATTTAAAATTGAATATTTAATTAATAAAAGGTTTTAAAATTTATTTATTAAAATTTTATTCTTATTTATATTATTTTAAACTTAGTTTTAATTTTTAGGTTTAGTTTTTAGTTTCGTCGCGTTTTACGTAATTACGTCATCGTTTTTACGTTTTATGTCGTAGTGTAATCTCTTCTTTTATTTTTCTCTTTCTAAACCAAAAAATGACACTAATCCAAACTTGATTTTTATATAATTGGCACAACACTCATACACCTCCTCCGAGAACGAACTCGCATTTATCGATTTTACGGTTTTCCTAAACCGTAATACTTAATACTTGCCCGCTTTACTGAAATTGTGTATATTGAAGTTCGTTTTCTCGATTCTTAACCAATTGAAAGTCCTAACAAAATCGAGTTTATGATCGTTTTTGGTTGGTAGGGTTATTTGGATTTTCTATGTCTATTTGAGCAATCAAGTAAAAATGTGCAAAATATTAACTACGTATCCGTAAAACAATTAGCAATTACCAAATTTTTATTCAAATAAGGACAAAAATGTAAATCTATGGAATTAATGTGCTAAAAATGTAAATGATTAAAACTATAATGCTTGAAATGTAAAATCAGAAACTACAAGGACTAACTATGCAAATAGTAACAAACTACTAACTAAATTGTAACTAATTGTAAAACTAACTAACTGAATTTGACAAGTTTTGAAATATTAAGGACTGATTCCTAGCAAACCCTAATTTTATGAAAGATTAGCTAAAAATTCCAACAGAATCGAACCTTGAGGACCAAAGTGCAATTATATGGGAATTTTTAACAAAAACGGGCTAGTTGAATGTATAAGCTCGTTTAAGCTCTACAAGGAAACAAATAATCTCAAACGAATTTCAAACTGCTTAAAACTCAAATTTACTTAGGCTTGTAAAAGGAATAAGATTGAAATTAAGTAAAACGCAAATAAGCCAATTATGATAAGCCACAAATAAGCTATCTAATACGCCAGACTTGCACAAACGGATTTTTAAGCTGAATCTTGTTTATCAGTCCATTAAGAGTCTGGAATGTCTTTTAAAACAAAAAATGATCAAGTAACGAATCCGGAAAATGAAAATAAGCTAAAACTAGCTTATTGACCAAAGTTTACCAAATTTTTGAAAAAGTTGAAAACCTCCAGATCTACTCAAGAACACTATCTAAACAAGAATATTAAATAAAATTGAAAGGTTTAGGAAGTTGAATTGCTAGTTCAAGAAATCAGATTGGACTTGGTTTACAGAAACTTGCATATGCTCAGCAACTTATGAAATTGCTTATTTCTCTTTTGAATCTTAGAACTGTGCAATTTCCTTTTAAGCACTAAATTTTCAGATGTTAATGGACAAGTGTGAACTGGTTTGAAACATTCTCATCAAGAAATGAGTAAATGACAAGCAATTGAATTCAGCTACTTTATATGAACTTTTTTAAGCTAAAACTGACCCATTCTTTTTCACAACCAATTGCCTTTTTGACCTTCTATTTGACATTAAAACTACTAAAACCTATTTACAATGACTAAATGAAAGTAAATGAGCAATGTTTATCCAATTAACAACACTTAACTAAAATGTGACAGCTAAAACCAAACACTAGTTAACTGATTTTAACAACTTTTTTTGAAGAGATTATGAGCAATTGGTTGAACTAGTTTAAATCTGATAACTAGCCAAACTTTATAACCAAAATGAAGTGAAATTGAACCAAGAACTTGCAGTAAACAGGAAAATGCTCAAAATGTATAAGCAAGCTAAAATGACTGAAGATATGAAATCAGAAACAAGTATTAAGAAGGTAAACAATTATCAAACTATAATAAGCTATCTAAAACATCAAATACAACACAAGAATAATCTAAACACACTTGATCATGTCAGCAAGTAAAATTAAGCTAGAATTAAGCATGCAAATGCTGTTTAGAGGAACCAAAATCAGAAACCATGAAACCTTTAGCAAAGGCCTCCACCGATGGAGTAGGTAGGCGCTGAGCCTCCTAGATAGTGTCAAACCACCACCTTAACACTATTTACCACTAATCAACTGCTACAATCATCATCATCACCATTTATCACAAATCTGCTTCAAAATCAACAAACACAGCTACTGGATGAACATAACAAGTGTGAAAAGCAACAATCTTCAACAAGAGCTAATTATGATCAATGGTGATCACAAGTAACTCTTAACAACACTAGAGTAACAGTATGCAGGTAATGAATAGGAGATTTAAGGAAAAAGGAGGGAAATTTATTGATTGAATGTGAAAGTTTTCTACAAGTTCTGTTAAGGAGGTTACAACTACTATAACTAACTCAAGAGCTTGTCATACTCTTGAGGTCGTTATGCTAACAACTACAAGCTAGGATTAAGAGAGAGAAAAAGTAAAGTGCGTGAAAATTTCACACTTAGGCTACATTTACAAATGAGGATGCTATTCCCTATTTATAGACAAAATGTGAAAAGTGGTTGAAGCTGATGACGTGTCCCATCCAATTAATTATTGCCAAGTGTCCTCAATCTGCCAATTAGAAATAGCCGTTATGAACATGAAATTGGGCTATTCTTCTTGGTTGATTTTCAAGGTAATTAAGCACGTGGGTTGAATTCGTCCTTCAAAAATAAGCAACTTTCATGTTTAAAGTTTTTCTTGAGATATAGTAGAATTCAAAATCGTTCCTGGGTTCGTTTGGGGAAGAAGGTGATACGTGGCAGGTTTGGATTGGGTGAGAGTAGGTCACACGGATTGTTATCCATTCTTGGATATATTGATTATTGGCTGGCGTTCTTTGATTGGGTGAAAATAAAGTGAGTGGGAGTTACTGTTGCTTTTGGGCTCATAAATGTTATGGTGATGTGTCAACAATAGCTGGCAATATGTGTCGTAACATCCTTGCATTCTCATTGGTTCTCAACCATTCACACGGATTAAGTCCTTATTTCACTTTGAAAAATGGCAACATTAGCCCTTGTACTTTGGCAGATTCAAAATTAAAGATTAGCACTTCATTCCTTTGGCATAATTGGTCCTTCCACTTGCATTCTTGTTAAGTTTGACCCTTTTATTTAGTTGACTGAAGAGTTGACCATGTTTGGCTTTTATCTTAACTTTGTCAAATTTACACTTTGAGTCCTTCAACTTTGGAGTATTGTCAAGATAGGTCCCTTATCTTCAAAGTCTTGTCATCTTTAATCCTTCTTTGTCTTTTTCATCCAAATAAGCTTGATTTATTCTTTTTTTCTTGAAAATGTATCCTTCTAACCTATTCATACACAAACAGAAAACATACCACATAATTCCGCTTTATAGCACAAAAGTTAGGTATTTTCCTTGTGTTTTAGGGTGATTTGTTGATTAATTGATATGAGTTTTTGCTCATATCAAATCCCCTAAACTTGAACATTGCCATCACCTCATGCAATGCTATATTTTAAAGCACAAGTTTACATTCTCCTCATAATTAACCCACTTTGGCCAATATGGAATGCTATTACACTATGCTACTCTACATGATGCATGATTATGATTTTGAAAAATGCAATGCAAAAGAAACAATTCTATTTATATCTTTTTGGCTTTTTCTTGAAATGGCTTTGATGGAAAAACTCATAAAGAATTCAATGACTTAGATTAGGGCTTTGGTACTATGGACACTTATCACCCTCAAGTTTCACTTTCCCCATACCAAGCTTATAAATAGGATCATTGCATTCATAAGTAAAAAGGTGCATCAACTTATTCATGACAATTAAGTGTGGAACCGGTTATTATTTGAGCAAATTGATTTTGGGAAAATTTGTCATTTTTTAAAGCGTGAAGTATAAGAAATGCAAAATCCAAAAAATAAGGAAGCACGGTTTTAATCCTAAGTAATCCTCTCATCCATTACTTGAAAAACCGCTCCCAATTAATATAAGTCCGTTTCAAGAGTAATAAGTCATTCGCCTTATGTGTAAAATCCTCATGTCATGCATTAATAAGTAGCTACACACTCGCTAAGGAAAAAAAATAAAACTCACGCAATAATTTACATCCTCCGCCTTTTTGAGACTTTGGATCTTCAACCCCGCAACCCGTCAAGGTAATATTGGATTGGAGCAACTATTAAATCCCCGTAACCCGTCAAGGTAATATTGGAATCTAATAGTAACTATAATTAACACTTCACTGCCCCTCTTGGGTGTCTTGTATAATTATTTTTTTTCTTTTTTTTTCTAGCCACTCATTTTTTTATAAGCCGCTCTTATTTTTCTTTATTCCTCACAAAGAAAGTTCAAAAGAATAAAAGGAAAACACCCTCTAAGTATTAAGCATGACATAAGTCTAGTACACATAAAACGTTCTAATTTAGAATCTTAAGACGTACTTATACCAACCGTGAATGATTAGACAAAAATGCATAAGAGATTACAAACCAATTAAAACCGTTCTTTATTATTTATTAACATATATACATGCAAAGAAAATAGAGGTAAAGAAGAGAATGGTTTAGCCACAAGTAATTATCATGAAGTTTATCTAGCCCTTTTATACTTGCTTCAACTCTATCATTTCCCATTCTCCACAAATTTAATATCTGAAATAATGAGAGTGGTGGATGCTTAGCCTAATAGACCAATGAAGTACTACATGGTTAAGGATACTAGCTAGAGAGTGATAAAATAAGCAAACTCGGGTTGAGTCAAAATATCCATGGCGGGCCTAATATGTCAAAGAAGTCTAAATTTGTTAAACCATGTTCTTATTATATTTTTCTTTTTATATTTTTGATGAAAAATAAAAGAAGAAATATATACAATGCAAATGTGTTATGAAAATGAAAAATGATTGATGCAAAAATTATGAATGCATATTTTTGGTGGCCAAACTAGATCAAAAATTTGAAAAATGTTTGAAAAATTAATTTTCCAAGTTATCATGAAAGTCAATGACAAGTTCTAGGTAAGGTCACTTCGATAGAAGACCCCCTACACTTAAGCTAAACATTGTCCTCAATGATTTAGAGCATGAAAGTATAAAACTTCCCCTAGACTTTGCTTAACCCAAGTTAAGGAAAGATCAACTATAGTGAATTCATTTTTATAGCACAAGGTTTCTATGAAAGATCACAATAGTAACAAAGTGAACCGGATACAAGGGCCTCCTCCATAAGCTCCAAAGCACGTGATGAGTGAGCAACCCTACAAATATCATGAAGACAAAAGAAGGTATCCCCAACACTTCTCATCAATTTGCTATCCTTATTTCTAACCTACAACACTCTAGATCTAAGAACTTCTAAACCTAGTTATTCAAGCTTGATTAAAGGTGTAACACCCCCACAATTGTTATGCGCAGCGGAACTACAACAATGGGTGCTACACAGTATTCATTGCACACCAGATATATCAAACGACGCTAAAAAGACGTCGACTTAAAACTTGAAATTAAAATTGTTAGATAATACATGTCCACAGTTTTTCCAACCCCAAATAGTGCACAGAGTTTAGCGTTTTCGGTCCCCATGAATCTCAACCCCAAAAACTTCAGTTTTACAACAACATAACATTAAACCTAAAAATTGTTTAAGTAGAAAAGGAGGGAAAAACAAGCGGACACCAAGCCATACACACAACATCCATCCCATGCATGCTCCATCCTACTTCTCAGCGGTTACGTGAAACACATGCCAAAAATTTGGTCAACGAAAACGTTGAGTGGAATTCATAGGTTTTTCAATCCATTTGAACGTATATATAATAAAAACCATTCGTGATCATTTATAGTCTTGTCGATCAAACAAACTATAATCAGGATACTGACAATTGTGTTTAAGCTCCTGACACTAATCCGTTAACTCAATCACCCGCGTAAATATACCGGCATGATTCAGAAGAAACCAGTGCCCCTTCTAAAGGCATCAGTTGCAATTATACCTTATTTCTCATACAAAATAATCTACCGCAGAACTTACTATAAGTACAGCTTCTCGGCTAGCATTGGGTCGTTAACCCCGTAGTACTACAAATTGCATAAGCGGCTATTTCCCCCTACTCGAGGGCAAGACAATAGTTAATAGTTCATGAATTTAGGGACTTTTGCAACTTTGGTACTCAACACAATTCTAAGGCAACTTTCGGGTCTAACAATCATTCATGATATACGTTCCTTTTTAAAAACTAGCATGCATTTCCCTCGCGGGTAAAACAATTTGAAATAAATATAAGCAAGGCTATAAATTCACACCTTAGATATTAAGTAGTCGGTAGTTCGAGGAGTGATCACTGACGACGAAACGGATGCCCGGTTAAATCAACACCTATCACAAATAACGCGTAATGAGTAATCTCATTTAAATACTTACGGTACTGTATAAAATACATATATACAAGTCACTTAGGACAAGTATTACTCACGCCAAAAACAAAACAACAAGTATCATTCATTTTATTCCATTCGTTCTTATTAGTTACGTTGTCCATTTTTACTCGTTCTCGCCGGTACTTGACTAAAGTACGGGCTGTTTTACCTTATTAAACCATGCTTATAAAATTTGACAAAATTTCCAAAAATCCTATATGACCTGTGGATAACATGTTTTTAAGCCCAATAAAAGTTTTTACTTTTACGACCCGTTACGCAACTCATTTCCACGACTACATTTTACGGGCTGAAATTGCGCTTCGACCAATTTTGACCTCTTTGACCTATATGAAAAATACCTTTGACTTCCTTGACAACTAAGTCAACATATAGACCCATTTGTACAGGTTAGGGACCAAATTTCGACCCTTGACCATTTACCAAATTATACTTGTGACCCTCGGGATTTGACTAAAACTTTGCACAAATTCGGATTGTGAAAGTCCTCGTCTCCCGGTACCCGATCTTTAAAATGTTATAACTTTTAGCTCGTTTTGAGTCACGGGCTCTACCTTATACCAAATTAAAGCTAGAAAAACCCTCTACAACTACATTTAGCTTTCAAGACCTGGAAACAAAATAATTTTTATAAAATAGACCAAATGTTTCTGCCTAAATATGACCATACCAAGAACGCACTTAGACTCGATTCCAAGCCTTCTAACCAACACTAAACATCATCTTAAGCCTTCCCAAACATATCCTAACATCAAACTTCAATCCTACCCCTATTGATCAATCAATCTCAAAATCAAAACTTCAAAGAAATAACCATGCAACTAGTATACCCTATGTGAAACACCCTAAATCATCAAACCAAACACAAGAACAACATGCAAAATCAACAACCACCATGGCTCCCCAAACACCCCCTTTGCCGTGGGGTTTGGGTGACCCAATCACCACAACCAAATTAATTTTGGTGGGTTTTCTTGGTGTTTATACTTCCATAACACTTAATATCAACATGCATTAGCTCATTTAGCCTCAAAAACGAATTTGGATCATATGGAAAAATCTTGAAAATTTTTTATCAATGCATGTTGGATTTGAGCACATGAATATGTGGGGAATGACCAAACTAAGTGTGGTCTAACCTTAGATTTTTGAAAAATCAAGTGGAAAATGATTTTTGGTGAATTTTTGATGTGGGTTGGGGGTGTCCGTCGGTTTGAGAGAGAAGAGAGGGAGTGGGTTTGATTTTTTTTTGTAAATGTTGTGTGTGTTTGTGTGTTTATCCATTTTGGCCCTTTTGATGGGTTAGGAGGGACCTTTGTGCAATTTTTGGCTTCTTTTGTCCTTAAATAGAAAACGACCTCAAAACTTTGCGGGTTTGACTCATTTGTCAATTTTGAAAATTTTACAGGAGTCGGAAATCTTCCCGAACGCTCCAAAATATTTTTGGGATACTTTAAATGTACTCGGAAGGCTATAAAACTCACCCGACTCAACTTAACACGAACCGTAATTAAAATTCTCGAAAAATTACATCATCGATAAATCGTCAAAATTATATGAAATTGGGCATCCCTCGGGATCGTAATCGTCATCGTCCTTCTCAAAACGTCAAACGTAAAAATTATAACCTCGAACATCGGCTCTAACCAAAATACTCATAATTATAGGAATTAAAATTTATTAAAAATTTCAAAATTTAGCGTAATTTAGGGTAACGTTAATGACCTCGATTCTAGGGTGTCACATCCACCCCTCCTTAAAGAGAGCGACGTCCCGGCGCTCGCCTCTTCTTGTACTCACATTTCGTCTTACTGGAACAGATGAGGATACCTTTCCTTGAAAAAGTCCTCACGTTCCCAGGTGTATTCCGGTCCACGCTTAGAATTCCATCGGACCTTCACAATAGGAATCCTACTATGCTTCAACCGCTTGACCTCCCGGTCCATAATTTCCACAGGTTCTTCCACAAAGTGCATTTTGTCGTCTAGTCGAATCTCATCCAAAGGAATCACCAATTCCTTGTCCGCCAAACTCTTCTTCAGGTTCGATACGTGAAACGTGTCATGAATAGCACTAAGCTCGGTCGGCAATTCTAACTTGTACGCTACTGGTCCAATTCGTTCAACGATCTTAAACGGTCCAATATACCTTGGACTCAACTTTCCTTTCTTCCCAAAATGAATTACACCCTTCCATGGCGATACCTTGAGCATAACCATATCTCCAACTTCAAACTCCAACGGTTTCCTTCGGTTATCGGCATAACTTTTCTGTCGGCTTCTCGCAGCAACTAGTCGGTTCTTGATCTGCACGATCTTCTCTGTCGTTTCTAAAACCATTTCGGGTCCAGTCAATTGACTCTCCCCTACTTCACTCCAACACACGGGCGATCTACACTTTCTTCCATACAATGCTTCGAACGGTGCCGCTTTGATACTCGCATGATAACTATTATTGTACGAAAATTCCACCAGAGGCAAGTGGCGTTCCCAACTTCCTCCAAAATCGATCACGCATGCTCGGAGCATGTCCTCCATCGTTTGAATCGTTCGTTCGCTCTGGCCGTCAGTTTCCGGGTGATAAGCCGTGCTTAAACTCAGTTCAGTGCCCATCGCACGTTGAAGCGATTTCCAAAATTCCGACGTAAATCTACTGTCGCGATCCGAAATGATCGATAACGGCACTCCATGTCTACAGACGATCTCCTTCACGTACACGCTGGCGAGTTTTTCCATGCTGTCCGTCTTCTTCATAGGTAAGAAATGAGCAGATTTCGTCAACCTATCCACAATTACCCATATCATATCGCATCCACTAGGAGTCCTAGGTAATCCCGTCACAAAATCCATTGCGATTTTCTCCCATTTCCATTCTGGGATTTCCGGTTGTACCAACAATCCAGATGGTTTCTTATGTTCTGCCTGAACATTTGCACAAGTCAAACACTTACTGACGTAACGAGCAATATCTGCCTTCATATTCGGCCACCAATAGACTTTCTTCAGGTCGTGGTACATCTTATCCGATCCAGGATGTATCGAATACTTCGACTTATGCGACTCATTCATAACCAACTCTCGAACTCCAGGCTTTCCTTCCTCAGATGAACACAGTGGTAACCAAATCCGATTCTCAAAATATCTTAGTCCGTCTGACCTGATCACAAAAAGAGGTTTCAACATTCGTCCCAAATTCTCGGCTTCAACTTTCCCTTTCATCAATCCTCTCTCCTGAGCCTTCAGTATGGTTTCGGTTAAGTCAACGCTCTCACTCATCACTAAAGCTCTAACCCTCAAAGGTTTCTCCCGTTCCTTCCTACTCAATGCATCCGCTACAACATTCGCCTTCCCAGGGTGATAGCGAATTTCGCAGTCATAATCACTCAGTAGTTCAACCCATCGTCTTTGTCGCATATTCAACTCCTTTTGATCTAAAATGTGCTGCAAACTCTTGTGATCAGTGAATACAACACACTTTGTCCCATACAGATAGTGTCTCCACAACTTCAACGCAAAAACTACCGCTCCTAATTCCAAATCGTGCGTCGTGTAGTTCTCCTCGTTCTTCCTTAATTGCCTCGACGCGTAGGCTATCACCTTCTCACGTTGCATTAATACTGCTCCATAACCTTTACGAGACGCATCACAATACACCACGAAGTCTTCGGTTCCTTCAGGCAATGATAAAATCGGCGCGGAACATAACTTATCCTTAAGCGTTTCGAAAGCAAGCTCTTCCTCAATTCCCCATTCATACACCCTATTCTTCTCGGTAAGCCGCGTCAATGGTTTCGCAATCAACGAAAATCCTTCAATAAACCTTCTAAAATACCCAGCTAAACCCAAAAATTGTCGAACTTCAGTCGGCGTCGTCGGTGCTGACCATTCCCTGATTGCTTCGATCTTAGCAGGATCTACACGAACTCCCTCACTATCAATCACATGACCTAGAAACTGCACTGATTCCAACCAAAACTCACACTTAGAGAATTTTGCATACAGCTTCTCCTTCCTTAACAACTCCAAAATCTTTCTTAGGTGCTTCTCGTGCTCCTCCCTACTCTTAGAGTAAATAAGTATATCATCGATGAAAACAATAACAAACTTATCTAGATACGGCTTGCACACGCGATTCATAAGATCCATGAATACAGCAGGCGCGTTCGTCAACCTAAACGACATCACTCAAAATTCAAAGTGTCCATACCGCGTACGAAAGGCGGTTACAGGAATATCCTCCTCTCTTACACGCAGTTGATGATACCCTGATCTTAAATCGATCTTTGAGTATACACTGGAACCTTGCAATTGATCGAACAAATCATCAATCCTCGGTAATGGGTACCGATTCTTAACCGTTAGCTTATTGAGTTTCCTATAGTCGATACACATCCTAAACGAACCATCCTTCTTCTTTACGAACAACACTGGCGCTCCCCAAGGTGATGAGCTCGGCCTAATAAATCCTTTGTCCATCAATTCCTTCAATTGATCCGATAACTCCTTTAACTCAGATGGTGCTAAGCGATAAGGTGCACGTGCAACCGGCGCAGCTCCTGGCACTAAATCAATTCGAAACTCGACCTCACGGGTAGGCGGTAAACCTGGCAACTCGTCTGGAAAAACGTCCGGATACTCGCGAATAACTGGTACCTCTTCGATCCTCGCCTCTACATCACCATCGCTCGAAACTTGTGCCAAAAACACATCGCATCCGCTCTCTACGTACTTCATCATCTTCAAACACGAAATCACCTTCAAACGAGAAGCGCATTCGTCTCCTTTTACCGTTAAAACCCTATTCCTCAGCGGAATCTGCACCAATTTCTCACCACAGACGATCGTAGCACTATGCGCCATTAGCCAATCCATTTCCACAATCACGTCAAACGATCCTAGCTCTATAGGCATCAAGTCGATTTTAAAAGCGTAGTTTCCTAACTTCAAGGTACACCCTTTCAGTATAGAATTCGTACTAACAATTTTTCCATCGGCTAATTCAACATTATAACTAGTCGTTAACAACACCGGTTCTCTATCGATATGACGACTAAATCTAACGTCTACAAAACTCTTGTCGGAGCCAGAATCAAATAAAATACTAGCATAACAAGCGTCTAGCAAAAACGTACCGGTAACCACATTTGGACCTTGTGGTTTATCAGCAGTTCCCACTTGATACACAGCTGCCGCATTATTTCCTCCCCGTCTGTTTCCTGTCTTCGGGCAATTTGCTTGCACATGCCCTCTTTCTCCACAGCTATAACACCCCCTCATCCTGATAGCATTAGCCCCAGTGGCTACTCCTCCCGTTCGACAACTAGCTGTCCTATGACCTGCCTTTCCACACTTGCCGCATGCCGGCGGGCAATTTCCAACATGATACAAGTTGCACTTTCCACAATGGGGGTTCACTTTCACACCTCTAGGGTTCGTCACTGCCCTCATCCCTTCGTTCCTTCTCTGATTAAACTGCTGATTACGGTTCGGCCCATGGTTGTTTCGATTTCCTCCTCGGTTCTGGCCTTGGGATTGATTACTTTGTGCTGCCTCCCATTTCCTTTTGTTGCCCTCAGCAATGTAATTCTGCTTGTCCTGAAGCTTAACGTCCATCAAAGCGTGTGCCATTTGAACCGCTTCGTCAAACGTTCCAGGTTTTGACGAAGTTGTTTCACCTTTGATGTTGCTAGATAAACCCTTAATATACTGCTTCATTTTCTTGGCATCATTGGCAAATATGTCCGGACACAAAAGACTTAACTCATTGAATCTCCTGGTGTAAGCAGCTATATCGTTGTTCTTTAAGGTCAAATGTCTCAATTCGTCCTCCAATTGCCCCAATTCCTCCTCTGGGCAAAACTTCTTTGTCAACAAAGCTTTGGTCGCATTCCACGTCCTTGCATTTGCTACAGCCAATCCAACCGTAGCTACCTGGGTATTCCACCAACTTAATGCATCATCCAGAAACGTAGCCGCTGCAAACTTTACTTTATCCGCCTCTGCACAACCACTGATTTCAAACGTACTCTCAACTTTTTCCAACCATCGCCTAAGTTCTAAAGCTCCACCCGTTCCACGGAACTGCGTGGGACCGCACTTCATAAAGCTAGAATAGGTACACACTCTCGGGGCTTGCTGTCTCCCCGCGTTCCTTCCTGGATCCTGATTTCTCCCAGCTCGGTCCGCTTGCAACGCATTAGCTATTGCTTCCTGAATCATGTTGTTAACACGATCGGCAGTCAACTTTGGAGGCATTGTTTTATCGAATATCTCTTTCTGCAAGACAAGGAAAATAGAAAAACAATGTAAGTATTCATATCAAGTTTCCCAGACATAAAATACATACAACGACACATCACTACGGAGTTACTAATATTCATCAATTCACACCACAAAAGATCAAATTTAAGACATATCACAGATCATGAAAGGTAACATAGATTGTATTGATAGTTAACCAAAATCGTGACAAGTAATGCCACTACAATCGTTCACCACAAAACATCAAGTACTTGAGTTTCTCGTCATAATACCATCATACAAAGGTCTAAAATAGTTCTATTACAATGATCAAAGAAAAATACAAAACAAGTAACTAGGCATGTGGTGATCCACACGGCCTCTTGGATGGCGGCTCGTCGTCGTCTTCCTCGGTTTCCTCATCACTCACGTCCTCATCCACATCATCCACTTTTCCCTTTCCTTTCTCATCCGGCCCACATTCTGTTTCCTTTCTCATCCCTGATGTGGATCCACACTCAATCGCTACCTGATTTCCCACCGAAATACAAGCACCTCCAGTAGGCGGCTGAACCATGAAGTCATTCGCCTCCATCTCCACATCGTCCACGAATCTCCAATCCGGGGGCAATGAATCCCTCACACGATGCTCCCAACTCTGCATCCTCGACAACCTCATCTGATCTTCCCTCACACGGTCAAGACTAGCACTTAAATTCGCAACCATTGATTTTAAACTGTTGATGGCACTTGTGTTCATCATCCCATCATACGCAATTCTTGAAGTCCTTTCCAACAGTCTTTGATGTTCCCTTTCAGTCCTATCAAACTTCTTAATCACCCTAGTCTCGACTACAAACCGCTCATACATCAACCTTTCCATCCTCCCCAAACGACCTGCGGGATCCCAGTAGTGACTCGGTCTCGGAAAATAGACCCTTGCAATATTCTCATGAATCGATGGCGACTTGGATGACTCTCCACTGCTCCCATTACTATTGTCCATCGGGCGATCAAAGGGTTGCTGCTCATAACGACCGGTCGGTGGTACCTCATAACCCTTCGGCGAATTCGGAGATTGAAACAAATCGGGTTCGGTCTGGCCCACGGCATCCTCGGGAATGCCATCATCCAATAGCTCCTCGGGCTCTTCTTCGGAATCCTCATTCTCGTCACTACTCATGCTGAAGTTATCCACCTCACTTTCGCCATTGTCGTTTTCCGGCCCTATTTCGTCTTCTGGAGCGATCCATCCATTATTATTGTCCGGCGGGTTCGGAGGAAACGGTCCCCCTTCGTGACCTACGACGTAATCGTTTCCGTTATCGTTGGGCGGTACCTCGGTCATTCCTGCAATAACAGCGAATTTCGGAGGGTACATAAGTAATTATACGATAATTATAAATATATGCATGCAAATGCAATGCAAAGGTGGTACATATGCCCGAAATGTAATAATATGATGCTCATGCATGATTAATACAAAAATTACGATGTCGGATATTTCACGTAAAATTTAACGTCTACATATAGTAATTCCATACTTATATAATAATTACCCACATATATACTTTACTCAAAAGTATACGTCAAATGCAATAAATACAACAATAAATCTTACCGGAGCCATGCAGGATAGTTGTGTGTGCTTGGACCCTTTTTCTTACGACACCAAAAGTTATAGTTTAGGATTTTCAAAGACGACCTAGTTCTCTATAACTCGTGGCTCTGATACCAATCTGTAACACCCCCACAATTGTTATGCGCAGCGGAACTACAACAATGGGTGCTACACAGTATTCATTGCACACCAGATATATCAAACGACGCTAAAAAGACGTCGACTTAAAACTTGAAATTAAAATTGTTAGATAATACATGTCCACAGTTTTTCCAACCCCAAATAGTGCACAGAGTTTAGCGTTTTCGGTCCCCATGAATCTCAACCCCAAAAACTTCAGTTTTACAACAACATAACATTAAACCTAAAAATTGTTTAAGTAGAAAAGGAGGGAAAAACAAGCGGACACCAAGCCATACACACAACATCCATCCCATGCATGCTCCATCCTACTTCTCAGCGGTTACCTGAAACACATGCCAAAAATTTGGTCAACGAAAACGTTGAGTGGAATTCATAGGTTTTTCAATCCATTTGAACGTATATATAATAAAAACCATTCGTGATCATTTATAGTCTTGTCGATCAAACAAACTATAATCAGGATACTGACAATTGTGTTTAAGCTCCTGACACTAATCCGTTAACTCAATCACCCGCGTAAATATACCGGCATGATTCAGATGAAACCAGTGCCCCTTCTAAAGGCATCAGTTGCAATTATACCTTATTTCTCATACAAAATAATCTACCGCAGAACTTACTATAAGTACAGCTTCTCGGCTAGCATTGGGTCGTTAACCCCGTAGTACTACAAATTGCATAAGCGGCTATTTCCCCCTACTCGAGGGCAAGACAATAGTTAATAGTTCATGAATTTAGGGACTTTTGCAACTTTGGTACTCAACACAATTCTAAGGCAACTTTCGGGTCTAACAATCATTCATGATATACGTTCCTTTTTAAAAACTAGCATGCATTTCCCTCGCGGGTAAAACAATTTGAAATAAATATAAGCGAGGCTATAAATTCACACCTTAGATATTAAGTAGTCGGTAGTTCGAGGAGTGATCACTGACGACGAAACGGATGCCCGGTTAAATCAACACCTATCACAAATAACGCGTAATGAGTAATCTCATTTAAATACTTACGGTACTGTATAAAATACATATATACAAGTCACTTAGGACAAGTATTACTCACGCCAAAAACAAAACAACAAGTATCATTCATTTTATTCCATTCGTTCTTATTAGTTACGTTGTCCATTTTTACTCGTTCTCGCCGGTACTTGACTAAAGTACGGGCTGTTTTACCTTATTAAACCATGCTTATAAAATTTGACAAAATTTCCAAAAATCCTATATGACCTGTAGATAACATGTTTTTAAGCCCAATAAAAGTTTTTACTTTTACGACCCGTTACGCAACTCATTTCCACGACTACATTTTACGGGCTGAAATTGCGCTTCGACCAATTTTGACCTCTTTGACCTATATGAAAAATACCTTTGACTTCCTTGACAACTAAGTCAACATATAGACCCATTTGTACAGGTTAGGGACCAAATTTTGACCCTTGACCATTTACCAAATTATACTTGTGACCCTCGGGATTTGACTAAAACTTTGCACAAATTCGGATTGTGAAAGTCCTCGTCTCCCGGTACCCGATCTTTAAAATGTTATAACTTTTAGCTCGTTTTGAGTCACGGGCTCTACCTTATACCAAATTAAAGCTAGAAAAACCCTCTACAACTACATTTAGCTTTCAAGACCTGGAAACAAAATAATTTTTATAAAATAGACCAAATGTTTCTGCCTAAATATGACCATACCAAGAACGCACTTAGACTCGATTCCAAGCCTTCTAACCAACACTAAACATCATCTTAAGCCTTCCCAAACATATCCTAACATCAAACTTCAATCCTACCCCTATTGATCAATCAATCTCAAAATCAAAACTTCAAAGAAATAACCATGCAACTAGTATACCCTATGTAAAACACCCTAAATCATCAAACCAAACACAAGAACAACATGCAAAATCAACAACCACCATGGCTCCCCAAACACCCCCTTTGCCGTGGGGTTTGGGTGACCCAATCACCACAACCAAATTAATTTTGGTGGGTTTTCTTGGTGTTTATACTTCCATAACACTTAATATCAACATGCATTAGCTCATTTAGCCTCAAAAACGAATTTGGATCATATGGAAAAATCTTGAAACATTTTTATCAATGCATGTTGGATTTGAGCACATGAATATGTGGGGAATGACCAAACTAAGTGTGGTCTAACCTTAGATTTTTGAAAAATCAAGTGGAAAATGATTTTTGGTGAATTTTTGATGTGGGTTGGGGGTGTCCGTCGGTTTGAGAGAGAAGAGAGGGAGTGGGTTTGATTTTTTTTTTGTAAATTTTGTGTGTGTTTGTGTCTTTATCCATTTTGGCCCTTTTGATGGGTTAGGAGGGACCTTTGTGCAATTTTTGGCTTCTTTTGTCCTTAAATAGAAAACGACCTCAAAACTTTGCGGGTTTGACTCATTTGTCAATTTTGAAAATTTTACGGGAGTCGGAAATCTTCCCGAACGCTCCAAAATATTTTTGGGATACTTTAAATGTACTCGGAAGGCTATAAAACTCACCCGACTCAACTTAACACAAACCGTAATTAAAATTCTCGAAAAATTACATCATCGATAAATCGTCAAAATTATATGAAATTGGGCATCCCTCGGGATCGTAATCGTCATCGTCCTTCTCAAAACGTCAAACGTAAAAATTATAACCTCGAACATCGGCTCTAACCAAAATACTCATAATTATAGGAATTAAAATTTATTAAAAATTTCAAAATTTAGCGTAATTTAGGGTAACGTTAATGACCTCGATTCTAGGGTGTCACAAAAGGAGTCTCTAGCTCGACTCATCCCACAATGAATTAATTCATGGGGAAAATGGGGATCTCTTGGACCATTTCCACGGAAATGTCCTCCCCAAAATAGTGCTTCACACGGTGACCATTCACTTTAAAATTGGGACCATCGGGTTGTGACAACTGAATAGTTCCATATGGAAATACTTGAGCAATAGTGAATGGACCCGACCATCTCGACTTAAGCTTGCCCGCAAAAAGTTTCAAACTTGAGTTAAAGAGGAGAACCGGCTCTCCAACTTTAAACTCACGTTTCTTGATCTTAGCGTCATGCAATTTCTTAGTCTTCTCCTTATAAAGCAAAGAGTTCTCATAAGCATTGGCTCTCAATTCATCCATTTCATTAAGTTGATCCTTTCTATGTGAACCGGCTTGATATAAATCAAAGTTATCCCACTTGAGAGCCCAAGAAGCCTTGTGTTCTAACTCGAATGGGAGGTGGCATTCTTTTCCATAGACAAGCCTATAAGGAGTACAACCAATTGGTGTCTTAAAAGCCGTCCTAAAAGCCCACAAAGCATCATCAAGCTTATCCGACCAAGAAGCTTGATGCTCTCCCACCGTTCTCTCCAAAATTCTCTTTAAACCACGATTTGTGACCTCGGTTTGACCATTGGTTTGAGGTTGATACGTGGTAGAAAGTCTATGATTAAC
This sequence comes from Glebionis coronaria, assembly GCA_025667525.1. Lineage (NCBI taxonomy): Eukaryota > Viridiplantae > Streptophyta > Magnoliopsida > Asterales > Asteraceae > Glebionis > Glebionis coronaria. Next base: position 448,310,217 of record CM046874.1, read on the forward strand.
TCCATATTTCTTCATAACTCTCGTGAATTGATCATTACAAAAGTATGTACCACGATCACTTATGATGGCGCGAGGTACACCAAATCTAGCAAACAATTGCTTCAAAAACTTCACAACAACTCTAGCATCATTAGTAGGTAAGGCTTTGGCCTCAACCCATTTTGACACATAATCCACCGCTACGAGTATATAATTATTTCCCTTGGAAGATGGAAAAGGTCCCATAAAATCTATGCCCCACACATCAAAAATCTCACACTCTTGAATGAAATTTAGTGGCATCTCATCACGTTGTGTAATTTTTCCTTGTCTTTGACATACATCACAAAGTTTCACCATCTCTTGGGCATCTTTGTAAATGGAAGACCAATAGTAACCCGAATCAAAGACTTTCTTGGCGGTATAGTTGGGCCCAAAATGTCCACCCGTAGGTCCCTTATGACAAGCTTCTAAAATCTTAAATGCCTCGGGCCCATCTACACACCGTCTATATTATCCTTATTCTTGATAGCCTCATCTAACTTATCCTGTAATTCAGCATTGACCCTTTCCATGATGTTTCTAATATCATTACTAGCATTTCGATCATGTTTTAAGATATTTATTTTATCTTTTAGGTAAAGTTCCATATTCTTATACTCAGAAACTGTCTTTTTAGTTTGAGTGAGAGCAATTTGATAGTTAGACAACTTGCATCTCTCAGTACTCACATCTCCTAACAATCTTAAAACCTCTTTGTTAAGTTTTTCAGTATTTAAACGACAACCCTTACTAAAAAAAGCATCATCATATACCTCATTGTCTGATGAAGATGAGGAGTGTGCCATGAGAGCATATTGAACATGCTCTTCTTCTTCAATCTCAGCAACCAAAGCTTTATCCTCTTCCCCATCCTTAGCCAAATAGCTCTAGTCCTATCCAATACCATCAATTTCTTGCACTGCCACCATGGCCTTAGGATCCTGAGCCTTAACAATTTGACTTGAGGGTTTTCCAGCATCAGATCTTCATGGAGATCTACATTCTCTCATAAAGTGCCCCATACGATAACAATTGTAGCACTCAAATTTGGATTTATCAAATCCAGTAGTGTCCTTTGCATTAAAGGTCATCTTCTTCTTGAACCTTCTATTCCATCTGTTTGCTCTTATATTTGCAAGAGCCATATTCCACTTTATATCCATCTCCTCTAAGTGCTCATCACCTATTTGCTCAAGGTCCTCATATGTAATCACTGAACCATTGGGCAATGAAGAAATGTATGCACACACAGTATCCAGATCCAAACCAGCAAGTTTAACTCTTGGTGAGTCAATTTTGTATGTGTCAGCATCTGAATGTGAGGTGTTGACAGGATATGGTCCAGCATTGACACATGTTGATCCAGTAACTGGGTGCATGTATAAATCCTTCTGATCAAATTGACCTTCACTATGTGAGAAGAAGGCCATGTTACTATTGGTAGACTTACTTCCATGCTCCAATAGAGTTTCATTCTCCAACAGCCTCAGTTTGTTGTAGATATCATCAAAAGTAGAACTTTTGTGAGTGTTATTGGCAATTATAGATCTTGCCTCAATCTTCCATGCATCATCAAGGCTTTTAAGAAAATTGGCAATAATGTCAACATCACCAATTACTGTCCCCATGATGGACAACTTACTTGTAATGTCAAGCAGTCTGCTTCTCACACTGATAAGCTTCTCATTAGGTTGAGCCTTAAAAACAACATACTCATGAAAGAGTTGCTTCTTCTTCTCTTCCTTAGTATCAGCATTACCACCATAGGCAACTTCAAGGTCTGCCCAAAGGTCTTTTGCAGACTCATAACCTCTGTATTTGTGCTGATTTTCTTGTCCCAAAGAAAGTTTCAGAATACTTAGGGTTTTCATATCAACCCTTTTCTTTGCTATGTCATCAGCAGACACAGCTCTACCATCGTCAGGGTTTTCTTTCTTATCTTCTTCAGAACATCCTTGAACAGCTGATCTTGTAGCAATGGCATTTGTAATCTTTTGAGCTTTATTGAATGTGTTTCCATATTCAATAATCTCCCAGAGAGTGTAGTCATGGATTTGCAGATATTGCTCAAAGTTGAACTTCCACGCCTCAAAATTGTTTGCATCTAACATGGGAATCTTGATGTTGTGGTTTGAGGAGGAGGAGGTTACTTCTGGAGTGGACATGATGTTTTTAGGGTTTTGTGAAAATTAGGGTTTTGGTGATTTTAGGGTTCTTGTGTTCTTTTAGATCAAAGTTTCTCAACAAGCTCTGATACCACTTGTTGATCCCAAACATAGATCGATTTAGCTTGTGTAAACGAGATTAGATCAAGTTATACACGTATAGAAACTTTGTTTATGTATGAAACAATTTAAGTGTTATGCGGAATTAACACTTAAACAAGAACACAACAAAGGATGTAAAACAAACTTTCACTTGATTGATAATAACGAACTTGCTTACAATGAAAGTGTTTAACGTATGAAAACTTATTATGAAACATAACCTAAATTCTTCTTTTATAGACATAAGAAGCCTTGTACAAAAGTCTACGTATCAACTATTCTAGGTAAAGATAATTATAGAAAATACAATGTTAATTCTATCTTTACTAGAAACAAAGTAGAATCATAATACGCGTAGACCATATCTTTCTATCAGTGATTGTCTTCAACCTATCAACGCTTGACTTCTTCCTGTCAACGTTTGATCTGTCAGCGTTTGTTTTCTTCTAATCAACGCTTGTTTTCCTCTTGTCAGTGCTCAAGTGGACTGGCTACATTTTATTCCCAACACTATGCTAATTGGCTGATTGTGATTGTGTTTTTGTGATTTCTATTGACTCCTTATGATTAACTGATCATTTGGGTGCCTTTGTGAAACTTGAATCCACAAAAAAGTCACTAAAGACAAATAGTCAAGAAAGTTAAGTAGTGGGAAAAGTTCCCACTACTCAACACCCAAAACTAGCCCCTGCTAGTGTAATTTGTCATTCAGCTTATTAATAAGCCATATTGGCTTATCCAGACTTGCAACAACTTATTTTTTGTAATAGATCTTCATCATTTGACCCATTTATTTGATCTGGAGCTTATCAGACCTTGGCTTTGACTTTTTGCTAGAAAACTCATAAAGTTGACTTTTAATTAAGTGGTTATCTGCTTATTCCAGCTTATTGAGTGTGCTTATTGAAAATTTTTTTGTTGATTAAGCTTAGTTAAGTCATTTAAAAGCTTTTGAAACTTGAATCAGCTGTTGGGGTGGCCTAGAACTCAAAAACGACTATTTTGTCGTTTTGTGAAGATAGCTTATTGCTTATTTAGGCTTATTCCTTGTGTTTATTTCAAATTTCTTTTTACAAAACTCTTAAGTAACTCAAAAGAAGCTTGTGTGTCTAATTTGAGCTTATGGCATCAGCTTATAGCTTAATGGGCCAAAAAGCCCATTAAGAATAAGCTGCTTTGAAATAAGCTAGCTTAAACACATTTTCAGCATTTGGGCCCTAAGAGTTTTGTTCTTAAAATCAAAGTTGATTTTGAGTCAGATAGGAGCTTTTGGGCTTAATTGGACAACATTTTGCTTATTGAGCCTATTTGAGCCCATTTAGGGACTGTTTTGTCTTTTAGCCCATTTCTAGGCCCATTAGGGGTATTTTTGTAATTTCAACCTCATTTCTGAGTTTATTAGGTTAAAATAAGCTAGTTTGCAACTTTTTAGAATTTTTTTTAAATTTTGGATTTTTAATATCATTTTATTATTATTTTATTATTAAAATTTAAAATTTAGATTTTTCAAGTTTTTATATTTTTCTTAGGTTAAATACATTAAGTTAGGAATTTTAAAATTTTTAGAATACTTTTATTGTCATTAGATTAATTTTTGGAATTATTTTAAGTTTAAATAGTTTTTAACTGTTTTTAAAGAGTTTTTATTAATTTTAAAATTTTCAAAAATAGTTCAAAATTTATTTAAGTCATTTTAGAGGTTTATAATTGAAAAAATCTCATTTTTGGCTTTTTGTTAATTAAATTGATTTTTTGGGCTTTAATTAGAATTAAAAAATTATTATTTAATTAAATAAAAGGTTTGAGTGATTTTTGACTTTTTGTAAACTCTAATTACATTATTTAGGATTTATTGCAATTTTCTAGGAATTTTAGGGTAAATTTTTAATTTTGTCACTTTTTACGGTTTTACGTGTACGACTAATCGTCTTAGTTTAATCCACAATCGTAACCGTCATTCTCTTCTAATCTCCCTTCTATTCCCTTTTCTCATCAATATAATCACAAAAGTTAATCATCTCTTAACATACACACCAAGCCTCCTTGAGAACGATCCCCACTTTGGGTCATAACTTATTGTTTTCCTAAACTACTTGTTCATACTTACCCTAATTACCTTTGTTTTCCTAAACAAAATGTAAAAACTCAACCATCAATAGCCCAGGGCTATATTTCTAAATCTTGGTCTTTCCAAGATGAACACTTTAGCTAATATTATTTTTTGTAAATAATTACAAAAATACAATCATGATTATCTAGGTGTCATGCATGTTTCCAAGGTTACCATTATAACAAGGAGACTACATATAGTCCACGGCTATATTGTCCCTTCCCAAGGTTCCCATAAGATTTTAAGCTTGTTTAATGTTTATAATTCTCAAGTTAACTCTTTCATTAGATCTATCGTTTATATAAGCAAGCATGTACATCTAACCCATTTTAGGTCATATGTAACCCAAGGCTACATATATTCACATAAGTTATTTTTGTGATTTTTAATATTCCATTTAACATGTAACATTTCACATTCCATTATTAAAACTTAGTAGACAAATCATATGGTCATTACTTATTTTAGCCGTGACCTTTAAGGTCATGGTTTTCATGATCTTTAAGTTACATAAGTTCATTTTATGAGAGCTATGGTCATTTGTTAACCAAGGTCCCATAAAACAAGATTTGTAACTCATGAAATGTTTAGATTCATAAAATGTTTCATATAGTTTTCAAATCAAGTTTAAAACATAGAATACAAGCAATAGGTTTCTTATTAAAAGATTTTTAATCATGAATATTATTTTTATTAATATGCCGTGACCTATAATGGTCATGGCTTTATCTAATCTTGGTTTTAAATGTTATTTACTTGTATTTATAGATGTATGATGATGCATGCATGAAGAAATGAAAGAACATGTAGTGTATACCTTTCTTGCTTAAAAGTACCAAGGATGATCTAGATGAATAAGGATATTTGAAATCTACTCAAGATGCTGAAGACAACCCTAGTTATAACTAAGTCATGGCCTTAATGATTCGGCTAGGGCTTGTTTATAGTGATTCCAAATGGAATGATGCTACCTAATGATTTGTAATCAAGATGGGACAAAGATTTAGTTGATTTAATGAATCAACTTTGGATTTTTGTGGCTTGTAGCCGAAATGTAGAGAGATGAAGAGAGAAGTGAGATTTCATGTATGAAAATGTGTGTGTGTGTGTTTCGGCTTAAAGATGAAAGAGAGAAAGAGAATGCAAAAGGCATGATTGCCTTGGTAAGAATACTTGTGCCAAGTGTAGGCTTTTCCATTACCAATTCACCCTTTCTTCTTCCACCTATGTGTTTTGCCGTGTAAACTTAGCCAAAGGGTAATGGGCTTTGGCTTGGGCTCGTGTTGGGCTTACACACAATGGCATCTATTCTTGGGCAAGTCCAAGAGTTTAAGTAAACTCCAAGTCCACTTACACACATATCATGGCTACAATACCTACTTGTAGTATATTTCAAATTTTTGTTAAGTGTTGTATATTTCAAACATTAAGTATACATCTTACTACTTGCTAACCCTAGTTTCAAGTACAAGGTTTAAGCTATGTAACTTATTTACAACCAATATAAATGTAAGGGTATAAGTACATAATGGACAAGTTCGCACACATTTTAAGGAGATATATCACATTAATGAGTGTCCTAGGATTATTAGGTGGAAATTTATTATATTCAATCATGGTAAAATCATGGATTTTACAGCACCACCCCGTTATTTTTGCTTTGTCCTCAAAGCTACTAAAAACATAATTATCTTTTAAGTGAAAGATGTTCTAAGTATATGATTCGTTTCAAATTATCTCTCCGATACGGATGGCGGCATGAACGTGAAGTGGTCTATACCTAGGTTACTCTTATACATCCGATTGGGCATTAATGAAAGCTTCTGTTATTACGGGTGAACAGAAGAGAATGCAAAGAGATCTTTATCCGGGTTGCACTATTCATCCGATCGAGCAGTAAAAGAGATCCCTTCTATGGATGGATAGGAAGCAATGCAAAGAGATATTTATCCGGATCACACTATACATCCGATTGAGCAGTAAAGGAGACTGCTTCTTATGGATGGATAACAGGAAATGCAAAGAGATCTTTATCCGGGATGCACTATACATCCGATTGAGAAGTAAAGGAGAATGCTATTGTGCATGGATAGGAAGGGAATGCAAAGAGATCTTTATTCGATCGCACTATACATCCGATTGAGCAGTATAGGAGACTGCTGTTGTGGATGAGTAGAAAGTAAATGCAAAGAGATCTTTATCTGGATCGCACTATACATCCGATCGAGCAGTAAAGGAGACTACTGCTATGGATGGATAGGAAGGAAATGCAAAGAGATCTTTATCCGGGTTGCACTATACATCCGATTGAGCAGTAAAGGAGATTGCTGCTATGGATGGGTAGACGCAGGCTTCCCAACGGGGGTCGCGGCTATACCCTTCTAGGATCTGGGAGAGGACCAATGGCGTTGTGGATTTGGTTAAGAGGACAAACCCAATGCAAATGGTTTTTGATATGAGGAGGCAACGCCAGCATGTTTTATATGCTGGGGAGGCTGGGGAGGTACTATATCTATATCCTTTTCACGGGTGAGATACATGTTATATCTCCACACCCGATGATAAAAATTGGGGGTTAAAGGTAAAACAAAGTATTTTAACTATAACCCCTCCTATATCAACAGTTTTAAGAAAGGACTTACAATTATACCTCCAGCTTGTGGGATACAAACATTCGTTAATAGTACTAAAGTTTCTACCCAACAGAGAGGTTAAGATTATTGTTAATGGCGATTGGGTAAGAAGTTGCAAAGAATCTGCTTCATTCGCCGCGGAGCTGAGCGAGAGGGACGTAGAAAAGAAGTACCTCAAATGGTGGAAATAAAAGAAGATACCAAGAATAAAGAAGTGCGCGCCTTGCAGGGGGCCGTAACAAGGGTCATGCATTCACTATTACTGGTTCAAAATTTGTACAAATTCTGACTTCTAAAGAGAGGAAATTACACCTCCCAAAGTCTGGTGAATAATGGTATTGTCGAACTAATTGGACGCGAAGAGGAAAGAGGAATGTCCAAAAACATGGGACATTCAACATCTCTTTACCAAGGATGTCGGACATAGCCCTACAAAGTACACCCATTGTGAGTTGGATGTGCCGTTCAGGTTTAGGGTTTCCTAAGTGGCGGATATAACCCTAAAAATACACCCATTCTGAGTTAGATGTGTCTTTCAGGTTTAGGGTTGCCTAATGTGGCGGATATAACCCTACAATATACACCCATTGTGAGTTAGATGTGTCTTTCAGGTTTAGGGTTGCCTAAAGTGGCGGATATAACCCTACAAAATACACCCATTATGAGTTGGATGTGTCTTTCAAGTTTAGGCAGGGGAGAAAAAGGTTAGGAAAATGGAGTATCCGCAGACCAAGTACTCTCTGACTTGTTGGTGCTAGAAATGACACTATGTCTAGTGCTAGTTATATCGGGGTTTCCGTCCCCTAGTATAATCAAGGTTTTATCTCCCCAAGGTACACAAACCAATTATTTTTGATCATATAGGATAATTGCATGATACTTGCTAGTCAATTCATGCTAATGACGGCATCAAAGCTATCGAGACATTCTAGGATCTGATTGATGTAAAACGGGTGATTGGAAGGTTTTAAGGAACAACCTCGAATGATGGTGTTAACCTTCATAACTATCCTGTCGATTATCTTATAGTATAATAGGAGTCTAGAATTAACATAGGGATTTCCAATACCTTACTAAATTTAGCAAATATAATGCTTTGGTCTACCCATGTGTCAAACAAGATAGATGCATATCATTGGCTTAGTAAGAATGTACCAGGTACGATGTTGGAGCCGGGGTTAGCTTGGGCATTGTCAGCCATGTACACTTGCGAAGTAGTTCCCTTGTTGTCCTTCTTCTGGTTGGCCAACTTGGGACAATCGGGTCTCACATGCCCAGGGGTTCCACACTCGTAACATACCACAGCTTTCTTTGGTCCACTACTACTTCCACCTGCGGGGTTTCGGTTTCCCTACTGCCCACTTCCACTTCCTCGTGTGTTGGACTTGCCCTTGTTGCTGTTCCCGGGATTGGTATCGGGTCGACCTGGGGTAGCAACATTTGTTTGAAAATCGCGAGCAAAATGGCCTTGTTGGCCACACTTGTAGCATCCTTGGCATTGTCCTCCAGCAACATGATGGTAGTTGCACTTTGAACACTTAGGCTTGGTCCCTGAGTAGTTCTTGGTGCGGGTTGTGGGAGTAGTGTCATCATCTTGCCCAACGTTTTGCTTTTTGGAAGGCTGTTGGTGCTGGCTACGAGAGCTTTCATCAGATTTCCTCTTGTTGTCCGTTTGCCTCTTGGACAGATTGCGGGCTCGCTTGTTCATCAGCTCAGTTGCAAATTCCATAGCACCTTCAACGGTAGTGGGTCGTGAAGCTAGCACACTGTCATGAATTTTGTCAGGGAGTCCGCTTACATACTTCTCAATCTTGTCACTCCTTAGAGGGAACATTCAGGTGCACATCAAGCTTAACTCTTGAAATCTATGGTTGTACCAAAGGATATCATTATTCTTACACTTTAGATCCCACAGCTCGACTTCCAACTTCTTAATTTCTCCTCTGGGACAGTATTTCTCAGTCATTCTCTCCTTGAGGTTGGCCCAAGTGAGAGTATAAGCAGAGTCATGTCCAAGGGTGGAGACCAAAGAGTTCCACCAAGTAAGGGCTCTCTCGAGTAGGGTGCATGTAGCAAACTTAACTCTGTTCTCGTCAGCACCACCGCTGATGCGGAAAACTGTCTCTAGTCTTTCAAACCACTACATCAATTCAACAACTCCTTCTTTCCCTCGGAAGTATGAGGGTTTGCATTTTAAGAAGTCGGGGTAAGAGCAACCCATGTTGGTGTTGTTTCTGCGTGCATCAAAGTTTGGATCATTGTTTGCATTCGGGTCAGCTCCTCTGGCTGCCATGGCTGCTGTGATGCCTTCACTTATCATTTCCCGCAATTGTGCGGCAGTAACATTTCGAGTAGCTTATGGGGATTCAGAATTATCGGCATTGGAAGTGGTTGCACTATTGGGATTTGATCTCGTAATCACCATTTGTCTATAGTCATACACAAAATGAGATTATTAGTTCAAACGTTAGTACAGTTTTTATATTATTTGCACGGGAAAAATTCATGCACTGATTTCATAACAAAATTGGATAACCTGTCAAGATCTCATAATATAATACATTGCAAAACAAATATAATAAAGAAAGTGATTATATTTTATTTCCATAAGAAACTTAACATTCATCTAGCATAACACAATCTAAGTCATAGGCCGGTCGGGCCTTGTCCAAGGTAATGATACACACAGTATTTAAAACATCACATCCTAAAGTTACATGTCCCAAAAGAAGAGAATAGATAAAGTACGGGATTACATCACCAAAAGCTGAAAAAGAGATAAAAGTACAAAGGCCCTATGTCATTATAGCCGGGATGTAACCCGTAAGCTTATCATGACGTACACGAAGTCTAGTACGTCTATTCTAATCATGCATGGATGGTCTACTAGATGAGGTCGGTGCTGATGGAGCTGGTGGAGCTGTAGAATTCCTCCTGGTGTTCCATAATGTCCGAACTGTCGTTCAAGTCTCCTTGATCGTACGGAGTGCTGATAGTAGCTAGTTCCGGAGTCTATCGACGACCCCTCGGAGATAAGCCATCTCCCCAGTAACCCCATCATGCCGGACAATGGCGAGATCAAAGAAAATGGATAATGATTACTCCTGAGCGGAAAGAGCAGCATGGGTCTGATGCTGCAGACCCTCCATGACCTGAATGCGCTGGTGGAGGCGGCAGTTCTCCTCCAATAACCACTTCAGTGCCTCGTCCGTCCTAGCCTGAACGCCTTTAGCGGTCTGGGGTTCTCCCTCATAGTGGGAAAAAGAGTGTCGATACGATCGTAGATGACGGCATGGCTTTGTTGAGTGACTGTCAACTGGTTGCGGAGGTCGGATATCTCCCGCTCCTGGCATGCAACCAGTGCGGCGATCTGGGCCTGGACGGAATCGACACGCCCTACCCCGAGCCTTCCCCGTTCTCATAAGTGGAGACGGGTACGGGCCCGGAAAAATAGCCCGGTGGTAAGGATGGAGGCATGGAAGATGGTATGCTAGGAAGGACCCGATCCTCCTCCATAGAGGTTGGGGCTAGTGTGGCTGATGCTGAGATGGAAAAAGGGTCCTCTCGGAGTACAGCTTCGATGGTTGGGTCATCCTCTGAATCCGAGGCTGACAACCATCCACATTGCGTCGATCGTGGAGATGAACAAACAACTGAAGTAGGAGCTACTACGAGTAGATGAGTCGAGGGTGTAGTAGGTGGAATCATGATGCTCTGAAATAGTATTATTTTAAGTTTGAAGTGAGTATAAGCTTACAAACAAAGAACAATATTATTTTAGATTACATGTTTTATGAAATATATCCCTTTTAAACAATTATTATAATGTTTTAAGGTTACATATATTAATACTTATATATATATGTTATCATTTAAGCAGTTCATTTAACAATTTGTAAGTGCGAGGTTTGGTTTAATATCACCTATATTTTCATTTTAGTATTTTACTATGTAGTGTAAAATTTTCAAGTTTAGCATATCTATCATTTTCCATAGCAATATTTCACTAAACTGTATTAATAATCAAGTTTAGTAACAATATATACACTTAGTTCACATAGCATAAAATACCCTAAAATCTATATGCTTAACTAATATGTTTCCAAAATAAAATCTCAAAAAGGTTTTTATAAGTTATAGTCCAGTTTTGAATAAAAGAAAAATCATTTTATTTTTATTTTATTTAAAAATTTATCTGGTTCTCTATAACTAATGCTATGATACCATTCTTTGTGACACCCTGGGTAGGGTCAAAATATGCGAAAATATCCATGGAGATGTCACTAGGGTAGATCGATTACATATAGTCCATAAGCATAAGATAAAGAGTTATTCAAATCAAATGACATGGTTGTTAAACAAATAAATAAAAATTGTCTTAAACATTATGAAAGATGATTGTTTGTGTTTCCCAAATAGAACCCCTGACGAGTCCTACAATGCAGATTACTAAGATGATGGAGACCATGCACACACCACGTAATAACTTGATATTCCTGTGCAAAACATACTAGAGGGTCAACATAAAGTTGGTGAATTTACAGGTTTTAACAATTAATTAGTTTGGACATACATTAATCATAGAAGTAAAAATGCACAAAGCATTCATACAAAAATTTAGATTACATTTGTTTATTAATAGAAACTGAAGCCTCACCTTCCATAGTCCTCAACAGATGAGGACGGAGTGTCTTACAAAAAGACACCCAACCCAGTTCCAAGATGGTATACATCTATTGTCCCGGACAACGTACAGTGAGCATGACTCACCTAGATGGGGATGGTCAATCCCTAATAGATCTATTTATAACATTCGGGCGATTTACAACAATTTAATAGTTCCAATAATAATCAATCATAGTCAAGTTTATACATCTTTGTTATGTCCATTAAGTGTTTGCATATTTTCTTTCCCAAAAGGGAAAGTTTTATCAAAAGTTTATATGGGGCTGTAAACTCACCTAGGAGTAGGCAATAGCTATTTAATACGAATATCCAAATAAAGCTCACGCCAAAAGTTATGCCTAATCAAATAGTACAGTCTTAATAGATAGTACAAAGAATCATATGTGTATGCTTATACAGATTTTAGTTAGTTCATTTATGCTACGGTATTTATCTAAATAACCGTAGTTCCAGTATCAACAATGTTCATTTAAACTTATCTATATAAGTTTCATTTATAAGTAAACATAAAATGTTTAACTATTAATATCAGTTAGCATACATGTATTTATAATCATCATTCAACTTACAATTAAGTTTCTTATTTAAGTAGACATAAAATGTTCTACTTAAAATATTAGTTTACGTTCCCCGTTCATGTATTATAATCACTCATTTACTACTAAGTTTCATTATTAAGTAAATATAAAAATTCTACTTAATATTAGTTCACGTTCTTAGTTCATGTATTATAATCATCCATTTAAACATATTATTAAGTTTCATATTTTAAGTAAACGTAAGGTGTTTTACTTAAATATTGGTATTCAATTTATTCAACGTTCATATAATTTTATTTCCTAAAAGTATATGTGTTTCTATATAAATAATACATGTCCATATTATTTATACAATTTATTCCCTAAAGCAAATATAAATATTTTATTTTGAAAAATAAAATATGATATTTTATTTAACTTTAAAGTTTCCATAAATTATTTTAACATTTATAAAATAATTTAATAATTACAACTTAAGAATTTATACATTAATTCTTATGGTCTAGGTATTTAATTATGTTTGATTATATTTAAAATAGATTTTAGGGTTAGTGCTTGTTAATGTTTCAGAACATGGCAAAACTAGTCCCTCCATATATTAAACAAGTTAACTTCCGGATTTTACACATTTGGTACCTAGGGCTTGTTAAATTTTTGGCTTATGGCAGGTTTAGTCCCCCTAGTTATATCTAGGTTTTGTAATTTTACTAAAATGACAAAAACAGCCCCTAGGGCTTCTTTAAGTTTCGGCAAATTACAAGGATGGTCCTTAGGGTTATAAAATGACAAAATAACTTTTAGAAACTTTCCAAAATGGTCCCTAGGGTTTAATTTGCCACGGGTAGTATTTATTAAACCCTAGACTTTAAGATTGTTACATTTTAATCCTTGTGTTTACTAGTTCATCAAAACAAGTTTAATAAGTTACGGTTTTAGTCCTTAAGTTTCATAAATTGTCATTTTAATCCAAAAAGTTTTTATAAGTTATATTTTGTGACACCCTAGAACCAAGGTCATTAACATTACCCTAAATTACGCTAATTTTTGAAATTTTTAATAAATATTAATTGCTACATATTTTAGTATTTTGGTTAAAGCCGATGTTCGAGGTTATAATTTTTACGATTGACGATTCAAGAAGGACGATGACGAATACGATCCCAATGGATGCCCAAATTTCTATAATTATTGACGTTTTATCGATAATGTAATTTTTCGAGAATTTTACTTACGGTTCGTGTTAAGTTGAGTCGGGTGAGTTTTATAGCTTTCCGGGTACATTTAAAGTATCCCAAAAGTATTTTGGAGTGTTTGGGATTATTTCCGACTCCCGTAAAATTTTCTAAAATGACTAGTGAGTCAAACCCGCAAAGTTTTAGTGTCGTTTTTACTTGAGGCCAAAAGAAAGCCTAAATTGCACAAGGGGTCCTTCCAATTTTACAAAAGGGGAAAATGAAAACACATACAACACAAAAACACTTGGAAAAAAATTTTGTTCTCTCCCTCTCTTCCTCCTTAGGCCGACGGTCACCCCCAAACCACCAAAAACCACCATTAATTTTTTTTTCTACTTGGTTTTGATTAAAACTAAGGTTAGACCACCTCTAATCTAATCATTCCCTACCTTTCTATTTAATCAAATCCAACATGCATTCAAACTTTTTTTTCAAGAATCAAAGAAATTTTTCAAACTCGTTTTTGAGGTTAATTGGATAAATGCATGTTAAATTCGTGTGTAATGAGGGTATAATCACTAAACAAACCCACCAAAATTGATTTGGTTGTGGTGTTTTGGTCACCCAAACCCCACGGCTAAGGGGGGTGTTTGGGGAGCCATGGTGATTGATGTTTTGAGTATTGGTTTTTGTGTTTAATCATGTGTTCATAGATGTTTTAGATGGATACAAGTGCTTGCATGTTTGTTTTTAGGATTTTAGCTTATGAGGTTGATGATCAATAGGGGTTAGGAACTGAAAATATGGTTTGGTTGTGATTAGGGAAGCTTAGGATGATGCCTAGTGATGATAAATAGGTTTGGAATCGAGCGTAAGTGTGATTTTGGTATGGTTAAATTTAGGCAGAAAGTTTAAGACATTTTTGTAAAAATCATTTTGAAAACAGGTCTTGTGGATAGGATAGACTTGTAGAAAATTTTCTTAGCTTCGATTTGGTATAAGGTAGAGCTTACGACTCCTAACGAGTCAAAAGTTACGACGTTTTGAAATTCGTGTACCGGGAGATGAAAATCGTCATAATCCGAAGTTATGATTGGTTTTAGGTCAAATCCCGGGGACTATAAGTCTAGTTTGGTAAATGGTCAAGGACTGAATTTTGGTGTCAAACCTGCACATTTGAGTCTACTTTAGGACTTAGGTGTCAAATGGGTCAATGGAATATTTTAAACGGGTCAAACGGGTCCGACTTGGTCAAAGTACAATTTCAGTCCGAAAAATGTAGTTTTTGGAAAAGCGTTGAGTAACGGGTCGTAGAAGTAAAAACTTTTATTGGGATTAAATATGTGTTATCTACAGGTCTTATAGTATTTTTGAGAATTTTGTCAAATTTTATAAGGATGGTTAAGTATAGTAAAATAGTCCGAACTTTTGGTAAGTATCGGCGAAAATGAATAAAAATGGATAACGTTAATAATAAGGACGAATGGTGTAAAATGAGTAACGCTTGTTGTTTTGTTTTGGCGTGAGTTGTAATTGTCATAAGTGACTAGTGTATATGTATTTTATACAGTACCATGAGGTTTTAAAATGAGATTACTCATTACGTGTTATTTGGTTGATAGGTGTTGATTTACCCGGGCATCCGTATCGTCGTCAGTGACCGTCTCTCGAACTATCGACTACTTGATATATAAGGTGTGAATTTATAGCCTCGCTTATTATTATTTCAAACTGTTTTACCCGCGAGGGAAATGCATGCTAGTTTTTAAAATGAACATATGTCATGAATGATTGTTGGTCCCGAATGTTGCCTTTGAAATTGTGTTGAGTACCTAGTTGCAAAAGACCCTAATTTCATGAACTATTAACTATTGTTTAGTCCTAGCATGGATTAGAAATAGCCGCTTATACAAAGTGATAGTACTATGGGGTTGACTACCCTATCCGAGACGAGGGCTAGTGCGTTGATACCCCCTGCGGACGGATAATTTGTGATAAGAGATAAGGTATAATTGCAACTGATGCCTTATTAGGGGCCTTGGTTTCATCTGAATCACGCCGGTAATTATTACGCGGGTGATTGAGTTAACGGTTTAGTGTCATGAGCTTAAACACAATTGCCAGTATCTTGAATATAGATTGTTTGATCGACAAGTCTATGAATGATCGTGAATGGTTTTTATTTCACATATGTTCAAAATGAATTGTAAAACCTATGAATTCCACTCAACGTTTTCGTTGAGCAAATTTTGGCATGTGTTTCAGGTAACCGCTGAAGTGTAGCATGGAGCGTGCATGGGATGGATGTTGTGTGTATGGCTTGGAGTCTGCTTGTTTTTCCTCCCTTTCCTACTTAAACATTTTTAACTTTAATGTTGTGTTGTTGTGAAACTGAAATTTTTGGGTTGAGATTCATGGGGACCGTAAACGCTAAACTCTGTTGTACCAAGTGGGGTTGGAAAAACCGTGGACATGTATCTTTTAACAATTTTTAATTTAAGTTTTAAGTTAACGTCTCTTTAGAGTCATTCGATATATCTTGTGTGCGATGATAACTGCGTAGCACCCAAATGTTATAGTTCCGCTGCGCATAGCATTTGGTGGGGTGTTACAGATTGGTATCAGAGCCATGAGTTATAGAGAACTAGGTCATTTTTGAAAATCCTAAACTATAACTTTTGGTGTCGTAAGAAATTGTCCAAGCACACACAACTATCCTGCATGGCTCCGGTAAGATTTATTTTTGTATTCATGGCATTTGACGTATACTTTTGAGTTGAAGTATGTATGTGGGTAATTATTACGTAAGTATGGAAATTACTATATGTAGACGTTGAAATTATACGTGGGATATCCGACACCGTAATTTTCGTATTAATCATGCATGAGCATCATATTATTACATTTTGGGCATATGTACCACCTTTGCATTGCATTTGCATGCATGTATTTATAAATATTGTATAATTACTTACGTACCCTCCGAAATTCGCTGTTATTGCAGGAATGGCCGAGGTACCGCCTAATGGTAATGGAAACGATTACGTCGTAGGTCACGAAGGGGGGAGTGTTGGAACAGCTGCTGAAGGACAAGCTGAGACGAACGATGTGCAAGCCCAGGACCCCGACCAAAGGAGGACTACTTGCCCCAGGCCTATGCGTACTTCTCATCTGGTTGGTGCACCAGGTATCCCCAGAAGATCCGAAGGTGCAGCGAGCGCAAATTTTCTTCATCAAGGCATCTCAAGAGTTTGTTGCCCCGGACCAAGAGCTTATCATGACGTACGGCGTGTTGTGAGAGGTTTGGATGAATCGATGTTCATGCGGTACGTAGTGGAATCAAGGGTGATCGACAGATTCGACGAGAATGAAAGGGCACACCAAAGACTGTTGGAAAGAACTGCAAGAATTGAGTATGATGGAAATGTAAACAAAAGTGATATCAACAGTCTGAGATCGATGATCGCGAACTTGAGGGCTAGTCTTGATCGTGTTAGGGAAGATCAAGTAAGATTGTCTAGGATGCAGAGTTGGGAGCATCGAGTGAGAGCATCATTGCCCCCAGATTGGAGATTTGTGGACGATTTGGAAATGGAAGCTAATGACTTCATGATCCAGCCACCTACCAGAGGTGCTTGTATCATTGTGGGAAATCAGGTAGCGATTGAGTGTGGGTCTACGTCAGGGACGAAAAAGGATACTGAATGTGGACCGGATGATAAAGGAAAAAGAAAAATGGATGATGTGGACAAGGATGATAGTGATGAGGAACCCGAGGAAGATGATGACGAACCGCCATCCAAGAGGTCATGTAGATCACCACATGCCTAGTTGCTTGTCTTGTATTTTATCTTTGATCGTTGTAATAGAACTGTTTTAGACTTTTGTATGATGGCATTATGACGAAAAACTTGAGGACTTAAGTTTTATGGTGAATGATTGTAGTGGCAATACTTGTCACAATTTTGGTTGATTATCAATACAATCCATGTTTACCTTTCATGATCTGTGATATGTCTTAAATTTGATCTTTTGTGATGTGAATTGATGAATATTAGTAACTCTGTAGTGATGTGTCGTTGTATTTATATTATGTCATGAAAGAGAAATCCATCTTAATCTTGATGTGTGTACTTACATTGTTTTTCTATTTTCCTAGTCTTGCAGAAAGAGATATTCGATAACGCACCATGCCTCCAAAGCTAACCGCCGATCGTGTGAACACGATGATTCAGGAAGCCATAGCAAATGCGCTAGAAGCAGACCGAGCAGGAAGGAATCCAGACCAGGGCAGAAACGCGGGGAGACAGCAAGCCCCAAGAGAATGTACTTACTCTAGTTTTATGAAATGCGGTCCCACGCAATTTCGTGGAACTGGTGGAGCTCTAGAACTTAGGAGATGGTTGGAAAAGGTTGAAAGTACTTTCGAGATTAGTGGTTGTTCAGAAGCGAACAAGGTCAAGTTTGCGGCTGCTACGTTTCTTGATGATGCATTAAGTTGGTGGAACACCCAAGTAGCCACTGTTGGATTGGCAGTAGCGAATGCAAGAACATGGACTGCAACTAAAGCTCTTTTGACCAAGAAGTTTTGCCCGAAAGAGGAATTGGGTCAATTGGAAGATGAGTTGAGGCACCTGACCTTGAAGAACAATGATATCACTGCTTACACCAGGAGGTTTAATGAACTAAGCCTTTTGTGTCCAGACATTTTTGCCAATGATGCCAAGAAGATGAAACAGTACATCAAAGGTTTATCCAGTAATATCAAGGGTGAGACGACTTCGTCTAAACCTGGGTCGTTTGATGAAGCGGTCCAGATGGCTCACGCATTGATGGATGTCAAGCTCCAGGACAAGAAGAACTTCATTGGTGAAGGAAATAAGAGGAAATGGGAAGCGGCACAGAGCAATCAATCCCAGGGCCAAAACCGAGGTGGAAATCGAAACGACCATGGTCAGAACCGCAATCAGCAGTTTAACCAGCGAAGGAATGAAGGGATGAGAGCTGTGAAGAACCCCAGAGGAGTAAAAGTGAATCCCCACTGTGGTATGTGCAACTTGTACCATGTAGGGAATTGCCCGCCTGCATGCGGCAAATGTGGAAAAGCAGGTCACAGGATGTCTGATTGCCGAACGAAAGGGGTAGCCACTGGGGCGAATGCTATCAGAATGAGGGGATGTTTTGGATGTGGAGAGAGAGGCCATATGCAAGGGAATTGCCCGAAGGCAGGAAACAAGCAAGGAGGAAACAATGCTGCTGCCGTGTATCAAGTAGGGACGGCTGACAAACCACAGGGTCCTAACGTGGTTACCGGTACGTTTTTGCTAGACGCTTGTTATGCTAGTATTTTGTTTGATTCTGGCTCCGACAAGAGTTTTGTAGATGTTAAATTTAGTCGTCATATCGATAGAAAACCGGTATTGTTAGCGACTAGTTATAACGTTGAGTTAGCCGATGGGAAAATTGTTAGTACGAATTCTATACTGAAAGGGTGTACCTTGAAGTTAGGAAATTACTCTTTTAAAATCGACTTGATGCCTATAGAGCTAGGATCGTTTGACGTGATTGTGGGAATGGATTGGCTAATGGCGCACAGTGCTATGATCGTCTGTGGCGAGAGATTAGTTCAGATTCTGTTGAGGAATAAAGTCTTGACTGTGAAGGGAGACGAATGCACTTCTCGTTTGAAAGTGATTTCCTGTTTGAAAATGATGAAGTATGTAGAGAGCGGATGCGATATGTTTTTGGCACAAGTTTCGAGTGATGGTGATTTAGAGGCGAGGATTGAAGAGGTACCTGTTATCCGCGAATATCCGGAAGTTTTTCCAGACGAGCTGCCGGGTTTACCACCCACTCGTGAGGTCGAGTTTCGAATTGATTTGGTGCCAGTAGCTGCGCCGGTTGCGCGTGCACCCTATCGCTTAGCACCATCCGAGTTAAAGGAGTTATCGGATCAACTAAAGGAATTGATGGACAAGGGATTTATTAGGCCGAGCTCATCACCATGGGGAGCGCCAGTGTTGTTTGTGAAGAAGAAAGATGGTTCATTTCGGATGTGTATTGACTATAGAGAACTCAACAAGCTGACGGTTAAGAATCGGTACCCATTGCCGAGGATTGACGATTTGTTTGATCAATTACAAGGTTCCAGTGTATACTCAAAGATCGATTTAAGATCAGGGTATCATCAACTACGTGTAAGAGAGGAGGATATTCCTGTAACTGCCTTTCGTACGCGGTATGGACACTTTGAATTTCGAGTGATGCCGTTTGGGTTGACGAACGCGCCTGTTGTATTCATGGACCTTATGAATCGCGTATACAAGCCGTATCTAGATAAGTTTGTTATTGTTTTCATCGATGATATTCTTATTTACTCTAAGAGTAAGGAGGAGCACGAGAAGCACCTGAGAAAGATTTTGGATTTGTTAAAGAAGGAGAAGCTGTATGCGAAGTTCTCAAAGTATGAGTTTTGGTTAGAATCCGTGCAATTCCTTGGTCACGTGATTGATAGCAAGGGAGTTCGCGTGGATCCTGCCAAGGTCGAAGCGATCAGGGAATGGTCGGCACCGACAACGCCGACTGAAGTTCGACAATTCCTTGGTTTAGCTGGGTACTATCGAAGGTTCATTGAAGGATTCTCGTTGATAGCAAAGCCATTGACAAAGCTTACCGAAAAGAATAGGGTGTATGAATGGGGAAATGAGGAAGAATTCGCTTTCAAAACACTCAAGGACAAGTTATGTTCCGCACCGATATTGTCATTGCCTGAAGGAATCGAAGATTTTGTAGTATATTGTGACGCATCTCGTAAGGGTTATGGAGCGGTATTGATGCAGCGTGAAAAGGTGATAGCTTACGCATCGAGACAACTGAGGAAGAATGAGGAGAACTACACGACGCACGATTTGGAATTAGGAGCTGTAGTCTTTGCGTTGAAGTTGTGGAGACACTATTTGTATGGGACGAAGTGTGTTGTATTCACTGACCACAAGAGTTTGCAACACATTTTAGATCAAAAGGAGTTGAACATGCGACAGAGACGATGGGTAGAACTACTGAGTGACTATGACTGTGAAATTCGCTACCATCCTGGGAAGGCGAATGTTGTAGCGGATGCACTGAGTAGGAAGGAACGAGAGAAACCTTCGAGAGTCAGAGCTTTGGTGATGACTGAGAGCGTTGACTTAACCGAAACTATATTGAAGGCTCAAGAGAGGGGACTAATGAAAGGGAATGTTGAAGCTGAGAACTTGGGAAGAATGTTGAAACCTATTTTTGTGATTAGGTCAGACGGATTGAGATATTTTGAGAATCGGATTTGGTTACCATTGTGTTCATCTGAGGAAGGAAAGCCTGGAGTACGAGAATTGGTTATGAACGAGTCTCATAAGTCGAAGTATTCGATACATCCTGGATCGGATAAAATGTATCACGACCTGAAGAAAGTTTATTGGTGGCCGAATATGAAGGCGGATATTGCTCGTTACGTTAGTAGGTGTTTGACTTGCGCGAAGGTTCAAGCAGAACATAAGAAACCGTCTGGGTTGTTGGTACAACCAGAGATCCCAGAATGGAAATGGGAGAAAATTGCTATGGATTTCGTGACGGGTTTACCTAGAACTCCTAGTGGATGTGATATGATATGGGTAATAGTGGATATGTTAACGAAATCTGCTCATTTCTTACCTATGAAGAAGACGAACAGTATGGAAAAGCTGGCCAGTGTGTACGTGAAGGAGATCGTCTGCAGACATGGAGTGCCGTTATCGATCATTTCGGATCGCGATAGTAGATTTACTTCGGAATTTTGGAAATCGCTTCAACGTGCGATGGGTACTGAATTGAATTTAAGTACGGCTTATCACCCGGAAACTGACGGCCAGAGTGAAAGAACTATACAGACGATGGAGGACATGCTCCGAGCATGCGTGATTGATTTTGGAGGAAGTTGGGAACGCCACTTGCCTCTAGTGGAGTTTTCGTACAACAATAGTTACCATGCGAGTATCAAGGCAGCACCGTTCGAAGCATTGTATGGAAGGAAGTGTAGATCGCCCGTGTGTTGGAGTGAAGTAGGAGAAAGTCAATTGACTGGACCCGAAATGGTTTTAGAAACGACAGAGAAGATTGTGCAAATCAAGAACCGACTACTTGCTGCGAGAAGCCGACAAAAGAGTTATGCCGATAAAAGAAGGAAACCGTTGGAGTTTGAAGTCGGAGATATGGTTATGCTTAAGGTATCGCCGTGGAAGGGTGTAATTCGTTTTGGGAAGAAAGGAAAGTTGAGTCCGAGGTATATTGGACCATTTAAGATCGTTGAACGAATTGGACCAGTAGCGTACAAGTTAGAGTTGCCGAGCGAGCTTAGTGCTATTCACGACACGTTTCACGTATCGAACTTGAAGAAGAGTTTGGCGAATAAGGAATTGGTGATTCCTTTGGACGAGATTCAACTGGATGACAAAATGCATTTTGTGGAAGAACCTGTGGAAATTATGGACCGAGAGGTCAAGAGGCTGAAGCATAGTAGAATTCCTATTGTGAAGGTTCGATGGAATTCTAAGCGTGGACCGGAATACACTTGGGAACGTGAGGACTTTTTCAAGGAAAGGTATCCTCATCTGTTCCAGCGGTACGAAATGTGAGTATAAGAAGAGGAGAGCGCCGGGACGTCGCTCTCTTTAAGGAGGGGTGGATGTGACACCCTAGAACCGAGGTCATTAACATTACCCTAAATTACGCTAATTTTTGAAATTTTTAATAAATATTAATTGCTACATATTTTAGTATTTTGGTTAAAGCCGATGTTCGAGGTTATAATTTTTACGATTGACGATTCAAGAAGGACGATGACGAATACGATCCCAATGGATGCCCAAATTTCTATAATTATTGACGTTTTATCGATAATGTAATTTTTCGAGAATTTTACTTACGGTTCGTGTTAAGTTGAGTCGGGTGAGTTTTATAGCTTTCCGGGTACATTTAAAGTATCCCAAAAGTATTTTGGAGTGTTTGGGATTATTTCCGACTCCCGTAAAATTTTCTAAAATGACTAGTGAGTCAAACCCGCAAAGTTTTAGTGTCGTTTTTACTTGAGGCCAAAAGAAAGCCTAAATTGCACAAGGGGTCCTTCCAATTTTACAAAAGGGGAAAATGAAAACACATACAACACAAAAACACTTGGAAAAAAATTTTGTTCTCTCCCTCTCTTCCTCCTTAGGCCGACGGTCACCCCTAAACCACCAAAAACCACCATTAATTTTTTTTTTCTACTTGGTTTTGATTAAAACTAAGGTTAGACCACCTCTAATCTAATCATTCCCTATCTTTCTATGTAATCAAATCCAACATGCATTCAAACTTTTTTTTCAAGAATCAAAGAAATTTTTCAAACTCGTTTTTGAGGTTAATTGGATAAATGCATGTTAAATTCGTGTGTAATGAGGGTATAATCACTAAACAAACCCACCAAAATTGATTTGGTTGTGGTGTTTTGGTCACCCAAACCCCACGGCTAAGGGGGGGGTGTTTGGGGAGCCATGGTGATTGATGTTTTGAGTATTGGTTTTGTGTTTAATCATGTGTTCATAGATGTTTTAGATGGATACAAGTGCTTGCATGTTTGTTTTTAGGATTTTAGCTTATGAGGTTGATGATCAATAGGGGTTAGGAACTGAAAATATGGTTTGGTTGTGATTAGGGAAGCTTAAGATGATGCCTAGTGATGATAAATAGGTTTGGAATCGAGCGTAAGTGTGATTTTGGTATGGTTAAATTTAGGCAGAAAGTTTAAGACATTTTTTTAAAAATCATTTTGAAAACAGGTCTTTTGGATAGGATAGACTTGTAGAAAATTTTCTTAGCTTCGATTTGGTATAAGGTAGAGCTTACGACTCCTAACGAGTCAAAAGTTACGACGTTTTGAAATTCGTGTACCGGGAGATGAAAATCGTCATAATCCGAAGTTATGATTGGTTTTAGGTCAAATCCCGGGGACTATAAGTCTAGTTTGGTAAATGGTCAAGGACTGAATTTTGGTGTCAAACCTGCACATTTGAGTCTACTTTAGGACTTAGGTGTCAAATGGGTCAATGGAATATTTTAAACGGGTCAAACGGGTCCGACTTGGTCAAACTACAATTTCAGTCCGAAAAACGTAGTTTTTGGAAAAGCGTTGAGTAACGGGTCGTAGAAGTAAAAACTTTTATTGGGATTAAATATGTGTTATCTACAGGTCTTATAGTATTTTTTAGAATTTTGTCAAATTTTATAAGGATGGTTAAGCATAGTAAAATAGTCCGAACTTTTGGTAAGTATCGGCGAAAATGAATAAAAATGGATAACGTTAATAATAAGGACGAATGGTGTAAAATGAGTAACGCTTGTTGTTTTGTTTTGGCGTGAGTTGTAATTGTCATAAGTGACTAGTGTTTATGTATTTTATACAGTACCATGAGGTTTTTAAATGAGATTACTCATTACGCGTTATTTGGTTGATAGGTGTTGATTTACCCGGGCATCCGTATCGTCGTCAGTAACCGTCTCTCGAACTATCGACTACTTGATATATAAGGTGTGAATTTATAGCCTCGCTTATTATTATTTCAAACTGTTTTACCCGCGAGGGAAATGCATGCTAGTTTTTAAAATGAACATATGTCATGAATGATTGTTGGTCCCGAATGTTGCCTTTGAAATTGTGTTGAGTACCTAGTTGCAAAAGACCCTAATTTCATGAACTATTAACTATTGTTTAGTGCTAGCGTGGATTAGAAATAGCCGCTTATACAAAGTGATAGTACTATGGGGTTGACTACCCTATCCGAGACGAGGGCTAGTACGTTGATACCCCCTGCGGACGGATAATTTGTGATAAGAGATAAGGTATAATTGCAACTGATGCCTTATTAGGGGCCTTGGTTTCATCTGAATCACGCCGGTAATTATTACGCGGGTGATTGAGTTAACGGTTTAGTGTCATGAGCTTAAACACAATTGCCAGTATCTTGAATATAGATTGTTTGATCGACAAGTCTATGAATGATCGTGAATGGTTTTTATTTCACATATGTTCAAAATGAATCGTAAAACCTATGAATTCCACTCAACGTTTTCGTTGACCAAATTTTGGCATGTGTTTCAGGTAACCGCTGAAGTGTAGCATGGAGCGTGCATGGGATGGATGTTGTGTGTATGGCTTGGAGTCTGCTTGTTTTTCCTCCCTTTCCTACTTAAACATTTTTAACTTTAATGTTATGTTGTTGTGAAACTGAAATTTTTGGGTTGAGATTCATGGGGACCGTAAACGCTAAACTTTGTTGTACCAAGTGGGGTTGGAAAAACCGTGGACATGTATCTTTTAACAATTTTTAATTTAAGTTTTAAGTTGACGTCTCTTTAGAGTCGTTCGATATATCTTGTGTGCGATGATAACTGCGTAGCACCCAAATATTGTAGTTCCGCTGCGCATAGCATTTGGTGGGGTGTTACATATTTTATTATAAAAACTTTTAATTTAACATTCAAACATTATATGGGCTCATTAAATGGGCTAAACATCTAATGGGCTATTTAGTGGGCCTAATTGTATCTCAAGTCCATTAATTTATTTAAATGGGCCTTTAAATCATTTATTGGGCTTAAATATATTTTTAAGTCCTTTAATTAGTTAAATGGGCCTAAGTGTAATCTTAAGTCCATTAAGTTACTAAGATTTTTCAAATGGGCTTATTGGGTCCATTAAGTCTTGGATTAACATTTCATGGGCTTAAATAGTCCATTGACACTACTTTACATTTTTATGTAAGTTTTAACTTAGGATATTCTTATAAGCTTAATATTAGCTTATTCATATTTAGTTTTAGATCTTAATTAAAGAATAAAACTAATAGTTGGTTTTATGTGATGTTCCAAAATAGATCTAGGTGTGTTACAAGGTTGCATGCAAGTCATAAGCCCTAATAGGAGCTTATATCTCATGGCTATAATTAGTTATAGCTTATTTAAGATGAGTTAAAACTTATTTTAAGCTTGCTTGTAATTATAAATGTTCCAAAAATAGATCTAACTATGTACAAATCTAGAAAACAAGTCACAAGTCCAAAATGAGATCTAAACTATGTCTAGACCTAAAAATCAATCATAGATCCATGTACACACATATATAGCCCACGGCTATATTTCTAAATCTTGGCCTTTCCAAGATGAACACTTTAGCTAATATTAAGTTTTGTAAATAATTACAAAAATACAATCATGATTTTCTAGGTGTCATGCATGTTTCAAAGGTTACCATTATACCAATGAGACTACATATATCCCACGGCTATATTGTCCCTTCCCAAGGTTCCTATAAGAATTTATAAGCTTGTTTTATGTTCATCATGCTCAAGTTAACTCTATCATTAGATCTATGGTTTATATAAGCATGCATGTACATCTAACCCATTTTAGGTAATATGTAACCCACGGTAGGGATGGCAGTGGGTGTAAAAAAAACCACAACCCACGGGTACCCATACAAAAATGGGTGGGTAATTTCGTCGATTTGTACCCACGGGTATGGGTATGGGTGAAAAATTGTACCCATCAATGAGTGGCGGGTGGCTTACAGGTAAAGTGTACCCATCACGGGTAAACCCATGATACCCATTTAAAATATTCATGGGTATACTTGTCAAAATACCCGTGAGTATACCCATTAAAATTTCTTATGTGTACCCACTAATCCATCTATATTAAACTAAAACTAAATAACATTTACTCATGTTTCAGATGTATATTTAATAATTATCCATTTTCAATGAAAAACACAAGATAATAAAAATTTGTTAATGTCTTGAGACTAGAAAGAGAATATAAAAGATTCATCAATTAAAGATATATTCATGTCTAATCTCACACTTACAAGATTCTCCTATGTGATAAGAAATAACAGTTCTTCCATAGTCATACACGATTCACATATAGTTGTTATGGCTTCTCGCTCAAACATCAACTTGTTTACAGACATATCAAGGTTTTGTGATTTTGTTTTAATGCTTTAACCCATGGGTTTATCCACGGGTAACAAATACCCACGGGTATGGGTATGGGTAGAATTTTATACCCACTAGTGGGTGACGGGTGGGTAATGGGTTTGAAAAAATCTATGTTGGTGGGTGACAGGTTTGATATACCCGTACACATTACCCACGGGTGCCATCCCTAACCCACGACTACATATATTCACATAAGTTATTTTTGTGATTTTTAATATTCCATTTAACATGTAACATTTCATATTCCATTATAAAAAGTTAGTAGACAAATTATATGGTCATTACTCATTTTATCCATGACCTTTAAGGTCATGGTTTTCATGATCTTTAAGTTACATAAGTTCATTTTATGAGATATATGGTCATTAGTTAACCAAAGTCCCATAAAACAAGATTTGTAACTCATGAAATGTTTAGATTCATAAAATGTTTTATATAGTTTTCAAATCAAGTTTAAAACATAGAATACAAGCCATAGGTTTCTTATTAAAAGATTTTTAATCATGAATATGATTTTTATTAATATGTCGTGACCTATAATGATCATGGCTTTATCAAATCTTGGTTTTACATGTTATTTACTTGTGTTTATAGATGTATGATGATGCATGCATGAAGAAATGAAAGAACATGTAGTGTATACCTTTCTTGCTTAAAAGTACCAAGGATGATCTAGATGAACAAGGAGATTTGAGATCTACTCAAGATGGTGAAGAAAACCCTAGTTATAACTAAGTCGTGGCCTTAATGATTCGGCTAGGGCTTGTTTATAGTGAGTCCAAAAGGAATGATGCTACCAAATGATATGTAATCAAGATGGGACAAAGATTTAGTTGATTTAATGAATCAACTTTGGATTTTTGTGGCTTGTAGCCGAAATGTAGAGAGAGAGATGAAGAGAGAAGTGAGCTTGCATGTATGAGAATGTGTATGTGTGTGTTTCGGCTTAAAGATGATAGAGAGAAAGGGAATGCAAAAGGCATGATTGCCTTGGTAAGAACACTTGTGCCAAGTGTAGGCTTTTCCATTACCAATGCACCCTTTCTTCTTCCACCTATGTGTTTTGGCATGTAAACTTAGCCAAAGGGTAATGGTATTTAGCTTGGGCTTGTGTTGGTCTTACACACAATGGCATCTATTCTTGGGCTAGTCCAAGAGTTTAAGTAAACTCCTAGTCCACTTACACACATATCATGGCTACAATACCTACTTGTAGTATATTTCAAATTTTTGTTAAGTGTTGTATATTTCAAATAATAATTATACATCTTACTACTTGCTAACCCTAGTTTCAAGTACAAGGTTTAAGCTATGTAACTTATTTACAACCAATATGAATGTAAGGGTATAAGTACATAATGGGCAAGTTCACACACATTTTAAGGAGATATATCACATGAATGAGTTTCCTAGGATTATTAGGTGGAAATTTATTATATTCAATCATGGTAAAATCATGGATTTTACATTAAGTTTTTTGTGGAAAAACAAATCCTTTTTCTTTTTCTACAAAACAAAAAATAGAAAATAATGGAAAATGTTTTCCAACTAAACGCACTCTAATAATGGCATTTTTTAACTATTTTTTTTGCTGCTTCAAAAGATATATACGTAGTAGATTAGTAAAATGATAGAGTTAGAGGGGGGTGAAGCCAATTTGTGATCAGAATGAGGAGATCTGGTTATCATAACCAAACCGTACAAGCTGTGAATCATCCTTTCAAAGGCCATCTCAAATAACATAGCACCTGGGGGTTTGCTACTCAACAATAACACTGAAACTAAAATATTCAAACCAAAAAAATATTGTCAAAATCAACTTAGAAAAAATATTTTTATCACATATATTTCAGTTAAAAACCAACAAGTAAGGATCTTTACTCCTAATAATCAATCATTATTACAACATAATTTCACACTCAGAAAACGTAACATCTACTACTTAAATAATCAATAAGAGCAATGAGCGACTCTAGTGACACTTGCACATCTTACATTTCTTTATTCTTTTTTCCATGATGAAAAGACCAATATCATTAAAATTCGAAGGCCTTAGTCATTCAAATCGATACTACAACTTGCACAAACAAATAGAACACGGGTATTCTACGAAACAAATAGTTTCCAATGTCAATAAGAATGCTTTTTACTACTATAATATGGTTCTCCATTCCTTTTTTTCCTATTATTCTAAAAGTAAACTATGTAACATGTATGGAAGACGTAGCATAGAAATTAAACCTTTATAAGGAGGTAAGTCTAAACCCGAAAGATAGCAACAATATCCAGCAAGAAGGTACACGAAGCCTTGTCGTCATCTCATTCTGGGTATCTGGGAGAAAACATTAAACTCGCTTTTGAGTCACAAATATCAAGAAGGACGACACCCATGCAAGATTAAGAACGGAGAGTGTTGAAGGAACGGTTGAATTTCCTTAACAACAGACAAACCAAAAATGAACCCATCAGTGAACGTAGCTTTTTATTATAAACGACAGTGAGACGATGAAGATTGATGTGGAGTTGCAGACATTCATTCCTCATTATATACACACAAAATTCCTAAGAACCAAAAATTAATAATTGAATGCATTTATTTTTATTCATTACCTTACCAAGTTTATAAAATGTAATTGACAAATACTTAGGAATTTATAATTAACATCTAAAAAATAAAGAATAATTTAGAGCTTTGATTTGTTTTGAATGACTTTGAATTATAGAAAGTTAGAAACTATTCCTTAGCCTTAATGTTTTTATTTTCTGTAGTGAAGAAGTTTGGAGGATAGTTATGTGTGTTGTAGAGATTAGAACAATTTTCAAAACTTCCTAATTATTTTTTCAACTTTTAACTATTAGTCAGCTAGATGAAAGAAAGAATAGAACCCTAATAGAAGCAGCTAGGACAATGTTAGCAGATGCTAAGTTTCCCATTGCTTTTTGGGCTGAGGCTGTGAACACGACTTGCTATGTTCAAAATAGAGCCTTGGTCAACAAAATTTACAATAAGACACCTTATGAGTTATTTATGAATAGGAAGACTAATATAGACTTCCTTAAACCCTTTGGATGTCATGTAGTGATCTTAGATACTAGTGATGCCTTAGGTAAGTTTAATTCAAAAGGTGATGAAGGATATTTTTTGGTTATTCTATGAATAGCAGAGGATATAGGGTTTACAACAAGAAGGAAAAACACATCCTTGAAAAGGTACATGTTATGTTTTTAGAAATTAAGCCTAGTGATCCTGAGAATGGACTAGATTGGTTATTTGATTTGGAACCATTATCTAGGACCTTGAATTATATTCGTGTTACTAGTACAGACATTGTAAAGAAGGATTCAAAAGTCTTGGAAGAACCTATTGTTGAGATTTCAGGTACACAAGTTGCTAAAGAAGAAGGATCACATGCAGTTGAGTCAACCCCCATACTTGATTATGTTACCATTCTGATGAGAATGCAATTATACATAGTCTCATCGTCCAAATCGGGCTTAAAATGCTTAAAATATCATTAAAATACCCCAAAGTATGCTTGTGTTTGTTCATTGTGTATTTTAGGTACGGATATCGTGAAATCAACAAAATATCACAAGAATCAAGCAAAAATGAACACGGGAAATAAAGCCGCACAAAGAACCGGACCCGAATGATGATTTTCTATTGAAGTCCTTGAAGTTTTGAAGATTGACAAGATTGGTCCCTCATCTTTTGAAGACTTAACATTTTATACCCTTGCCAAACTCTAAAACTACATTTAGGTCCCTAAATTATCAAGACATTACAAGAATGGTCCTTGGAATTTGGTCAAATTACATCATTGATCCTTGATATAACTTTGCAAAAGTTATTTGTGCCAAAAGTGAGAAAAAACAAACTTGATTACAAAGGGTTTTCATGTTTTGCTGATTTCTTACAAAGTGAACATATATTGGGAATAGAAGGACCATTATGGGCAGACATCATAACTTACCCCAGCCACTCACACACTGCCATGTCACCCCCAACCTATCACACATCACCACCCCATCACCCCCTCCACGTCCCCTTCCACTACTTATTTACTCAACTGATTTTTTAATAAGTTAAATAAAACGTGGTTAACACTTTTTCAAACCCAAAACTAGATCAAATCACCCTGTTCATTATCTCCCTAATCCCATTAACCCTAAAACCTAATTGCATCTAAACTTAAGGGGTTTTTGTTAAGCTGCTCCGGATCCTAAATTCACCACTCCCTCATTCAAACCCCACACCAACAACACTCTCACATGCACCATCTGTCCCACATCAGACCTCTCCTGCACATGTCCTTGTCCACCCTTCCGATAAACCCGACCAATTCAATGGTCCATACTTATTCCTAGATCTTAAAGTATATTTGGACGCATGGGATCATTCCTCAATAGCTGTATCAAGTACAAGCATCACATGGCACAATTGACCAAAAGTTTCAACAAGAACCAAGAAGCATATTCTGAAGAATCAAAGTGCAAGATAGGACATTCATGTATTCGAGTTTTATCTATCTAGAATCTTCTTTACATTGTATAAATATGGACGTATGTGTCAATATTCATTTGTTCCAGATTTTTGTAAACATTTATCAATGAATATTTAAAGTGGTTTTAAATCCTTGCAATATTTGAGTTCCATGTTGATTTGCTTTCTTTAGTTTACTTATTTATGTTTCTTGCAAATGTAGTTTAAATTTTATCAAAAATTTTGGTTTAAGAAATTTGGCTAAATGTTTTAACAACCACAAATTTAGGACCTAAGATCACTTTGAAGTGACAACTAACTTTTGATTTTGGGATTCTGGATTGGTGTTACTTTTCAGTTTTGGATACCAAGTTGTTTTCAAAGTTTGTCATTTCAAAGATTTTTATAAAAATCTTAATTTCCCTTTTTCTGTTTTTTGTCACTGTAGCAAACGCCAAGCTACAAGCTCTGACAAAGCTTGTACCTTAGTGCTTGTTATTGTTCTTGTGTTGTGTTTTCTTGTTCTTAACAGGTTATTATTAAGAAGACATATTGGGTGGTATTTGGACTGTTGTAGTCCATACCATCATCATCTATACAACAAGCAACCCACTTAACCCATAAGCTCAAGCTTGGCTTGATAGAGATGGCTTTTCAGCCATAGTAGGGCCCAGATGTTGGTCCCACAAGGTAAAAATCCTAGGCTTGAACCCTCCTGCTGTTTAAATTTGATGTTTATGTGATTTGTTGTGGAAATTGTTTGTATGATAGTTCATGTTTTTGTTTTAGTTTGTTATAGGTATTGATACATGTTTGAGTGATTTAGGACCAAGTTTGAGTTGATTTGATTACTTTGTCTTTGTTAATTTTTCATATCAAAAACTTGAGGTGTGTTTGGGTTTGGGGTGTTATCTGACATTGTGTGACACAAGGTGGGTAAAAACCAGTTAAACACACTTTATTGGTTAGTGTTAGGTTGGTTTCACTATTGTCTTAAGTTTGGTAGAAGAATATAGAAGTTTGCATGTTAAAAATTGGTAAAAGTAGCATAATCAATCAGTACGGTCAGAACTGGGTTGTTTTAGTAACTTGAGCTTCTAAATCTTGGAATTTGTTAGTATAAGTGTTAATCTAGGATTGCTATTATTTTATTTGTGATTTGGTGTTGTTTTGTGTAAGTTATTGGGTGCCAAAGTTCACCAAATTGTACATTGAACCAGATAATAGACCATCAGTGACTGCAACTTTCTTGGTTTGTGTGATTTTGTTCTTGAACTTGGTGTTTTTATTGTTGTTGTGACTCCCCACAACCCAACTGGTTGTTGGGGTGCCCTTGGTTCCAAACAACACCAACAAACATAGCCACAAAGTGCCTAATTCATTTTTCTGTTAAAGAGCAGTGGGAAAAAGTTCCCACTTCTAGAGCAATCATTCCCACTGCTGGTGCAAAAGGACAAAAGTCCAAGTAGTGTCACTATCAGTTTCATTGGGTTTTGTCTCTAGTGGGTAAATTTTGTTATTTTTCATCCATTTCAATTTTTTATTTTTTTTATTTTAGTATTTTTAGAGAAGTTAAATTTTATTTTACTATTCATTTAATATTTTTCAGATTTAATTTAGTTTTAATTGGTTTTATATTAATCTGTCTTTTGTCTTTTAGTGTAAAAAAGTCATATTTTTCAGTTTTAAAAATTTTCATGGTTTCAGTAAAATATTTTAAGATTTTTAAAATAGAAATTTCATTGTACACTTTATTTATTTATTTTTTAGAATTAATTTAAGTTTAATTATGTTTTAATTCAAACTATTTTTGTCTTATTAGGGTAAAAAGTTTTGTTTTCAATTTTTTTCATTTTTCTACTGTTTACTAAGTAAATTAGGATTTTTCAAAAAGTCAAATTAATTTTCACATTATTTAATTATTTTTAATCATTATTTTTGTTTAAAAAGTGTTTTTAGTGTTTTAAAAAATAGAAAAATAGTTTTAAAATTTAGGAAAAATACTATTGAGTGTTTAAATAACATTTTGGGCTTTTTCTTAATTATATTTAATTTTAGGGCTTTAATTAGCATTTAAAATTGAATATTTAATTAATAAAAGGTTTTAAAATTTATTTATTAAAATTTTATTCTTATTTATATTATTTTAAACTTAGTTTTAATTTTTAGCTTTAGTTTTTAGTTTCGTCGCGTTTTACGTAATTACGTCATCGTTTTTACGTTTTATGTCGTAGTGTAATCTCTTCTTTTAATTTTCTCTTTCTAAACCAAAAAATGACACTAATCCAAACTTGATTTTTATATAATTGGCACAACACTCATACACCTCCGCCAAGAACGAACTCGCATTTATCGATTTTACGGTTTTCCTAAATAGTAATACTTAATACTTGCCCGCTTTACTTAAATTGTGTATATTGAAGTTCGTTTTCTCGATTCTTAACTAATTGAAAGTCCTAACAAAATCGGGTTTATGATCGTTTTTGGTTGGTAGGGTTATTTGGATTTTCTATGTCTATTTGAGCAATCAAGTAAAAATGTGCAAAATATTAACTACGTATCCGTAAAACAATTAGAAATTACCAAATTTTTATTCAAATAAGGACAAAAATGTAAATCTATGGAATTAATGTGCTAAAAATGTAAATGATTAAAACTATAATGCTTGAAATGTAAAATCAGAAACTATAAGGACTAACTATGCAAATAGTAACAAACTA
Organism: Glebionis coronaria; assembly: GCA_025667525.1. Classification (NCBI taxonomy): domain Eukaryota; kingdom Viridiplantae; phylum Streptophyta; class Magnoliopsida; order Asterales; family Asteraceae; genus Glebionis; species Glebionis coronaria. The sequence continues at coordinate 448,343,897 of CM046874.1, forward strand.
CTAACTAAATTGTAACTAATTGTAAAACTAACTAACTGAATTTGACAAGTTTTGAAAAATTAAGGACTGATTCCTAGCAAACCCTAATTTTATGAAAGATTAGCTAATAATTCCAACAGAATCAAACCTTGAGGACCAAAGTGCAATTATATGGGAATTTTTAACAAAAACGGGCTAGTTGAATGTATAAGCTCGTTTAAGCTCTACAATGAAACAAATAATCTCAAACGAATTTCAAACTGCTTAAAACTCAAATTTACTTAGGCTTGTAAAAGGAATAAGCTTGAAATTAAGTAAAACTCAAATAAGCCAATTATGATAAGCCACAAATAAGCTATCTAATACGCCAGACTTGCACAAACGGATTTTTAAGCTGAATCTTGTTTATCAGTCCATTGAGAGTCTGGAATGTCTTTTAAAACGAAAAATGATCAAGTAATGAATCCGGAAAATGAATATAAGCTAAAAATAGCTTATTGACCAAAGTTTACCAAATTTTTGAAAAAGTTGAAAACCTCCAGATCTACTCAAGAACACTATCTAAACAAGAATATGAAATAAGATTGAAAGGTTTAGGAAGTAGAATTGCTAGTTCAAGAAATCAGATTGGACTTGGTTTACAGAAACTTGCATATGCTCAACAACTTATGAAATTGCTTATTTCTCTTTTGAATCTTAGAACTGTGCAATTTCCTTTTAAGCACAGAATTTTCAGATGTTAATGGACAAGTGTGAACTGGCTTGAAACATTTTCATCAAGAAATGAGTAAATGACAAGCAATTGAATTCAGCTACTTTATATGAACTTTTTAAGCTAAAACTGACCCATTCTTTTTCACAACCAATTGCCTTTTTGACCTTCTATTTGACATTAAAACTACTAAAACCTGTTTACAATGACTAAATGAAAGTAAATGAGCAATGTTTATCCAATTAACAACACTTAACTAAAATGTGACAGCTAAAACCAAACACTAGTTAACTGATTTTAACAACTTTTTTTGAAGAGAGTATGAGCAATTGGTTGAACTAGTTTAAATCTGATAACTAGCCAAACTTTATAACCAAAATGAAGTGAAATTGAACCAAGAACTTGCAGTAAACAGGCAAATGCTCAAAATGTATAAGCAAGCTAAAATGACTGAAGATATGAAATCAGAAACAAGTATTAAGAAGGTAAACAATTATCAAACTATAATAAGCTATCTAAAACATCAAATACAACACAAGAATAATCTAAACACACTTGATCATGTCAGCAAGTAAAATTAAGCTAGAATTAAGCATGCAAATGCTGTTTAGAGGAACCAAAATCAGAAACCATGAAACCTTTAGCAAAGGCCTCCACCGATGGAGTAGGTAGGCGCTGAGCCTCCTAGATAGTGTCAAACCACCACCTTAACACTATTTACCACTAATCAACTGCTACAATCATCATCATCACCATTTATCACAAATCTGCTTCAAAATCAACAAACACAGCTACTGGATGAACATAACAAGTGTGAAAAGCAACAATCTTCAACAAGAGCTAATTATGATCAATGGTGATCACAAGTAACTCTTAACAACACTAGAGTAACAGTATGCAGGTAATGAATAGGAGATT